>LR738713.1:831832627-832010493 GCA_902687465.1 Secale cereale
CGAGGGGGTGGCTTTAGATAAAGAGTGAGGTGCCTATATTTGAGGGACTTTAGCGTAATTGAGATATACATGGTCAAAAGTGTGTGCACTTAAGGTTGTTCAATTTGTTTCACGGTTTGAACTATGAGATAATGATACTTTTGAACATGCGTGATATACTTTGATGTACCAGAATTACAAACCTAAGATTGGAATTTTGTAATTCGACTCCATCATTAGCTTTTGTAATTCATTTAAACAGAGGTACATTTTTAAGACGAGATTTCGTGATTTCAAATTCATATATCAAACCTAGAGATATACACATATGGGCATGTTCAAACTTTATAATCATCCACTTTATTCATACACATACACATTTTTGCTTTTGTCATCATATTTAGGATAAACACATTTGGAATTTCATTTGAATTGGACCATATGATGGTATTTGCTTGTAGTAGCTCAATGATCCATATTTGAATTGAATGGACAATCTAAGTTTCGAGTTGGAGATATTGATTATCAAAACATGCACTTTTTTTGCGTGCAAAACAAGCAAATTATCGGCCATAATATGATAGTCGGTTGTACAAGAGCAGAATATAATTTCAGGCGCCAAAAGCTTTCAAACTTCCCGCTCACATCGAAATATCTCGCGCCCGAAAGTTTAGCCCTGAGATATTCCTGTTTTACCCCTGCCACATGAACGGAAAAGGGCTGCTTTGGTAACTCCGTTGTTTTCCGCTCTTTGCCACAAACATTCTTCCCCAGAGCCCCTCCCCTTCCCCTCCCCGACGCCCCAACCACGGCAAGCCGCCGAATCTAGTCCTCCGCCGCAGCGGTGGACCTCACACCACGACGGATCTACCTTCCGCACCTTGCAACCCCCAACTGCCAACTCACCACTTCACCGGAGACGCTTCAGCGACTTGCTTGTACACCACTCCAGATCTCCTTGGCCGCCATCATGGTCCACCACACCGGATCTGCTTAACTGGCGCCCTCGTCCACCACAGTGTAGGCCCTTCACTGACTCCCTCGTTGATACGTCTCCAACATATCTACTTTTCCAAACACTTTTGCCCTGGTTTTGGACTCTAACTTGCATGATTTGAATGAAACTAACCCGGACTGACGCTGTTTTCAGCAGAATTACCATTGTGTTGTTTTTGTGCAAAAATAAAAAGTTCTCGGAATGACCTAAAAAACCACGGAGAATTATTTTGGAAAATATAAAAAATACCTACGGAAAGATCCACGTCAGGGGGCCCACACCCTGTCCACGAGGGTGGGGGGCGTGCCCCCTCCCCCTGGGCGTGCCCCCTTCCTCGTGGGGCCCCTGATGCTCCACCGACGTACCCCCGGACTCCATATATTCACTTTCGGGGAGAAAAAAATCAGAGAGGAAGAATTATCGCGTTTTACGATAAAGAGCCACCGCCAAGCCCTAATCTCTCTCGAGAGGGCTGATCTGGAGTCCGTTCGGGGCTCCGGAGAGGGGAGATCATCGCCATCGTCATCATCAACCTTCCTCCATCAACAATTCCATGATGCTCACCGCCGTGCGTGAGGAATCCCATCGTAGGCTTGCTGGACGGTGATGGGTTGGATGAGATTTACCATATAATCAAGTTAGTTTTGTTAGGGTTTGATCCCTATTATCCACTATGTTCTAGGATTGATGATGCTATGACTTTGCTATGCTTAATGCTTGTCACTAGGGCCCGAGTGCCATGATTTCAGATCTGGACCTATTATGTTTTCATGAATATATGTGTATTCTTGATCCTATCTTGCAAGTCTATAGTCACCAACTATGTGTTATGATCCGGCAACCCCTAAGTGACAATAATGGGGACCACTCCTGGTGATGACCATAGTTTGAGGAGTTCATGTATTCACTATGTGTTAATGCTTTGGTCCGGTACTCTATTAAAAGGAGGCCTTAATATCCCTTAGTTTCCACTAGGACCCCGCTGCCACGGGAGGGTAGGACAAAAGATGTCATGCAAGTTCTTTTCCATAAGCACGTATGACTATATTCGGAATACATGCCTACATTACATTGATGAATTGGAGCTAGTCCTGTGTCACCCTAGGTTATAACTTTTACATGATGAATTGCGTTTGACTTAATTCCCTGTCGGTGTACTAAGATAGGGCTACCTTAGTACCCCAACTTGTGCATGGGCAGTGGCAGCTTCCCGCGGCAGGGTCTACCACGTGCTTGCCGGAAACCTCTCTGGTCCTTATTAAGCCATTCAAAAAGAAAGTATACAAGTCAGAAGACCAAGACCCGCTTGCCGGGAAGGCCGCTCCAGGCTCAAGACTATTACATTAAGCACAAGCCCCTGGCAAGAGGAGCTTGCCAGGAAGACCAGAAGACTGCATCTCAGAAGACATGCCTCGGCGCAACATGCGCCCCGGCAAGGCCCGGGAAGCGACAAGCTTCAGGGCCCGGCAAGGTCAAGGCCCCGGCAAGGTGCTTGCCGGGGAGAGTTACGCTGTGTGCCCGCGCTCCAGCTCATCGACCCACGCGTCGCCCTGGGGCCGTTCCAGGGATGCGTGGCGGATGGCTGTGCAGCCTGGGGGACACAGTGGCACTCCACGGTGACGAAGCTACCACCGTGGCGAACGGAGACGCACGGGCGGGCGCTTTTGGGGTCGACGGCGACGGGCATTTAATGCTCTTGTCCCCCACTGTCAAGTTAGGTGATGACCACTGTTCATCCATTGTTCACGCACTGTTCCCGCACTATTACAACTACCACCAAAGTTACATTTTTGCCCTTCTTCTACGTTGACACCTGTCGGTGACCCCTTGAGCTATAAAAGGAGGCCCATGCACAACGTAGAAAGGGTTCGGAACCTAGATCGCTCACTCGCTCGGTGTAGCTAGTTCTTCAAGCTCCCGAGCTCCAACACTCAATACAAACCAAGCAGGAGTAGGGTTTTACGCGTCCGCGTGGCCCGAACCTGGGTAAACTGCCCGCGTGCTCTCCTCGATCTGCTCTTCGTGCTCCCTCCGCTCCCTGACCGCAACGTACAAGGGGCTCCGGTCCCATAGGTGTTCGTGGTGGGCAGTTTCCCCCGACATCTTTGGCGTGCCAGGTAGGGGGCGTCGAGGTTGTGCGAACCTGATCCGGCGTTCACGCAGGCGCATTCTTCATCAACCTCTCCAGCTTCATCAACTTCATCAGCAACAGCAGCATGGCCCCGAAGAAGAAAGCTTCGGAGGTCGGAGGCCCATCTGCGTCTGTTCCGCCGCCACCAGAACCAACGGTGGGTGGAGGAGACGCCGGCGGAAGGGTGGTCGCCGGCGAGGAAACTCACGGCGCCACCAAATCCAAGGACAAGACGGACGACCGAGCCTCGGTGTTCGTAGATGCGCCACGTCCGTCGCAGCAGACGACAACCCAGCAGCGCCGTGGTACAGGAGGTACCATCCGCTTGCTGGGGCAAGGGCAAACCGGAGGTTCGCGGGATGCTCAAGGCCACTGCCCTGGCACGAGCAAGGCGCGGTCGCCGGGACGGGAAACTGCTCCTTCTAACCCTGTTAGGAGTCCGAGCATATCCCGCTCCTTGCACCGCTCGCCCCCGCTCCCCTCCTCTCCAGCAGAAGCACTCGCAAGAGCGCAACTGCTTCTTGATTTCCCTCCAACGGCAGACAAGGCCGAAGACTGGAGGGCAACAATCCAAAGCCTCATTGCCTTCGCCAACAATGACACGCCGCAGCAGCCGGCGACCTCGCGGCCACGGCAAGTCGAGAAGACGAAGGCCGATGGCGACAAGACCGCCGGGGGTGCGACCACCGTGCACTCCCCGCCGCGGAAGCAGAAGACGCCTCCCCGCCGGATTAACGTCGACGATGACTCCACGGCATCGTCGGATCCGCGGGCTCGTCAGGACCAGCGCCAAGTCCTTGACGACCGGCGACAAGAAGACGCTCGGACAACAATCGAGCGCCACCGAGAAGCTCGGCGACAATCAGATCAGCGCGCTGGAGCCGCTGTCGACACACACGCGCCCGGTGAACCAGGCGACTTGCCGTACGCGGCAGGTTGCCCTGCGTTCACCCGTGAGCTGCGGCGTGTCCAGTGGCCCAGCGTGAAAAACTTCAGGCCCGACGTACCCGAGAAGTACGACGGCAAGACGCACCCCTCGGAGTTCCTCAGCATATACATCATCGCGGTGCAGGCTGCCGGGGGGCGCAACGAGAAGATACTGGCAAATTACTTCCCGTTGGTGCTTAAGCCGAACGTTCGTTCTTTGCTTATGCACTTGCCGGAAGGCTCTATTTCTTCGTGGGCCGATTTGTGCCATCAGTTTGTTGGCGCCTTCACGGGCGGCCACAAACCCCACGGCCAGGAGAGTGATCTCCACATCTTGGCCCAGAAGGAAGGAGAACCTCTGCGCAAGTACATCCAACGATTCAGCCGCGTGCAGCACAACATCCCCGACGTCCACCCTGCTGCGGTTATTAGCGCGTTCCACCAGAACGTGCGTAACCGCCGCATGCGTGAGGAGATGGCCATGACCAAGATACGGGATGTCAGCGAGCTCTATGCTCTGGCTGACAAGTGCGCGCGCGCCGAAGAGGGGAGGATGCTGGCGCAGGGGGAAGCGACAGCGAGGATGCCGCCCCGGCAAAGAAGAACCGGCGGCGGAACAACAGAAAGAAGAAGAGCAAGGAAGTGCTTGCCGTCGAGAAGTCCGGCAAGGAGGCTCCCGCCAAGACAACACAGGCCGGCGGCTCCGGCAAGGAGCCTGCCCCTGTAGCGGCAGCCGACAAGCAGGACGGCTCCGACAACCAATATTGCAAGATTCACCGCACCAAGGGTCATGACCTTTCGAACTGCAAGCGTGTCGAGTACCTCGTAGAGCAGCAGAAAGCTGAATACGAGTGGCGCGACAAGGAGAAGGCCCAAGGTGGCGGAGGAGAGCCGAGCAAGAAGCGGCCATTCAATGGCCGGGGAGGACGCCGCGGCAAGGCCAAGTAGCGGCAAGGTGACCGACCTCCCCGGGGACGCGATAAGGACGAAGAAGACGACGACGATGACATGGAGGAAGAAGATAACAGCGAGCAGGAGTTCCAGAAGGCCACGGAAGTCCTGTGTGTCGACGGAGGCGCCTCTCTGCATACTTCCCACCGCCAACTCAAGCAGTGGGTGCGGGAAGTAAATGTAGCTGAGCCGCCCGTTGAGTCACGCAGGCTCCTCAAATGGTCCAGCACGCCCATCATTTTTGATCTTGAGGATCACCCGGACCGCACCACCGCGGTCGGGTGCTTGCCGATGTTGGTCTCACCAACTATCCGCAACCTCAGGGTCACCAAAATGTTGGTTGACGGCGGGGCCGGGCTGAACTTGATCTCCTCAGCTGTGATCAAGAAACTCCAGATCCCAGATGGCGAGCTCGAAGAGACCGGTTCTTTCCAAGGAATAAACCCGGGAAGGAGCAAGCCCAAGGGGAAGATCACTCTGCCAGTGACCTTTGGCGGGGAGCTCAACTTCAGGACAGAGAGGATAACCTTTGATGTTGCTGATATCCCATTGCCATACAATGGGATACTTGGACGTCCTGCCCTCGCCAAGTTCATGGCAGCTTCCCACTACGCCTACAATGTACTCAAGATGCCGGGGCCGATAAGCGTCATCTCTGTCCATGGCGACAAGAAGGACGCGCTTATCTGCGCTGACAAGATATACCGGGATATAGCAGCCGCAGCGGAAAGCGACACACTTGCCGCTGAAGCTCCCGGGGGGGAAGAAGACCAAGACCAAGTCCGGCAAGTGCTCTGGGGCCCACTCCGGCAAACGCACCTCTTCGGAGTGCTGCGCTGCCGTCGAGGACGTTCCATCGAGCTCCACCGACAAGTGCAAGAAGGGAATGGCCGCTCCACCGGCAACCAAGAAGGTGTCCGCCAAGGAGGACGGCACTGGTGGTACCTTCACCATCAGTGCTACCCTTGATAGCAAATAGGAAAGCGCGCTCGTTGCCTTCCTGCGGGCGAATGTCGATGTGTTTGCATGGCAACCATCTGACATCCCCGGCGTTCCCAGGAAGGTAATTGAGCACAAGCTTGCTGTTTGTCCTCATGCGCGGCCCGTCAAGCAGAAGGTCAGGAAGCAAGCCGTGGAGCGCCAAGAATTCATTGCCGAAGAGATCAAGAAGCTAGAAGCAGCAGGCCTGGTTAGAGGTGTGATCCATCCCACATGGTTAGCAAATCCAGTTGTCGTGCGTAAGGCCAACGGGAAGTGGAGACTGTGTATAGACTTCACCGATGTGAATAAAGCATGTCCCAAGGATCCATTTCCCTTGCCGCGCATTGACCAGATTGTTGACTCCACTGCTGGATGTGAGCTGCTTTCCTTCCTTGATGCATATTCCGGTTACCACCAGATTTTCATGGCCAAGGAAGACGAAGAGAAAACTGCATTTATCACTCCATGCGGCACATATTGCTTCATACGCATGCCCTTTGGATTGAAGAATGCACGCTCAACCTTTGCAAGGGTGGTGCACACTGCTTTTGAGCCACAGATCCACAGAAATGTAGAAGCATACATGGATGACATAGTGGTGAAGAGCAAGAGTAAGGATACCCTGATCCAAGATTTGGAAGAGACGTTTCAGAATCTGCGCAAGATCCAGCTTAAGTTGAACCCCGAGAAGTGCGTCTTTGGAGTCCCCTCCGGCAAGCTTCTCGGGTTCTTTGTGTCCCAGAGGGGGATTGAAGCTAATCCCGACAAGATAAAAGCCATCGAGCAGATCGAAGGCCCGAAGCGCGTCAAGGATGTCAGGAGACTTGCAGGTTGTGTAGCTGCCCTCAGTAGGTTCATTTCGAAGTCTGCAGAACGCGCCCTGCCTTTCTTCAAAATTTTGAAGAAGGCAGGTCCTATGAAATGGACTCCGGAAGCGGAGGCAGCGCTGCAAGACTTGAAACGATACCTATCCTCCACTCCAATACTTGTCGCACCTAGGCCACAAGAGAGGTTGCTGCTGTACCTAGCAGCAACCAATCAAGTGGTTAGTGCTGCGTTGGTAGCGGAGAGGGAGGCAGAGGAAGAGTCTACACCACCGGCAAGCGAATCCAGCGACAAGCAGGGGGCTGCTTCGACAAGCTCTGGCCCCGACAAGGACAACTCTGCACAGGAACAAGGAGAAGTGCGAAGAAAGATGGTGCAGCGCCCGGTGTATTTTGTGAGTTCCCTCTTGTAGGGGGCTAGATCAAGATACTCCGGGGTGCAGAAGTTGCTTTTCGGCCTCCTCATGGCCTCGAGAAAGCTGCGCCATTACTTCCAAGCACACGAGATAACAGTGGTCACTCGCTTTCCGTTGAAGAGGATATTGCACAATCCAGAAGCAACAGGCAGGATCGTCGAGTGGGCACTGGAGCTGTCAAGCTTTGTTCTCAAGTTTGAAAGTACTTCAACTATCCAGAGCCGAGCTTTGGCAGAATTCATAGCTGAATGGACCCCAACGCCCGATGAAGAAGTTCCAGAGACAAGTGTTCCCGTACAAGAAGCGACAAGTGAATGGGTAATGTACTTTGATGGTGCCTTCTCGCTGTAAGGCACCGGTGCCGGCGTGGTACTCATAGCGCCCACCGGAGAGCACCTCAAGTATGTTATCCAGATGCACTTTCCCAGGCAGCAAGCGACAAACAATACTGCTGAATATGAGGGCTTGCTCGCCGGCCTCAGGATTGCGGCCGAACTTGGGATCAAGAAGCTGATTGTGCGGGGAGATTCTCAGTTGGTGGTCCGACAAGTCAACAAGAGTTACCAGAGCCCTTTGATGGAAGCTTATCTAGATGAAGTGAGGAAGCTTGAAGAACACTTTGAAGGTCTGCAAATGGAACACGTTCCAAGAGCTCAGAATGATATAGCAGATGGCCTTTCAAAGTGTGCTGCGATGATGTTGCCTGTGGAACCAGGGACCTTCCTGCTCAAGCTAACTCAGCCATCCGTTACACCATCAATTGGGCAGCCCAAGAAGAGAAAGTTGGTCTCCGGCGATTACTTGCCGGCGGATCTTCCTGAAGCCGCCGCCAAGGTCCCCAAGATCAACGACCAGAAGGCTGAGGAACAGTTTGCTCCTGCAGATCCAAGGGTCTGTACAGTTGAAGCAATCGTTCCCGACAAGCCTCGCCCCGGCGAGCTTGCCGGGGGACCATCAGCTCCGGCAGAACCAGAGGTTCTTGCCATAGAAGCTGGGGTTCCCGCAGCGGCCCTCATGCCTTTAGTCCTTGCTGTTGAGCCTCGGGCTCCAGCATGGGCGCAGCAGATCGTCCATTTTCTGCAAACTGGAGAACTTCCCGACGACCCAGAAGAGATAGAGAAGATAACCAGGCAGTCAAGTATGTACCAGTTCGTTGACAACGAACTGTACAGAAGAAGACTCAATGGTGTCAGGTTGAAGTGCATTTCCAGAGAAGATGGACAGAAGCTGTTGGCGGAAATACATGGAGGCATATGTGGCCACCACATTGGCGCAAGGGGACTTGCCGGGAAGGCGTTCCGGCAAGGGTTCTTCTGGCCAGAAGCCCTCCAAGATGCAACTGCACAAGTAACCAAGTGTGAAGCGTGCCAGTTCCATGCCAAACAAATTCATCAGCCAACTCAAGCTCTCCAGACAATCTCTTTGTCCTGGCCCTTCTCGGTCTGGGGGCTCGATATCCTCGGCCCCTTCCCCCATGCTGTCGGGGGCTTTGAGTACTTGTACGTTGCGATCGACAAGTTCACAAAGTGGCCGGAAGTGGAACCAGTGAGAAAGGTGACAGCACAGTCAGCAGTTAGGTTCTTCAGGTCAATTGTTTGCCGTTTCGGAATCCCTAACAGGATCATCATCGACAACGGCACACAGTTCACTAGTCGCACCTTCATGCAGTACGTCGAAGACCTTGGCGCCAAGGTCTGTTTCGCTTCTGTTGCTCACCCGAGGAGCAACGGTCAAGCGGAAAGGGCCAATGCTGAAGTGCTGCACGGGCTCAAGACAAGAACCTTCGACAGGCTGCGCAAGTGTGGAAGAAACTGGATAGAGGAGCTACCGGCGGCTCTTTGGTCAATCAGGACGACACCATGTCGAGCCACCGGACAGACACCCTTTGCTCTTGTCTATGGAGCAGAGGCAGTTCTCCCCACGGAACTCGTATACGGATCTCCTCGAGTGCTCGCTTATGATGAGCTCGAGCAAGAGCAACTGCGATAAGATGATGCATTGCTCCTCGAGGAGGAACGTCTCCAGGCTGCTGTACGAGCTGCTCGATACCAGCAAGCCTTGCGCCGCTATCATAGCCGCAAGGTTAAGGCCAGGAGTCTCGAGGAAGGCGACCTTGTTCTTCGGCGTGTTCAGTCCGCCAAGAATTCCAACAAGTTGACGCCGAAGTGGGAAGGCCCTTATCGGGTGAGACAAGTAACAAGGCCCGGCGCTGTCCGCCTTGAGACCGAAGAAGGCTTACCAGTGAGCAACTCCTGGAACATAGAGCATCTTCGCAAGTTTCACCCATAAGGCGCGGTTGCCGTGATCCGCTCCGGCAACCACCTTTTTGTATGAGTCTTGCCGCTGTTGCATGTAATCCTTTGTACAAAGCCGGGCGCAGACCCCGTGCATCAGTAAAGCTTTCGTGTTTTGCACTATTTGCCTTTTTCATGCCTTTCTTCGCTATTTGCATGCACTATTTGGCATCTTGTGCAACACACGTACCCGGTAAGCAATATCACGCCGAAAGGCCCTATGCTTGTTTTCCCCCCTCTTTTTCTTTCCCTCTTAAGCAGAAAGAATGTTCCTCGCGCACAAGTTTGCCGGGGGGATAGGAGATGGAGGATGAACCAAGTGCTATTCAAGGAAGAGAAGCCTTGTCGGGGAAGCAAGCAATATATGAAAGCTAAGTTACCAGAATTTGAGCAGTTCAAATTTTTAAAATTTTAGTTATCTTCCTTGAACAACCACACTTTGTATGGAAAACCTGTGCGCGGAGGAACCTACCCGTGGCTGGACGCACCCTTACCTTGTTTTCGAGTACGCTCAACGACTTAAGTGAGTTGCGACAAATGTCGCGCCCTTACTTCGTTTTCGAGTTCGCTCAGCAAGCTAAGTGCGTTGCGGCTAGCTACGGCAAGGTTGCTTGCCGGTAAGGCCTTTGCCAGCAGGCTGCTCAGAGTCCAGCACTCAGCGCTCGCGGCAAGAGCCTCTTGCCGGCAAGTCCCCTAGAAGCGTGGGGTTAAAAAGCATACAAAGTGAAGGACCAAAGCAAGGGAGATAACATTGCATTGATTGCTCAAAAGGAGATAATATAATACAAGGGATAACTTGTCGCAATCACTAATAGATTCCTGTCCATGGCACACTTTGCAGCAGCAAAGGAAATAAAAAGAAAGAGGCCTAATCTACGCGGTCGCCTTCACGCCTGGAGATCTTGTTCACCTTGGCGATGATGTGGGCAACCTGCGCCTTCAGGGCCTCCTGATCTGCGTCGGCCGGCAAGCTGCGGAGGACGTTGACGAGATTAATACCAGGATTGCGGTAAACAATCTTGGTCAAGACGCGCTCCAGGGTCCCCGCGCAGAGCTGGTGCGACTCCTCGGCCAGCTGCGCGGGGAGCTTCTTCTGCAGACGTGCGAGCGCCGGCGCGATCCCCCTGAAGAAAAGACTGAGCTTGGCGCTGTGGGGGAGATTTGGATCCAGAGAGTATATGAGGTGTTCCACCCTCAGCGCCATCAACTCCTTGTCGATGTTGCCAGCAGAAGCCACCAGATCTTCAGTCCATATTTCGACGGTCCGGCGGAAGTTGTTAGTTGAAGTGGCGGCGCTCTCCACCAGGCCTCGCTCCTTGCGGAGCTCGTCCTTCAGCTTGGTTTCGCGGTCCCGGACGGCGTCGAGCGAATCTTTCAACGTAGAGACCTTTAACTCCAGATCAGCAATTGAGTCCTTGGCGGCTTTGAGCTCGTCGCCCTGCTTGGAGAGGCGTACCTGGAGTTCAGAGTTGGTATGGGCGTCTTTCTCGCGCTCTATGTTGAGCGCGGTGACCCTCTCCGTGCTCGCCTTCAGGTACTCCTCCAGCTGCACCACCTTAGCTTCAAGGTCCTTCTTGGCGGTATCCGTGGTGGCCGCGGCGGCTTTCGCTTCCTTCAACTCCCCGCCAAGGGCCTGCTCCCGGGCGGTAAGGTCGTCCTCGTGAGCGTCGAGGTCGACCTTCCGCTGGTTGAGCGCGCCTTCTCGCTGGGAAAGCGCTTCACCGACCAGTCGCTGCTGCTCCTCGGCCTCAGCCTTCTCCAGGAGGAACTCCTGCTGCTCTCCAGCAAGCCTCTCGCGCTCCTCCGCCAAGTCGCGGAGGGCCGCCTGGTTGGCGGCGTGGAGCTCGGCGGCGCGTTTCTCCAAGTCTGCTGCAGCCTTGGCGGTGAGGGCTTCCCGAGACTCCAATTTCGCCTGCCTGGCCCGGTAAAGGGCCAGGAGGCGGTGAAGCAGTTTCTCCTCCTCGGGCTCATCGCTCACGCCAGGCGCTTCAACGATCTTCAACCCCGCGGAGGCGAGGACCTCTCCATCAAAGGTCTCTCCCTCCCCGGGGGCTCGCGACGAAGACCCCCACGGCACTTGTATGAAGACGCCATTGGGGGCCTCAAGATAGAAGCCCGACTGCTCCTTGCCGGCGGAGGGGTCGACGGCCGGCGCAGCGCTCGACGCTCCTGCCACCTCCGGGCCGGCAGTGTGGCTGCCATCCCCCTCCCCGGCCGCTGCATCTGCGGTCGGGGCAGTCTCCTCCGCGGCAGGCTCGTCGGCTCCTGCCATGTCCTCGACGACAGTGGCGTTGCCGGCGTCGCCTTGCGCGCCCTCCTCCTCGACGATGACTTCCGTCTCCATCCGCTCCGGGGGAGGAGGATCTAACAGAAGAAGAAAAGAAAAAGATCAAGCAAATATCCAAAAAAAGACAAGTCCAAGAAGATGAAGCTATAAAACTTACCTTCGCGGACTTCCTCGACGACCGGCTCCCTCGCCGGGGAGTCCTCCCTTGGCGGGGTGGCCGCCCTCGTCGGGCTGCTCGCCCTTGGCGGGGAGCCCGCTCTTGGCGGGGTGCCCGTCCTCGTCGGAACGTTCTCCCTCGCCAGGGAGTCTGCCCTTGGCGGGGAGGGCGGAGCCTGTGGCTCGCTGGAGGCAGTCTCCGGGCGCTCCTGCAGCTGCGGCTCCGCCTCTGCACAAGACAAGCAAGACAAATAGAGCAACAAAACGTTAGTATCAAGCAAAGGCCCCATGTGCGCCCGACGAGCGGAAAGATCAAGCCCAGACTTACGCTGGGGGCTGCGCTGGGGGCTGCTCCTCGGAGCAGCGCTTGGGTCCGGCAAGTTCGTCGCCGGCGCGTCCCCTGTCGCCGCGACGGGCGAGTCGTCCTCGAGCTCGACCACGGGGACCTTGGCCCTCTTCGCCATTCGTTGGGTCAGGGTCCTGCAGGCAAATCAAGAAACAAGATCAGAATCATCAACGAAAGAATCAAGACAGAATTGAAGAAGCTACAAAATACAAGTGCTTACTCCTGTTCGTCGTCGTCGTCGTCGCTCAGGGCGGAGAAGTCAAACTCCACCTGAGGCGCCCCCGCGCGAGGAGCAGGAGGAGAAGGCTCCCGCGGGCGCTTGGCGGTCGCCGGGGCTGGGGGCTGCGAAGACCCAGCCTCCGCTGACGCCGAGGCCCGAGGAGAAGGCGGAGCGGCCGCTCCGCTCTGGGAGGATCCCCCTCCGCTTGGCGCTGGCACATGGGGCGCCCCCGCCGCAGCTGTTGCGCGGGGCGCCTCCGTCGTGGCTGATGTGCGGGGCGCCTCCGTCGCAGCCTGGCTCCCCCTGGTGGCTCGCGTCGCCCGGCGAGCAGGCTGTTGTCGGGGCGCCCGCGTCCTCGTCGCTGTAGGCGCCTTGCGGAGGCGCTTCAACGGAGTTCGCTTGGGACTTGCCCGGGGCGGAGAGCTCTCCGAGGACGAGGAGACATCGTCTAGCCCCAGAGATCCGCCAGTATCCTCGTCGGCTCCGGCGTCCTCCTCCTCCTCCTCCTCGGTGGGCTCGCTGGGCCCAGCACCCTGCCCCGCGGCCCTGCTCCCTCCGGTGGCTCCGCTCCCTCCGGCACCTCTGCTTCCTCCGGCAACCTCGCCTCTTGCCGCGGCCTCGCTCACAACCCCGGGGATCCCGGCGTGCCTCAGAGAAGGGACCCCGACGAGCTCGTCGGGCGGAAGTTTGAGAAGTCTCCGAATCTCTGCCTCCTCGGCCTGGCACGACACGTCCTCAGCCTCTGCCTCATCAACAGTGAACCCGAAGTCTCCTACCGCTGCGGCTGCGGTGACCTCTTCCACCCGGGTAGCAATATAAGCTATCTCCCGATCCGTGGTGGCCCGGGTGAGACCCTTGATCTCCTCGGTGTTCTTCGGCACCTCGACCAAGTTATCAAAGAAACTCATAATGGCGTCCGGCGTGGGCACTATCCATGTTGGGTCGACGCCGTGAGAGTCACACGCGGGCATCATCGCCTGCAAGGCATCCCGAGCGGTGCTGTGGCACAGCGGCACCACTCCCCGGGGAGGTCTAAACCACTCCGGATGGGCCGGGTTGTGCTTAAAAAGCTCCTGGACCATCCCCTTCAGCTCCAACGACGTGAAGTTGAAGTTCAAACCTGGGCGCAGCCTCATAATATCCGCCGCATTGCCAAACTCCCATGCTGGCCTTTTCCTCTCCTGTAAAGGGGCAATGCGGCGGCGGAGGAAATCTGCCCCTACCTCTACGATGGTCAACTTGGCTGTCCGGAGACGAAGTATCCTGACAAGGGCAACGTTGAGCTTGACGTCATCCGCGGTCAAATCGCTCCAGTCCCTGCCGCGCACTATAGCTGTTGTGCGCGGAGCAGTGAAAGGCTGCGGCTCGTCCTCCACTACCCAGCACCAATCCACGTGCCACTCCTCCCACTTGCCGCGAAGTTCTCTTCTCAGATATGATTCCTTCTTGTTCAAGCGGAAGATCCAGGAGATCCCCCCGGAGAGGGGAGCGCCGGCCTCTACTCTAGGCATGAAGAAATGCCGAAAGAGTGCTACGTTTGGATAGATCCCTATGTAGTTTTCGCACAGATGTGCGAAAACCGCCATCGTAAGGATGGCGTTGGGGGTGAAGTCTAAGAGATGGAGGTTGTACCTGTTCATGATGTCGCAGAAAAACTCCGAGAACGGAGGGCACAAGCCACAGTGAAAGAAGACAGCGAAGAAGAAATACCCGCCGGGGTACAGATCTCTGGCGGCGGCCGGGTAGACCCTGGTGCGAGGATGCGCCTTGGTCTTCTTGGCCCAGAAGAGATAGTACTTGTTCCAGAGCTCCCTCGCGCTGAGCCTTGGCGCGAAGACGACGTTCCTCTTCCGCAAGAGAGCAAGCTTCGCCGCTTGCTCTGATTTCTCCTTCTTGGCCTTCTCCGCCTTCGCCTTCTCGGTCTTCGGGGCCATGGCGGAGGCGGCGAGGAAAGGGGGCGAGGAGTTCGGCGGCGCCGCAGATGCGGAAGACGGCGGAGGAGGTGTGGAGGCGGAGCGTAGCGGGGGATTTCTGGAGGATGAAGAAACAATGAAAGCGTAGGAGGGAAACTGCCCCTGCTTCCTCTGCTTTTAAGGGGGAAGTGGGGGACGCTCCGCATTTCCCATTAAAGAACGTGGCCACGATCTCTCCCACGACACCGCAATCGACGCGTGCCGTTAGGGAGGGACGCGGCGGATGCGGAAGGGGAATTACGGCTCGCCGTGGGCCGCGCGTGCCCGTGCACTGTTTTGGGCCTGGCCCAACAGCACTCGGCACCGTGTGTGGCCCAGGCCCGGGGACTCCTGTCGGTGTACTAAGATAGGGGTACCTTAGTACCCCAACTTGTGCACGGGCAGTGGCAGCTTCCCGCGGCAGGGTCTACCATGTGCTTGCCGGAAACCTCTCTGGTCCTTATTAAGCCATTCAAAAACAAAGTATACAAGTCAGAAGACCAAGACCCCGGCAAGTGGAGCTTGCCGGGAAGGCCGCTCCAGGCTCAAGACTATTACATTAAGCACAAGCCCCTGGCAAGAGGAGCTTGCCAGGAAGACCAGAAGACTGCATCTCAGAAGACATGCCTCGGCGCAACATGCGCCCCGGCAGGGCCCGGGGAGCGACAAGCTTCAGGGCCCGGCAAGGTCAAGGCCCCGGCAAGGTGCTTGCCGAGGAGAGTTACGCTGTGTGCCCGCGCTCCAGCTCATCGACCCACGCGTCGCCCTGGGGCCGTTCCAGGGACGCGTGGTGGATGGCTGCGCAGCCAGGGGGACACGGTGGCAGTCCACGGTGACGAAGCTACCACCGTGGCGAACGGAGACGCACGGGCGGGGGCTGTTGGGGTCGACGGCGAAGGGCATTTAATGCTCTTGTCCCCCACTGTCAAGTTAGGTGATGACCACTGTTCATCCATTGTTCACGCACTGTTCCCGCACTATTACAACTACCACCAAAGTTACATTTTTGCCCTTCTTCTACGTTGACACCTGTGCGAGATCGAGAACGATGGTACATTAGGGAGCTATGGAAAGAGTCAGACATATATGTATACAGGGAGGAGCTGGGGCGGGTCTGCATGTGGGAGAGATAGAAAGAGGAGAGTGGTGAACAAGGAGACAAAGTGTGCTTCTTTTGTAGTGGGGGTTGTGTGTGAGGTGAGTGTGCGAGAACCACATAACTAGGGAGATAGACGTTTGGGGGCGACATTTTGTGTGTATGGGAAAGATACACTCTACATAGTGTGTGTGCTTGGGAAAGAGAGATGCCGGGTGACCTAGCTAGAGAGTGGGGGAAGAGATGTGTGCATGCCCAAGAGACAAAGTGATAGAGACCTATATTGGGGTCCGGACTTTAGAAGAGAGAGGGGTGTTAATGTGCTCGTGTGTTGGTGTTTGGGGGAGAGAACGACTTCTGTGTGTGTGGGGGGGGGGCGACGAGGGGGTGGCTTTAGATAAAGAGTGAGGTGCCTATATTTGAGGGACTTTAGCGTAATTGAGATATACATGGTCAAAAGTGTGTGCACTCAAGGTTGTTCAATTTGTTTCACGGTTTGAACTATGAGATAATGATACTTTTGAACATGCGTGATATACTTTGATGTACCAGAATTACAAACCTAAGATTGGAATTTTGTAATTCGACTCCATCATTAGCTTTTGTAATTCATTTAAACAGAGGTACATTTTTAAGACGAGATTTCGTGATTTCAAATTCATATATCAAACCTAGAGATATACACATATGGGCATGTTCAAACTTTATAATCATCCACTTTATTCATACACATACACATTTTTGCTTTTGTCATCATATTTAGGATAAACACATTTGGAATTTCATTTGAATTGGACCATATGATGGTATTTGCTTGTAGTAGCTCAATGATCCATATTTGAATTGAATGGACAATCTATGTTTCGAGTTGGAGATATTGATTTTCAAAACATGCACTTTTTTGCGTGCATAACAAGCAAATTATCGGCCATGATATGATAGTCGGTTGTACAAGAGCAGAATATAATTTCAGGCGCCAAAAGCTTTCAAACTTCCCGCTCACATCGAAATATCTCGCGCCCGAAAGTTTAGCCCTGAGATATTCCTGTTTTACCCCTGCCACATGAACGGAAAAAGGCTGCTTTGGTAACTCCGTTGTTTTCCGCTCTTTGCCACAAACATTCTTCCCCAGAGCCCCTCCCCTTCCCCTCCCCGACGCCCCAACCACGGCAAGCCGCCGAATCTAGTCCTCCGCCGCAGCGGTGGACCTCACACCACGACGGATCTACCTTCCGCACCTTGCAACCCCCAACTGCCAACTCACCACTTCACCGGAGCCGCTTCAGCGACTGGCTTGTACACCACTCCAGATCTCCTTGGCCGCCATCATGGTCCACCACACCGGATCTGCTTAACTGGCGCCCTCGTCCACCACAGTGTAGGCCCTTCACTGACTCCCTCGTTGATACGTCTCCAACATATCTACTTTTCCAAACACTTTTGCCCTGGTTTTGGACTCTAACTTGCATGATTTGAATGGAACTAACCCGGACTGACGCTGTTTTCAGCAGAATTACCATGGTGTTGTTTTTGTGCAAAAATAAAAAGTTCTCGGAATGACCTAAAAAACCACGGAGAATTATTTTGGAAAATATAAAAAATACCTGCGGAAAGATCCACGTCAGGGGGCCCACACCCTGTCCACGAGGGTGGGGGGCGTGCCCCCTCCCCCTGGGCGTGCCCCCTTCCTCGTGGGGCCCCTGATGCTCCACCGACGTACCCCCGGACTCCATATATTCACTTTCGGGGAGAAAAAAATCAGAGAGGAAGAATTATCGCGTTTTACGATAAAGAGCCGCCGCCAAGCCCTAATCTCTCTCAAGAGGGCTGATCTGGAGTCCGTTCGGGGCTCCGGAGAGGGGAGATCATCGCCATCGTCATCATCAACCTTCCTCCATCAACAATTCCATGATGCTCACCGCCGTGCGTGAGGAATCCCATCGTAGGCTTGCTGGACGGTGATGGGTTGGATGAGATTTACCATATAATCAAGTTAGTTTTGTTAGGGTTTGATCCCTATTATCCACTATGTTCTAGGATTGATGATGCTATGACTTTGCTATGCTTAATGCTTGTCACTAGGGCCCGAGTGCCATGATTTCAGATCTGGACCTATTATGTTTTCATGAATATATGTGTATTCTTGATCCTATCTTGCAAGTCTATAGTCACCAACTATGTGTTATGATCCGGCAACCCCTAAGTGACAATAATGGGGACCACTCCTGGTGATGACCATAGTTTGAGGAGTTCATGTATTCACTATGTGTTAATGCTTTGGTCCGGTACTCTATTAAAAGGAGGCCTTAATATCCCTTAGTTTCCACTAGGACCCCGCTGCCACGGGAGGGTAGGACAAAAGATGTCATGCAAGTTCTTTTCCATAAGCACGTATGACTATATTCGGAATACATGCCTACATTACATTGATGAATTGGAGCTAGTCCTGTGTCACCCTAGGTTATAACTTTTACATGATGAATTGCGTTTGACTTAATTCCCTGTCGGTGTACTAAGATAGGGGTACCTTAGTACCCCAACTTGTGCACGGGCAGTGGCAGCTTCCCGCGGCAGGGTCTACCACGTGCTTGCCGGAAACCTCTCTGGTCCTTATTAAGCCATTCAAAAAGAAAGTATACAAGTCAGAAGACCAAGACCCCGGCAAGTGGAGCTTGCCGGGAAGGCCGCTCCAGGCTCAAGACTATTACATTAAGCACAAGCCCCTGGCAAGAGGAGCTTGCCAGGAAGACCAGAAGACTGCATCTCAGAAGACATGCCTTGGCGCAACATGCGCCCCGGCAAGGCCCGGGGAGCGACAAGCTTCAGGGCCCGGCAAGGTCAAGGCCCCGGCAAGGTGCTTGCCGGGGAGAGTTACGCTGTGTGCCCGCGCTCCAGCTCATCGACCCACGCGTCGCCCTGGGGCCGTTCCAGGGACGCGTGGCGGATGGCTGTGCAGCCTGGGGGACACAGTGGCACTCCACGGTGACGAAGCTACCACCGTGGCGAACGGAGACGCACGGGCGAGCGCTTTTGGGGTCGACGGCGACGGGCATTTAATGCTCTTGTCCCCCACTGTCAAGTTAGGTGATGACCACTGTTCATCCATTGTTCACGCACTGTTCCCGCACTATTACAACTACCACCAAAGTTACATTTTTGCCCTTCTTCTACGTTGACACCTGTCGGTGACCCCTTGAGCTATAAAAGGAGGCCCATGCACAACGTAGAAAGGGTTCGGAACCTAGATCACTCACTCGCTCGGTGTAGCTAGTTCTTCAAGCTCCCGAGCTCCAACACTCAATACAAACCAAGCAGGAGTAGGGTTTTACGCGTCCGCGCGGCCCGAACCTGGGTAAACTGCCCGCGTGCTCTCCTCGATCTGCTCTTCGTGCTCCCTCCGCTCCCTTACCGCAACGTACAAGGGGCTCCGGTCCCATAGGTGTTCGTGGTGGGCAGTTTCCCCCGACATTCCCCATCACCGATCCAATGCCTACGAGCTTTTCACATATTGCTTGTTGCTTATTTACTTTTCCACTGCAACTATTACAAAAACTACAAAAACACTATCGTTACTTTTATTGTTGTTACCACTATTTCCATATTACCTTGCTACTAAATTACCTTGCTGCACATACTAAGTTTCTAGGTGTGGTTGAATTGACAACTCAGCTGCTAATACTTAAGAGTATTCTTTGGCTCCCCCCGTGTCAAATCAATAAATTTGGGTTGAATAGTTTACCCTCGAAAACTATGGCGATCCCCTACACTTGTGGGTTATCAAGACTATTTTCTGGCGCCATTGCCGGGGAGCATAGCTCTATTCTTGAAGTCACTTGGGATTTATATATGTTGATCACTATGAAGAATTTGAAGGACTCAAAAACCAAGATTTATCCCTCAACTACGAGGGGAGGTAAGGAACTGCCATCTAGCTCTTCCCTTGATTCACCATCTGTTATGAGTAAATTAGCGACACCTACTCCTGCTATTGAATCTGATATGTCGCATGTTCTTGATGATGCCACTTCTGCTATGGATGATGAAACTACTTCTGTGCTTGATAATACTGCGCCACTAGGTGAATTTCTAGATGAACAAATTGCTAAAGTTAGGGAGAATGCAAATATTGAACTGATAATATTTACAAAAGTGATGATGAAGCTTCTCCCCCTAGATATGAATTGCCTGTTGTTCCTAAGGGTTATGTTATGGATGAAGAAACTGCTAGAGACTTTCTTGCTTGCAACGATAGATATGATCTTAAGAAATTATTAGCTAAGCTGAAAGAAAAGTCCTTGAATGCTAGAATGAAATATGACCATGCTTTTGCTACTTCATCTATCTTTGTTACTGATAAGGATTATGATTTCTCTGTTGATCCTAAGTTAATTGCTTTGGTTGAATCTGATCCTTTCCATGGCTATGAGTCTGAAACTGTTGTGGCACATCTTACTAAGTTGAATGATATAGCCACCCTATTTACCAACGATGAAAAGATTCGTTATTATTATATCCTTAAGCTATTTCCTTTCTCATGAAAGGTTGATGCTAAGACTTGGTTTAATTCTCTTGATCCTGGTTGTGTGTGTAGTCCCCAGGATATGATGCATTACTTTTCTGCTAAATATTTTCCCGCTGATAAGAAACAAGCTGCCTTACGGGAAATTTATAACTTTGTGCAAATTGAAGAAGAGAGTCTCCCACAAGCTTGGGGGAGGCTTATCCAATTACTTAATGCTTTTCCTGATCATCCTCTTCAGAGGAATGATATACTTGATGTCTTTTATAATGGACTAACCGATGCTTCCACAGAGCACTTGGATAGTTGTACTGGTTGTGTTTTCAAGGAAAGAATAGTTGATCAAGCTGAATTACTATTGAATAATATGCTGGCCAATGAAAATAATTGGACACTTCCTGAACCAGCCCATAAGCCAACTCTGAAGAAAAGGGGACTTCTATTTCTCAGTCCTGAAGATATGCAAGAGGCAAAGAAATCTATGAAAGAAAAAGGTATTAAAGCTGAAGATGTTAAGAATTTACCACCTATTGAAGAAATACATGGTCTTGATAACCCGACACAGGTAGTAAATGTAAATTCTCTTTATAGATTTGATGAATGTGATATTCCTCGTTATAAGTCTGCTAGCCAATGCTTAGATGAGTTTGACAATTTTATTGTGAAACAAGAAAACTTCAATGCTTATGTTGGTAGACAATTGCAACACAATGCTTATATGATTGAACGCTTGAGTGATTATATGTCTAGAGTTAAAAGTGAATTGAAACTCATTAGTAAACATGCTTCTATTGTTACCAATCAAGTAGAACAAGTACTTAAGGCTCAGAATGATTTGCTCAATGAATTAAATAGTAAGAATAATGAGTATGCTGTTAGAGTTGCAACTAGAGGTGGTAAAATAACTCAGGAACCTCTGTATCCTGAAGGCCACCCTAAGAGAATTGAGCAAGATTCTCAGAAGAAGAAAAAGAAAAATGATAGGACTTAGCATGCTTCTAGTGAACCTGTAGCTGACACACTTGAGAATCCCAATGATATATCTATTTCTGATGCTGAGACACAATCTGGTAATGAACATCAGCCTAGTGATAATGTAAATGATGATGTTCATAATGATGCTTGATAACCCTCAACCGTAAGGGATCGAGATAGTCTTCGCGGGTAAGAATAACCCAATTTATAGATTCGACACACGGGGAGCCAAAGAGTATTTATAAGCTTTGACAGTTGGGTTGTCAATTCAACCGCACCTGAAATATACTTACTTGCAACAAAAGATAAGTGGTAATGGAGATATGATAGTGATGGTGGTGACAGTAAAAGTAAATAGCAAAAGTAACAACTAATAACCAGCAGGATTGAAACACTATAGGCTAGGGAGATGGATGGTTGGGCGCTGCATGGATGAGATATATCATGAATCTAACTTGGGGCAAGGCACACTGAAAAGTAATGATCATCTAGGCAAATATCAATCATTAGGCATGTATCCCATAGGTAGTTGTACGTGCTTGCAATAAGAACTTGCACAACATCTTTTGTCCTACCATCCCGCTACGAACGGGGCCAAAAGGAACTTATGGAGATTAAGGTGCTCCTGTCAAAGAGCACCGGAACAAAGCAATAAACTCAATGGATACATGGAATCCTCAAATTATGGACCATCCCCTTTGGTGTCCCAAGCTGTCACTTTTGGGATCGCCGGTTCCGGACCATAATAGGTGCAAACAACTCATAGATAGGATCAAGAACACAAATATATTCATGCAAACACATAGGGTTCAGATCTAAAATCATGGCACTCGGGCCCTAAGTGACAAGCATTAAGAGCAACAAGTTGAAGCAAAGATGATAAACACCAAAGTAGATGATAGGCAACATGCCCCCAACAATCTGATAAACTATTACATGATCTAACTCATCCAATCCCTACCATCCCCTTTGCCTACAGCAGGGAATTACTCACACATGGAAGGAGAAGTCATGGAGGGAGGATGGAGTGGTGATGATGATGACGATGGCGACGATCTCCCCTCTCCGGAGGCCAAATCAGCCTCCAGATTAGCCCTCCCGAAAAAGAACAGAGGGTGGTGGCGGCTCCGCGACGGAAACTGGGAAAACGACTTCTGTTCTGGGGTTTTCTCGTCACGAGAATAAATACGAGTCAAAGTAGGGCACCAGAGGGCCGGGGGAGGACCCTCCCAGGCAGCCTCCCGGCGCGGCCAGGGGTGGGGCCGCGCCAGCAGGGTGCCTGGGGCCCCCCTGGCTACCCTCTGGCCCCTCTTCTGGCACAAGGGCCCTTCGGGTGCGTGGATTTTCTGTGATTTTTCTTGGAATATTCTGAGATACCTAAAAATCCATTTTCCTGCACACAATAAAACCATACAGGCAGCTCTGCTGAAAACAGCGTCAGTCCGGGTTAGTTTAGTTCAAATCATGCAAGAATGAGGGCAAAACAATAGCAAAAGTGTTTGTAAAAGTAGATACATTTGAGACGTATCAACTCCCCCAAGCTTAGCATATTGCTTGTCCTCAAGCAATTCAGTTCAACGAACTGGACGCGACAAAGAAAACTTTGACAAACTCTTTTGCTTCATTAGATGTATATAAGCATGTATTACGAAAAGAGTCTAGCAAGTATTGAAACAATGCTATGAGGACAATGCACGGAGCAATCCTTCTTTCAAGTGACCAATCACAAATACCTAAAAGTAAATAATATACTACTAAAAATCAAGACAAGATTACATTGCACATAGCTTGAACATACTAGAGTGGTATCTCGCTAGCCTCCATGAGTGAAGCAAAACATAAATGCAGAAACTCCTCCAGAGTTTTAAAGGAGACTAGAACTAAGAATTTCTGAATAAATAATACCACAAGCATGCAGAAGACAATGTAATACTTTGGGACAATGCACATTACACTCAGAATGACAATTATGCTCTCCTAGTTGGTGCTTTGAAGAAAGAAGGTGGAGACTCTCGAACCGTGGAATTTGATGGCGAGGTTGAAAACCCATGGTTGGAAGCAAAGACTAAACATGTACCAGAGCTCTTGGTTTTGAAAACAGAGGTAAAAATAATTTTGGAAGGTGCATATTTCGTCAACGAATGTTAGTAGACAACCCAATCACTTCTCGATCCGGACAAGTTTCGAGGAACGGCTCCCGCACGGGGACGATCACATCCCCTTAATCTCCTTTGTTTATCACTGCCAAAGTTTTCTGATTTCTCATGAACAAAGCGTGAAGGAGGGTTTGTTGTTGTATTATCTTTTATGAGCCGGGCGCACTCATGCCAGTTCCTCCTCGTATTAGGGGTTTGCAGATTAGACATGCAATCCCGGGATAAAACTTGTCCAACTTAAAAAAGATCATGAATTAACTACTATTTCCTCATGAGCTAAAACAGGGGCACAAAATAGGAGTAAATTTCAATAATTTCGAGATGGTACAAGAAAGTATTTGTTAGGATGGCAGGTAAATACCACATAGGAAGGTATGGTGGACTCATATGGAATAACTGGTTTGAAAGGATTTGGATGCACAAGCAGGATTCCGCTTAGTGCGAGCGAAGGCTAGCAAGAGACTGGGAAGCGACCAACTAGAGAGCAATAACGGTCATAATCATGCAGAGTGACAAAGCAACATTGAATTGGGCATGAAAGTGATATAACTATTCTGAAACTCAAAGATCATCAAGGCAAAGCAGACTTTTTCGTCTTAAACATGTGTAAACATGTGCCAAGTCAATCCAAGAATTCTCCAAAAGGAAATACCACCTTAGTATACCAAACTATGAACAATGCAATGCATGTAAATCATTTCAATAACACATTATATACTCTAGCTATTTGAGACTAGCCACAAGGAAAGCATGAACCACTGGGAAAGCATTGTAAATATAGCACTATGTCGCTACAAGCTGGTCTCTAGATCATAAGTACAGGCATATGTACAAAAGTAGAAACAAGAAGTGTTCATACCGGTTTTCCTTGTTGCTTCCCTTCAGTCGATCTTCGTCATTACTGCCTCGTCACTTGCACGATCGAACGTAGGAAATATAATTCAATGCCATCACGGACTCGAGCTGAACTCTTAAAACAAAGCAAACTAAAGAGAGAAAGGAAATCTTTTTGGGTTTTTGCAAAGAAAGAACAAAGAAGAACGGGCAAAAACTTCGAAAAGATCAAGGCGAACAAAAATAAAACGGATAATACAATGGAAAAGTGAGAAGGGCACGTACTCCCCCAAGCTTAGGCTTTTGTCCTAAGTTGGTAGTAGCTACTGCCCCCAGGAGCCTCCTGCTCCGGGGGGGGGGGGGTGTTGGTGAGTCCAAGGGTCGTAAAAGGATTCCGGCGTGTACACCGAAGTCCTCGGATCCTCCCACGAAGAAGGGTCCGCACTCCAAGCAGAGGAAGACCCTTCACCAAACTGGGTGAAGGTCTCCCCCTGAAAAGGTGGTAACTCACCGTGCTCCTCCTCGTCGGGCACAACCCCCTCCATGGGGTTACGAAACTGATGTTGGACCATGAACTCATCGAACTGGATAACATCAAAGGACCATCCGTTCCTGCGAGAAAAATCAAACAAAAGAGGTGCAGGTAGACGGATCTTGCGTTCTGCGGTAGTTCCGAAACGCAAGATATAAACAAAGTTACCAAACTCAGAAGTCATGGTAACAAACTTATGCCTTTTCATAGCAGCAAGATCAAAACTTAAATAAGTAAAAGGCTTATCATCAGGGTGTGGGGTGCCTTTAAGATACTCTAAGATAAGTGTGGCATAAACGCCACCAAATAAATCTCCCTTGTTACCGTTCATAGCAAGGCGTCGAGCAATCAAGGCACCCACATTATAATCAAACCTCTGGAGAGGGCGGTTGCCAGGATAGCAATATCCGGCGCAGAAATGTTGCTCGTGTTGTCACGAGATAATACCCCTCTAGCAATATAATACGCAAAATACCTGAGCTGAGGGAATAAGATGCTGGAGATTTTTGACCGATGAATATCGTTCGTACCCATGCTGCAGAGAGAGTTGAAGATGGTTTTCAGCTCGGAGGGCTGAGAGGTCATCTTCGCCGTCCGCCCAATGTTTGGCACACCTATTATATCACAATACTTTTCCAAGGGCATGGTCAAAAGATTATTGTAAATTTTAAACTCAATAGCACCAGTATCAAGGTTATATCTAAAACTGTTAATGAAACCGGAGGTGAGTTTTTGATACTGAGTAACACGGCACGTGACGAGCTGTGTCAGACCTGCATTAGCACAAAGATTATAAAACTCATCCTTAATTCCTGCAGCTTCAAGGAATTCATCACATGGGAACATCATCGCACGTGCTGGATTTGTATCTTCCAACAACTCTAGGGGCACATGATCTTCATTGTAGCTCACCCTAGAAGTCGAGGATGAAGCTGCGGCTCTAGTAACTCAATCGGAGCGCGCGGGCTTCTTCTTCTCAAGCCACCCCTTTGCCCTTCCTAACAAACTCATTTCTGAAATTTTTGAAAAATTACAAAAACAAGGATTTAAACAAAGTGGGTTAAGGCAAACTACTCAACTCACTTACCTAAGGCATAAACTTGCATCAAAACTTGGAAAATAAATTTCTACACATGCATGCAAGCTCATCTGCACAGCACCAAGAACTACTAAATACTCACAAATGAAGCCACCAACCAAAAATCTAATTGGAGGGGTGGAGGAGTTACATACCAAGGAGTATTTGTTCAAAATCTCAGCTCGAATGATAGGTTGTAGAGAGAGATCGAAAATTGCCTCCAAGAACAGCAAGAACGCAAGAACAGGTGCAGAACTCGTGTTTTCGGAGAGAAAGAGAGAGAGAGGAAGAAGACTCACCTGGAGGCGGGACCTGTGGGCCCCAGGCGCCCTATGGGCGCGGCCAGGGGGCAGGCCGCGCCAGCTGGCCGCCTGGGCCACTGGTGGCCCCCCTAGTCAGCCCCAGGTGCCTCTGGGTCACTCCCGGCATGAAAATTTTTATTTTTATTTTTCTAGAATTTTTCTGAAAACTTCACTGTTGAAATTTTTTCGAAGTTCAAAAAGCCGCAAAACTTTCTGAAAACTTAAAGCAGTGATTAGTATTGTGAAGCTTCAAAAACATAAACACTTGGTACAACAAGGAGAACAAAAGCTAAAACAAATGAAAACATAACAAGCTCAACTTTTTACCTATATAAAACATGCTCACTAGTAAGGTTGATCATGTCTTACCAACAAACCGGCGGTATATAGAGCAAAAAGTCCCACCTCTTACGAAGTAATCATTGCACCTTCACTTTAATGGACATCGTTCCCACCATAAAAGTTTTGTATTTGTGGTGCACATGTAGTGGACAGTCCCATTCTCCAATCTTCACGGTCTCGATATTTTCTATAGAGTTGAGGCCATGCCTCTTATCGGTCTTCTTTGGAAAATACACCGTGTGTTCTTTATCATTCACATTGAAGGTAACCTTTCCTTTATTGCAATCAATAATAGCACCTGCGGTGTTAAGAAAAGGTCTACCAAGAATAATGGACATGCTCCCATCCTCGGGCATGTCAAGCACAACAAAATCAGTAAGGATCAAACAATTAGCAACTTCTATGGGAACATCCTCACAAATACCTATCGGGACGGTGGTTGACTTGTCAGCCATCTGAAGAGAGATATCTGTAGGGGTTAGCTTCTCTAAACAAAGCCTCTTGTAAAGAGAGAGAGAGGCATAACACTCACTCCTACTCCAAGATCACATAAAGCAGTTTTGACATAATTATTCTTTATGGAGCAAGTAATGGTGGGTATACCTGGATCACCAAGCTTCTCAGGAATCTTGCCACTGAAAGAGTAGTTAGCAAGCATAGTAGATATTGCTTCATTAGGAATTTTTCTTTTATTAGTAACAATATCTTTCATATATTTTGAATAGGGAGGTAACTTAATAGCATCAGTCAAAGGGATTTGAAGAAAAAGAGGTTTCATCCACTCACAAAACTTATTGTAATGCTCTTCTTCTTTAGATTTGAGAGACTTACCTGGAAAGGGCATGGGTTTCTGTATCCATGGTTCTCTTTCCTTCCCATGTCTTCTTGCGATGATGTCTTCTCTAGTGCACTTCTTGCGTTTGTCAGGTGCTTCTTCTTCTCGAACTTCAGGCGGATCATTCTTCTCCTTATCCTTATCTTCTGGTTCGGCACCGTTTTCATTTTCAGCATCGGAGGTAGATATACTATTGGGATCAACAGCTGGCTCTTCACTTGTAATAGGATCATTGGAATTATCAGCCTCCTTGTGTTTCTTCTTCTTCTTCTTTGGAGAGCCAACAATTTCTTCTTCCTGCATTTGAGAATCTTGATCGATTCTCCTCGGATGCCCCTCTGGATAGAGAGGATCTTGAGTGCTAGTTCCTCCTCGGGTCTTAATCCCAAAGGCCTGTAAATCATCTTGTTTGGCATTGTTAGCAAGCAAATCTTTTTGCACATTAGAAATTTGTTCAAGCTGAGTTTGAACCATATGAAAATGCTTCACGAGACATTTAACATCATTAACTGTTCTACCTAGAACATCAAGCAAACTTTTGATAGCAAGGGAATTATCATGCAATTTTCTTTGTATCCTCTCATTAAAATGACTTTGCTTCATAATAAAATTATCAAGCTCATCTAAACATTGATCAGGAGGCTTACCATGAGGGATGTCACTTGCGTTGAAATCTAAAAGAGAGTGTACCACTACCATAGGAGGGTGAGTGGTAGGCTCACACAACTTCTCAATAGGGGGTAGGTTCTTCACGTCTTCAGTTTTAATACCCTTCTCTTTAATAGACCTCCTTGCTTCTTGCATATCTTCGGGGCTTAGAACAAGCATGCCCCTCTTCTTTGGTGGTGGAGGTGGTTCAGGGACAGACCAATCTTCATGGTTTTTGGCAATCCTGTCCATCAATTCTTCTGCATCGTCCGGTGTTCTTTTCCTGAAAACACAACCAGCACAACTATCCAAATAGGACCTGGATTCATCAGTTAGACCAGCATAAAATATATCGATTAATTCATTCTTAGGGACTCCATGTCCTGGTCTAGCCTGGATCAGACAACAGTACCTCCCCCAAGCTTTAGGGAGGTGCTCATCCTGCAACTGTTTAAAGTTATAAATTCTTTGTAAAGCAGCATGTTGCATATGAGCAGGAAAGTACTTATCAACAAAAGAGTGAGCTAAGTCTTGAGGACTCTTAATGGAACCACATGGTAGTGCATCATACCATGTTTTACCACCTTCCTTCAAAGAGAAAGGAAGAAGCTTAGTCACATAAAAGTTCCGTATCTTTTCATTCGTGGTAAAAAAGCCACCCAACTCAGTGAGTTTGGTCAGGTGTGCAATACATCATTTTCTCTGCCATAAAAGGGGTCAGCTTCAACCATAGATATAAGTGAAAGATCAACAGAGAAATCATAATCAGGATCATTGATGCATATAGGAGATGTAGCAAATTTAGGATCAGGAACAGTCTTTTTCTTCAAGGAGTGTTTTTCAAGCAGCTTCTTAATAGCTTCAGGGTCAGAGTCGGCAAACTGTGTCAGTTCCCTGCAAAAATCATCATCAAGCATAATATAATCATCATCAAGGAGTCTCTCCTTGAGTTTACTCAAATCAGGATAATCATAAGTTCCACCAATAGGGTAGCGAGTAACAGGAATTTCAATTCCAGATTTTTTTGCAGCAGCATCGATCTGTTTCTCAAGAGCATAACCAAGTGAACCAATATCGTCAAGAGTAGTAGAAGCATTATCAAAAGTATCAGACATAGTAACAGATGCAGTAGAAGCATCATGTGATGGCGGTGAGGCAAACTTACTCATAACAGAAGGTGAATCAAGTGTAGCACTAGTGTTCAGAACAGTACCTCTTCTTGTAGTGGATAGTAAGATCGGAACCTTGGGGTCTCCTTTCTTACCCATAGCGAATGAAGTGCAACAGGTAGGATAGTTCAAGTAGACTTGTTAATATTGGTATGCTCCCCGGCAATGGCGCCAGAAAACGGTACTTGATAACCCTCAACCGTAAGGGATCGAGATAGTCTTCGCGGGTAAGAATAACCCAATTTATAGATTCGACACACGGGGAGCCAAAGAGTATTTATAAGCTTTGACAGTTGAGTTGTCAATTCAACCGCACCTGAAATATACTTACTTGCAACAAAAGATAAGTGGTAACGGTGATATGATAGTGATGGTGGTGACAGTAAAAGTAAACAGCAAAAGTAACAACTAATAACCAGCAGGATTGAAACACTGTAGGCTAGGGAGATGGATGGTTGGGCGCTACATGGATGAGATATATCATGAATCTAACTTGGGGCAAGGCACACAGAAAAGTAATGATCATCTAGGCAAATATCAGACATTAGGCATGTATCCCATAGGTAGTTGTACGTGCTTGCAATAAGAACTTGCACAACATCTTTTGTCCTACCATCCCGCTACGAACGGGGCCAAAAGGAACTTATGGAGATTAAGGTGCTCCTGTCAAAGAGCACCGGAACAAAGCAATAAACTCAATGGATACATGGAATCCTCAAATTATGGACCATCCCCTTTGGTGTCCCAAGCTGTCACTTTTGGGATCGCCGGTTCCGGACCATAATAGGTGCAAACAACTCATAGATAGGATCAAGAACACAAATATATTCATGCAAACACATAGGGTTCAGATCTGAAATCATGGCACTCGGGCCCTAAGTGACAAGCATTAAGAGCAACAAGTTGAAGCAAAGATGATAAACACCAAAGTAGATGATAGGCAACAGGCCCCCAACAATCTGATAAACTATTACATGATCTAACTCATCCAATCCCTACCATCCCCTTTGCCTACAGCAGGGAATTACTCACACATGGAAGGAGAAGTCATGGAGGGAGGGTGGAGTGGTGATGATGATGACGATGGCGACGATCTCCCCTCTCCGGAGGCCAAATCAGCCTCCAGATTAGCCCTCCCGAAGAAGAACAGAGGGTGGCGGCGGCTCCGTGATGGAAACTGGGAAAACGACTTCTGTTCTGGGGTTTTCTCGTCACGAGAATAAATACGAGTCAAAGTAGGGCACCAGAGGGGGGAGGACCCTCCCAGGCGGCCTCCCGACGCGGCCAGGGGTGGGGTCGCGCCAGCAGGGCGCCTGGGGCCCACTTGGCTGCCCCCTGGCCCCTCTTCTGGCACAAGGGCCCTTCGGGTGCATGGATTTTCTGTGATTTTTCTTGGAATTTTCTGAGATACCTAAAAATCCATTTTCCTGCACACAATAAAACCATACAGGCAGCTCTGCTGAAAACAGCGTCAGTCCGGGTTAGTTTAGTTCAAATCATGCGAGAATGAGGGCAAAACAATAGCAAAAGTGTTTGGAAAAGTAGATACGTTTGAGACGTATCAATGCTCAACCTAGCAATGATAATGATGTAGAGATTGAACCTGCTATTGATCTTGATGACCCACAATCAAAGAATCAACGTTATGATAAGAGAGACTTTGTTGCTAGGAAGCACGGTAAGGAAAGAGAACCATGGGTTCAGAAACCCATGCCTTTTCCTCCTAAACCATCCAAGAAAAAGGATGATGAGGATTTTGAGCGCTTTGCTAAAATGATTAGACCTATCTTTTTGCGTATGCGTTTGACTGATATGCTTAAAACAAATCCTTATGCTAAATATATGAAAGATATTATTACCAATAAAAGAAAGATACCTGAAGTAGAAATTTCCACCATGCTTGCCAATTACACTTTTAAAGGTGGAATACCTAAGAAAGTAGGAGATCCAGGATTACCTACTATACCTTACTCCATTAAAGGAAACTATGTTAAAACTGCTTTATGTGATCTTGGAGCCGGTGTTAGTGTTATGCCTCTCTCTTTATATCATAGACTTGACTTGAGTAAGTTGATACCTACTGAAATATCTTTGCAAATGGCTGATAAATCAACTCCTATACCTGTCAGTATTTGTGAGGATGTTCCTGTTGTAGTTGCAAATGTTACTATTCTAACAGACTTTGTTATCCTTGATATTCCCGAAGACGATAGTATGTCTATTATCCTTGGTAGACCCTTTTTGAATACTGCAGGGGCTGTTATTGATTGCAACAAAGGAAATGTCACTTTTCATGTCAATGGTAATGAGCATACGGTACACTTTCCCAGGAAACAACCTCAGGTTCAGAGTATCAATTATATTGGAAAAATTTCAACTATTACTATTTGAGGTTTTGAATTTCCTCTTCCTACTGTCAAGAAGACATATGACATTCTTATTGTCGGGGACATACATATCCCCATTGAGGTAACCTAGTTTTATTCGAAAATTCACCGGTTCCGTGTTATTCGGAAAGAGTTTATTAACAAGACCTGATCAACCTTGTTAATCAATTCCTTTTGATGAGAATGAGATGGGTGAATCTAGATAGCACAACCTTCTGTACCCTTCTTTTACTTTCTGTTAGTTAGAATAAATAAAGCACAAATAGTATTTTTTGTCTGTTTCCAGGCTTATCTGTGCAATAAAAAATACCCCAAAAATAGATGTTCTCAAAATGCCCTGAAAATGAAATATGATTTCATCTAGAATATTTGAGAATATATGGCACAGAAAACACAGCGAGGGGAGCCAGCACCTGGCCACGAGGGTCCAGGGCGCACCCCCCTACCTCATGGGCCCCACGTGGCCCCCCTCCACTTATTCCTGCACCCATACCCTTCTTCTTCCTCCCAAAAAAATAACTGGCTAGCTCAAGCACGAGTTCTACCTCATCTTGCTGCCATTTTCGATCTCCTTGCTCAAAGCTCCATTCACAAAACTGTTTGGGGAGATTGTTCCTTGGTATGTGACTCCTCCATTGGTCCAATTATTTTTTGCTCTAGTGCTTTATTTATTCAAATTTTTGCTGATGTGGTGACCTTGTTCTTGAGCTTGCATGTCAAATTTCTTTGGTCCCTAGTAGTTCTAATGCATGATATAGTCTCTAGACACTTGTAGGAGTTGTTGCTATCAACCTTGTTGAGTTTGGTTCACTTTTATTTTGAGTTACTAGAAATTTCAGAAAATTCAGAAAAATGCATAGGAAAATCTTCCAAGGTGGATCTTCAAGGAAGCAAGAACCAAGGCTCGCGATTTATGAGCCGGATGATGAACTACCGAGGGAAGCTGAAGTGCGGCCTTGTGAATGGCCGTCGGACGAATTTATGGTTCGGGTTGGCATTAAGGAGGAATTTGACGCATATGTGTGCAACGCTGACCTCCAGGGCTTCATGCAAGATAAGTGCCCTTAATACCATTACTTAACTGTTACCTTTGTGAGAAGGTTTAAATTTTCATCTTCACGAAATTCTCACACTGTCCTGTTTGACCTTTATGATAAATCCTATACCATGGACTTAGAGGATTTTAATGATGCTTGTAAACTCCCTCAGTGGGGCAGTATGGGTGATCGTCACAAATCTGAATATAGAGATTTCCTTGCTAGTATCACTATGGGGGAATCTAGAGAAATCACGCAAGCTACCATAGGGAGTATTCATTTTCCTACTATTCACTACTTTGCTCTCTTTATTTGTTAGATGCATAAACGGTAAAGATGAGGCTTGTCACATGTGTGTCCCTGATCTTAGTGTTCTCAATAGTGCTGTATTAGGTGATAGACAATATAAATTGGGAGCCATTGTCGCACGTAGGCTACATAATAATGGTTTGTATGGAGATTTATTTGGTGGAATTTATGCCACGTGCATAGCCCGCTGTCTTGGTGTGCCTGTACATGAAAATGATGAACATTTACCGCTTGCTCATTTGGATTACAATGCTATGGTTAATCACCGGTTTATAGAGAGGGGTGAACAATTCCTCAAATATCGACTAATCTTTAACAGGCGTCACGCCGTTCATATTGCTCTTCCTGCCCCTACCTTGTTTGACTTTCAGGCAAAAGGGAGATATACTATAACCAGGGAGGAGGCAAAGGAGTATCATGATATGATGGAAGCAGCCCGTCTCCAAGCTGCAGCTCATCGGGCAATAGCTACTGCATCTCAGTACAACCCTAACTACAACTTTGGATATCCGTCAGGACAGCACTGGCCATAGACCAACTTAGGCCAAAAGCCTAAGCTTGGGGGAGTACGTGTTTCTCACCGACTTTACATTCATGTTCACACACTTATTCTAGTTGTCGGTGCTCACACTCTTTCATTGTACCATTCATGCTAGTTTTAATTATTTTCTTAGTCTTTTTCTTGCGTGCTAGAAAAACCTTAAGAAAAATAAGAAAAACAAAAAAAAATGTTGTAGCTTTTAGCTAGTTTACTTCCCATGCCTGTAGTAGTAGTTATTAAAAGAAAACCCAAAACGATTTCTCATTCTTCTTTTGCATGTTGGGAGCTTTCCCGTGTAAATAATTTATTTTCTTTTCTTTAGGGGTTAAGAGTAGAAGACCATGTTGAAAATGCTTAGTGGCTCTCATATGCTTTATTGTTGATTTAACCTTGAGCCATATTACTTTGTCTTCTCTCTTGTATTAAATGCTTACAGGTTCCAGCTTAGTCCAATGCACATGCACTATTATTGTTATCCACACCGTTTGGTCATGCGAGTGAAAGGCAATAAGGATGATATATGATGAATTGATTGAGATGAGAAAAGCTAGTATGAACTCGACCTCTCTTGTTTTGTAAATATGATAGTTCATTGTTCTTGATTCAGTTTGTTATGAATGAAACATGCTTGCAATGACAATTAGCGATCATAGCTGCTTATGCCATGCTTAATTAGCTGAGAGTTTATAATGGTCTATCTTGCGTGCCAACATGATATTAAAATAGTTGTGATGTGGTATGATGGGGTGGTATCCTCCTTTGAACGACTCAAGTGGTCCGACTTGGCACATGTTCACACATGTAGGTTAAACAAATCAACATAGCCTCCACGATATTTATGTTCATGGTGATTTATATCCTACTCATGCTTGCATTCACCGTTGATTAATTTTAATGCATGTTCATGACTATTGTCGCTCTCTAGCTGGTTGCTTCCCAGTTTCTTTCTAGCCTTCACCTGTACTAAGCCGGAATACTGCTTGTGCATCCACTTCCATAAACCCAAAAATTATTCCATATGAGTCCACCATACCTTCCTATATGCGGTATTTACCTGCCGTTCCAAGTAAATTTGTATGTGCCAAACTCTAAACCTTCAAATGAAATTCTGTTTTGAATGCTCGAACAGCTCATGTATCAACTAGGGATGTCTATATCTTCCATGCTAGTTGGGTTATTCTCACGATGAGTGGACTCCGCTCATCATTCATGAGAAAATGGCTGGTAATCGGGATGCCCAGTCCCATGCTCAATCATAATAATTAAACAAAACTCCCACAGGGTTGTTATTGGTTTGGACGGTACCCGTTGTTTCGGGCTAGCCGTGGAGTGTGCTTGTTGGTGGTTGGGGGAGTATAAATTTTGCCATTCTGTTTGGTAGCCGCCTATAATGTGCGTAGCATGGAAGATATTGGGATTCTTGGTTGTTATATTGACAATGAGAGTACCGCTCAAAATCTTATTCATCTCCATTTAAAAATCGAGCTCTGGCACCTCTACAAATCCCTGCTTCCCTCTGCGAAGGGCCTATCTATTTACTTTTTATGCCGAGTCATCATCCTCTTATAAAAGAGCACCAGTTAGAGAGCACCTCTGTCATTTGCATGTATTACCATTAATTTACATTGAGTATGATCATGACTGGATCTCTTTTACCATGAATTACAATGTCTAGTCAGCCCTTGATCTTTGAAGGTGCTCTGCATTTATGTTTCGTGTTCTCAGAAAGGGCTAGCGAGATACCATCTTGTTATATCATATCATGATTGTTTTGAGAAAGTGTTGTCATCCGAGGTTTATTATTATTGCTCGCTAGTTGATTATGCCATTGATATGAGTAGACATGAGACCTGAAAGTTATTGTGAATGTGGTTAGTTCATGATCATTGTTGAAAACTTGAATGCTGGCTTTACATATTTACAACAACAAGAGCAAACAGAGTTTGTCAAAGTTTTTATTTCTCAGTTTCAGTTTATCAACTGAATTGCTTGAGGGCAAGCAAAGATTTAAGCTTGGGAGAGTTGATACGTCTCCAACGTATCTACTTTTCCAAACACTTTTACCCTTGTTTTGGACTCTAACTTGCATGATTTGAATGGAACTAACCCGGACTGACGCTGCTTTCAGCAGAATTGTAATGGTATTGTTTTTGTGCAGAAATAAAAAGTTCTTGGAATGACCTGAAAATCCACGGAGAATTATTTTGGAAAATATAAAAAATACCTGCGAAAATATCCATCTCAGGGGGCCCACACCCTGTCCACGAGGGTGGGGGTGCGCCCCCTCCCCCTGGGCGCACCCCCTGCCTCGTGGGCCTCCTGATGCTCCATCGACGTACCCCCGGACTCCATATATTCACTTTCGGGGAGACAAAAATCAGAGAGGAAGAATTATCGTGTTTTACGATACGGAGCCGCCGCCAAGCCCTAATCTCTCTCGGGAGGGCTGATCTGGAGTCCGTTCGGGGCTCCGGAGAGGGGAGATCGTCGCCATCATCATTATCAACCTTCCTCCATCAGCAATTCCATGATGCTCACTGCCGTGCGTGAGTAATCCCATCGTAGGCTTGCTGGACGATGATGGGTTGGATGAGATTTACCATGTAATCAAGTTAGTTTTGTAAGGGTTTGATCCCTAGTATCCACTATGTTCTAAGATTGATGTTGTTATGACTTTTCTATGCTTAATGCTTGTCACTAGGGCCCGAGTGCCATGATTTCAGATCTGAACCTATTATGTTTTCATGAATATATGTGTGTTCTTGCTCCTATCTTGCAAGTATGTAGTCACCTACTATGTGTTATGATCCGGCAACCCTGAAGTGACAATAATCGGGAGCACTCCCAGTGATGATCATAGTTTGAGGAGTTCATGTATTCACTATGTGTTAATGCTTTGGTCCGGTACTCTATTAAAAGGAGGCCTTAATATCCCTTAGTTTCCACTAGGACCCCGCTGCCACGGGAGGGTAGGACAAAAGATGTCATGCAAGTTCTTTCCCATAAGCACGTATGACTATATTCGAAATACATGCCTACATTACATTGATGAACTGGAGCTAGTTCTGTGTCACCCTAGGTTATAACTTTCACATGATGAATTGCATCCGACATAGTTCCCCATCACTGATCCAATGCCTATGAGCTTTTCACATATTGCTTGTTGCTTATTTACTTTTTCGCTGCCACTATTACAAAAACTACAAAAACACTACCGTTAGTTTTATTGCTGTTACCACTATTTCCATATTACCTTGCTACTAAATTACCTTGCTGCAGGTATTAAGTTTCTAGGTGTGGTTGAATTGACAACTCAGCTGCTAATACTTAAGAGTATTCTTTGGCTCCCCTTGTGTCGAATCAATAAATTTGGGTTGAATACTTTACCCTCGAAAACTGTTGCAATCCCCTACACTTGTGGGTTATCACTCGTCCGTCCCTTCAATGGACTTCATACAAGCCCTCGTCCGCCGCAACAGATCCGCCTCACCAAAAGCTCTGTACAACGCGCCCAGCGAAGCCTTCGTCCACTGCACCGGACCCGCTCCACGGACGCCATATTCAACTCCACCGGCCCTACTTTACCGACGCCGCAACCTCATCAGGTTATTTCGATCTGTACTCCTTCGGTTTTTCTCTTTATTGTGCAACTGTTCACTTACCACAGATGAGCTTTCTTGTATGTCGACAGGTGCCGCAACCGTAGCACCGGAGCCGCTTCAGCGACGGCGACAGCCGGCCCAAACTCAACCGCAACGCGAGCACCATCAACGATCCTTAGCTATCAAGTATGCCAACGATACCCGTACGCCGCCGAGAATCGGGTAATTATCCATTGACCGACGCCTATGTTCACTTTCTTAGCATAAGCACTGCAGCTTTGAATTTCTTCAGGGCATCATTCAGTTTTTCATGAGACGCGTTATTCTGCTTGCACCTGTAGGGCCATACTTCTGGCAGTGAACATGTTACATGTGTTAAATTACATACCAGTGCACATATAGTTAATATGCTTTAGTTTTGTCCTAAGTATTACTGTACTTCCTAGATATCACTGGCTACTATTTTACTTCTTGCATGCTATATTTATGATAATGGTGTTGTTCTGATGCCACCTGTTGGTTCTATTAGACTACTTCATGTTCTCTATGCTTAATTACACATCAGCAAACTAGCATGTGATTCCGCTTGTTTTTGTTCGTTTTACCCTACATTTTCTGATGCTAGCTATTACATCACTGCTACGAGCCTCTGTTCATTACTTTTTTGTGTGTTCTTGATCTTCCCAAGTTGCATGACTAATTTGATGCTTCTATTAATTATGGAGCTGCCAACCCCATCAAGCAAAATATTTGTTCTTTAGGGGCTAGCACCTCGAACAAGCATAAAAATATAGGGAAGCAGATATATTATCGTGTATGCACACACCCTTCTTTCATTAGTTTAGATGAACCATTGATGATCAATTTGAACCAGTGCATGCGACTAAAATTATTTTTACCTGAATAGAGGGTGTAGAATAAACTACAACTAGTAGATTTGCAACCATGCGATGCTCACGATATCTTCAAAGAACATTGCAACAGCAGCGAGGCTTCACAACAACATATGGTAAGCCAGTGTGTTTTAGTACATGTGAAATGTAATGCGTGTGGGCTGCTTTCTTGGCTTGTGCCCCCAACCTGTAATCCTACAGAATAACAAATAGTTCAGTTGTCTGCTTTGCTGTATTGCTTGATTCGAATGCTTGTTTGTTACTTGTTACGCTATACCTGAGTTGGCCAATATGTCAGCAGTGCCTGCTGTACTATCGGAAAGAAATGCATGCCTCATTCATTTGAGTCCTTAACTTTTCCTCTGAACTTCATCACAAGACTGTCTTCGTAGTTTATATGAGGCCACACTGCTAAGTGCTTTCTTAGATTATTTCAACTGCTTAGATGCATTGGCAACTTAGATATAGCAGTGGTACACTCCCTTTCAAGTTTTCATCTTACCATTTTAATTTCTTTTTGGCTGATGCTACTTCGAACCATTTAAATATAGCTTGCCATGCTCGGCAATAATTCATATGTCGTTTACTATGTAAGCTTACTGCCTGGATCATGCGATAACTATGCCTTACTTATGTCCAGCGGAAACCTTTCAAGATGCCGTTCACACTAGGACACAATGTACAACCCCAGAATCTATTTGTGGAAGCAGTGCGCCATCCATGTTGCCAGATGGTAGCAGTTCAGAGGCAACACCGCCGGAGAGCAGTCTGAGCACAGATATTATAGTTCTTGAGGCTCTACTAGAGGCAAAAAGAGATGGTGTGGCTGCCATGAATGAGGTAATTTCAATCTTGAACCTGGAAATTACGCAATTAGCTACACGCATTATGCAACCAACCCAAGAATTGGAGGAAGTAAGAATGTTGCATTTGAAGATGGAGGAGGTCATTCTGCTTCTGCTATCTGAAGCCCAGGGTAATCCCGGTTCTTCTTTAGATAGCAGTTGAAATTACCATTAGATTATTGTACTTGCATGTTGTGTCATGTGTCTGAATGGATTATGTTGTAAGACCCCCTATGTTGTGCATGTGTTATAATGATCCGAATTTTTTAGGCGAGGTAATCCTCAGTACTTGTATGATTGACATAAGGTGAACTGTTTTTCGTGTGAGCATATTGTATTGGATGAAATAACTGTTTGACTCAAAGTGTATCCAACCTACTGGATTCTAAGATCACGGCATTTCTAAATCATAATCATATATAAAGGTGGAATGAATCTTTGTTGTGGTTTTGAAGAAATAAATAACAAAACGTAGAATTATCTGTGGATATTCGTAATCGAATAAAAATTGGATTTGGATTTAGTTGCCAGAGCCCAGGGCAAACGTGAATGCTAATTCTCCCAAGTTTTGAACAAAGCGGCTAAACACCCACTATCATTTGTGGGCTGGCCGAAGCAAGTGTTTGCGAGATGGAAATTACTGTCTACCCTGACACTTGACATCCTTATCGGCCGGATTTACACTACTGTCGATAGGGGTAGACTAGTAACTTCAATCAGACGTGACACGACGGCCTCTGAGCCCATTCAGACACGGTGGGCGCCAAACATGAGCGGAAAACACATTTGATTCAAGCTCGTCCGAAAGACATGTGTCTCTCCCTCCATTTCCCCATTCATCCACGGTGGGCGACAAAACAAACTCTCCTCGTCCAAAATCGATGTAGGCTAATATTTTAAATAGGGGCAGATGTGTAACTTCCCTTAGACGTGACACAACCGCCCTACATGTCAGCCTCATTCATACACCATGGGACCCAACTGTGGGCGGCAAAACACCCTCTCCTTGCCCGAAATCGTTACCGGCAAACATTTGGGAGATGCGAGATTACCGTCCTATCCCCAACTGACGTGATGTCCGAAATTTTAAACAGGGGATAAGTTTGTAACTTTGCCACATTTCAGACAAGCGCATCCCAAAGTTTTAGATCCCCCCTCCCCCTCCATTTCCCCATTCATACACCGTCGGCGGCACGACAACCTTCCCACTACGGCCAACCTTCTCCGTCCGCCACCCCATCCTCCACCTTACCGGAGCCGCTACCTCTATCCCGTCGTCCCCTGCAAGAGATGGACGTCTCTCATCCACGGCGCCGGACCAGGATCCTTTCATCGCTTCGTCTCGCTTCATCGGCACCGTCGTCCACTTTGCCGTTGCCGCTCCTACGACCGCCTCGTCCACGGCAACATGATTTATCCCCCAACCCGGCCGTCTGCCATGTAAAGTCTTCTTCCCAGCCGCCGATAGCCATCGCACCCGCAGCACCCTCAACGTATCAGTAGGGTCCTACACGGTGTTGCAAGAGAGGTGGTACTCTTCCATATGTGCTTAAGTTATTGATCTCACCCGGAAAATAGATCTTAAATTGTTTACTATACTTTTCTTGTCCGTACCAAATTGTAGTGGCTAGTTGAATGCAAACATTGGTTGCGAAGTAGCTTTGTCCGCTTTGCACCTTCAGATCCGCCATGTCATGGTCACTATACTCGTAAAGCTTATGGTTTCCCCCTTTATATTCACTATCATCATCATAGGTGCTTCACTGCTTTGTGTCGTGCTAGCACTACTCCTCAAGACCTCAACCCATCAAGCGAAACAACATGCCACTCATAATTCCAAAGCTTACGTGTTGAAATATGAATCTGATATGATGCTCATATTACTAAAACAGAGAACGTTTAATTGGTCACCTAATGTTCCTATATTCATTTCAAAAAGCATGTGCGCCACCCACTGGTCCAGCTAGTTCCACTTTCCTGATTTTACTCTTGATGCTTAGGGTTTTTTTCTTTTATCTACTCTACTATGATCTGCGTAGGTGCTTTCTGTCATACTAGCATTACTCCACCCTTCAAGCTAAACAACACAACACTCAAAATTACAAAGCTTAGTTGTTCAAATATGATTGTGATATGATACTAATCTTAGTTAACAGACACATTTAATTGGTTAGCTAAAGGTCCCACTTGAGTTTCCAAATGCATCTCGTAACATATAGAGAGACCAGTAGAATTGCATTTCTTTGTCACTTTTTGACTGTACTTTCTTGTCCATACCAAATCTTAGTTTTTATTTCAAAGCAAATATCGGTTGCTAACTACCCTTTGCGCAGTTTGCAGCTTCAGATCTGCCATCCCACTGCCATGGTCAACACTATACTCATCATGCTTACGGTTTCACCATTTTATGATGACCACGATCAGCCTACGTGGTTCGTGTCGTAATAGCACTGCTCCACCCATCGAGCTAAACAAGCTTAGTTGTACAAATTCAAATTTGATATTATGTTGATGTTAGTAAAACTGGGAGATGTTTAATTGGTCAGCTAAATGTTCCTACTTTAGTTTCAAAAATCATGTGAGCCACATATGGAGAGACCGGAAGGAATAGTATTTCTCTGTGCACTCTGGTTCGTCATGGGTGGCCAACCGACATCGTATAGAAAGACTTGTAATATCTTCAATTTGCTTGCTCTTCTGCTCTTCTTTAAGATGATCCTCTTCTCTTGCGGTCAACTGGTCAGGTCGAGTTATTCTCCCTTACTATATTTTGAATCTGTCAGGTCAGGTCGACTTGTTCTTCTTTACTATATGTTGAAGCTGTCATCTGTGAAGTATCATCACTTTTGGAGCTGTCATATTTTGAGTAGTAGGCCACATTATATTAATGCACACACCAAATTACAGCATGCATGGCACATCTTAGAAGAATTGCAGAGATAGCACAAAGGGGTTTATAGGGAGGAAGTATTGGGTTAGAATCACTTCTGCATTACAAAGATAATCTCACTTGTTTTTATGTTTTCATGCATGTCAGGTATTGAACATTATCAAAATGAATATGAGAATGGGCGCACGAGAGGAATATTGCGGAACAATCCACTGGCTAACAAACTTGGCATGGTGGAGGATGGCCTATCTTATTCACCCATCAAGGTGCATGCTTTAACTTGGGAAGGTTGTATTGGTCGCACATATTTAGCATCTGACCTCTTGCATTACTTCTACTTGTTACACCATCTGCTTAGTTTAAGCATCATACATGAGTATATGCCATACCTATCCATTTTCTATACCTATTCCATGTGTCGTCATACTATGTTTTTCCAATCAAATGTTGTTCTTTCGTAATAGATGTCCAAAAGGAAGAGGGTGATTGCAGATCTCAAGGAGTACAAACTAGGTATTTGGAAAAGGTAGTGATATCTGTTAAATTAGATCGATCAGCAGCCACAGAAAACACAGGCCCAACTGTAACAGACTTTACCCCTACTCAAGTGGCTAAACCCCTATTAGAACTGCTAACAGCGCAGCGTCAGGTAATGTCTATGATATCAATTCAAATTTTGAACTCCTAAATTGCTGCATGTGCCTTACCTTCTCTCTTGTATGAAAACTAATTTTAGATGAATCTCCTTGCTCAAAGGATCATAGGATCTCACGACAATGCTAGGCTCTGCATTGCTCTTGTTAGTACCTATTGCCCTTTGTCAGCATACTTACACTCATTCTGTTTGATTATGTAGCATCACTATAAATGTTCGCTTCTTTATCCCCCCTTTGCTTGAAATTATAAGATCTATATTTACTCTTAGATAAATGTAGAATCAACACAATTGTTATGAATTTTTGGATTGATCATCTAAGTACCTATTGTCATGTACTCCCTCTGTATCGAATTAATTGTTGATCAATTGGATGTATTTAGAAGTTAATAGTGCTAGATACATCCATTTGAGCGACAACTAATAAAGGACAGTGGTGGTATTACTGTACATGCATCACGAGATAGTTGATTGTCTAGCATTACTCTGCATCTTATCTGCCCTGCCCTCCACTTTCTCCAAATTATCATATCTACATTTACTCTTACCAAAATTTTGAATAAAGCCACTACACACGTTGATGTCTGCATTCCTCTTGTTAGTACCTTTTGCCTTGTAACGACGTACTTAATTAATTGCTATTTGATTATGTGTCATCAGTCTACACCTGAGCTTCATTATCCTCTATTTCTTCCAATATTATTTGATCTATATTTACTCTTTGCAAAATGTAGAATAATGGCAACGCTTATAAAGAATTTTCTTTGGGGAATTATTTGCATTTTCTATCCATCAACATGGAGAAGGGCTTTGTCTAGCCCGTGTTAACATGTAATGTAAGTTCATCCTTCTCAAGCCTTCAAACTTTGTTCTAGTATAGATTTGGATAGGCATCATTTCCCCCACTCCTGTTTAGATCTGATTGGATGTTTGCAACAACTACCTGTTTTAAATTGTAGTTGTAAAAACATGTACCTTATGCAGAACAGATCCATTTATTTGCTTATATAATTGTGAAACCTATTACGTGTCTCCTTGTTTCTCTTTCAGATTCGTATCTCTTATGCCAGGCGGAAATTTAGGAAAGATAGTGAGCCAAACCATCTTGAGGACAGCGAGATGACCCCAACTTCCTGTCTTGATGAAGACAGTGAGTTGAAGCTACTCACCAGCAGGTGTGAGACAACCTCTGTGCAATCGCTGCCTCAATCGGTTTGACTTGTTCATTCTCAACTTAAAGCGGAAAGGCTTGCCTCAGCTTATCTCCGACTTGAAGTCAAAGATGTAATGAAGATGTCAGGGGCCTGCCTTGCGCACTATGGTTCCATACAACTAGGGATGAAGCATCTACCGTTGACACAACTGAGGTCTCATCAGCTTATTTGACTACTTGCCGGGCCCAAGCTTGCCAGGTCTAGTGCCTCATGAAGTGCTCTCAGTTTTGTATATTCTTTTGTCGGTGCATTTATATGCACTGGTGGCGACCTTTGATGCCCAGTGTATGAAATTCGCGATCATGTTGCGCTTTATTATCACCGGTAGCGAACTTTGATTCCCAGTGGTTGTAATATGCCGTAATTTCTTTGTTGTATAGTCTAGGTTTATTCTTTGGTCGGTATGCTGTAATTTAGGCCGGAAGGTTCAGTGGATCTCAGTCTTGTCTATCTTCAGGCTGGCCCGTTACTCATATGGGCCAAAACGTGGGCCTATAATCATCTTGGGCCATTAGCAGGTCTAAACCTATAGTAGTTTCCCACCTTTAACAGGCCATGGGCTACATATTCACTGTAGTGACACTAGGATTCCTACGGTCCGTAGAAACAATGGGCCTTCTACGGTCTGCAGAAACAATGGGGATTCTATGGGCCGTAGCAACAATGGGCCTTCAACGGGCCATATCATCAATGGGCCTTAGACGGGTTGTATGATCGATTGGCCAAACATGGGCCAAAAACATACCACATTATGGCCGTAAATGGGCTAGAGTTGGAGTCGTCCTTGCATGGGCTGACCATAATGGGCCGTCGTTAATAGGCCGTATTTGATGACGCTACGAAAACGGCCTAACGTATTAACGGGCCACAAACGGGCCGACTGTAACCACGTGCTGAATTTGGCCCACAAGCAGAAAATGGCAGTAATGGGCCGTAAGTAACCAAATGCTGGAAATGAGCCCAAGAATAAATGGGCCTAAGAAGGCCGAAAGATAACATGGGCTGCAAACGGCCCAATGGATTAATGGGCCGTTAATAGGTATAAAGTGATACACTGTTTATTACGGGCCAGTTTCACCACGGGCCGTTAATGGGCTAAGAATAAATGGGCCCTGAGAAGGCCGAAAGATAACATGGGCTGCAAATGGCCCAATGGATTAATGGGCCGTTAATGGGTTCATTACGGGCCAGTTTCACCACGGGCCGTTAATGGGCCAAAAGTTACAAAAGGGCCTCATATGGGCCGAAAGACATCATGGGCTATAGATGGGCCGGAACTTAAAATGGGCTGGAATCATATTGGACGGCCCAGACGACGTACTGGGTTAGCGGGCTGTAAATGGGCTATATGCGAACATGCCGTTAACAGGCTTTCCATGGGCCGGCTCGCCACCTTTTGACCAAGTCAAACGGGCCGGCCTTTTCACAGGAATGGGCCTCTGTTGGGCCGTGCCATGTGTCGACGTATCATAGGCGCTTTGGGTCCAATGAGAGGACGACATCTGTCCCAACAGTGAGCCAACACGTGTTTCCTCCACCCGATGATGATTGTACACGTGGAAAATCCCCATTGGTCGGGGCTGTTAACGGGTTATTGGATCCAAAACCAGACCCGATAGCTTAGCGGCATTCCGTTACGGTGGATGTCACGTGTTGGTCACCCTTGACAAAAGCACTTCTGTAACGCGCGATTTATCGTCATGGAAGTGGACACTTCCGTGATGATAATTTTGGTAATGTCATGGAACACTTCTACGACAACACATGTATGACTATCTTGATTTTTTCATAAATTTGTCATGGATGTACATGCATGACAGAAAACGTGACCTACTGTGACAAACATGTATCATCACAGAAGTGAATTTTTTTGCAGTGCAACCTCCCCCCCTAGGAGCATGCGTTGTTTGCTTTGTTTTGATGACTCGTAAAATTTTTCAATATGTATATGAGTTCTTTATGACTAATGTTGAGTCCATGGATTATACGTACTCTCACCCTTCCACCATTGCTAGCCTCTCTTGTACCGCGCAACTTTCGCCGGTACCATACACCCACCATATACCTTCCTCAAAACAGCTACCATATACCTTCCTCAAAACATCCACCATACCTACCTATCATGGCATTTTCATAGCCATTCCGAGATATATTGCCATGCAACTTTCCACCATTCCGTTCATATGACACGCTTCATATTGTCATATTGCCATGCATGATCATGTAGTTGACATCGTATTTGTGGCAAAGCCACCATGCATAATTTTTCGTACATGTCACTCTTGATTCATTGCACATCCCGGTACACCGCCGGAGGCATTCATATAGAGTCATACTTTGTTCTAGTATCGAGTTGTAAATCAATATAAGTGTGATGATCATCATTAGTAGAGCATTGTCCCAAAGAAAAAAAAAGCAAAAAAAGAAAAGGAAAGGCCAAAGAAAAAAGAAAGGCCCAAAAAAAAGAAAAGAAAAGAAAAGGGACAATTGCTACTATCTTTTTCCACACTTGTGCGTCAAAGTAGCACCATGTTCTTCATGATAGAGAGTCTCTTGTTTAGTCACTTTCATATACTAGTGGGAATTTTCATTATAGAACTTGGCTTGTATATTCCTATGATGGGCTTCCTCAAATGCCCTATGTCTTCGTGAGCAAGCAAGTTGGATGCACACCCACTTAGTTTATTTTGTTGAGCTTTCATACATTTTTAGCTCTAGTGCATCCATTGCATGTCAATCCCTACTCACTCACATTGATATCTATCGATGGGCATCTCCATAGCCCATTGATACGCCTACGATGTGAGACTATCTTCCTCCTTTTTGTCTTCTCCACAACCACCACTCTATTCCACCCATAGTGCTATATCCATGGCTCACGCTCATGTATTGCGTGAAAGTTGAAAGGTTTGAAAAATTAAGTATGAAAACAATTGCTTGGCTGAAACTGGGGTTGTGCATAATATGAATATTTTGTGTGATGAAGAGGGAGCATATCCAGACTATGTGATTTTGTAGGGATAACTTTCTTTGGCCATGTTATTTTGAGAAGACATGATTGCTTTGTTAGTATGCTTGAAGTATTATTATTTCTTATGTCAATATAGACTTTTATATTGAATCTTTCGGATCTGAACATTCATGCCACAATAAAGAAATTACTTTGAAAATTATGTTGGTTAGCATTCCACATAAAAAATTCAGTTTTTATCATTTACCTACTCGAGGACGAGTAGGAATTAAGCTTGGGGATGCTTGATACGTCTCCAACGTATCTATAATTTTGATTGTTCCATGCTATTATATATGATGTTTTGGATGTTTAATGGGCTTTATCATACACTTTTATATTATTTTTGGGACTAACCTATTAACCCAAAGGGCCAGTGCAGATTGATGTTTTTTGTGCCTATTTCAGGGTTTCGCAGAAAAGGAATATCAAACGGAGTCCAAACGGAATGAAACCTTCGGGAGAGTTATTTTTGGAACGATATGTTCACGAGAGACTTGAGCACCAAGGCAGAAGAGAAACGTGGTGCCCATGAGGGTCCAGGGCGCCCCCCCTTGGGTGCGCCCCCACCCTCATGGGCCCCACGTTGCTCCACTGACGTACTTCTTCCTCCTATATATACCCATGTACCCTGAAAACATCGAGGCAAGAAAGAAAACCCTAATTCCACTGCCGCAACCTTCTGTTCCCGTGAGATCCCATCTTGAGGCCTGTTCCGGAGCTCCACCGGAGGGGGGATCTTCCACGGAGTGCTTCTACTTCAACACCATCGCCTTACCATGAGTTGTGAGTAGTTTACCACAGACCTTCGAGTCCATAGTTAGTACCTAGATGGCTTCTACTCTCTTTTTGGATCTCAATACCAAGTTCTTCTCGGTCTTCGAGGAGATCTATTCGATGTAATCTTTTTGTGGTGTGTTTGTCGAGATCCGATGAATTGTGAGTTTATGATCAAGATTATCTATGAGAAATATTTGGTTCTTTTCTGAATTATTTTATGTATGATTATAATATCCTTGCAAGTCTCTTCGAATTATCGGTTTAGTTTGGCCTACTATTTCTATTGTTCTTGCAATGGGAGAAGTGCTTTGCTTTGGGTTCAATCTTCCGGCGTCCTTTCCTAGTGATAATAGGGGCAGCAAGGCACGTATTGTATTTTTGCCATCGAGGATAAAAATATGGGGTTTATATCATATTGCTTGAGTTTATCCCTCTACATCATGTCATCTTGCTTAAAGCATTACTCTATTCTTATGAACTTAATACTCTAGATGCATGTTGGATAGCGGTCGATCTGTGGAGTGATAGTAGTAGATGCAGAATCGTTTCAGTCTACTTGTCTCGGACGTGATGCCTATATATAATGATCATGCCTAGATATTCTCATAATTATTCGCTTTTCTATCAATTGCTCGACAGTAATTTGTTCACCCACCGTAGAATTGTGCTAACATGAGAGAAGCCACTAGTGTAACCTATGGCCCCCGAGTCTACTCTCAACTTATCAATCTACAATCTACTTTATTTGTTGTTTTTACTTTCTGTTCTTATACCCAAAAGATACCAAAAATATCAAACTATCCTATCTATCAGATCTCACTTTCGTAAGTGACCGTGACAACCCCTTATCGCATTGGCTGCGAAGTTCTTATTTGTTTGTGCAGGTGCGAGGGACTCACGCGTGGTCTCGTACTGGATTGCTACCTTGGTTCTCAAAAACTGAGGGAAATACTTACGCTACTGTGCTACATCACCCTTTCCTCTTCGAGGGAATACAACGCAAGCTCGAGAAGTAGCAGTCGATGATGAACTCCTTCATCCAGACTCCTTCCAGTGCTGCTTCGGAAGCATCTATGTACTCCGCTTCACATGTAGATGCCACCACGATGCTTTGCTTGCAACTGCACCAGCTGACTGCCCCACCATTCAAAATATACACATATCCGGTTTGTGACTTGTGTCGAAGCTAGCACCGATGTAACCCTTTACGACGAGCTCTTCATCACCTCCATAAACGAGAAACATATCCTTGGTCCTTGCTACCTCTTGAGCTTGCGTTGTATTCCCTCGAAGAGGAAAGGGAGATGCAGCACAGTAGCGTACGTATTTCCCTCAGTTTTTGAGAACCAAGGTATCAATCCAGTAGGAGACCATGCGCCAGTCCCTCGCACCTGTACAAACAAATAAGAACTTCGTAGCCAACGCGATAAGGGGTTGTCAATCCCTTTACGGTCACTTACGAGAGTGAGATCTGATAGAGATGATAATTATATTTTTGTATTTTTGGTATAGAAACTGTCGGTGTACTAAAATAGGGGTACCTTAGTATCCCGAACTTGTGCACGGGCAGTTGCAGCGTCCCGTGGCAGGGCTTGCCGCGCGACCGCCAAGGTCCACTGTGGTTCCTTTGGAGCCATTCAAGAACAAAGTATTCAAGTTAAAGAGACAAGGCCCCGGCAAGAGGAGCCTGTCGGGAAGACCACTCAAGGCTCAAGACCACTTCTTTGGCATAAGACCCTGCAAGAAGAGCTTGCCGGGAAGGCCAAACATGGCATTTCAAGAGGCTTGCCGCGACGCGCCACGCGTCCCGGCAAGGCCCGGAGAGCGACAAGCTTTCGGGCACGACAAGGTAGCAACCGCGGCAAGGCGCTTGCCGCGGCAAACTTCCACTAGGTACCCGCGCTCCAGCGCATCCACCCACGTGTCGCTCTGGGACCCTTCCAGACGCACGTGGCGGAAGGCTGTGTAGCCTGGGGTACACGGTGGCAAGCTGCGATGACAAGGCCACCGTCGTGGCGGACGGTGGCACCCTAACGGACGCTTTTTGCACTGTTTGGGGCGACGGCGACAGGCATTTAATGCCCTTGTCCCCTGCCGTCAGAGTTAGGTATAGAGCGCTATGCGAACACTGTTCCATCTACCACCCATTTTATGATTTTGCCCTCATCTGCGTTGCCACCTGTCGGTGACCCCTTTGACCTATAAAAGGAGGCCCATGCGCAACGTAGAAGGGGTTCCGATCATCAATCACCCTCACGCTCGGTATTGCTAGCGATCAGCACTGTAGTTATTCTCGCTCCCGAGCCCAGAACGCAATACAAACCAAGGCAGGAGTAGGGTTTTACGCATCCGTGCGGCCCGAACCTGGGTAAACTGCTCGCGTGTTTGCCTCGATCTGCTCTTTGTGCATCCTCCTCCCCCTTGCCGTACCGAAAAGGGGCTCCGGTCCCATAGGTGTTTATGGGCGATCAGTTTCCCCGACATCTTTGGCGCGCCAGGTAGGAACGATCCTCTACAGCCGTCGGGTCCATCCATTAGATGGATGGATGGATCCTGGCCGTTAATCACGCTCTGGCCCAGTGGTCAAAATTCATCAACCAGACTGAAGTGCTTGCCTCCTTATTAGTAAAGGATGCAGCGGTACGAGCCTTGCCTTGCATCCTTATTAGTTAAAGATGATGCCAGGTAGGGGTTGTGTCGAGTTTGTGCGAACCTGATCCGGTGCTCACGCGAGCGGAACCTTCATCAACATCTTCATCAACATGCCGCCGAAGAAGAAGGCTTCGGAGGCAGCAGGCCCGTCCGCGTCGATCCCGCCGCCACCGGAGCCAATGGCCGGTGGGGTAGACGCTGGCGGAAGGACGGACGTCGGCGAGGAAACTCACGGCGCCGCTAAGTCCAGGGACAAGACGGACGACCGGCGCACTCCAAGACCTCGGCGTCCGTGCATGCACCGCGCCCGTCTCAGGAGGCGCGGGACCGACAGCGACGTGGTACACAAGGTACCATACGCTTGCTGGGCCAAGGTCAAACTGGCGGTTCGCGGGACGCTCATGGCCAACATGCTGGGACGAGCAAGGCGCGGTCGCCGGGACGAGACGCTGTTGCTTCTAACGCAGTTAGAAGTTCGAGCATATCTCGCTCCTCGCACCGTTCGCCACGGCTCCCCGCCACTCCAGCAGAAGCTCTAGCTCGAGCTCAACTGCTCCTCGACTTCCCTCCAGCGGCAGACAAGGCCGACGACTGGAGGGCCACCATCCAGAGCCTCATAGCCTTCGCCAATGGCGACACTCCGCAGCAGCCAACCACGTCACGGCCGCGGCAAGTTAGCCAGGCGCGGGCTGATGGCGACAAGACTGTCGGGGGTGCAACCACCGTGCACTCCCCGCCCCGAAGGCCAAAATCTCCGACTCGTCGGATCAACACCGACGACGACTCCACAACATCATCGGATCCACGAGCTCACCGCGATCAGCGCCAAGTCCTAGACGACCGACAGCAAGAGGACGCTCGAACTCGCATCGAGCATCGAAGAGAAGCGTGACGTCAATCTGACCAGCGCGCTGGGCCCGCTGTAGACATGCAAGCGCCAGGGGGACCAGGCGACCTGCCGTACGCGGCAGGTTGTCCTGCGTTCACTCGCGAGCTGCGGCAAGTCCAGTGGCCCAGCATGAAGAACTTCAAGCCCGACGTACCCGAGAAGTACGACGGCAAGACTCATCCGTCGGAGTTCCTTAGCATCTACACCATCGCGGTGCAGGCTGCCGAGGGACGAGACGAGAAGATACTCGCCAATTACTTCCCGCTCGTGCTCAAGCCAAACGTCAGATCTTGGCTCATGCACTTGCCGGAGAACTCCATTTCTTCTTGGGCCGACCTGTGCCATCAGTTTGTCGGCGCCTTCACAGGTGGCCACAAGCCCCAAGGCCAGGAGAGCGACCATCATATACTTGCCCAGAAGGAAGGAGAACCCCTGCGAAAGTATATCCAAAGATTCAGCCGCGTCCAGCACAACATCCCAGACGTCCACCCTGCCGCGGTTATTAGCGCGCTTCATCAGAACGTGCGTAATCGCCGAATGAGGGAGGAGATAGCGATGTGCAAGATCCTAGACGTCAGCGAGCTTTATGCCCTGGCCAACAAGTGCGCACGTGCTGAGGAGGGGAGGAAACTCCCCGGAGAGGATACAGGAGCAGGGGGATCAGATAGTGAGGATGCCGCCCCGACAAAGAAGAACCGGCGACAGAACAACAGGAAAAAGAAAAACAAGGAAGTGCTGGTCGTTGAGCAGTCCGGCAAGGAGGCTGACGCCAAGAAAGCCCAGGCTGGCAGCTCCGGCAAGGAGGCTGCCGCGTGCTCTAACTGCCAAGCTGTGGCAGCCGCCGACAAGCAGGACGGCTCCGACAAGCGATACTGCAAGATCCACCGCACCAAGGGCCACGACCTCCAGAACTGCAAAAGAGTCGAGTACCTCGTCGAGTAGCAGAAAGCTGCGTACGAGCGACGCGACAAGGAGAAGGCCTAGGGAGGTGGTGGAGAATCCGGCAAGAAGCGGCCGTTCAACGGCCGGGGGGGACGCCGCGGCAAGGCCAAGCAGCGGCAAGGAGATAGACCCACCCACGGCCGCGACAAGGACGAAGACGAAGACGACAACGAAGACATGGATCTTGGAGATAACAGCGAGCAGGAGTTCCAGAAGGCTACAGAAGTTCTGTGCGTTGACGGAGGTGCTTCTCTGCATACTTCCCACCGCCAACTCAAGCAGTGGGTGCGGGAAGTTAATGCAGCAGAGCCACCCGTCGAGTCGCGCAAACTTCTGAAGTGGTCCAGCACGCCTTTCATCTTCGACATTGAGGACCACCCTGATCGCACAACTGCGGTCGGGTGCTTGCCGATGTTGGTTTCACCAACCATCCGCAACCTCAAGGTCACCAAGATGCTAGTCGACGGCGGGGCCGGCTTGAACCTGATCTCCTTCACTGTGGTCTGGAAACTCCAAATTCCCGACAGCGAGCTCGAAGAAACTGGCACATTCCAAGGGATCAACCCGGGAAGGAGCAAGCCGAAGGGGAAGATCACGCTGCCAGTGACATTTGGCGGAGAGCTGAACTTCAGGACTGAGAGGATCACCTTCGACGTTGCCGATATTCCATTACCCTACAATGGAATACTTGGCCGTCTAGCGCTCGCCAAGTTCATGGCAGCCTCTCATTATGCTTACAACATGCTCAAGATGCCAGGCCCAATAAGCGTCATCTCTGTCCCCGGCGACAAGAAGGACGCCCTTATCTGTGCCGACAAGATTTACCGGGATGCAGCAGCCGCAACAGATAGCAAAACACTTGTCGCTGAAGCTCCCGGGGGGAAGAACAAGACCAAGTCCGGCAAGAGCTCTGGGGCCCACTCCGACAAACGCACCTCTTCGGAGTGCTGCGCTGCCGTCGAGGACGCACCATCGAGCTCCACCGGCAAGTGTAAGAAGGCGATGGCAGCTCCACCCGCAACCAAGAAGGTGTCCGCCAAGGAGGACAATACTGGTGGTACTTTCACCATCAGTGCCACGCTCGATCCTAAATAGGAAAGCACGCTCATTGCTTTCCTGCGGGCGAACGTCGACGTGTTTGCATGGCAACCGTCCGACATCCCCGGTGTTCCCAGGAAAGTGATTGAGCACAAGCTTGCCGTTTGTCCTCACGCGCGGCCCGTCAAGCAGAAAGTTAGAAAACAAGTTGTGGAGCGCCAAGAGTTTATCGCGGAAGAAATCAAGAAGCTGGAATCGGCATGCCTTGTCAGAGGTGTAATCCATCCTACGTGGTTGGCCAATCCTGTTGTCGTGCGTAAAGCAAATGGGAAATGGAGGCTTTGTATTGACTTCACCGATGTGAATAAAGCTTGTCCCAAAGACCCATTTCCCTTGCCGCGCATTGACCAGATTGTTGACTCCACGGCTGGATGTGAGTTGCTTTCATTTCTTGATGCATATTCAGGATACCACCAGATCTTTATGGCTGAAGAAGATGAGGAGAAGACAGCATTCATTACTCCATGTGGCACTTATTGCTTCGTACGCATGCCTTTCGGATTGAAGAATGCTGGTTCAACATTTGCAAGGGTAGTCCATACAGCTTTTGAGCCACAGATTCACAGAAACGTGGAAGCATACATGGATGACATAGTGGTTAAGAGCAAGGACAGGGCTACCCTAGTGCAAGATCTAGAAGAAACCCTTGCAAATCTGCGCAAGATCCAACTGAAGCTTAACCCCGAGAAGTGCGTGTTTGGAGTCCCCTCCGGCAAGCTTCTCGGGTTCTTTGTGTCCCAGAGGGGGATTGAAGCCAATCCCGACAAGATTAAAGCCATTGAACAGATCGAAGCACCGAAGCGCGTCAAGGATGTACGAAGGCTTGCCGGCTACGTGGCTGCTCTCAGCAGGTTTATTTCTAAGTCTGCAGAACGTGCCCTGCCGTTTTTCAAAATCTTGAAAAAGGCAGGTCCAATGAAATGGACTCCGGAAGCGGAGGCGGCACTGCAAGACTTGAAGAGGTACCTATCCTCCACTCCAATACTTGTCGCACCTAAGCCACAAGAAAAGTTGTTGCTGTACTTAGCGGCAACCAATCAAGTGGTTAGTGCTGCGTTAGTAGCGGAGAGGGAGGCGGACGGTGAGCCAGCAGCCGCGGCAAGCACATCCAGCGACAAGCAGGGGGCTTCCCCGACAAGCTCCGGTTTTCCGACAAGCTCCAGTCCCGACAAGGATGGGTCTGCGCAGATGCAAGAAGAGGTACGGAAGAAGATGGTGCAGCGCCCAGTTTATTTTGTCAGTTCCCTCTTGCAGGGGGCTAGGTCAAGGTACTCTGGGGTGCAGAAGTTGCTTTTCGGCCTTCTCATGGCTTTGAGAAAGCTGCGCCATTACTTTCAGGCACATGAGATAACAGTGGTCACTCGCTTTCCGCCGAAGAGGATATTGCAAAATCCAAAAGCAACAGGCAGGATTGTCGAGTGGGCACTAGAAATGTCAAGCTTTGGCCTTAAGTTTGAAAGTACTTCAACTATCCAGAGCAGAGCATTGGCAGAGTTCATAGCAGAATGGACACCAACGCCAGATGAAGAGATTCTAGAGACGAGCATCCCCGTCAAAGAAGCAAGCAAGGAATGGATAATGTACTTTGATGGTGCCTTCTCGCTGCAAGGCGCCGGTGCCGGCGTGCTGCTTGTCGCACCCACCGGAGAGCACCTCGAGTACGTCGTCCAAATGCACTTTCCCAAGGAGCAAGCAACGAACAATACTGCAGAGTATGAAGGTTTGCTTGCCGGCCTCAGAATCACGACAGAGCTTGGGATCAAGAAGCTGATTGTGCGGGGTGACTCGCAGTTGGTCGTCCGCCAAGTGAACAAGAGCTACCAGAGTCCGTTGATGGAAGGTTACGTCGACGAAGTGAGAAAGCTTGAAGAGCACTTTGAAGGCTTACAGATGGAGCACATTCCAAGAGCTCAGAACGACATAGCAGATGGCCTGTCAAAGTGTGCTGCACTAAAGCTACCTGTGGAACCAGGGATCTTTGTGCTCAAGCTAACTCAACCATCCGTAACACCATCGACTAGGCAAAGTAAGAAGAGGAAGTTGGTTTCTGGTGACTACTTACCGACAGAGCTTCCCGAAGCCGCTGCCAATAAGGTCCCCAAGGTCAACGACAAGATTGCTGAGGAGCAGTCTGCTCCTGCAAACCCTAGGGTTTGTACAGTTGAAGCAGGCGTTCCCGACAAGTTTTGCGCCGGCAAGCTTGCCGGGGAACGTCAAGCTCCGGCTGAGCCGCAAGTTATTGCCGTAGAAGCTGACGTTCGCGTAGCAGCACAGATGCCTTTAGTCCTTGTTGTTGAGCCACACGCTCCAGCATGGGCACAACAGATTGTCCGTTTCCTTCAGACAGGAGAACTTCCCGAAGAATAAGAAGAAGCCGAAAGAGTAGCACGGCGGTCAAGTATGTACCAGTTCGTGGACAACACACTGTGCAGAAGAAGACCCAACGGTGTGAAATTAAAGTGTATTCCCCGGGAAGATGGACAGAAGCTGTTGGCAGAGATACATGGAGGCATATGTGGTCACCACATTGGCGCAAGAGCACTTGTCGGCAAGGTGTTCCGACAAGGTTTCTTTTGGCTAGAAGCCCTCCAGGATGCAACGGCACAAGTAACGAAGTGTGAAGCGTGTCAGTTCCATTCCAAACAGATACATCAACCAGCTCAAGCTCTCCAGACAATCCCTTTATCCTGGCCATTTTCGGTCTGGGGGCTCGACATCCTCGGCCCCTTTCCCCGCGCAGCCGGGGGCTTTGAGTACTTGTACGTTGCCATCGACAAGTTCACAAAGTGGCCAGAAGTGGAACCAGTGAGAAAGGTGACCGCACAGTCAGCAGTCAAGTTCTTCAGGTCGATTATTTGCCGTTTCGGAATCCCTAATAGGATCATCACCGACAACGGCATGCAATTCACAAGTCGCACCTTCATGCAATATGTCCGAGACCTTGGCGCCAAGGTCTGCTTCGCTTCTGTTGCTCACCCGAGAAGCAACGGTCAAGCAGAGAGGGAAAATGCTGAAGTGCTGCGCGGTCTCAAGACAAGGACTTTCGACAAGCTGCACAAGTGCGGAAGAAACTGGATCGAGGAGTTGCCGGCGGCTCTTTGGTCGATCAGGACGACGCCAAATCGAGCCACTGGACAGACACCTTTTGCTCTAGTCTATGGAGCACAGGCAGTTCTCCCCACAGAACTCGTATACGGGTCACCTCGAGTGCTCGCTTATGATGAGCTCGAGCAAGAGCAGCTGCGACAAGACGACGTGCTGCTCCTTGAGGAAGACCGTCTTCAGGCTGCTGTACGAGCTGCTCGGTACCAGCAAGCTTTGCGCCGCTACCATAGCCGCAAAGTTAAAGCCAGAATTCTCGAGGAAGGCGACCTTGTTCTTCGGCGCGTTCAGTCCGCCAAGACTTCCAACAAGTTGACGCGGAAGTGGGAAGGCCCTTATCGGGTGAAACAAGTCACTAGGCCCGGCGCATTCCGCCTAGAGACCGAAGATGGCTTACCGGTGAGCAACTCCTGGAACATTGAGCATCTTCGCAAATTTTACCCATAAGGCGCGGTTGCCGTGATCCGCTCCGGCAACCACCTTTTGTACAAGTCTTGCCGCTGTTGCATGCAATCCTTTGTACAAAGCCGGGCGCAGACCCCGTGCATCAGTAAAGCTTATGTGCCTCGCACAACTTGTCATTTCATGCCCTTTTTTACTTTCTTGCATGTACTATCTGACACTTTGTGCAGCACCTATCCCCGGTAAGCAATAACGAGCCACAAGACTCCGTATCTCTGTTTTCTCTCCTTTTTTCTCTCAAGCAGAAGAAGTTTCCCTCGCGCACTTGTTTGCCGGGGGGAAAGGAGATAGTGGTATGGACCAAGTGCCATTCAAGAGAGCCTTGCCTTGCCGGGAAGCAAACGACACAAAAGCTAAGTTGCCAAAGTTTGAGCGATCAAATTTTTAAATTTTTAAGTTATCTTCCTTGAACGACCTCGCCTAGTATGGAAAACCTGTGCGCGGAGGAACCAACTCGTGGCTAGCCGCGCCCTTACTTTGTTTAGAGCACGCTCAACGACTTAAGTGTGCTGCGACTAATGTCGCGCCCTTGCTTCGTTTTCGAGTTCGCTCAACAACCTAAGTGTGCTGCGACTAGCTGCGACAAGGTTTCTTGTCGGCAACGGCATTGCCAGCAGGCTGCTGAAGTTCCGCACTCAGCGCTTGCGGCAAGGGTCCCTACGCCGGCAAGTTCCCTAAAAGCGTAGGGTAAAAGCATACAAAGCAAAGAAGTCAAGTCAAGGAAATAACGTCGCATGAGTTACCCAAAATAAAGTTATATTACAAAGCAACTTGTCGCAGTTCTAATAGACTATTGTTCATAACATGGTTGGTAACGACAAGGAAAGAAGAAAGTAAACAAGACTAATCCGCGCGGTCGCCCTCGACCCTCTTGATGCCGCCCACCTTGTTCACAATAGGCGCGACAAGGGCCTTAAGTGCCTCCTGGTCAGCGTCCGGCGGCAAGGACCTCAGGACGTTGGTAAGGTTGAGGCCTGGGTTGCGGTGCGCTATCTTCATCAACACCTTCTCGAGGGCCCCCGTGCAGAGCCTGCGTGACTCGTCTGCCAGCTGCTTCGGGATCCTTTCCCGGAGCTGCTGGAGGGCCGTCGCCACACCCCTGAAGAACAAAGTCAACTTGGCGCTGTGATGGAGATTCTCGTCAGTGGAGTACCCGAGGTGCTCCGCCCCCAGCTCCGCCAGCTCCTTGTCGATGTCAACGGCGGCGGCAACAAGACCCTCTGTCCAGTGCTCCACCGCCAGCCTGAAGTTGTTTTGGGAGATGGCGGCGCTGTCCAACAGCGCCTTCTCGGCGCTGAGCTCCTCCTTCAGGTTCGCCTCCCGCTCTCTGGCACCGTCAAGCGTTGTGCTGAGGGTGGACAGCTTCTACTCCAGATCGGCGATGGAGTCCTTGGCGACAGCGAGCTCCTTGCCCTTGTCGGAGAGGCGGACATGCAGCTCGGAGTGGCTGTGGGCGTCCTTCTCCCTCTCGAGCTTCAGTGCGGCAACCTCCTCGCCGCTCGTCTTGAGGTTGGCCTCCAGTTGCGCCACCCTCGCCTCCAAGTCCCTCTTGGCGGTCTCGGCAGCCGCAGCAGCATCCTTCGCTTCCTGCAGAGCTCCGCCAAGAGACTGTCCACACGCGGTAAGCTCGTCCTCGTTGCTGTCGAGGTCGACCTTCCGCTGCGTCAGTTCGTCTTCTCGCCGGGACAACACCTCGGCGGCGAGCCGTTGCTGCTCCTCTGCTTCAGCCTTCTCAAGAATGAAGGCCTGATGCGCCTCGGCAAGCTGCTCCCGCTCCTCCGCCAAGGATCGGAGAGCTGCTTGGTTGTTGGCTCGGAGCTCTTCGACGCGCTTCTCCAAGTCGGCGCCCGCCTTGGCGGCCAGAGCCTCTCGGGACTCTAGCTTGGCCTGTCGTGCGCGGTACAAAGCCAGAAGCCTGCGCAGCAACCGCTCCTCCTCGGGCTCGCTGCTGCTGCTTGGCGCGTCGACGAGCTTCAGTCCGGCGGAGGCAAGGACCTCCCCGTCGAAGACCTCTCCCTCAGCAGGCGCCCTAGACGTGGACGCCCACGGGAGCTGGATGAAGACGCCATTGCCGGCCTCCAGATAGGCGCCTGGCTCAGCCGCGGCAGCAGAGGGATTGGCAGCCGGCGCAGCGTCTGTCGCTCCTGCGGCCTCGGGGCCGTCGGTGCGACTGCCGGATCCCTCCTCAGCTGCCGCGCCAGTAGCCTTGGCGGCCTCGTCGGCGGCGGGCTCGTCAGCACCGGCTGCCTCTTCGGTAGCGGCGGCGTCGCCAGTGTTGCCGCGCGCGTCCCACTCGGCGGCGACCTCCGTCTCCATCGGCTCTGTGGCGGACGGGTCTGACAAAAGAAAAGAAAAAGAAGGAAAAATAGTCAAGCAAATTTCCAAAAAAGAGAAGATTCAAAGAAGGAAAGTCCAAGGGCTTACCTGCGCGGGCCGGCTCCTCGGTTAGGTTCCTCACCGGAGAGCTCTCCCTCGGCGGCGTTGTGGCAGTTCCCGCCGGCGGAGGGCCGCTAGCGCCATCCCTTGGCGGGATGCTCGCCCTCGGCGGAGTATCCTCCCTTGCCGGGGAGCTCCCCCTTGGCGGTACGGTTGAGGCGTGCGGCGCGTCGGGAGCGGTCTCCTGGTGCTCCTGATGCTGCTGCTCTGCTCCTGCACAAGTCAACAAACAAAACGTCAACAAGGATAGAAGGCCCACGCGCGCCCGACAAGCGGAAAGTGGACAAAGGACTTACGCTGGGGGCTGCGCTGGGGGCTGCTCCGGAGAACAGCTGCCGGGTCCGGCAAGCTTGTCGCGGGCGCACCCCCTGCCGTTGCTACGGGCTCGTCCTCAATAACGATCATTGGGACTTTGGCCCTCTTCGCCGCCCTCTGGGCCGGAGTTCTGGAAGAAAGACAGGATCAGAATCAGGCAAAAGAGATACAAGACAAGAATCAACAGAAAACCCAAGAGAAACAAGAATCGCGAAGACTTACTCTTCTTCCTCCTCGTCGGAGCTAAGCGCGGAGAAGTCAAAATCCGGCTCGCGCACCCTAGCACGAGGAGGCGGAGGAGTGGGCTCCCTCGGCCGCTTGGCGGGAGCAGGGACCGTGGTCTGAGAAGACCCCGCTCCGGTTGCCGCCGAAGCACGAGGGGCGGCAGGAGCAGAGGCGCCAGTTCAGGAAGATCCCCCTCCTGTTGCTGTTGAAGCACGAGGCACTCCCTTGGCAGCCTTGCTCGTCGCGGTGGCACGTGTCGGGCGGCGCTGCGGTTGCCGGCCCGCCGGCCGCCCCGCCACGTCTGCGGCCTTGCGGAGGCGCCTCCTTGTTTGAGCTGGAGGACTTGCTGGTGGCGGTGAGCTACCCGAGGACGAAGAAGAGGAGTCGAGGCCCAGCGAGCCGCCCGAGTCCTCGGCGGGGTCGCTTCACCTGACGCCCTGCTCGGCGGGCCCGCTCGACTCGGCGCCCTGCTCGGTGGGCTCGCTTGTCCCGGCGAGTCGCCCGGCAAGCTTTCCCGCTTTGCGAAGCTCTTCCCCCTCGGCGAGGCTTGTCGCCTCCGCGGCCTCCGCTTCCTCCACAGTATACCCGAACTCACCCGCGGCCCTGGCTGCCGCTGCCTCTTCCAGCCTGGTGGCAATATATGCCATCTCCTGGTCGGTGGTGTCGCGGGTGAGGCCCCTCTTCTCGTCGGCGTCGATTGGCAGCTCCACCAAGTTGTCGAAGAACGTCTGCACGGCTTCGTCGGAAGGTTCCCGCCAAGTGGGATCGATCCCGTGGGAATCACACAACGGCATCGCCGCGCGAATGGCACTGAGCGCAGAGCTATTGCACAATGGAACTACGCCCGGCGGCAACGCAAACCACTCAGGATGGGCGGAGTCGTACTTAAACAGCGCTTGGAGCATTGCGTTGAGCTCCAGGACAGTGAAATTGTAATTAAGGCCCGGGCGCAGCCTCATGATGTCTGCCGCGTTCTCGAACTCCCAAGCAGCCCTCTTCCTCTCCTACAAGGGAGCGATGCGGCGGCGGAGAAAGTCTGCCCCGAATGCTCCTACAGTGAGCCTGGCTTGCCGGAAGCGAAGGATCCGGGTGGTGGCTATCTTCAGCTTGTCGTCCTCAGGGGCCAGGTCACTCCAGTCGTTGCCGCGTACTACTGCGACTTGGCGCCGGGAAGTGAATGGCTGCGGGTCATCCTCTACAATCCAACACCAGTTGGCCCTCCACTCATCCCACTTGCCGCGGAGCTCCCCCGTCAAGTAAGCCTCTTTCTTATGGGTCCTAGAGATCCAAGAGATTCCGCCAGACAGAGGTGACCCTGCCTCGACTCGAGGTATGAAGTAATGGCGGAAAAGAGCTACATTGGGGTAAACTCCGACGAAATTTTCGCACAGATGTGCGAAAATGGCCATGGTCAAGACGGCGTTTGGGGTGAAGTCAAGGAGATGAAACCCGTAGGTATTCATGACATCGCAGAAGAACTCCGAAAAGGGCGGGCAGAGCCCGCTGTAGAAGAACAGAGCGAAGAAGGCATAGCCATTCGGGTACATCTCACAGGCCATGGCGGGGAGTACCTTGGTGCGCGGGTGCGCCTTCGTCTCCCTCGACCAGAAGAGGTAGAAGGTGTCTTTCAGCTCCTCCGCGTCGAGCTTTGGCGGGAAGACCGCCATCTTCTTCCGCATTGATGCTAGCCGCAGCGCCTCGGCGGACTTCGCGGCCTTCGCCTTCTCGCCTTTCGGAGCCATGGCGGGGACGGCGGGGGAAGTCGACGGCGCTGGTGATGCTGGTGGCGGCGGATGAGAGGGTGGGGCGCTGCTCTCTTTCAACCTTCATGGAGGAGGGGAGCGGCGGGGGTTTCTGAAGGATGAAGAAGCAATGGGCGAACGGAAGGAACTACCCCTGATTTCCCCTGCTTTTAAGGGGGGAGAGGGGGATGTTCCGCATTTCCCCATTAAAGAAACAGGCCACGATCTCTGCCACGACGCCGCGATCGACACGTACCGTTAGGGAGAGGCGCGGTGGATACGGAGTGGGATACGGCGTGCCGCAGGCCGCGCATGCCCGTGAACTGTTTTGGGCCTGGCCCAACACCGCTCGGCACCGTGTATGGCCCAGGCCCGGGGGCTCCTGTCGGTGTACTAAAATAGGGGTACCTTAGTATCCCGAACTTGTGCACGGGCAGTTGCAGCGTCCCGTGGCAGGGCTTGTCGCGCGACCGCCAAGGTCCACTGTGGTTCCTTTGGAGCCATTCAAGAACAAAGTATTCAAGTTACAGAGACAAGGCCCCGGCAAGAGGAGCCTGGTGGGAAGGCCACTCAAGGATCAAGACCACTTCTTTGGCATAAGACCCTGGCAAGAAGAGCTTGCCGGGAAGGCCAAACATGGCATTTCAAGAGACTTGCCGCGACGCGCCATGCGTCCCGGCAAGGCTCGGAGAGCGACAAGCTTTCGGGCGCGTCAAGGTAGCAACTGCGGCAAGGCGCTTGCCGCGGCAAACTTCCACTAGGTACCCGCGCTCCAGCGCATCCACCCACGTGTCGCTATGGGACCCTTCCAGACGCACGTGGCGGAAGGCTGTGCAGCCTGGGGTACACGGTGGCAAGCTGCGATGACAAGGCCACCGTCATGGCGGACGGTGGCGCCCTGACGGACGCTTTTTGCACTGTTTGGGGCGACGGCGACGGGCATTTAATGCCCATGTCCCCTGCCGTTAGAGTTAGGTATAGAGCACTATGCGAACACTGTTCCATCTACCACCCATTTTACGATTTTTCCCTCATCTGCGTTGCCACCTGTTGGTGACCCCTTTGACCTATAAAAGGAGGCCCATGCGCAACGTAGAAGGGGTTCCGATCATCGATCACCCTCACGCTCGATATTGCTAGCGATCAGCACTGTAGTTCTTCTCGCTCCCGAGCCTAGAATGCAATACAAACCAAGGCAGGAGTAGGGTTTTACGCATCCGTGCGGCCCGAACCTGGGTAAACTGCTCGCGTGTTTGCCTCGATCTCCTCTTTGTGCATCCTCCGCCCCCTTGCCGTACCGAAAAGGGGCTCCGGTCCCATAGGTGTTCGTGGGCGATCAGTTTCCCCAACAGAAACAGAAAGGAAAGAAAACAACTAAACAACGGAAACAGAAATTGACGGGAAAGTAATATGATAAAGATAGACCCGGGGGCCATAGTTTTCTCTAGTGGCTTCTCTCATGGTAGCGATATTCTACGGCGGGTAAACAAATTACTGTCGAGCAATTGATAGAAAAGTGAATAATTATGAGACTATCTAGGCATGATCATTGTATATAGGCATCACGTCCGAGACAAGTAGACCGACTCCTGCCTGCATCTACTACTATTACTCCACACATCGACCGCTATCCAGCATGCATCTAGTGTATTGAGTTCATACGAACAGAGTAACGCCATAAGCAAGATGACATGACGTAGAGGGATAAACTCAAGCAATATGATGAAAACCCCATCTTTTTATCCTCGATGGCAACAATACAATACGTGCCTTGCTGCTCCTACTGTCACTGGGAAAGGACACCGCAAGATTGAACCCAAAGCCAAGCACTTCTCCCATTGCAAGAACTATAGATCTAGTAGGCCAAACCAAACCAATAATTTGAAGAGACTTGCATGGATATTATGAGGACACATAAAAATTTCAGAGAAGAACCAAATATCTTTCATAGATATTCTTGATCATAAACTCACAATTCATCGGATCTCGACAAACACACCACAAAAAGAGATTACATCAAATAGATCCCCTCGAAGACCGAGGAGAAATTTGTATTGAGATCCAAAGAGATAGAAGAAGCCATCTAGATACTAGCTATGGACCCGAAGGTCTGAGGTAAACTACTCACAACTCATGGTGAGGGCGATGATGATGATGATGATGTTGAAGGCCTTCGTGATGGATCCCCCTGCCGGAATAGGCTCCAAGATGGGATCTCCACGGGAACAGCAGCTACGGCGGTGGAATTAGGGTTTTCTCTCTGCGTATGGAGTTTCTAGGGTACATAGGTATATATAGGAAGAAGAGGGGCACCAGGGGCTGCCCTCGAGGCAGGGGGGCGCGCCCCCCACCCTCGAGGGTGGGCCCCCTGTCCTCTGGCTTGGCCCCGAAGTCTTTCGTGCGTGATTTCCTCCAAAAATATCTCATGCGAAGGTTTTATTCCGTTTGGACTCCGTTTGATATTCCTTTTCTGCAAAACCCTGAAATAGGCAAAAAAACAGCAATCTGGACTGGGCCTTTGGGTTAGTAGGTTAGTCCCAAAAATGATATAAAAGTGAATGATAAAGCCCATTAAACATCCAAGACTTCATAAATAATAGCATGGAACAATCAAAAATTATAGATACGTTGGAGACGTATCAGTACTTTTCAGGTACTTCAGGTTGTTCTTGACCATTGTCCAGTGCTCCATTCCGGGATCACTTTGGTACCTCCCCACCAAACTTATGGCAAGGTACACATCAGGTACCTCCCCACCAAACATATGGCTGAGGCATAGGGTATGACACTCATCGTTTCTCTATCTTCTGCCGAGGTCGGGTATTTAGCTGTGCTCAATCTCACACCTTGCAATACAGGAAATAACCCTCTCTTGGACTGATCTATATTGAACTTATTCAATATCTTGTCAAGGTATGTGCTTTGTGAAAGACCAATGAGACATCTCGATCTATCTCTATAGATCTTGATGCCTAATATGTAAGCAGCTTCTCCAAGGTCCTTCATTGAAAAACACTTATTCAATTAGGCCTTTATGATTTCAAAAAGTTCTATATCATTTCCCATCAACAATATGTCATCCACATATAATAGGATAAATGCTACAGAGCTCCCACTCACTTTCTTGTAAATATAGGCTTCTCCATAAGTCTGTATGAACCCAAACGCTTTGTTCAATTCATCAAAACAGATGTTCCAACTCTGAGATGCTTGCACTAGCCCATAGATGGAGCGCTGGAGTTTGCATACCTTGTCAGCATTCTTAGGATCGACAAAACCTTCCGGCTGCATCATATACAATTCTTCCTTAAGGAAATCGTTAAGGAATGCCGTTTTGATGTCCATTTGCCAGATCTCATAATCATAGAATGCGGCAATTCCTAACATGATTCGGACGGACTTGAGCATCGCTACGGGAGAGAAAGTCTCATCATGGTTAATTCCTTGAACTTGTCGATAACCCTTAGCAACAAGCCGAGCCTTATAGATGGTCACATTTCCATCTGCGCCAGTCTTCTTCTTAAAGATCCACTTATTTTCTATGGCTTGCCGATCATCGGCAAGTCCACCAAAGTCCATACTTTATTATCATACATGGATCCTATTTCGGATTTCATGGCTTCAAGCCATCTGTTGGAATCCATGCCAGCCATCATTCTTCATAGTTCGAAGGTTCACCGTTGTCTAACAACATGATTTCCAGGACAGGGTTGCCGTACCACTCTGGTGCGGAACGTGTCTTTGTGGACCTACGAAGTTCAGTAGCAACTTGATCCAAAGTTTCATGATCATTATCATTAACTTCCTCTCTAGTCGGTGCAGGCACCACAGAAACATCTTCCCGTGCTGCGCTACTTTCCGGTTCAAGAGGGGTTACAATCACCTCATCAAGTTCTACTTTCCTCCCACTTACTTCATTCGAGAGAAACTCTTTCTCCAGAAAAGATCCATTCTTGGCAAAAAAGACCTTGCCTTTGGATCTGAAGTAGAAGGTATACCCAATAGTTTCCTTAGGGTATCCTATGAAGACGCATTTTTCTGATTTGGGTTCGAGCTTTTCAGGTTGGAGTTTCCTGACATAAGCATCGCATCCCCAAACTTTTATACACGACAACTTAGGTTTGTCCCCAAACCATAATTCATACGGTGTCATCTCAGTGGATTTAGACGGTGCCCTATTTAAAGTGAATGTGGTAGTCTCTAAAGCATAACCCCAAAATGGTAGCGGTAGATCGGTAAGAGACATAATAGATCGCACCATATCCAATTGTCGGGGTTTTGGGACGACATATGCCAACGGATGGCTTATCATGCATGGGGTCAAAAGAACGTCGCCGGGCTCGGGAAGCGGGATAAAGCTATACTTAGGACGCCTACGAATCGTACCCAGGTTCGGGGCTCTCCGAGGAGATAACACCCCTAGTCCTACTCTACGGGGGCTCCGCGTCATGACTGATAGCACTAGAGTAGCTACAAGATTGCTCCTTGAGCTGTGAGGTCCAAAGGAAGAAGATGAACAAGGCTAGCTCACCTCCTCTCTCTATCTAGGGTTTTATCTTGTGATCTTCTAATAGCCAGCCTTCCAGCCCCTCCTCATGGAGGACCCTGGGGGGTTTATATAGGCCTACCCCCAGGGGTACAATGGTAATCTTGACGACGTGGCCCCCAGCCGTCAGTGTCTTCTGGCGCCGGCCTCGCCGCCTGTCTGCTGGGGCCCGCCGCCCGCGGGCCCCTCGTGATTGTCTTTCACTGTGGGGGCTACAGTGCCATCGCCCCTCGTCGTACGTTGCCGCCTCGCCCATCTCGATGAGGCTCGGACTTCTAGGATGGGGTTTGCCGTCTGCTACGAGACGGCCGTCTCCCCTGGTCGCCTGCCGGGGGCGGCTTGTTCATGAGCTTGCCCACTGACTGATGGGGCCAGCCGCCTGCTGGCCCCGCCGTTTGCGGGTAGTGGGATCGTGGCCTCCCCTGACCATTGCTTGGTCACGAGCTTCGTGGCTACAGTGATCCGCCGCCTTGGTGATATTTATAAGGTACGCGGCCACTGTAGCCACACCCTTACAGATCTTCTAAGGACATGTTCTCCTGTAGCCACACCCCCACCACACTGGGACCCCCCTCAGCGTGTTCCCTGAGGGAGGAGTGCGGGGCCGTCTGCTGGCTGGTGGTGTTGGTGTTGCCGCCTGCTGGCAGCCGACTCCTAGGGCAGGCCACCCTAGGAGGCGGCTCGAGGAGCAGGCGGCCGCTGCTGACCAGGCGGTTGTCATTTGTGTTAAAACACCAAGGGTAGTCGCCGAGGGTACCCATGGTCAATATCTCCGACAATAGTCCCCGAAGCTGGTGGAACTCCGAGGCGGGTGTTTGGAGATGCTGAGGGGTTCCAGCAGCTTCCCCCCTCAAGCAGGCCCATCATCTGTCACTTGTCTGCTTAAGGGGTCCGTCTGCCAACAGCCGGCTCTGCACTGCTGGAGCCGGCCCCTGGCAGCCGCATCGCCGTCTCAGAATCTTCGGCGGGAAGGTGCCGCCTGGTCAGCGGACAGTCGAACAGGCCCGCGGACCATTGGCAGCGCCCACGTGTCACCATCCTGTCGCGTTGGCCTGCCAGCCCACACGCGTGACAGAACGTAACAGTGGGCCGGGGCCCGCCACTAAGGGCCTCGGGCCCCGCGCGGATCCACTGGCAGGGGTAATCGATTACCCTCCCACGCGCATTTAATGCGCGCGGTTTAGGCGCGAGAAAATTGGGGGTCGTGCCGGGCGTGGAGCGGTTAAGCCCACGCCCGCCCCCTCGCCTTCGTCGCCCGGGCATATATATAGGCCGGGGGAGAGGGCTCTCGCCGCTCTCGCGCTCACTCTCCCCCATCCTTCATCTTCTTCCTCGCTCTTCCTCATCGCCCTTACAGCGAACCACCGCCCGAGCCATGTCTGGTCCAGCGCCTCCTTGACACCACGGCCAATGGGACGGCAGCGAGGTCTTGCAAGAGCACGTGGACATCGTCCATCGGTCGCGGAAGCTGCCGCCGGCCGACAGGGTCGCCGTGCGCCTGGCGCCGGTGACGGAGATCAGGCCGGCCCCGCAACAAGGCGAGCGGGTCATCTTCCGCTCGCACTTTCCGTGCGGGTTTGGCCTGCCGGCGAGTGGCTTCTTCCGCTCCTTTCTCGACTTCTTCCACATCCAACCTCACCACCTTACACCAAACATGATGACGACCATTTGTTCCTTCGTCGTTCTCTGCGACGCTTATCTTGGCATCCTTCCTACCATGTAGCGCTGGACGGAGCTCTTCTATGTGAAGCTCGGCACCGCCGTCCAGACCGTGCCCGCTCAGTGTGGGGGATGCATCGCTGTGAAGCACACCGGGGCAAAAAACTTCTTCCCGGCGCCGAAACTCGTTGGATCGGTGAAGAAATGGCAGAAGACGTACTTCTACGTCTCCAACGTCGACGCCGAGGAAGATTTCATCTGCCTGCCGGAGTGGGCGCCGGGGCCGCCTGCTGAGCCTCGGGACTCCTGGAGGACCCGGCCCGTCACCCTAACAGAAGGCGCCTCCGTCACCCTGCGCCGTCTCCGGGAGCTGAGAGACGACGAGGGCCTGGACTTCGCAGATTTTCTACTGACGTTTGCCGAGCGCCGGGTGCTGCCGCTGCAGCGCCGACCCCACCTCATCTGTGACATGAGTGGGCGCCGGGACCCCAACCGGACCTGCACCAAGCCCCTGCCCTACGGGGAGGTGGCCCGGCTGGTGAACCACATCTCCAGCTGCCAAGTCTCTGATTCCGGCTGGGCCTTCGGCAAAGCTCCGTACAGCCGCAGCAACCAGCCGCCCGAAGTAAGTTTTTCGTCCTTCTTTTTTCTTTCTTCTTTATCCAGCTGATGTAGTTGTCTGGTGCTAACACCCGGATCAGATCTTCACAGGCCAGCCGGCGCCGAGCTCCAACCAACTGGGTCGCCCCCTGGAGCCGGATCGCTCCCAGAGCAATACGAGCAACCCCGATCTTGGGGCCGCCGCCGCCATGGAGGAGGAAGAGGTGATGGGCGGCGGGGGCCAGCCATCGGGTGCCCAGCCAGAAGGCGGCCTCGAGAGCTGGCCGGATGATGATGAGGGGATGGAGGAGGCACCCGTCCGCGCCAGCCAGCAGGCGGGGCCGTCTGGCACAGCCGGTGGCGGGAAACGGTGGTGCTCGTCAGGGCCGACTGGCGCCCCACCCAAGAAGCTTCGGCTGTCAACCGCCGCCACGAGGCGTCAGGAGGCGGCCGCCAGGGCGAACATGCCGAAAAAGCCCAAGGCCAGGCCGGTCGTGTCCGGGTGAGTATCCTTCATTCCCTCTTTGCGTCTTATTCTTCTTTCACAACTCGTCCTTTCTTGCTTGATTCTTTGTTTCTTCGGAACGTCTGTGCAGCGCGCCGCTTTCCCTCTCGCGGGTGCCAGCGGGCTCTGTGGTAGGAGGCCCAGATGCCCCTCCTGTGCCCCCTCGCGAGGATCCTGCTGCCGTGCTACGGGAGGCGACAGAGAGGAACCCCCGCGAGTCACGCGTGGAGCGTGAGGCCGCGGAGCGTGAGCGAGCGGCGGCCGATGCCGCCGCCCAGGCGGAGACCGAAGCCGCCAAGAAGGCCAAGGTAGACGCCGCCCGCGTCCGAGAGCGGGGAAAGGGCCCCCAGCAGCCAGCGGGCCACGTCGTCCGCCCGACGTCAGGGTCTCAGGAGCCACCCACCCAGGTGCCGGCTGCTGACGAGCAGCCGGCTCCAGGCGACGGGGGAGACGAGTGCGTCATCTTGGAGATGCCGTCACCACCCCCCGCGCCGCCTGCTGGGGAGCAGGGCAGCCGGCCGGTGGGGACGCAGGTGCCGCCGGTTGGGGGCGTGCTGGTGGTTGGCTCCCAACCGGCCCCCCGAGGCCCAGCCTGCCGGCGCCTTGCGAGGGCGGCTTCTATGCCCCAGCAGGTGGAGGTCGGCGGGGCCAGCTCATGCGCGCCAGAGAACAAGGCGACCGGCGCGGCGCCATCGAGCTGGAGATCCGGAGGAGGCGGCGCGTGGATCGTCGCATCGCGGGACGTCCTGGACCACATGAACTCCTTGGGCAACATCGTGTAGACGGCGATGCAGGAGTTCATCGCCACGCGGTCCTCCGTTCGGGTAAGTGTGTTTTGTTTTCCTCTGTTTTTATTCCTTCAATTTTTCCGTGGGGGTGCGTCAGCGCACCCACTGAGTGTAGTCCCCGAGTTCCGAGCCGGCTACTGAGCAGGCGGCTTGGAACTCCAAAGTATACATCCGGATCTGATCTCGCTTCTTGTTGCCGGAGTACCACAACCTCCGCGTGGCCTCCTACAACGCGCATCGCCAGGAGCTGGCGCAGCTGCAGGCTGCCTTGGCAGACAGCCGAGGTGAGTGCCTCCTCCTCTCCTTGTGGGGGCGCGTCAGCGCACCCGCTGAGTGTAGTCCCCGAGTTCCGAGCCGGCTGCTGAGCAGGCGGCTTGGAACTCTAAGGTTATATTTTTTGCTACTGACCTTCGTTCTTTTCTTTTTCCCTTGCCAGCGGTCACAGCCGGCCTCTGCAACCAGCTGGGCGAGGCCCAAACGGAGCTGGCCGCTAAGGAGCGGGAGCTTGGTCTCGCTGCCCAAGATCGTGACCGCCTGGCCAATTAGCTAGCGGACCCGGCGGCGGCTCACAAGACCGAGCTCGGCAAGATGTCTGATGCTGAGTCCCTTCTGCGGCCGAATTCAAGACTGAGCGCTCGAATTGGGCCGAGAAGGAGGCAGCTCTCCAAGACGGCTATGTAGCCATTGGAGACATGGTCGACGGTGAGACGTCTACCCTCTTATTTTGTTTTCGCCGTTTGCAGCAGCCATCTTGCTTTTCTTCTGATCCTTGTTCTAGTCTTGGTAGAGTTCTTCCCGGGCTACTCTGTGGCAGCCACCCAGGCCATCGAGGCCGAGCATGCTACGAGGCGCCAGGCGGGCCGGGCAATCGCACCCAACGCGCCTAGGACCCCGGCCGAGGAGCTTCTTGCCATTCGGTTGCGTCTTCTACCAGTCCGCCGTCTTCTTCGCCGGCTGCAGCGCGCTGGCGCCCAGGTCCTGGCCGCCCTCTGGCCAGGTGTGCCAATGCTTCGCACCCCCAGCCGGACGGCCGCCTGGCTGGAGGCGGCCAGCCAGCGCTTCGAGGCCTGGAAGGGCTCCGCAGCAAGGGCTGGCGCGCAGACCGCCTTGGAGTTCGCCAAGAGCTGGTATCCAGGCCTGAGCCTTGAGCAGCTGGAGACTTTCCGTGCGAAGGCCCAGCCGGAGCTAGCTGCGGAGCAGAAGGAGCTCGTCCAACGTGCTGCCGCCCTTGTCGAATACGCCGACACCTCCCTCTTCATCCCGGAGTTGGATGACAGGGGCCATGTTGTGCCGCCTGGTAACTTCGGGCTGGACTTGGCGGCGTCGGAAGAGCCGGACGAGGAGATCGCCTCCAGCGAAGGTGATGAAGAAGAGGAAGGCAGCGACGAGGAAACCAGCTCCCAAGGAGACGGACCCAGCGGCCAGTCGCCAGCCTAACCAGTCCTCAACCAGCGGACCAGGAGTAACGGCCCCGCCTGCTGCAGGAGACGGCCAGACCGAGACCCGCTAAGCGGCCTCCCCGGAAGCCGGCTCCGTCGTGCCACCTGCCCAGCCTGCTGCTCCTTAGGATTTTCGTTTGTATCTTCTACCTTTCTGTAAGACTCGTAGGGTTAATCCGAATAATTTCACCCGCTGGGTGTATTTAGTAAGTTATTGCTGCAAGGCGGCTCTTAAGGCCTTTTGGATGTAAATATTCTTTTCAATGCTGCATCATTTTTATGCAATTGTGCCGAGTCCTAGGATTAGCCTTGCCCTAGTTCCTTGTGGCGATTTTCTCCTTGCCGACCCCTTGTACTGCCGCCCTGCCAGCCAGACGGCCACTCCGTGGTTCTGTGGCTGGGTCAGGGACTTGGCTGTTTTCGGGGTGGGCAAGTATCTCGCCCTTTGGAAGACGGTTTGGCCAAGCCTAGAACAGGCTGGCTGGCTGCTTGGCAGCCGACTGTTAGTTTTAAGGGCCGGCTGGTGTCTTTTTTCCTTAGCCATTTTTCATGTGGGCACCACTTCTTGCCTTTGGCTTCTGCCAGTCGGACAGCCGCGTTCTGCGAGGTTGTGACTTGATGCAGGAGAGGGCTTGGGTGCCATCACATTACTTGTCTGACTTTTTAAGGAGAATTCTCTAGACATAGGGCTAGGCGACCAGTCCCTGGGCCGTCTGGTAGGTTCCGGTGCCGGACAAAGGAGTGAACAACAATCATTCACAGGCATAATTCTTATCATATAGATAAAGGGTTGGGCAGTCCCCGAGAACTCCTCGGGGTTCCCACTAATTCTCAAAATAACTTTAGATAGCATGACACATACTGTCTTTCAGCTATAAAAGCGATGAAGAAGGTTTGCGGTCCATGGGTGCTCCGACTCCTTGCCTGAGTCATCTCTCTTGCGCGCTCTTGGCTTCTGGGCGTCGATGAGGTAGTAGGAATCGTTGCCCAGTACCTTGCTGATGATGAACGGTCCTTCCCAAGGAGCCGAGAGCTTGTGCTGGCCAGCTGTTCGCTGGATCAGCCGGAGCACAAGGTCTCCCTCGCGGAAGGAGCGTGGCTTCACTCGCCGGCTGTGATAGCGGCGGAGACCCTGCTGGTAGATGGCGGAGCGGCTGAGTGCTACCAGCCAGGCCTGCTCCAGCAAGTCCACGCCGTCTTCGCATGCTTCTTTGGCTTTAGCTTCCGTATACATAGTGACGCGAGGCGAGTCAAACTCAATGTCTGTTGGGATGACGGCCTCGGCCCCATAGACGAGGAAGAAAGGGATGAAGCCGGTGGATTTCTTCAGAGTGGTTCTGAGGCTCCACAGGACAGACGACAGTTCTTCGATCCAGCAGCCGGCCGACCGCTCCAAAGGCTTGACCAGCCGGGGATTGATGCCACATAGGATGAGGCCGTTGGCACGCTCGACTTGGCAGTTAGACTGTGGGTGGGCAACGGACGCTAGGTCCAGCCGGATGCCCTGAGTTGCACAAAAACGGGCAAGTGCGCCTTTGGCAAAATTTGTGCCGTTGTCGGTGATGATGCTGTGCGGTATACCATACTGGACTGTGATGTCTGCAATGAATGTCACAGCAGTTTGGCCATTGAGTTTCTTGATTGACTTCGCTTCGATCCACTTGGTGAATTTATCTATTGCCACGAGCAAGTGTGTCAGGCCTCCTCTGGCGCTCTTGAAAGGTCCCACCATATCCAGACCCCAGACGGCAAATGGCCAAGTGATCGGAATAGTCTTGAGTGCAGAAGCTGGCAAGTGTTGCTTGGAGCTGAAGCATTGGCAGCCGTTGCACTTTCTCACCAAATCTTTGGCATCGTCCAAAGCAGCCGGCCAGTAGAAACCGTGACGGAAAGCTTTGGATACGAGAGATCTTGAGGCGGCGTGGTGGCCGTACTCTCCTTGGTGAATGTCCTTCAGGATGGCCAGCCCTTTGGTTGTTTCTACACAGCGTTGGAAAATGTCTGTCGCACTCCTTCTGACGAGCTCTTTGTTGACAATGGTATAAGCTGAGGCTCGGTGTTGAACTTGTCGTGCCGAAGTTTCTTCTGCTGGCAGCTCTCCTTTTAGCAGGAACGTGAGGATTGGCTGTGCCCAAGACGGCGCTGAGACTCCAGTTGCTTCGGCCAAAGAGACCAGGGTGGTTGGGCTGGGAGGTGGAGGGCTAGGCTGAGCCGCCTGCTGTGTATCCGAAGTCCCCGAGCCGTCTGCTGGAGCCGGTGTCTCCTGGCCGTCTGCTGGAGCAGTACCCGGGCTAGGAGCTGGCGTGGTGGGTGGTCCTTCTGTTGGAGTTGGAGTGTCGTGGCCGCCTGCTGGGGCAGTCTCTGGGCCAGCAGCCAAAACCGCGAGGCCGCCTGCCCCGGGGTCGGCTGATATGAAGATTGACTCCGACTCTTGTGAAGGCTTGATAGACGGTTTGCGCAGGCATTGGAGAGATACGCCGGCTGGTATTGCTTGGCGGGTGGAACCGATTCACGCCAAGGTGTCCGCTTGCATGTTATCAGCTCGTGGCACATGGAGGAACTCGCAGCCATCAAAGTGTCCAGTGATCTGCTGGACAAGGAAACGATAGCTTGCCATGTTTGCGTCCTTGGCATCCCAGTCCCCAGACGACTGCTGGACAACCAAGTCTGAGTCACCGTAGCACAGCACTTGGCGGATGCCAATCTCCTTGGCCATCCGGAGCCCGTGGATAAGTGCCTCATATTCAGCCACGTTGTTGGAGGCGGCAAAATGGATCTGCAGGGTGTACTTGAGCTTATCGCCTTTGGGGAAGGTGAGGACGACGCCGGCTCCCAGGCCGGTGCGCATCTTTGACCTGTCAAAGTGCATCCGCCAATGGGTTGAGTCTGGCACGGGCGGCAGGTACTGGGTTTCAGCCCAATCGACGAGGAAGTCGGCCAACGCTTGTGATTTGATGTTGGTGCGCGGCTGGTAGAAGATGGTGAAGGGGGCAGCTTAATGGCCCACTTGGCCAGTCTTCTTGAGGCATCTCTGTTCCCCATGATTTCAGCAAGCGGGCCGTGTAGAGGATCGTGACAGAATGCTCTTGGAAGTACTGCTTGAGTTTCTTAGCGGTGAAGTACACGCCGTAGCACATGTTCTGGTAATGGGGGTAATTCTGTTTGGACGCTGACAGCACTTCGCTCAAGTAGTAGACGGGCCTCTGGACGGGCAAGGCTCTGCCGTCCTCTGGGCGCTCGACCACGATGACAGTGCTGACCACCCGGTTGGTGGCGGCTATGTAAAGGAACATGGGTTCCTTGTCTGCTGGCGCCGCCAGGACAGGTGGGGTGGACAGCAGTCGCTTGAGCTGCTGGAAAGCTTCATCCGCCTGGTCGTTCCACTCGAAGCAAGTGGTCTTCTTCATCAGTTGGTATAGGGGGAGTGCTTTTTCTCCCAGCCGGCTGATGAAGCGGCTGATAGATGCCAGGCACCCCGTGAATCTTTGGACATCTCGCACATGGGTCGGTCGTTCCATCCTCTCAATGGCTTTGATCTTTGCGGGGTTGCACTCAATGCCGTGCTCGGATACCAGGAAGCCAAGGAGCTGGCCTGCTGGTACCCCGAAGACGCATTTCTCCGGGTTTAGGGTTTAGGATTTAGGGTTTAGGGTTTAGGGTTTAATGAAAGGGTTCCTTGGAGATCCTCCAAAAGGGTTCCTCTCTTCTCCGTCTTCACCACAATGTCATCCACGTAAATGTGGGCGTTCCTGCCAAGCTGCTTGAGGAGACACTTCTGCATGCAACGCTGAAAGGTGGCGCCGGCATTTCTCAAGCCGAACGTCATGGTTAGGTAGCAGAAGGCCCCAAACGGCGTGAGGAAGGCGGTCTTCAGACGGTCAGCTGGATCAAGCTTGATTTCATGGTACCCTGAATAAGCATCAATGAAAGACAGCAGCTCTCATCCGGCCGTGGAGTCAATCACTTGATCTATTCGTGGCAGAGCAAACGGATCTATATGGCAAGCTTTGTTCAGGCTGGTGTAATGAATGCACATGTGCCATTTATTGTTCTTCTCAGCACGAGGACTGGATTCGCCAGCCACTCGGGATAAAAGACTTCCATGATGAAGCCGGCTGCTAATAGGCGGGCGACCTCCTCCCCAACGACTCTTCTCTTATCTTCTGACAGGAGGTGCAGCGGCTGCCTGACAGGCTTTGTGTCTTCTCTCACGTGCAGCTTGTGCTCGGCGAATTCCATCGGGACACCAGGCATGTCCTTGGGGGACCATGCAAAGATGTCCCGATTCTCACGGAGGAAGTCGACGAGCTCGCTTTCCTATTTGTTGTCTAGGCTTGACCCTATGACAGCAAATCGCTCCAGGTGAGACGGGTCCAAGGCAATCTTCTTTGTGTCCTTGGAGGGCTGGAACGAGCCTTGCGGCTCCGCCTCCTTGGGATCGGCTAGTATGGCCGGCTGCTCGCAGCCATTGCCACCAGCCGCTCCAGACGGCGCTTTTCCTCAGCCACAACAAGTGTTTCCGCCAGGCGACTGCTGGCCGTTGCATAGGCGATGGACTTCTCGTAGTCCCCGGTTATGGTGATTATTCCCTTGGGACCAGGCATCTTCATCTAGAGGTAGGCATAATGGGGGACTTCCATGAACTTTGCAAGAGCGGGCCGGCCCAAGATCACGTGATAGGGACTTTCCAGATTTACCACTTCAAACCAGACTGGCTCCCTCCGGAAGTGCGTCTTGTCACCAAACAGGATATCGACCCTGGCCTTGCCGATTGGTGAACAAGAGAGGCCTGGCACAATGCCATGGAACATGGTCCTGGTAGGCTGAAGCTGCTTCTCTTTGATGCCAAACTTTTCAATGGTGTCTCGGTACATGATGTTGATGCTGCCGCCGCCGTCTACCAGGGCTCGGGAGAAACGACAGGCCTGCCTATCAGTGGAGAGAGTGGCGTCCAGGACCAAGGCATAGGCCCCTGGAGATGGCATGACAGCCGGGTGATCCTCTCGGCTCCAGCTAACAGGCCTTTCAGACCACTGCATGAATTTCGGGTTCTTGACGGCAACAGTGTTGACTTCTCTGCGCTACTAGCGCCGGCTGTGCCTATCATCCGTCTGGCTGGTGAAGACAACATAGGCTCCATTTTCTTCTGGGAACTCATCCTAGACCTGGCCACTAGGACGGGCAGCCGGCGCATTAGGAGGCGGAGCCGGCTGTGCAGCAGGCGGCGGAGGCAGAGCTTCTCCCCTCGCGATCCTTGTGAGCCGGTGACACTTTCGTGTGGTGTGGTTGGAGGGCTTCGCGCCGCTGTGGAACTTGCAGGGGGTGTCCAAGGCTTGATCAAAGGAGAAGGCCGGCTACCATAATGGTTTGCCGCCTTTCTGGCGCTTGGGCCCTGCTAGAGCTTCTGGCTGCTGTCCATCGACCGCTGCCACCAGCCGGCTGTTGGCAGCCAGCGCGTGGGCCTTGCGCTTCTAGTCGCTGGTCTGCTGGCACCGGTTGGATTCTCCTGCCGGCGTCTTGGAAGTTGGAGGGGTCATCTTGCCAGAAGCATCCACTTGCAGCTCGGTCTTCATGGAGGAGTCAGCGACGGCGTACTTGTCTGCTATGCTCAGCAGCTCATCCAGCGTGGCCGGCTCATCGCACAGGAGCCGGTGCTTGAGCAAGGTGCCTTCTCTGCACCCGGCCGTGAAATACTCGATGGCTTGTACCTCGTGCACTCCCTCACAAGAGTTTCGCAGCACTGCCCAGCACGTCAGATAGTCACGGGCCGACTCGTTCGGGCCTTGGACACACAGGGAGAGATGACGCGGCTTGGGAGGGCGCTTGTAGGTGCTGGTGAAGTTGCGAGTGAAGGCGTCGGTGAAGTCTAGCCAGCCATTGATGCTGTTGGGCTCGAGGCTGTTCAGCCACGTACGAGCCGTGCCCTGGAGCATGAGGGGCACGTACTTCACCGCGACACGCCTGTTGCCGGTGGCTATGCTGACAGTCATGGAGTAGTCCACCAGCCAGTCCTCTGGTTTTACTGATCCGTTGTACTTGGGGGTGTCTCTGGGGAGCGAGAAGCCCTTGGGAAAAGGCTCGTTGCGGATGCGAGGGCCGAAGCAGGCCGGACCGAGGTCATCTTCTTCTTCAACCGCCTGGGAGCGAGCCAGACGGTCCAGGCGGTGGCGGGCCTCGTTCTCCCCGACCCCCTCGTGGCGGCCCAGGCGGCCTGCGAGAGAGGGGTGGTAAACAGGCGGAGGAGACACGCGCCTCTCCCGCTTGGGAGGAGGCGGCTGCTCCCCTTGTCGTTCTACGGCCCTTGGGCGGCCGTCTTCGTCGCGCTCGATGGTGAAGCGCGTCTGCCGGCTGCGGCTGGCAGCGGGCTCTGAGTCCCGCCGGTTGGTAGCGCCGACTGTCGGAGAGCGGGATGTGGCCCCTTGCTCCCACCGAACGGGGTGGTTGTCGGCGTGCGCGGCCGCCTCTGATGCCGTGACGGGCCTCCTGCTGCGTGGCAGCAACGTCGAGGAGCTGGCAGGCACGCTGGGTCATGCAACGGAGCTCGTCTCCCTCCAAGTGGCCCATCTCATCGAGTGCCACCTGGGCAGCCCTTAGGTTCTCCGACGGAGTGAGGTACACAGGCTGCGGGGCCCCCAGCATGTCTGCTAGCAGCCCGCCGCGATCGTGGACAGCACCGGCTCGGCTAGGCTCGCCAGCAGCCGGCGTGCCACAAATGGCGCGGTCCATTTCGCAGCGGTAAGCATCTGTGAGGCGTCGGGAGGCTTCCAGTTTGCTGGCCCTGTCGAGGAGCGAAACGCGGAGTGCCTCCAACTCCGCGCCGTCTGCCCCCGCCGCGACAGGGGCGGCGAGGTGCTGCAGAGCGGCCTCGAGCGGGTCTGGGCCCGTTCTGCACGATGATTCGCCGTGGTCGGTGACGAGCACCTCCGTGACGATGCCGATGGTGCCGCAGATCGGAAAAACGGGAAGAGGGTCGTTGACGATCTCCACGTGCTCGTGGAAGGAGTCGTCCGGCCCCGCGTCGGGGTCCACGATCATGTCTACTGGTGGGTCAGAAGATCCCACTGACTCCACGTTAGAGGCGCGCTCGTCGACGAGGTGGAGCTTGTTGAGGAGCTCGACGGGGAAGCTCTCCGGCGCCACAGGCTCGGCTGCCGGAGAGGGTTCGTCGTGGATGCGGGCGGTGCCGAGCAGATCGACGAGCCCGCTCACGGCGCATGCAGCCTCAGCGCTGCGAAGCATCCCGGTTTCCACGCCAGCGGGCGTGCCGGGCCGGCTACTCTCGCCAGGAAGGAACAAGGTTCCCGCCCAGAACATGTCTCCGAACGACGGTGCACCTTGCCCCACGATGGGCGCCAAATGTCGGGGTTTTGGGAAGACATATGCCAACGGATGGCTTATCATGCATGGGGTCAAAAGAACGTCGCCGGGCTCGGGAAGCGGGATAAAGCGATACTTAGGATGCCTACGAATCTTACCCAGGTTCGGGGCTCTCCGAGGAGATAACACCTGATACGTCCAAAACGTATCTATAATTTCTGCTTGCTCCATGCTTCTTTTGTGTGATATTGCTATGATATTGATGCACTTCCATGCACTTTTGATCATATTTGGACTAACCTATTAACTCAGTGCACCACAGTGCCAGTTCCTGTTTTCTGCTGTTTTTCTATTTCAGGTTTCCCCCATATTAAAAGTGCTCCAAAAATTCCAGGAAAAATATAGGAAAAATCAGCGTACAGGAAGCTTCGCGAAGAACCAAAGATGGGCCAGAGGGGAGCCAGGGGAGGCCCAGGCGGCCACCTGGCACGGCCCCACCCCTGGCCGCGCCAGGGGGGCGCCTGGGGCCCCTGCTCCGCCTCTGGCTGCCCCCCTTTGCATATATATACCTCTCGTCCCGAAACCCTCGAGGACAGAACCCTTTTTCGCGATCTCGCCTCTGTTCCACCGCAGCAGGGCTTCCAAGATCGGGAGCATCAGGAGAACTCTTCTCGGCACCCTGCCGGAGGGGAGAACCACCACTGGGAGCTTCTCCACCACCATGGACGCTTCTCGGATGAGTCGTGAGTAGTCCAACTTGGACCATGGGTCCATGATCAGTAGCTATGTGATGTTCTCCTCCCCTCTTTGCTCTTCATGGTTTAGCCCTCGTGAGCTGCCCTACATGATCGAGGCACATATGTAATCTTTCTGCTGTTGCTTTGCTGAGTTTGCTGGGATCTCATGGATTATGAGACTATGTTCAGATTGTGTTTGAGTAATATATTTGATTCACCTCTTTTATATCTTTGTTCTTGAGTAATTCTTGCATGTTCTCCGTTGCTGTTTATTGCTTTGGCCAAGTAGTAGGTAGTAACTCCAAGAGGGAGCATTATGCTTGATTGTGGGTTCATGCCCCCTGATGACTAGCTTGAGTGACAGAAACATGAGTCTAGGGGATGTGCTGTTGCCACAAGGGAGAAAACAACGGTGCTTCTACTTGCGGGTGCAAGGATTGTTTACTTTACGCAAAGTTCTTTTAATGCAGTTGTCTGTTGCTTTGAGTTTACACTTTGGGTGGGATTCACAACTTAATACCAGCGAGATGTTCTGGATAGATATCTCAAGGTCGATGATTAGTAGTAGATGCAGATGGATTTCGGTCTACTTGCCTTGGCGTACCGCCCATGCTTTTGAGCCTCTACCTTTCTTTGCAGCATAGTTAGCATTGGTTTGCGCACATAATCCTGTCAATTGCCCAGCTGTAATTTGTTTACCTCGCTTTGCTGTTTTATCGTCTTTTGGGAGAGAGACATCACTAGTGAACATCATGGGACCCCGATCCATATTACCACCGCTGATCACACCTTCTATTTACTTCCTGTTTTTATTTCCTAGTTGCAGTCATAGCTATCATTATTATCTCTAGTGTTTGATCCTTTGTAAACAACAAGGCCGGAGGGATTGACAACCTCTCTGTACTCGTTGGGAGCAAAGTTATCTATATCTGTGTGCAGGTCCCGTCAATCGCTAAGTTTCTAGCGCCGTTGACACCTACTTGTCGACCCTCGGAGTCTCATGGGATTCGATCCTTGGTACCTTTGCCAAGGGAAATTTGCCGCTACGCTACATCTCAACCTTCCACTTGGGGTAACCAACGAGGGGCGAGAAGCCATCAAGCAAGTTTCTGGCGCCGTTGCCGGGGACTCCACTCTTCAAGATAGGGGAGTTGCACGCTATCTTTTATCTTTGCTTTTTAGTCTTGTTAGTTTACCTTTCAGTTTTTTGCTTTAGTGTCCTTTATCAAAATTCAAAAAAATAGTTATCTTACTTTTAGTTGGCATTATGTCTGGTCCTTTTGCCTTTGGTGAGGCAGAAGTGCTCACCTTTAAACAAAGAGGTGGTGAAAGTCTAAAAAATGCTTGGTATAGAATTAATGATTCTCAAAAAAGAGCCACCAAAAGAGCCATAACCCAAACCTTCCAGTCCCGTCAAACTTCTCCACCTCAAACATGGTACTTGTTGGCGCCATGGTTCTTTGTATGGCTGACACTACAAAACAATATTCGAGCTTCCAATACGTGCTTCAAGTACACGAGATGTACTAGTAGAAAATTCCTACCAAAAATCCTTCGTGTACTCACGTGTATTAGCTCCCAGGCATAACTTCAAATGCTAGTTAATTGCTTTGCCTTGCCCTTGCTTTCCAATACATGCACAACACATGATGGATTTTTCTTCTCTTCGCTTGAAATCTGGCTACCTCCGTCTTTGCGTCGGTCCTCCTTTTGGTCCTAAAAAATATATACTGGAGTATTAATCAAAACATGCATCGCGGGCCCTCCACGCAGAGCTTGCCAGCTCCTTCCACGCCTAGTCCACCAGGACAAACCATGCACGGACCAGCTAACCCCGTTGGGCCAGCCAAGACCGCGCGAACTTCAGCTTCAGCTACATGGGATGAACAGTTAGTACGGAGCATCTTTTTTCCCATTGATGCCGAGGCAATTCTGAAGATTTCAGTCTATACAAGAAATACTGAGGCTTCTTGGGTGCGGAACCCTGACAGGAAGGGTATGTTTACAATGAGTTCAACCTACAAGTAATTGATCACGACAAAAATCACGAGATAAGGATGGCTATATGAAAGAGCTGGCTCATCGAGTAACAGCAGGGAGGAGAAGTGCTAAGCTATGGGGGCTCACTATGCCTTCAAAGGTTAACGTTTTTCTGTGCAGGCTGGCACAACACTCTTTGCCAACAACGAATATTATGAACGAGAGGAACATGGCCACTAGGGATTCTTGGGGTGCGTGACTCTTGGCGTCATGCGCTCATTTCATGCAACATGGCAAGATGCACATGGGCTCTCATTGATCCAGAGTTAGTCTCAAAGATGGTAGACAATGCAGAACCACGTGCGAAGAACTGGCTGTTTGGCTTGAGTGAAACCATGGATCACCAATATTTACATCAATGGTTATCACCGTACGGTTTATATGGTATGCAAGGAGACGGGCTATACATGAGGGGCTTTTTCAATCTCCACAATAAACTTTATCATTTGTGGCGTCATATATTAGTGAGCTAGGCCAACTGGATAAACTGGCAGCGAATGCTCGAGCAGCTGTCCAGCCAGTCGCACCCAACTCTTGGCTAGCTCCACCAGATGGGGCCGCGAAGATGAATGTGGATGCAGCGGTAGCACGCATCGGGCATGGAAATGCAGTGGCTGCTGTTTGCTGGGACCATATAGGGGTGTACCTTGGATCTTCGGCAATTGTGGTACGGGGTATTACCGACCCTACGATGCTGGAAACTTTCATATGCAGGGAAGCGATGCCACTAGCGGAGGACCTGAATATTTAGAAATTAAAGGTGGCATCTTATTGTCTTGGGATTGTGAAGGATATTATCTCCTGAACAAGAGGATGATACGTCCCCAACGTATCTATAATTTTTTATTGTTCCATGCTATTATATTATCTGTTTTGGATGTTTAATGGGCTTTATTATGCACTTTTATATTATTTTTGGGACTAACCTACAAACCCAAGGCCCAGTGCAAATTGCTGTTTTTTGCCTATTTCAGTGTTTTGCAGAAAAGGAATATCGAATGGAGTCCAAACGGAGTCCAAACGGAATGAAAGCTTTGCCAGGATCATTTTTGGAACAAACGCAATCCAGAAGACTTGGAGCACACACCTCGGAAGCCACGAGGCGGCCACGAGGGAGGAGGGCGCGCCCCCACCCTCGTGGGCCCCTCATAGCTCCACTGATGTACTTCTTCCTCCTATATATACTCATATACCCTCAAAACATCTGAGAGCACCACAAAACCCTATTTCCACCGCCGCAACCTTCTGTACTCGTTAGATCCCATCTTGGGGCCTTTTCCGGAGCTCTGCCGGAGGGGGAATCGATTAGGGAGGGCTTCTACATCAACACCATAGCCTCTCCGATAAGTTGTGAGTAGTTTACCATAGACCTTCAAGTCCATAGTTATTAGCTACATGGCTTCTTCTCTATCTCTAGATCTCAATACAAAGTTCTTGTCAGGACCCCAATCCTAAGTCACACCGATCTAGCTGTAACACGTCATATCACTTTGCGGCCTCACGCACGGTAACCCGACCGGTGCCACCTTACCTGGCCCGGGACCGTTTGTGCATTTTGGCACACGTATATGACAGTGTCGCTAGCATCCATATCACAGAGAACCCGGGCCGACATGGCTAGTTATAAACCAAAAGTGGCACTAAATTACAGAGACAGGCATCCATGACCCAGCAACGAACGTGTCGGTCATCAACATATGAACCCAAGTCGTAGCAAGCTACATGGACTTAAAGGAACAACGCGTGACATTTCCCCTAAGGGACAGACACATGAACGAAGAAGGACACATGTCGGCCAGCCTACGTGTTCCGAGCAGTAGCAAGCTACCAAGGCTTATTGGAATCACTAGGAGGCATTTCCCTGTAAGGTAGGCTACCAAAGGAAAACAACTAGGTGTCGGATCCCACACATACCAAGCATTTCAACCATACACACAATATGCTCAATATGTGCAAATACAACATTGCATCACAACAGAACTCTATGACTCAAAGTACTTTATTTAAGAGGCTCCATGAGCCATACATAACATATTCATACAGGTAGGGGTCACATGACCCAACACTCAAGTCATACAGTCATACAAGCACAAGCGGAAGCTACATGTCTGAGTACAGACAACTTAGAAAATAAAACAGGCTTGGTGTAGCCTGACTATCTACAAGGCCCTTCACAAGCTCCAGATCTCCGTCTGGGTGTCAAGCTACTCGTCAACGTCAACGTCTATGTAGAACCCATCAGCAGGGGCAGGGTTCTCCTCTGCAACAGTTATTAAGCAAACATGAGTACAAAGGTACTCAGCAATTCTTACCACAGAACCTATCATACATGCAACATTATCAAAGGGGGTAGTGGAGTTCATAGCAGAAAGCCAGCTTTGACTCTTGGCTAACCTATACTACAACTCTCAACGGATTGCAAGATGTTATTACGAACACGAGTCCTCTACTCACCACAACAATACACTACCGAGGATCCTCTTCCGTCATCCTACGAAAGGGCCATCCACGGTACTCACACTTATCTTGAGGCTTTTAGTAGTATCCATCAACTTGTCTATGAACTGTAAGAGTAACCAAGTAGTCCGTACCGCGAACAACGGCTATTCGAATAGATTGGTAACCCTGCAGGGGTGTACTTCTTCACACATGTTTTCACCACTTAGCATCTGCACACGACATGTGCTCGGCAGACTTCAAGCGAAAGCCGACGTGGGTGTAGACCACGACCTAACCAACCACTCAAGTCTCTCGTCCAGGTTTATTGCCTATTTGGGTTCCATCCGTGGGGAGATCCGGCCGGGTTGTCGCTCACGGCCCCAAACGATGTGTACAGGGTTCCCGAGTCACCAAACGGGCAACCGGTACACCGTGCCACGTACCTGTCGCATCACAGACCACCCCGAGGGTCAGCGCTGTGCACGACCTCCAGTAAACTATAAACACCAGAAACTAGTTGCAACTCCTGGACAGAGAACATGGCAGTCGATAAGTCGAGCGGGGTCATATTTCAGGTCCCAATGTGTGGTAGTAACTGTAACTTGAATGACACACACAGATCTCGGGTCCTATGGACGATTCCAATGAAACAACCCACCACGTACTCCTAGATGGCCTTTCATCGATACCTTTACCAAGCGTATTCCACACTTCCTTCTCTTTATCGGTATGATCATTTCACTCTGATCCATCACCCAGATGAACCAGACCAAACACAACTCTAAGCATAGCAGGCAACATAAGCAAATAGCACGGTGGATCACACATCACATGGCTCAATCAACTCCTACACATGCTAGTGGGTTTCAACTATTTACTGTGGCAATGACAGGTCATGCAAGGGAATAGGGTTCAACTACCGCAGCAAGTAGCAGTTCACATGTTGTTGCCTTAATGCAGTAAAAGAGAGCAGGAGCGAGAAGATTGGGTTTGTATCGGAATGATCAATGATTGCTTGCCTGACAAAGTGATTGTCGGGTACTGCTCTTCAACTGGATACGCAGCAGTATCCTCGGGAGCAGGACATAACACAGGGAATACCGGCGATACAATCATTAAACAAACAAATGCAACAATATGATGCATGCTCATGACATGGCTAGATGCATGTGTTTTGGGCTAATGCAACTATAACCAGAAGGGTTTGAGCCTATTTGAATCAAAGATTCAAATTGGCACTTTAGCTATTATTTAATTAAGTGCATTATCATGTTTTAATGTATACAACAAGGTTAACTTGCTCAGACATGCATGAAACCAGTGCCATTGGAAAGATTGGATTTTTCTGATCATTTTTCATATATAAATTATTTCCATCTGAGCTACTGTTGATTTTATATGATTTTTAGAAGTTTTGGGTATTTTCTGGAATTTCCTGAATTATTTTTAAATCTAAAATCCCAGAAAATCCTTTACTGCGTCAGCATGACATCATGCTGACGTCAGTCAGTCGACAGGAGCTAGTCCAAGTCAAACATGACATGTGGGCCCGACATGTCAGTGTCATAGTTAATTAACAAAGTTAATTAGTGCTAAACTAAAGACTAATTAGCTGTCAGTGGGGTCTGGGCCCACGGGTCAGTGACTAAACTAACTATCTAATTTAATTAACATTTACTTAATTAAACTAACTAATTAGGGGAGGGGTGGCCCACACGTCAGCGACCCAGGGGTGGTCAACCCCCCGGTCAAACGAGGCAAACTCGCCGGCGAGGCCAAACACGGCGGTGTGCTTCGGAAATCGCCCACAGGGCACGGCTCGAGCCGCGGTTGGGTGCGTTGGAGAGCCCTTGCCGATGCGCGTCGAACGGTGGTGGTCGCCGGACCTGTGGTGGCCGGCGACGACGGCAACGAGCTCAACGGCGGCGGCCGGCGTTCGGGTGTGTGCGGAGACGCGGCTACGGTGGCCTAGGCGATGCGTGCGTGGTACCTAGCTCGTCTACGTGTTGCGGCGAGCGAGATGGATATGTGTCCGTGACCAAATGGTCACCGGAGCATCACCGGCGGCAAGCATGGCGGCGGTGGGTTTCGGTGATCAACGGAGCAGCAACTACACGGCGCAAATGAAGCGGAGGAGGAAGGGATTCGGCGTAGGGGCTCACAGCGGTGCTAACGAGCTCGACGGAGGGGTCGCGGATGCTCTGCAGCTCCTTAATCGACGGCCAGCTGCTCCGGCGATCCGAGGTTGGGGATGACGGCGTGGAGGCGTTGCAGGGCTCCCGGCGATCCGTGGCTCAGCGAGGAGGAAGAGGGCGTCGCGGCGAACCTTCTGGACACTCTCACGGGGCGAGGGGGAGGCTCTAGGTGCGGCAACGGCGAGCGGCGGCGACGGGAGGCTCGGTGGTGAGAGGGGAGAGAGCCAGGGGAAGGCGATGGAGACGAAGGGAAATGAGAGAGAGGTCGGGGCAGCTGCATGGCGACGCGGGGAGACGTCCAGGCCGTCGGGGATGCAGGCAAGCAGCCTGGAGGTGGCCGGGCGCGTGCCGGCGCGTGGCGGCCACGCGCGCTGCCTTCTGGCGCGAGGAGGAAGGCGACAGAAGAGGGGCTGGTGGGCTGGGCCGGCCTGCAACAGTGCTGGGCTCAGGTAAGTTCTTTCTCTCTCTTTCTTTTTCCTATTTCTTTTCTGTTTCATTTCTTTTGCAACTTTGTTTAATTAAATAAAATGCCAGAACATTTTTATAACTCATAAAACTTGTCATGCCCACTGTATATAATTTGAACAGTGGGGAACATTATAGTTTATGATTATTTGAGCATTTAAAATATTTTAAAGCATTTAAATGCCCAAATACAAATACCATATGATTTAATCCAGAGCCCTTGGGTGTCCTAGAAAATTGTGCACCATTTTTAGCAAAGGTTTGAGACCAAGGCAGAAATGATGAACATTTTTGAAGAGCATTTTGGGTACATTGGAAAATATTTTATCAAACCCTAGTTGTTAGAAGAGGGTGCTGGGGTTTTTGTCATTCCCATTTCAAGTTTCTTTGATAAGTAAACATGATGCACACTCTAGCTAGTCCTAATGCAAGTGCTAACTAGGGATGTGACAGTTCTCCTCGATCTTCTTGGAGATCTATTCGGTGTAATAATTTTTGTGGTGTGTTTGTCGAGATCTGATGAACTGTGGGTTTATGATCAAGATTATCTATGCACAATATTTGATTCTTCCCGGAATTCTCATATGCATGATTTAAACATCTTTGCAAGTCTCTTCGAATTATCAGTTTGGTCTGGCCTACTAGATTGATCTTCCTTGCAATGGGAGAAGTGCTTAGCTTTGGGTTCAATCTTGCGGTGTCCTTTCCCAGTGATAGTAGGGGCAACAAGGCATGTATTGTATTGTTGCCATCGAGCATAAAAAGATGGGGTTTATATCATATTGCATGATTTTATCCCTCTACATCATGTCATCTTGCTTAAGGCGTTACTCTGTTCTTATGAACTTAATACTCTAGATGCATGCTGGATAGCGGTCGATGTGTGGAGTAATAGTAGTAGATGCAGAATCATTTCTGTCTACTTGTCACGGACGTGATGCCTATATAAATGATCATGCCTAGATATTCTCATAACTACGCACTTTTCTATCAATTGCTCGACAGTAATTTGTTCACCCACCGTAGAATATGCTATCTTGAGAGAAGCCGCTAGTGAAACCTATGGCCCCCGGGTCTATCTTCCATCATATTAATCTTCCATCAACTAGTTATCTTTACTGTTCTTTTATTTTGCAATCTTTACTTTTCAATCTATATAACAAAAATACCAAAAATATTTATCTTATTATCTCTATCAGATCTCACTTTTGCAAGTGGCCGGGAAGGGATTGACAACCCCTTTATAGCGTTGGTTGTAAGGTTGTTATTTGTTTGTGCATGTACGAGGGATTTGCGTGTAGTCTCCTACTGGATTGATACCTTGGTTCTCAAAAACTGAGGGAAATACTTACGCTACTTTGCTGCATCACCCTTTCCTCGTCAAGGGAAAAACAACGCATGCTCAAGAGGTAGCAAGAAGAATTTCTGGCGCCGTTGCCGGGGAGATCTACGCACAAGTAACATACCAAGTACCCATCAAAAACTCTTATCCCTTGCATTACATTATTTGCCATTTGACTCTCGTTTTCCTCTCCCCCACTTCACCTTTGCCGTTTTATTCCCTCTTTTTCCGTTCGCCTCTTTTCGCTTGCTTCTTGTTTGCTTGTGTGTTGGATTGCTTGTTTGTCACTATGGCCCAAGACAATACTAAATTGTGTGACTTTTCCAATACCAACAATAATGATTTTATTAGCACGCCGATTGCTCCAATTACCAATGCCGAATCTTGTGAAATAAATGCTGCTCTGTTGAATCTTATCATCACTACTAGGAAAAGGGCTATAGATAGGATTGACACGCACCAGGCATGCGGTGCGCATCATATACTAATGGCGCACCACGTGCTGGTGCGCCATTAGTGTGGAATACACTAATGGAGCACCATGCTCATGGTGCGCCATTAGTATCAAATTTTTTTCTTTTCCAAACACACTACTGGCGCATCCTGACAGAGTGCGCCATTACTAGTTGTGACTAGTAATGGCGCACTAGTCACATAGTGCGGCACTATTGTTGTTTTTTTATTATATTTTTTATTCTTTTTTTGCAAAACTACTAATGGCGCACTGTGCCACAGTGCGCCATTACTAGTTTAAAGTAGTAATGGCGCACTGTGCCACAGTGCGCCATTAGTAATTTTTTTTTGCAAAACTACTAATGGCGCACCACCAGCAGGTGCGCCATTAGTAGCCTAGGTTACTAATGGCGCATTAGGAGATGGTGCGCCATTAGTAAATGGGCACCAACAAGATATTTTGGACAGCCACTCCTACCCACTCACTTTCTCCCCACTTCATTCTCTCCACCTCCTCCTCCAAAGCTTGTCTCGGGAGCCTCCTCTTTGTCACCTCATTTCCACCATAGATTCATTCAAATTAAGTGGTTAAATTACCATTTTTTAACAGGTAAGTAAGGGGGGAAGCTATCTTTATGTTGTTCTCCCTCCAACAATGTGCACATGCACTTTTTATGGCCTAGCTAGATCTATGTATGTTCGTTGTGTTGCATATGTTTGTGGTGTTGCATATATGTTTGTGTTTGCAGGTGTACCAGTATTTGAAATGCGTTAGTTGCCAATATTTTGCCGGAATGTTGATTCATTTCCGTTTTGGCAAGAATTTTGGCATTAAGCATTCTTTTTGGTCCTATTTTTAGGGAAAGTCATGCCAAACTTTTTCTTGGTTCTAAAATATCGTTTTGCTCTACCCCGTAGGTGACCATGGTCCGCACGATGACCGAAGGCATCGTGAATAGGTTTTTGAGCTCCGCGAAGGCCGAGATGCTCCATAAGAATGAGACGGAGATAAGATGTCCGTGTCGAAGATGCAAGCTAAAGAGCCTTATTGCGGACACGAATTCCGGGCAGGTGCGGGACCACCTGCTCTTGCGTGGTTTCATGGATGGCTATCGGTGGCAAGGTGATGAAGATGACTACGAAGTCGTCCATGGGGGCCGAGCAAGAAATGAGGAAGGGCAGCAAGACAACCACCGCGGCTCGGGCGGGCGAGAAGACGAAGAATCTCCAGGAGATGATCACGACGGTGATGCTGTACACAGTCATCATGTAGAAGATGGAGGACATGATGATGAGGAAGATGCCGGAGCACACGACGGGCATGATCATGAAGATGATGATGCCGGCGGAGCAGACGACGCTGGACCATCGATGGGCTGGGTGCAGGACCCTCATATTCAAGAGCTGCTTCTCAAGCAGACGGATGACACAAGAGCTCCTGCCCGAGAGAAAGCCAAGATGGATCAACTGGAGATAGACGCGGTTACTCCATTGTATGAAGGATGCAGGCCCGAGGATACCCGCCTAAAAGTAACGCTCATGGCTCTAGAGATGAAGGGAAAACACAAAATGACCGACGCATGCTTCGACGAGAACATGTCATTCTGGCACGAACGTCTTCCTAAGGGGAACAAGTGCCCGACCAGTTTCGAGGAGGCGAAAAAAATCGTGTGTCCTCTGGATTTACCGCACATGAAATACCATGTGTGCATGAACAATTGCATCATTTATCGGGACGAGCACGCGGAGTCTACCATATGTCTGGTGTGCGGCGTCACTCGATACAAGAAGAGGAAGAAAGCTCCTCAAAAAGTGGTGTGGTACTTTTCGATCACTCCTCGTCTGCAGCGGTATTTCGTGGACCCTAAGGTATCAAAGCTCCTGCGTTTGCACGCAGATAGGGAGGAGAAGAAGCGAGAAGATGACGCAAATGATCCGGAGATAGATAAAAAGACAAGATGCTGAGTCACCCTATGGATGCGAGCCAGTGGCAAGCGTTGAACTTCGAAGACGCGGAATTTGGGAATGATCCAAGGAACATCGTGCTGGGAGCGAGCACCGATGGAGTCAATCCGTTTGGCAGCCAGAGAAGCACACATAGCACCTGGCCTGTGTTTGTGTGGATGTACAACCTTCCCCCCTGGTTGTGCATGAAGAGGAAGTACATTCACATGAGTATGCTAATTGAAGGACCGAAACAACCAGGGAATGACATCAATCTCTATCTGGGGCTGCTGAAAGAGGAGCTAGACATGCTGTGGAAAATGCCAGCCAATACGTGGGACGCTGCAAAGAAAGAATATTTCCCTATGAGAGTCGCACTGCTCACGACGGTGCACGACTATCTCGGTTACGGATATGTCGCGGGGCAGGTGGTCCACGGATTTTCTGGATGCGTCAGGTGCATGGATGACATAATGTATCGCCAGCTAGATAAAGATCCCGGGTCTTCGAAAACCGTGTTCATGGGACATCGAAGGTGGCTTCGCGACGATGACCTGTGGACAAAACGCAAGGATCTTTTCGATGGTGAAAGCGAACCCTGAGGACGCCCGCGTACGAGGAGCGGCGAGGAAATAGATGAGCTGTTGAAAAATTGGAAAGATTGCCCACTGCCGGGAAAGAAGCAAAAGGCACCAGAGCCGGGAAAGAAGCGAAAGGCGCCAGAGCCGCTGCTGAAGGTATGGAAAACGAGGTCTGTTTTCTGGGACTTGCCGTACTGGAAGATCCACCGTGTGCCTCATAGCCTTGATGTCATGCATATCATGAAGAACGTGTGCAAGAGTCTACTTGGTAACCTGCTCAACATGCCAGAGAGGACCAAAGATGGGCCGAAAGCAAGGGCAGACTTGAAATCAATGGGCAATAGGCAGGAGCTTCACGCTAATGATGATGATGATGAGGCAAAGCACGACACGGAAAGTCGTCGCAAAGGGAAAAAGGCCAAGAAGACCGGAAATGACTACCCTCCCGCGTGCTTCACTCTAAGTCAGGAGGAGATCGAGCAGTTTTTCACCTGCCTTGTAGGAGTAAAACTTCCTTACGGTTATGCGGGGAAGATAAGTAGATACCTAGACCCAGCGAAGCAGAAGTTCAGCGGGATGAAGTCTCACGGCTGTCATGTGCTGATGACGCAGATACTTCCAGTTGCAATCCGTGGGATCATTGGACGCACACGTCCGTGAAACGCTATTTGGCCTATGCAACTTTTTTGACGTCATCTCTCGGAAGTCGGTTGGCGTGAGGCAACTCAGAAGGCTACAGGAAGAGATCGTGGTGATACTATGCGAGCTTGAGATGTACTTCCCGCCCGCATTCTTCGACGTTATTGTGCATCTGCTGGTCCATATCGTGGACGATATCATCCAACTCGGGCCGACGTTCCTGCACAGCATGATGCCGTTCGAAAGGATGAATGGTGTCATCAAAGGATATGTCCGCAACATGTCACGTCCAGAGGGAAGCATAGCCAGGGGCTTTCTGGCCGAAGAGTGCATCTCCTACTGCACGAATTATCTAGGCATCGAGAACCCCGTCGGTCTGCCCGTCAACAGGCACCTCGGCAGGCTCGCTGGATGGGGTCACCGTGAGGGTCGCCGTGAAATGCATGTCGACTTCGAGGGTTGACTCGCCGACTTTGAAAGAGCAAACTTAGTCGCGCTACAACACATAGACGTGGTCGATCCTTGATGGTAGAGCACAAAACATTTATTGAGAAGACGTACAATGACCGAGGCCAATAGAGGACGGACAGAGATATAATCAAACAGCACAACTCAGGTTTCACGCGTTGGTTCAAGCAGAAGCTTCTGTCGTACCCTTTACATGAGGATTCTTCCGCGGAAGAACAGCTCATATTCGCCGTGTCACAGGGCGCCGAGCACAACCTGATGACCTATGAGGCATACGATATCAACGGCTACACATTCTACACCGAGGCCAAGGACATGAAGAGCGATGGTTACAGAACTCCGGGGTAACGATGGAATCCTACGCCGGTAATGACAAGGACAGATACTACGGAAGGATCAAGGAGATCTGGGAGCTGAGCTACGTTAGAGAGAAAGTCCCGATGTTCCGTGTCAGATGGGCCAAGAGTGTCCTAAAAGAAGACCGGTATTTCACCACCATGCTTATACCCGAAGCCAAATCCAAGACCGCGGGCGCAAATGTCACCGCGAAAAATTAGCCATGGGTACTGGCTTCCAAACTTGACCAATGCTTCTTCATTACCGACCCGTCAAAGCCCAGTCGTGTTGTCGTGAGGAGAAGCAAAAGGAAGATCATCGGAATGGATGGAGTAGCCAATGAGCAAGACTTCGACAAGTACGGCGACCCGAAGATCGAACATGATGACGATGATGAAGTAGAAGCATACACCAGAAGAAGAAGCAGGACCACCCTACCTAAAGGACGTCCGTTCCACAGAAGAACTCCATTTGCGAAAAAGAAGGGCAAGAAGATTGTGAACAGATAGCTAGCTAAGATCAATTGTATTTAAATTGTAGCCTTCATTTCTTGATTGTATTTCATGGGCACTTTTTGAACTCTTGAATGTTTTTAAATTTCATGGACACTCGATCTCGATCCCCCTCCATCTCGATCGCTATCCCACCTCGCCAGATCCGGTCCCCCTCGCCGCCGAGCACCCCCGGCTCCACCGGCCGCCGCCGCCGACCCCCCGCACCCTCCCCTACTCAACCGCCGCCGCCGACACCACCCCAAAGACAACACCGCCAGTCGTGCCAGCGCCAAGCCATGGCAAGACCGCCGCAACGGTGCCGGACATCCCTATGCCACTGGATCCAAACATGCATATGGCACAGGATCCGGACGACAACGACGACGATACATTTGCCAACGTCGATGCGTACTTTGCCGATCATGGGTACGATGGCGACTTCATGGGGCCTCCTTCTCAAGAACCCAACCCTACAAAAGACATGCGCGATCTAGCTGGTACCGCGGAGAAACTAAGTTGCAATAGGCGCCGTCTGCCGTTCAGTTCGCAGGAGACGCCTCCAGCTGCCGACTTCACCGAGCCTCAGATAGGCGAGGTGCGAAATATTATCAGCCCCAACACACTCAAGAAGGCGGTCTGTGAGCAGAACTCGGTCCCATTGCAGGAGAAGAAGAAGGCACGGAAAAGAAAGACTAACAAGGATGCGAGCCAGCCGGCACCAAGTACGATGCGTGCTTAGGACGGGCCACCTTCACCTGAGGATGTAATGAGGAGGGTGCATGTGGCGGGTAGGCCGATGCTACCGAGTAATATGCTCAATGCTGCAACCGGTACTATGCGGAGTCTGCATGACAGTGTTCTTTCTTTGGAGAAGCGGCGTCTCAGAGAGAAGGATGTGACATACCCGGTTTTCGTGGCCAAGGTGCCAGAGGGCAAGGGCTTTGTGGATAACTCCATCGGGGGTACGATCGTCCTGCGGTTTGATGACATCTACGCTATGTTGAACCTTCATCCGCTGCACTACACCTTCGTTCGGCTATTTTCGCTGAGTATGGAGATGCGGATCATTCGCGACAAGACCCCGGACATCGTGATAGTCGACCCCTTCTACATGCGTGCCAAGATCTTGGGCAGCGCTGGGGACCGACAAGTCGCGAGTTCTTACCTCGAAGGCGTCATTCTGGCAAACCGAGATAAGGATAACTTCCTCGTGCCTTACTTTCCCGAGTAAGTCGTCCCCTCAACCGCCCCGTAACATATGAATTCTTAGATTTCGATCGTTTTTCTTTTAACATTTCGTGTTTTGTGTAGTGACACACATTGCACACTCATCCACCTAAGCCCCAAATATGCCATGGCCACGTATTTCGACTCGGACCGTCAGTCGAAGGTAGACTACACAAATGTCAAGAATGTTCTTGATGATATTCTCCCCGGCTACGGCAAATCTGGAAGCACCTTTACCAGGCCTCTTCGTAAGTACGGCAAGCACGTGTTCGCCCACAATACGATGTTCTGCTGCGTCAAGCAGCCGCCTGGCGGTCAGAAGGGTGCCTACTACGCCATCCATCACATGCGGGCGATCGTACGGGACCATCATCACCTTCTGCTACCGAGTAAACTCAAAGATTGGGCCGCGAGCGTGTCGGCAATCCAGGACGCGGACATCAGACAAGAATTCTTTCTCATCCAGTCGGAGTTTGCGAAAATCATCCATCAAGATGTCCTTCGTACCTCGGGGCAGTTCTACCTCAGAAATCAACCGTCCAACAGTGACATAGACACAATGCAACAAATGCAGGCTGACAACGCACGCGATTTCATGACTCCCACGATAGACAGCGGCTTCATCCACGCTCCGGTCCCTTGAGTCGAGTTGAAAGTAGTGATACTGTGTCTAGTTCTGAAACATCGATTGGCTCATGTTGTAATTAAACTTTAATGAACTTGTAGTATGTATCTTTGGTTTCGACAGTCGTTCAACTTAGATGTAATCGATGCTATTAATGTCTTGCTTTTCTCTTTCGGTCGTTCTATTGCATACTTATATATTGCTTATGTATTGTCTGTGAATTGGTACTAACGTTTCATTTGGCTAGTGCATAGCGATGCCATCGTATGTCATGTACAAGGGTAAGGTTCCCGGAGTCTACAATGACCGGGAGGAGTGTCGGAGACAGGTTCACCATTTCAGCGGTAACAGTTACAATGGGTACACCACTAGGGCCGAGGCGGAATCTAGATACGCCCGCTATCTAGCGGGAGAGGGGAGGGAGCGTTGGAGGAACCGGATGAAGATGAGTTTCATCGTGATGATGCTCATCGTGATGACCGCAGCTCTCTTCTATGTGATGGTAGTTTAGATGATCGACATCGACTTGTAATGTGAAGACAAACTCGCTACTCGCGGTCTCGAGACTTGTAATATAATGTTCTATCTTTGTTCGGTCTTTTGAATTCGGAGACTAATATTATGAATTGTATTCGGAGACTAATATGATGAATTGTATTCAGAGACTAATCTTCTATTGTATTCGATGAATCTGTTGTTGCTGTGTGATGCTGTCTATATTCTGTCCAATAATACATTTTGTAACCTGTGCAAAAAACAAAAAATTAAAAAATAAATAAATAACCTAATATTCATACTAATGGCGCATCACCTCACAATGCGCCAGTAGTATGCCAAAGGATACTAATGGCGCATCATCCAACAGTGCGCCATTAGTATGCCAAAGTTACTAATGGCGCATCAGGCAAGAGTGCGCCATTAGTATGCCAAAGCACCTGGGTATATATGCCCCCCCTGGGAGGCATACTAATGGAGCACCGTGTTCTATACCAGATACTAATGGCGCACCACAGGTGCGCCATTAGTAAAATATACTAATGGCGTGGCACTAATGGCGCACCACTAATGCGCCATTAATGGCCAAAATAGGTGCGCCATTAGTAGGCCTTTTCCTAGTAGTGCATGAAAGATCAATGTTCTGGCCTTCCTAGTGAAGATGCCGCTACCCGTCTACACAACTTTGTTGATTTGTGCGATATGCAAAAGGAGAGAGATGTGGATACTGATATTATTAAATTGAAGCTATTTCCGTTTTCGCTTAGATATCGTGCTAAAACTTGGTTCTCTTCTTTGCCTAAAAATAGTATTGATTCATGGATTAAGTGCAAAGATGCCTTTATCTCTAAGTATTTTCCTCCCGCCAAGATTATCTCTCTTAGAAATGATATTATGAATTTTAAGCAACTTGATCATGAGCATGTTGCACAAGCTTGGGAGAGGATGAAATTAATGATACGTAATTGACCTACACATGGTTTGAATCTATGGATGATTATACAAAACTTTTATGCTGGATTGAATTTTTCTTCTAGAAATCTTTTAGATTCGGCCGCGGGAGCCACTTTCATGAAAATCACTTTTGGAGAAGCTACTAAACTCCTAGATAATATTATGGTTAATTACTCTCAATGGCACACCGAAAGATCCACTAGTAAAAACGTCCATGTGATTGAAGAGTTTAATTTTTTGAGTAGAAAGATGGATGAACCTATGAAATTATTTGCTAATAAGAGTGTTTCTTATGATCCTAATGGTATGCCTTGGTCCATGTTGATTGAGAATAATAATGAATCTCTGGATTTGAATTTTGTTGGTAGGAACAATTTTAGTAACAACGCACATAGAGGAAACTTTAATTCTAGGCCGTTCCCTAGTAAGTCCTCCAATAATTATGGCAATTCCTACAACAACTCTTATGGAAATTTTAATAAGATGCCCTCTGATTTTGAGACTTGTGTTAAAGAATTTATGAATTCGCAAAAGAATTTCAATGCTTTGCTTGAAGCAAAATTGCTTAAGATTGATCAGTTGGCTAGGAACGTGGATAGAATTCTCTTGATGTCGATTCTTTGAAAATTAGATCTATTCCACCTAAGCATGATATCAATGAGTCTCTCAAAGCCATGAGAATTTCCATCGATGAGTGCAAAGAAAGAACCGCTAGGATGCATGCTAAAAGAGAAGTGTGTTCTTCCATTTATCATGATAATAAAGATGAAGATCTAAAAGTGATTGATGTGTCTCCTATTAAATCTTTGTTTTCCAATATGAATCTTGATAAACATGGGACTAGAGAGAGTCAACTTTAGTTAAAAGGCATCCCAATGATTCGGAGTTTTTAGATCTTGGTGCAAAAACTGTTAAAAGGGGGATTGAAGAGGTCAAAACTTTACATAGTAATGAACCCACTATTTTGGATTGCAAGGAATTTAATTATGATAATTGTTCTTTTATAGATTGTATTTCCTTGTTGCAATCCGTGTTAAATTCTCCTAATGCTTATAGTCAAAATAAAGCTTTTCCAAACACATAGTTGATGCTTTAATGCAATGTTATGAAGAAAAACTTGAATTAGAAGTTTCTATCCCTAGAAAACTTTATGATGAGTGGGAAACTACTATTAAAATTAAGATTAAAGATCATGAATGCTATGCTTTATGTGATTTGGGTGCTAGTGTTTCCACAATTCCAAAAACTTTGTGTGATGCGTTAGGTTTCCATGAACTTGATGATTGTTCTTTAAATTTGCATCTTGCGGATTCTACCATTAAGAAACCTATGGGGAGGATTAATGATGTTCTTATTGTTGCAAATAGGAATTATGTACCCATAGAGTTCATCGTTCTTGATATAGATTGGAATCCTACATGTCCTATTATTCTTGGTAAACATTTCCTTAGAACAATTGGTGCAATTATTGAAATGAAAGAAGGAAACATTAGATTCCAGTTTACATTGAGGAAAGGCATGGAACACTTTCCTAGAAAGAAAATAAAATAACCATATAATCTATTATGAGAGCCACTTATGGATTGCCTACCAAAGATGGCAATACCTAGATCTATTCTTGCCTTGTGCCTAGCTAGGGGTGTTAAACGATAGCGCTTGTTGGGAGGCAATCCAATTTTATTTTCTTTGCTTTTACTTATGTTTAGTAATAAACAATGCATCTAGCTTATTTTTAGATGTGGTTTTGTGTCTTAATTAGTATTTGTGCCAAGTAGAACCTTTGGGAAGACTTGGGTGAAGTCTTTGCGATCTTGCTGTAAAAAATAGAAACTTTTGCGCTCACGAGATTAGCTGCCATTTTTTACTGGAGAGTGCTTTTAGGTTGATTATTTTTGAAGATTATTAATAGATAAATTCCTCACGTCCACCAATTTATTTCAGAATTATTAGAGTTATAGAAGTATTCGAAAGTTACAGATTGCTACAGGTTGTTCTGTTTTTGACAGATTCTGTTTTTCATGTGTTGTTTGCTTATTTTGATTAATCTATGAGTAGTATCGGGGGTATGAACAATAGATAAGTTGGAATACAGTAGGTTTAACATCAATATAAATAAAGAATGAGTTCAATACAGTACCTTAAAGTGGTGGTTTGTTTTCTTATACTAACGGAGCTCATGAGATTTTCTATTAAGTTTTGTGTTGTGAAGTTTTCAAGTTTTTGGGTAAGGATTTGATGGACTATGGAACAAAGAGTGGAAAGAGCCTAAGCTTGGGGATGCCCAAGGCACCCCAAGGTAAAATTCAAGGACAACCAAAAGCCTAAGCTTGGGGATGCCCCGGGAAGGCATCCCCTCTTTCGTCTTCGTCTATCGGTAACTTTACTTGAGATTATATTTTATTCACCACATGATATGTGTTTTGCTTGGAGCGTCTTGCATGATTTGAGTCTTAGCTTTTTAGTTTACCACAATCATCCTTCCCGTACACACTTTTGGGAGAGACACACATGAATCGGAATTTATTAGAATACTCTATGTGCTTCACTTATATCTTTTGAGCTAGATAATTTAGCTCTAGTGCTTCACTTATATCTTTTTAGAGCACGGTGGTGGTTTTATATTATAGAAATTATTGATCTCTCATGCTTCACTTAAATTATTTTGAGAGTCATTTAGAACAACTTGGTAATTTGCTTTGGCTATAAAATTAGTCTTAATATGATAGGCATCCAAGATGGGTATAATAAAAACTTTCATATAAAGTGCATTGATTACTATGAGAAGTTTGATACGTGATGATTGTTTTGAGATATGAGGATGATGATATTAAAGTCATGCTAGTGGAGTAATTGTGAATTTGAGGAATACTTGTGTTAAAGTTTGTGATTCCCGTTGCATGCACGTATGGTGAACCGTTATGCGATGAAGTTGGAGCATGACTTATTTATTGATTGTCTTCCTTTGTGTGGAGGTCGGGATCGCGCGATGGTTAACTCCTACCAACCCTTCCCCTAGGAGCATGCGTGTAGTGCTTTGTTTTGATAACTTGCAGATTTTTGCAATAAGTATATGTCGGGGAAACTGATCGCCCACGAACACCTATGGGACCGGAGCCCCTTTTTTGGTACGGCAGGGGGCGGAGGATGCACGAAGAGCAGATCGAGCCGAGCACACGAGTAGTTTACCCAGGTTCGGGCTGCATGGATGCGTAAAACCCTACTCCTGCTTTGGTTTGTATTGCGTTCTTGCTCGGGAGCGAGGAGAGCTACATTACACTCTAACCGCTAGCAAGACCGAGCGTGGGAATGATCGATGTTCGGAACCCCCTCTACGTTGCGCATGGGCCTCCTTTTATAGGTCAAAGGGGTCACCGGCAGGTGGCAACACAGATGGGGGTAAAAATGTAAAAAGAGTGGTAGTTGGAACAGTGTTCCATACCTAACCCTGACGGCAGGGGACAAGGGCATGAAATGCCCGTCGCCGTCACTCAAACAATGCAAAAAGTGACCGTCAGGGGCGCCACCGTCCGCCACGACGGTAGCCTTTTCATCGTTGCTTGCCACAGTGTACCCCAGGCTGCACAGCTTTCTGCCACGTGCGCCTGGGATGATCCCAGGGTGACACGTGGGTGGATGCGTTGGAGCGCGGGTACTGAGTGGAAGCTTTCCGCGGCAAGCGTCTTGCCGCGGTTGCTATCTTGTCATTTCCGGGAGCTTGCCGCTCACCGTGCCTTGCCGGGATGCGTGGCGCATCACGGCAAGTTTCTTGAGATGCCTTGGTTGGCCTTACCGGCAAGCTCCTCTTGCCGGGGTCTTGTGTCTTGAGTGATCTTGTGCCTCGAGTGGCCTTCCCGGCAAGCTCCTCTTGCCGGGGCCTTGTCTCCTTGGCTTGAATACTTTGTTCTTGAATGGCTCCAGAGGAACCACGGAGGACCTTGGCGGTCGCCCGGCAAGCCTTGCCGCGGGACGCTGCAACTGCCCGTGCACAAGTTCGGGATACTAAGGTACCCCTACTTTAGTACACCGACAGGAACCCCCGGGCCTGGGCCATACACGGTGCCGAGCGCTGTTGGGCTAGGCCCAAAACAATGCACGGGCACAGGCGGCCTGTGGCACGCCGAATTTTTCTCCGTATCCACCGCGCTCTCCCCTAACGGCACGTGTTGATTGCGGCGTCGTGGGAGAGGTCGTGGGGGTGTTCTTTAATTGGAAATGCAGAACGTCCGCCCCCTCCCCCTTATAAGCAGGGGAAACAGGGGTAGTTCGTCCATCTGCCCGTTGCTTCTTCAATCCTCAGAAACCTCCGCCGCTCCCCTCCTTCCGGAAAGTCGAAAGAGAGCCGCGCTCCGCCCCCTCCGCCGCCACCAGCACAACCAGCGGCGTCGACCTCCCTCGTCGCCTCCGCCATGGCTCCGAAAGGCGAGAAGGGGAAGTCCGCAAAGTCGGCCGAGGCGCTGCGGCTCGCAGCGATGCGAAAGAAGCGGGCCGTCTTCCCCCCATGCTTACCACGCAGAAGCTGAGGGAGGATTTCTACATCTTCTGGTCGAGGGAGACACGGGCGCATCCGCGTACCAAGGTATTCCCCGCCGTAGCTTGCGAGATGTTTCCGACTGGCTACGCATTCTTTGCCCTGTTCTTCTACTGTGGGCTCTGCCCGCCCTTCTCCGAATTCTTCTGCGACATCATGAACACCTACGGGTTCCACCTCCTTGACTTCACTCCCAACGCCGTTCTGACGATGGCCGTTTTCGCACACCTCTGCGAGAACTTTGTCGGAGTCTTCCCCAATGTCGCACTTTTCCGTCACTACTTCACGCCTCGAGTTGAGGGAGGAGAGCCACTGTCCGGCGGGATCTCCTGGGTCTCGAGGACCCACAAGAAGGAGGCGTATCTGAAGGGGGAGCTCCGCGGCAAATGGGATGAGTGGAGAGCCAATTGGTGCTGGATTGTAGAGGAGAACCCGCAGCCATTCACCTCCCGGCGCCAAGCCCCAGTAGTACGCGGCAACGACTGGAGCGATTTGGCTCCTGAGGATAGCAGATTGAAGATTGCCACTGCCTGGATCCTTCACCTTAGGCTTGCCGGGCTGACTGTAGGCGCAGTTGGCGCTAATTTTCTCCGCCGCCGCATCGCCCCCTACAGGAGAGGAAGAGGCCCGCCTGGGAGTTCGAGAACGCGGCAGATATCATGAGGCTGCGCCCGGGCCTCAGTTGGAACTTCACTGTCCTGGAGCTCAACGCGATGCTCCAGGAGTTGTTCAAGTATGATCCCGGCCATCCCGAATGGTTCGTGTTGCCGAGGGGCGTAGTTCCGCTGTGCAATAACTCGTCGCTCAGCGGCATCCGTGCAATGATGCTGCTGTGTGACTCCCACGGGATTGACCCAACTTGGCAAGAGCCCACTAAGGAGGCCGTGCAGGCGTTCTTCGACAACTTGGAGGAAATACCAATCAACTCCGACGAGAAGAAAGGCCTCACCCGCGACACCACTGACCAGGAGATGGCATATATTGCCACCAGGCTGGAAGAGGCGGCGGCAAGCCGCGGCCGCGGGCGAGTTCGGGTACACTGTGGAGGAGGCGGAGGCAGCGGAGGCGACAAGCCTCGCCGAGCGAGAAGAGTTTCTCAACGCGGGGAAGCTTGCCGGGCAAATCACCGAGGCGAGTGAGCCCGCCGAGCAGGGCGTCGGGTCGAGTGGGCCCGCCGAGCAGGGCGCCGGGTCGAGTGGGCCCGCCGAAGACGCGAGTGGTTCACTGGAGATCGACTCCTTGTCCTTGTCTTCGGGCAGCTCGCCGCCACCAGCAGAGCCTCCAGCTCCACCAAGAAGACGTCTTCGCAAGGTCGGGGACGTGACGGAGCGGCAGACGGGCCAACAGCCGCCGCGCCGCGCGACGCGCGCCACCGCGGCAAGCAAGGCTGCCACGGGAGTGCCTCGCGCTTCCGCGGCAACTGGAGCGGGAGCTTCTTGGACCGCCGCTTCTGCTCCTGTCGCTCCCCACGCCACGGCGGCAGCCGGAGCGGGGTCATCTCAGACCACCGCTCCTGCCCCCGCCAAGCGGCCAAGGGAGCCCACTCCTCCGCCTCCTCGTGCCTGTACGCGTGAGCCGGACTTTGACTTCTCCGCGCTTAGCTCCGACGAAGAGGAAGAAGAGTAAGTCTTTGCAGTTCTTGTGTTTCTTCATTTTTCTGTTGTTTCGTCTTGCATCTCTTTTGCCTAACTCTGAACCTGTTCTCTTTCTTCAGAACTTTGGCCCAAAGGGCGGCAAAGAGGGCCAAGGTCCCGATGATCGTCATCGAGGACGAGCCTGCCGCAACAGCAGGGGGTGCGCCTCAGACAACCTTGCCAGACACGGCAACTGGTCTTCAGAGCAGCCCCCAACGCAGCCCCGAGCGTAAGTGTGGTTCATCTTCTACTGTTAGGCGCGCGTGGGCGCTTCTTCTTTACTGACGTCTGGTTCGTTGATTCGCGCAGGAGCAGAGCAGCAGCACTAGGAGCGCCAGGAGACCGCCCCCGACGTGCCGCATGTTTCGACCACGCCGCCAAGGGGAAGTTCCCCGGCAAGGGTCTCCCCGTCAAGGGAGAGTTCTCCGCCAGGGGCGAACACTCCGCCAAGGGCGAATACTCCGCCAAGGGCAAGCTCTCCGGCGAGGGATGGCACTAGCGGCCCTCCGCCGGCGGGAGCTACAACCACGCCGCTGAGGGAGAGCTCCCCGGCAAGGAACCTCACCGAGGAGCCGGCCCGCGCAGGTAATACCTTCGCTTCATTCTTCCCTTGGACCTTTCTTCTTCTAAGTTTCTTTTTTGGATATTTGCTTGATCGTTTTTCTTTTCTTTTCTTCCGTCAGACCCATCCGCAGCTGAGCCAATGGAGACGGAGGTCGTTGTTGACGACGCCGCTGTTGCCAAAGAAACGGTCGGCGCCGACGATCCCGCCGGCGCAGAGGCCGCCAAGGCTGCCGCCGCAGCAGCCGGCGAAGGGGCTAGCGATCGCACTGACGGCACTAAGGCCGCAGGAGCGCCAGGCGCTACACCGACCGCAGATCCCTCCGCCGCCGCCGCAGCCCCCAGCCCCGACGAGCCCGAGCCAGGCGCCTACCTAAAGGTCGGCGGCGACATCTTCATCCAGCTCCCTTGGGCGTCCATGTCCAGGGCGCCGGTCGAGGGGGAGGTCTTCGACGGGGAGGTGCTTGCTTCCGGTGGGCTGAAGCTTATCAACGCGCCGAGCAGCAGCAGTGAGCCTGAGGAGGAACGGCTACTGCGGGGGCTACTGTCGCTTTACCGCGCCCGGCAGGCCAAGCTGGACTCCCGCGAGGCTCTTGCCGCGAAGGCGGGAGCTGATATTGAGAAGCGCACGGAGGAGATCCGAGCCATCAACCAAGCAGCTCTCCGGTCCTTGGGGGAGGAGCGGGAGCAACTTGCCGAGGCGCAGCAGGCCTTCATTCTCGAGAAGGCTGAAGTGGAGGAGCAGCAGCGGCTTGCCGCTGAGGGGCTATCCAAGCGAGAAGGCGAGCTGGCGCAACGGAAGGTTAACCTCGACAGTTACGAGGAGGAACTTGCCGCGCGCGAGCAATCTCTTGGCGGAGCTCTCCAGGAAGCAAAGGACGCTGCCGCAGCTGCCGAGACCGCCAAGAAGGATTTGGAGGCGAGGGTGGCGCAGCTGGAGGCCAACCTCAAGACGAGCGGCGAGGAGGTTGCCGCGCTCAAGCTTGAGCGAGAGAAGGATGCCCACAGCCACTCGGAGCTGCAGGTTCGCCTCGGCGAGAAGGGCAAGGAGCTCACCGTCGCCAAGGACTCCAACGCCGACCTCGAGCTGAAGCTGGCCACCCTAACTCAGACGCTGGACGGCGCCAGGGAGCTGGAGGCGACCCTAAAGGAGGAGATCAGGGCCGAGAAGGCATTGCTGGATAGCGCCGCCATCACCCAGAACAACTTCTGGGCGACCGTCGAGCACTGGACAGAAGGTCTCGTCAACGCCGCCGCAGACATCGATAAGGAGTTGGTGCAGCTAGGGGCGGAGTATCTCGGGTACTCCACCGACGAGAACCTCCACCCCAGCGCCAAGCTCACTTTGTTCTTCAGGGGCGTGGCGACGGCCCTCCAGCAACTCTGGGAGAAGATCCTGAAGCAGCTGGCGGACGAGTCGCGCAGGCTCTGCGCGGGGGCCCTGCAGAAGGTGTTGATGAAGGTGGCCTTCCGCAATCCGGGCCTCAACCTCACCAACGTCCTCAGGAGCTTGCCGCCGGACGCCGACCAAGAGGCGCTCAAGGCCCTTGTCGCACCCATTGTGGACAAGGTGGGTGGCATCAAGAGGGTCGAGGGCGACCGCGCGGACTAGTCTTGCCCATTTTCTTCTTTCCCTTGTCGCTGTCAATCATGTCATGAAAACGGTTTATTAGAGCTGCGACAAGCTATCTTTGTATTATAACTCTATTTTGGGTAATGGTTGCAACGTTATTTCCTTTACTTGATTTCCTTGCTTTATATGTTTTTGCCCGTACGCTTTTAGGGAACTTGTCGGTGTATGCACCTTTGCTGCGAGCGTTGAGTGCGGAACTTCAGCAGCTTGCTGGCGGTGCTGTCATCGACAAGAAACCTTGTCGCAGCTAGTCGCAGCACGCTTAAGTTGTTGAGCGAACTCGAAAACGAAGTAAGTGCGTGACACTAGTCGCAGCACAATTAAGTCGTTGAGCGTGCTCGAAACAAAGTAAGGGTGCGGCTAGCCACGAGTTGATTCCTCCGCGCACAGGTTTTCCATAGAAAGTGCGGTCGTTCAAGGAAGATAACTTAAAATTTTAAAAATTTGATTGCTCAAACTTTGGCAACTTAGCTTTTGTGTCGTTTGCTCCCCGGCAAGGCAAGGCTTTCTTGAACGACGCTTGGTCCATACCACTATCTTCCCTTCCCTCCCCGGCAAACTTGTGCGCGAGAGAACCTTCCTTTGCTTAAGAGAAAAAGAAAGAAGAGAATATAATGACATGGAGCCTTGCGGCTCGTTATGGCTTACCGGGGGTAAGTGCTGCACAAAGTGTCAGATAACACATGCAAGAAACAAAAGGCATGAAATGACAAGATGTGCGAGGCACATGAGTTTTACTGATGCACGGGGTCTGCGCCAGGCTTTGTACAAAGGATTACATGCAACAGCGGCAAGACTTGTACAAAAGGTGGTTGCCGGAGCAGATCACGGCAATCGCGCCTTACGGGTAAAACTTGCGAAGATGTTCAATGTTCCAGGAGTTGCTCACCGGAAAGCCATCTTCGGTCTCAAGGCGGACAGCGCCAGGCCTAGTGACTCGTTTCACCCGATAAGGGCCTTCCCACTTCGGCGTCAACTTGTTGGAATTCTTGGCGGAGTGAACACGCCGAAGAACAAGGTCGCCTTCCTCGAGACTTCTGGCGTTAACTTTGCGGCTATGGTAGCGGCACAAAGCTTGCTGATATCGAGCAGCTCGTACAGCAGCCTGAAGACGGTCTTCCTCAAGGAGCAGCGCATCATCTTGTCGCAGCTGCTCTTGCTCGAGCTCATCATAAGCGAGCACTCGAGGTGACCCGTAAACGAGTTCCGTGGGGAGAACTGCCTCTGCTCCATAGACTAGAGCAAAAGGTGTCTGTCCAGTGGCTCGATTTGGCGGCGTCCTGGTCGACCAAAGAGCCGCTGGCAGCTCCTCCATCCAGCTTCTTCCACACTTGTGCAGTCTGTCGAAAGTTCTTGTCTTGAGTCCGCACAGCACTTCAGCGTTTGCCCTCTCCGCTTGACCGTTGCTCCTCGGGTGAGCAACAGAAATGAAGCAGACCTTGGCGCCAAGGTCTTGGACGTACTGCATGAAGGTGCGACTTGTGAATTGTGTACCGTTGTCGGTGATGATCCTGTTAGGGATTCCGAAACGGCAAACAATCGACCTGAAGAACTTGACTGCTGACTGTGCGGTCACCTTTCTCACTGGTTCCACTTCCGGGCAGTTTGTGAACTTGTCGATTGCAACGTACAAGTGCTCAAAGCCCCCGGCGGCGCGGGGAAAGGGGCCGAGGATGTCGAGCCCCCAGACCGAAAATGGCCAGGATAAAGGGATCGTCTGGAGAGCTTGAGCTGGCTGGTGTATCTGCTTGGAATGGAACTGGCACACTTCACACTTGGTTACTTGTGCAGTTGCATCCTGGAGGGCTTCTGGCCAAAAGAAACCTTGTCGGAACGCCTTGCCGGCAAGTGCTCTTGCGCCAATGTGGTGGCCACATATGCCTCCATGTATCTCTGCCAACAGCTTCTGTCCATCTTCCCGGGGAATACACTTCAATTTCACACCGTTGAGTCTTCTTCTGTACAGTGTGTTGTCGACAAACTGGTACATACTTGACTGCCGGGCTACTCTTTCAGCTTCTTCTTGCTCTTCGGGAAGTTCTCCTATCTGAAGGAAACGGACAATCTGCTGCGCCCATGCTGGAGCTTGTGGCTCGACAACAAGGACTAAAGGCACATCTGCTGCTGTGGGAACATCCGCTTCCACGGTGAGAACCTGTGGCTCAGCCGGAGCTTGACGTTCCGCAGCAAGCTTGCCGGAGCCAAACTTGTCGGGAGCGTCTGCTTCAACGGAACAAGCCCTAGGGCTCGCCGGAGCAGACTGCTCCTCAGCATTCTTGGTGTTGATCTTGGGAACCTTCTTGGCGGCGGCTTCGGGAAGCTCTGCCGGAAAATAGTCGCCAACAATCAACTTCCTCTTCTTGCTCTGTCCAGTTGATGGTGTTACGGATGGTTGAGTCAGCTTGAGCACAAAGATCCCTGGTTCCATAGGTAACCTAAGTGCGGCGCACTTTGACAGGCCATCTGCGATGTCGTTCTGAGCTCTTGGAACGTGCTCCATTTGCAGGCCGTCAAAGTGCTCTTCTAGCTTTCTCACTTCATCTACGTAAGCTTCCATCAACGGACTTTGGTAATTTTTGTTCACTTGGCGGACGACAAGCTGCGAGTCACCCCTGACAATAAGCTTCTTGATCCCAAGGTCTGCCGCGATCCTGAGACCGGCAAGCAAACCCTCATACTCCGCAGTATTATTTGTCTCTTGCTCCTTGGGAAAGTGCATCTAGACCACGTACTTGAGGTGCTCTCCGGTGGGTGTGACAAGCAGCACGCCGGCACCGGTGCCTTGCAGCGAGAAGGCACCATCAAAGTACATCATCCACTCTTTGCTCGCTTCCTTGACGGGGATGCTCGTCTCTGGAATCTCTTCATATGGTGTCGGCGTCCACTCCGCTATGAATTCTGCCAATGCTCTGCATTGGATAGTTGAAGTGCTTTCAAACTTGAGGCCAAAGCTTGACAGTTCCAGCGCCCACTCGACAATCCTGCCAGTTGCCTCTGGATTCTGCAGTATCCTCTTTAGCGGAAAGCGAGTGACCACTATTATCTCATGTGCTTGGAAGTAATGGCGCATCTTTCTCGAGGCCATGAGGAGGCCGAAAAGCAACTTCTGCACACCAGAGTACCTTGACCTAGCTCCCTGCAGAAGGGAGCTGACAAAGTAAACTAGGCGTTGCACCATCTTCTTCCGTATCTCTTCTTGCGCCTGCGCAGATCCATCCTTGTCGGGACCAGAGCTTGTCGGGGAAGCCCCTTGCTTGTCGCTGGATGTGCTTGCCGCGGTCGCTGGCTCATTGTCTGCCTCCCTCTCCGCTACTAACGCAGCACTAACCACTTGATTGGTTGCCGCTAGGTATAGCAACAACTTCTCTTGTGGCTTAGGTGCGACAAGTATTGGAGTGGAGGACAGGTACCTCTTCAAATCTTGCAGCGCGGCCTCCGCTTCCGGAGTCCATTTCATTGGACCTGCCTTTTTCACAATTTTGAAAAACGGCAGGGCGCGCTCAGCAGACTTAGAGATAAACCTGCTAAGAGCAGCCACGCTGCCGGCAAGCCTCCGTACATCCTTGACGTGCTTCGGTGCTTCGATCTGCTCAATGGCCTTGATCTTGTCGGGATTGGCTTCAATCCCCCTCTGAGACACGAAGAACCTGAGAAGCTTGCCGGAAGGGACTCCAAACACGCACTTCTCAGGGTTGAACTTGAGTTGGATCTTGCGCAGATTTGCAAAGGTCTCATCTAAGTCTTGGATCAGAGTAGCCCTATCCTTGCTCTTAACCACTATGTCATCCATGTATGCTTCTACATTTCTGTGAATTTGTGGCTCAAAAGCTGTGTGGACCACTCTTGCAAATGTTGAACCGGCATTCTTCAATCCGAAAGGCATGCGTATGAAGCAGTAAGTGCCACATGGAGTAATGAATGCGGTCTTTTCCTCATCTTCTTCAGCCATGAAGATCTGATGGTATTCTAAGTAGGCGTCAAGAAAGGAAAGCAAGTCAGATCCGGCCGTGGAGTCAACAATCTAGTCAACGCACGGCAAGGGAAATGGGTCTTTGGGACAAGCTTTATTCACATCGGTGAAATCGATACAAAGCCTCCATTTCCCATTTGCCTTACGCACAACTACAGCATTGGCCAACCACGTGGGATGGAGTACTCCTCTGACAATGCCTGCTGCTTCCAACTTCTTGATTTCTTCTGCAATAAACTCTTGGCGCTCCACTGCCTGTTTTCTAACATTTTGCTTGACGGGCCGTGCGTGAGGACAGACGGCAAGTTTGTGCTCAATTACCTTCCTGGGAACACCGGGGATGTCGGACGGTTGCCATGCAAACACGTCGACGTTCGCCCACAGGAAAGCAACGAGCGCGCTTTCCTATTTAGGGTTAAGCATGGCACTAATGGTGAAAGTACCACCAGTGCCGTCCTCCTTGGCGGACACCTTCTTGGTTTCTGGCGGAGCTGCCATCGTCTTCTTACACTTGCCGGTGGAGCTCGATGGCGCGTCCTCGACGGCAGCGCAGCACTCCGAAGAGGTGCGTTTGCCGGAGTGGGCCCGAGAGCTCTTGCCGGACTTGGTCTTCTCCTTCCCCCCGGGAGCTTCAGCGGCAAGTGTCTTGTGATCTGCTGCGGCTGCTGCTTCCCGGTAGATCTTGTCGGCGTAGATAAGAGCATCCTTCTTGTCGCCAGGGACAGAGATGACGCTTATCGGGCCTAGCATCTTGAGCATGTTGTAGGCGTAGTGAGAGGCTGCCATGAACTTGGCGAGTGCTGGACGGCCAAGTATCCTATTGTAGGGCAACGGGAAATCGGCAACGTCAAACGTGACCCTCTCGGTCCTGAAGTTCAGCTCGCCGCCAAATGTCACTGGCAACATGATCTTCCCCTTCGGCTTGTTCCTTCCCGGGTTGATCCCTTCGAACGTGTTGGTTTCTTCGAGCTCGCTGTCAGGGATTTGGAGTTTGTGAAGCACAGCGGAGGAGATCAGGTTCAAGCCGGCCCCGCCGTCAACTAACATCTTTGTGACTTTGAGGTTGCGGATAGTTGGTGAGACCAACATCGGCAAGCACCCGACCGCAGTTGTGCGATCAGGGTGGTCCTCAATGTCAAAGATGATAGGCGTGCTGGACCATTTCAGAAGTTTGCTCGATTCGACAGGTGGTTCTGCCGCATTGACTTCCCGCACCCACTGTTTAAGTTGGCGGTGCGAAGTATGCAGAGAAGCACTGCCGTCAATGCACAGAACCTCTGTGGCTTTCTGAAATTCCTGCTCACTGGTCTCACCATCATCCACATCTTCGTCGTCATCGTCGTCTTCGTCCTTGTCGCGGCCGCGGGGAGGTCTGTCTCCTTGTCGCTGCTTGGCCTTGCCGCGGCGTCCTCCCCGGCCGTTGAATGGCCGCTTCTTGTTGGATCCTCCATCACCTCCTTGGGCCTTCTCCTTGTCGCGCCGCTCGTACTCAGCCTTCTGCTGCTCAACGAGCTGCTCGACTCTCTTGCAGTTCTGGAGATCATGACCCTTGGTGCGGTGGATCTTGCAGTACTGCTTGTCGGTGCCGTCCTACTTGTCGGCGGCCGCCACAGCCTGGCAGTTGGTGCATGCGGCAGTCTCCTTGCCAGAGGTACCAACTTGGGCTTTCTTGGCGCCAGCCTCCTTGCCGGACTGCTCGACGACTAGCACTTCCTTGTTCTTCTTCTTCCTGTTATTCCGCCGCCGGTTTTTCTTTGCCGGGGCGGCATCTTCGCTGTCAGATCCTCCTGCTCCAGTATCCTCGCCGGGGAGTTTCCTCCCCTCTTCAGCACGTGCACACTTGTCGGCCAGGGCGTACAGCTCGCTGACGTCCCTGATCTTGCACATCGCCATCTCCTCCCTCATCCTGCGGTTACGCACGTTCTGGTGGAACACGCTGATGAACGCGGCAGGGTGGACGTCTGGGATGTTGTGTTGGACACGGCTGAATCTTTGGATGTACTTGCGCAGGGGCTCTCCTTCCTTCTGGGTGAGGAAATGAAGGTCACTCTCCTGGCCATGAGGCTCGTGGCCGCCTGTGAAGGCGCCGACAAACTAATGGCACAGGTCAGCCCAAGAAGAAATGGAGTTGTCCGGCAAATGCATGAGCCAGGACTTGACGTTGGGTTTGAGCACCAGAGGGAAGTAGTTGGCAAGAATCTTGTCGTCCTGCCCCCCAGCAGCTTGCACCGCGATGGTGTAGATGCTGAGGAACTCCGACGGGTGCGTCTTGCCGTCGTACTTCTCCGGCGCGTCTCGCTTGAAGTTTTTCATGCTGGGCCACTGGACTTGCCGCAGCTCACGGGTGAACGCAGGACAACCTACTGCGTACGGCTAGTTGCCTGGTCCCCCTGGCGCTTGCATGTCGACAGTGGGCCCAGCGCGCTGGTCTGATTGACGCTGCGCTTCTCTTCGGCGCTCGATGCGAGTTCGAGCGTCTTCTTGTTGCCGATCTTGAAGAACTTGGCGCTGATCGCGGCGAGCTCGTGGATCCGACGACGCGGTGGAGTCGCTGTCGAGGTTGACCCGGCGATTCGGCGATCTTGGTCTTGTCGCCATCGGCCCGCGCCTGGCTGACTTGCCGCGGCCACGATGTACTTGGCTGCTGCGGAGTGTCGCCGTTGGCGAAGGCGATGCGGCTCTGAATGGTGGCCCTCTAGTCGTCGGCCTTATCTGCCGCTGAAGGGAAGTCTAGGAGCAGTTGAGCTCGTGCTAGAGCTTTTGCTGGAGTGGCGGGCAGTGGTGGCGAGCGGTGTGAGGAGTGGGATATGCTCGGACTTTTAACTACGTTAGAAGGAGCAGTTTCCCGTCCCGGCGACCGTGCCTTGCTGGTGCCGGCATGTTGGTGTGCATGCTGGCCTTCCGCGTCCCGAGATCCGCCAGCTTGATCTTGATTTAGCAAGCGTATGGTACCATGAGTACCATGACGCTGCCGGCCCCGCGCCTCCTGAGATGGGCGCGGTGCATGTACGGACGCCGAGGTCTTGGAATGCGCCCAGTCGTCCGCCTTGTCCTTGGACTTGGCGGCGTTGTGAGTTCCCTCATCGATGTCCGTTCTTCCGCCGGCGTCGGCCCCACCAGCCGTTGGCTCCGGCGGTGGCGGGATCGACGCGGACGGACCTGCTGCCTCCGAAGCCTTCTTCTTCGGCGGCATGTTGATGAAGATGTTGATGAAGATCTACCTCGCGTGCCGGCCGGATCAGATTCACAAAAACTCGACGCACCCCCTACCTGGCGCGCCAAAGATGTCGGGGAAACTGATCGCCCACGAACACCTATGGGACCGGAGCCCCTTTTTCGGTACGGCAGGGGGCGGAGGATGCACGAAGAGCAGATCAAGGCGAGCACACGAGCAGTTTACCCATGTTCGGGCCGCACGGATGCGTAAAACCCTACTCCTGCTTTGGTTTGTATTGCGTTCTTGCTCGGGAGCGAGGAGAGCTACAGTACACTCTAACCGCAAGCAAGACCGAGCGTGGGAATGATCGATGTTCGGAACCCCCTCTACGTTGCGCATGGGCGTCCTTTTATAGGTCAAAGGGGTCACCGACAGGTGGCAAGACAGATGGGGGTAAAAATGTAAAAAGAGTGGTAGTTGCAACAGTGTTCCGTACCTAACCCTGACGGCAGGGGACAAGGGCATTAAATGCCCGTCGCCGTCGCCCAAACAGTGCAAAAAGTGACCATCAAGGGCGCCACCGTCCGCCACGACGGTAGCCTTGTCGTCGCTGCTTGCCACCATGTACCCCAGGCTGCACAGCTTTCCGCCACGTGTGCCTGGGATGATCCCAGGGCGACACGTGGGTGGATGCGCTGGAGCGCGGGTACTGAGTGGAAGCTTGCCGCGGCAAGTGTCTTGCCGTGGTTGCTACCTTATCGCTTCCGAGAGCTTGCCGCTCACCGGGCCTTGCCGGGACGCGTGGCGCGTCGCGGCAAGTTTCTTGAGATGCCTTGGTTGGCCTTCCCGACAAGCTCCTCTTGCCGGGGTCTTGTGTCTTGAGTGATCTTGTGCCTCGAGTGGCCTTCCCGGCAAGCTCCTCTTACCGGGGCCTTGTCTCCTTGGTTTGAATACTTTGTTCTTGAATGGCTCCAGAGGAACCATGGAGGACCTTGGTAGTCGCTCGGCAAGCCTTGCCGCGGGACGCTACAACTACCCGTGCACAAGTTCGGGATACTAAGGTACCCCTACTTTAGTACACCGACAGTATATGAGTTATTTATGACTAATGTTGAGTCCATGGATTATACGCACTCTCACCCTTCCACCATTGCTACCTCTCCAGTATCGCGCAACTTTCGTCGGTACCATACACCCATCATATACCTTCCTCAAAACAGCCACCATACCTACCTATTATGTCATTTCCATAGCCATTCCTAGATATATTTCCATGCAACTTTCCACTATTCCGTTCATTATGACATGCTTCATCATTGCCATATTGCTTTGCATGATCATGTAGTTGACATCGTATTTGTGGCAAGGCCACCATGCATAAATTTTTATACAAGTCACTCTTGATTCATTGCACATCCCGGTACACCGCTGGAGGCATTCACATAGAGTCATATTTTGTTCTAGCATAGAGTTGTAATTCTTGTGTCGTAAGTAAATAAAAGTGTGATGATCTTCATTACTAGAGCATTGTCCCAGTGAGGAAAGGATGATGAAGACTATGATTCTCCCACAAGTCAGGATGAGACTCCGGACGAAAAAAAAGAGGACATAAAAAAGGAGAGAAAAAAAGAAAAGGTCCAAAATAAAAATAAAAAAATGATAGAAAAAGAGAGAAGGGGCAATGCAACTATCCTTTTTCCGCACTTGTGCTTCAAAGTAGCACCATGATCTTCATGATAGAGAGTCTCTTGTTTTCTCATCTTCATATACTAATGGGAATTTTCATTATATAAATTTGCTTGTATATTCCAATGATGGGCTTCCTCAAAATGCCCTAGGTCTTCGTGAGCAAGCGAGTTGGATGCATACCCACTTAGTTTCTTTTGTTGAGCTTTCATACACTTATAGCTTTAGTGCATCCGTTGCATGGCAACCACTACTCACTCACATTGATATCTATTGATGGCATATCCAAAGCCCATTGATACGCCTAGTCGTTGTGAGACTATCTTCCTCCTTTTGTCTTCTCCACAACACAACTCTATTCCACCTATAGTGCTATATCCATGGCTCACGCTCATGTATTGCGTGAAAGTTGAAAAAGTTTGAAAAATTTAAAGTATGAAACAATTGCATGGCTGAAACCGGGGTTGTGCATGATTTAAATATTTTGTGTGATGAATATGGAGCATAGCCAGACTATATGATTTTGTAGGGTTGAACTTTCTTTGGCCATGTTATTTTGAGAAGACATAATTGCTTTGATAGTATGCTTGAAGTATTATAATTCTTATGTCAATATTAAACTTTTGTCTTGAATCTTTCGGATCTGAACATTCATGCCACAACAAAGAAAATTACATTGAGAATTATGTTGAGTAGCATTCCACATCAAAAAAATTGTTTTTATCATTTAGCTACTCGAGGATGAGCAGGAATTAAGCTTGGGGATGCTTGATACGTCTCCAATGTATCTATAATTTTTGATTGTTCCATGCTATTATATTATCTGTTTAGGATGTTTAATGGGCTTTATTATGCACTTTTATATTATTTTTTGGACTGACCTACTAACCCAAGGCCTAGTGCAAATTGCTGTTTTTTGCCTATTTCAGTGTTATGCATAAAAGGAATATCAAACGGAGTCCAAATGGAATGAAACCTTTGCGATGATCGTTTTTGGAACAAACGCAACCCAGAAGACTTGGAGTACACGCCTGGGAAGCCACGAGGCGGCCACGAGGCAGGAGGGCACGCCCAGGGGTTGGCGCGCTCCCACCCTTGTGGGCACCTCGTAGCTCCACCGACGTACTTCTTCCAACTATATATACTCATATACCCTGAAAACATCTGAGAGCACCACGAAACCCTATTTCCACCGCCGCAACCTTCTATACCCGTGAGATCCCATCTTGGGGCCTTTTCCGGAGCTCCGCCGGAGGGGGAATCGATCACGGAGTGTTTCTACATCAACACCATAGCCTCTCCGATGAGTTGTGAGTAGTTTACCACAGACCTTTGGGTCCATAGTTATTATCTAGATGGCTTCTTCTCTCTCTGGATCTCAATACAAAGTTCCCCTCGATCTTCTTGGAGACCTATTCGATGTAATACTTTTTGCGGTGTGTTTGTCGAGATCCGATGAATTGTGGGTTTATGATCAAGATCTATGAACAATATTTGATTCTTCTCTCAATTATCATATGGATGATTTAAATATCTTTGCAAGTCTCTTCGAATTATCAGTTTCGTTTGGCCTACTAGATTGATCTTTCTTGCAATGGGATAAGTGCTTAGCTTTGGGCTCAATCTTGCGGTGTTCTTTCCAAGTGACAGTAGGGGCAGCAAGGCACGTATTGTATTTTAGCCATCGTGGATAAAAAGATGGGGTTTATATCATATTGCATGAGTTTATCCCTCTACATCATGTCATCTTGATTAAGGCATTACTCTGTTCTTATGAACTTAATACTCTAGATGCATGGTGGATAGCGGTCGATGTGTGGAGTAATAGTAGTAGATGCAGAATCGTTTTGGTCTACTTGTCACGGACGTGATGCCTATATACATGATCATCCCTAGGTATTCTCATAACTACTCCCTCTAGATCAACAATTCACTACCTCCAGACAACCTATCTCATGATACCACTCGTTAGAATAAATCTGAGGCCACCATCGGTCATCCGAGGACCAAGCAATCACACAAGCACAACACCGAGATTTGTTAATGAGGTTCACTTATATGGCTACATCCCCGGTGCCTAACGATGGATGCTCCTCCACATGACACCGTCACAGTACCGCAACCGGTCGCCCTGGACACGGGCACATGCCGCCGGCTTCCCCTGCGTTCCTGTGCTCTTATGTTGACATAGGTTACATCGTGTGTCTACCCTCACTATATATGCCTAGCCAGGGTACAAGTGTCCTAGTAGGACACAAGTTCATATCCTATCTAAAACACAATACTACTCAGAGTACAACTGTAACCTACCTTGTACACAATATTCGACACAACTCTAACACATGTGAAACTTGGTGCTATTGTGTAATGGCGTAGCTAGCTATATGCCTATATGGTGTAACTGACTGCTAAAGCTATTTGATGTAATTCGATTATGAAATCCTAATTGCCATTATACGGATATGAAATATATGGTGTTTTTTTATAAGAAATCTCAATTTGATTACTAAATAGATTATCAGTAATAAGCCAATTATCTTGCTTATTGGGGTTTTCTATTGCAGACGGTTTCTCTAACAACACCGTGGGAGATGATCTCGAACAACCCGCATAGTCTCTAGAAAGTAGCCGTGTTGGATCAATTAACAATCGGGCATGGGTTCGGCCAGAGAACTTATTGCGTTAGGCCACCTTGCACAAATGTTTCCACATAAAAAATTGTGTGTCATATACATATGGACGGAAATGTTTTCTAGGATTCACTGTGTGGATGTACATACGAATTGAAATGATTGGGCATGTATAATTGTCTCTTATGCCTCGCCCGACCACACACAAGCTCATTGTGCCCCACGTGTGTGACCGAAGGGCCTATCCCTGAGGGTTTATGGGTCCTGTGGGAAGGACTCCCCTACCGCACACACTGACTAGTCAGCGGTTTAAAACTCCATCACGGAAAGGGGGTAAAAACCATTTGTATAGGACGTCTTTGTACCAGTGTGTGTATGTTGTTCTTCCTCTAGTGGTGTCGTGTGAACGTCGACTACATGCCATTTACCCATGTGTTGGCCTAGGGGAAGGCATTGGGGAGTAGTAAGTAGATGATCGGTTGCAAGAGTGACAAAAGCTTAAAACCTAGTTTATATGCTATTCTGTAATGGGCTGATATGGATCCATATGTTTCATGTTATGGTTTTATTTATCTTAATTCTTCTTTCGTAGTTGCAGATGCTTGCGAGGGGGAAAACATAAGTGGATTATTTTTTTAAATAAGAACAACACCCTAGCACCAGTCCACCCACATATCAAATTATCAAAGTTGTGAACATGAATCAACTAAAACATGATGAAAGTTAAGTACACAATATTCCCATGTGTCCTCGAGAACGCCTTGCTTATTATAAGAGAAAATTTTGGATTGTCCTTTGCAAGAAAGGTATTGGGCCATCTTGTTGCACCTTTTTTGTTATTGTTACTTGTTACGAATTATCTTGCTACCAAACTGTTTGCTACTACTACTTACAACACTTGCAAAGAATACCTTGCTGAAAATCGCTTATCAATTCCGAAGATTCTTCACGGTCTTCTCCGTGACCATGGAGGCCTCCCACTTTCCCTTGGAGCCGGTTCCGGCCACTGTTGGGGAAAGAGGCAGTGGTAGAGGAGCTGAGAGCTGCTGGCGCTGGAGCTGTGGGTGCTGGGGCTAATGAGATTGGGAAGCTAGGGCTTGAGTAGAGCGTGAGGTGAAGGGGGAAGTATCTATATCTTTTTATAGACGGTAAATACCAAATGTCCCCCCACTCAGGCCGTAAAACTCGCCAGTTCCCAAGATTATCGCTGAACACTATCTCCCGTATCTAGATAGGACTCCCATATGTGTAAAATAGCAAGTTTAGAGTCCGGGTGTAATATTTCGTTCCTCTGCAAGATGGTCATGTACAACCCTAGATCCCTCTAGTGCATATATAAATCGGAGGGTTTAGTCTGTAGCGACAGAATCACAATCACATTGGCCAGACTCGTGGGGTCTTAGCCATTAGGATCTCAAGGTAGATCAATTCTTGTAACCCTATATTTATCAAGATCAATCAAGCAGGAAGTAGGGTGTTACCTCGATCGAGAGGGCCCGAACCTGGGTAAACATCGTGTCCCGAGTCTCCTGTTCCCATCGATCCTCAGACGCACTGTTCGGGACCCCCTACCCAAGATCTGCCAGTTTTGACACCGACACTTATCAAAACCGATCATCATGTGGTGTCTCGGCACGACGAACTGTCACAACGGTGCATACTCAAGGAGAACACATGTGTCGGGACCCCGATCCTAAGTCACACCGGTCTAGCATGTGACACATCATATCACTTTGTGGCCTTGTCACACCCTGATTTTCATGCCACAACACTTAAGCTAATAATCTTGCTAAAAATGTGGATTGGCAAAAACTTTTGAGTGTTTTGGACATTGCTTGATTTGATTTTTGTCTGCTGTTGGCTAGTGCTCTAAAAATCAAATAAATCCTCCAACTCTTATAATTCATCACCTTGATCCAGAACCTTTTCCCAATGATCATGCCATGTGTATATAACAGTATAGTATTTTCTTATAAAAATATTTTGGCCAAATATTATTTTCTAAAATTAGTTTTCCAAAAACCCGTGAATTGAGGTTTTGCACTACAAGTACCTTATTTAGGGTGTGAAATATTTCAAAAAGTATATTTGAATCCTATTAGGTATAGGACTCCCATAAACCACAAAATTATAATTTTAAAAGTTATTTTTATATTTTATTTAAAAGCTTTTTCTTTAGGCCAGAGATGGTCTTTAATAGGGAAAAATTATTTAATTATTTCAAAAATATTTGCCAAAATTCAGGGAAACTCATAGGACATATATTGTCTATATATAAGAGTTTCAACACATGGTCATGTTCAAAATATTGGACAAATCCTTCCAAAACCCTTTCTGGATATTTCAAGCTTTTGAAATATTTACAAAGGAAATATTGTCCAAAATTTCCAGGGAAATTCTATCATGTCAAATATGACATATTTGATGATCTTACAAAGCCTCATGCCTTGAAGATCAAGGAAACATCATCTAATCCCCTCAAAACCATTTCTGTCCATTTTGAAGTTTGAGCAACTTTACATTGCCAAACTTGTCCAAATGCTCGCTGTCGGGGGAAACTGTCCGCCACGAACACCTATGGGACCGGAGCCCCTTGTCTGTGCGGTACGAGGGCGGAGGGAGCACAAAGAGCAGATCGGAGCAAACACGCGGGCAGTTTTACCCAGGTTCGGGCCGCACGGATGCGTAAAACCCTACTCCTGCTCGGTTGTGTATTGAGTTGAGTGCTCGGGAGCTTGAAGAAGCAGCTACACCGTGCGTGAAAGTGGTCTAGGTTCCGAACCCCCTCCACGTTGTGCATGGGCCTCCTTTTATAGTGCAAGGGGTCACCGACAGGCGTCAACGTAGGAGAAAGGGGTAAAAAAGTAAAAGAGGTGGTAGTTGTAACAGTGCGGGAACAGTGGAGCTACAGTACAGAACAGTGGTCTATACCTACTTTAACAGTGGGGGACAAGGGCATTTAATGCCCGTCGCCGTCGACCCCAAAAGCTCCCGCCTTAGCGTCTCCGTCCGCCACGGCGACGGATCCATCACCGTGGAGTGCCATCGTGTACCCCAGGCTGCACAGCCATCCGCCACGCGTCCCTGGATAGGCCCCAGGGCGACGCGTGGGCCGATGAGCTGGAGCGCGGGCACACAGCGCAGCCTTCCCGGCAAGCACCTTGCCGGGGCCTTGATCTTGCCGGGCCCGGGAGCTTGCCGCTCCCCGGGCCCCTTGCCGGGGCACATATAGTGCCAGGGCGTTGTCTTCTAGTCTTCCTGGCAAGCTCCTCTTGCCAGGGCCTTGTGTTAGTGGAGCAGTCTTGAGCCTGGTACGGCCTTCCCGGCAAGCTCCTCTTGCCGGGGTCTTGGTCTCCTTCGTTGTATACTTTGTTTTTGAATGGTTAAATAGGGAGCAGGAAGGTCTCCGGCGAGCACGCAGTAAATCTTGCCGCGGGAAGCTGCAACTGCCCGTGCACAAGTTGGGGTACTGGGGTACCCCTACCTTAGTACACCGACAGGAGCCCCCGGGCCTGGGCCACACGCGGTGCCGAGCGCTGTTGGGCCAGGCCCAAAACAGTGCACGGGCACCCGCGGCCCGCGGCGCGCCGAATCCACTTCCATATCCGCCGCACCCCACGGTAACGGCACGCGTCGATTGCGGCGCCGTGGGATGGGACGTGCCCACGATCTCTTAATGGAAAGAGCGAAACGCCCCCCACTCCCCCATAAAAGCAGAGGTAGCGGGCGCGGTTCCCCTCCTTGCGCTCTCATTACGTCGTCTTCCTCCTGCAAAAGATTCCCTCTTGAGCTCTGCCTCCACATCTCCGCCGCCGCCGAGCTCTTCGTCCCCTTCCTTCCACCGCGTCCGCCATGGCCCCAAAGACCGACAAGGCGAAGGCGGAGAAGGCCAAGAAAGAGAAATCGGAGCAAGCGGCCAAGCTCATCGCGTACCGGAAGCGGCACGTCGTCTTCCCGCCGAAGCTCGGCGTGCGGGAACTCTGGAACAAGTACTACTTGTTCTGGTCCAAGAGAACCGACGCGCATCCCCGCACGCGAGCATACCCGGCCGCCGCCAAGGACAGCTATCCCGGCGGGTACCATTTCTTCGCTGCTTTCTTTCATTGCGGTCTCTGTCCACCTTTCTCAAACTTCTTTTGCGACGTCATGAATACATATGGCTTCCATCTGCTTGACTTCACCCCCAACGCCATTCTCACCATGGCTGTTTTCGCACACATGTGCGAAAACTTCATAGGAGTCCACCCCAATGTAGCACTCTTTAGACACTTCTTCACTCCTAGAGCCGAGGCCGATGCCCCCCTCTCCGGAGGAATTTCTTGGGTCTTCTGTCTTAATAAGAAGGGTGCGTACTTGCCGGGGGAGCTCCGCGGCAAGTGGGAGGAATGGCGAGCGGAGTGGTGCTGGATTGTAGAAGACCAGCCGCAAGCCTTCACCGCGCCGCGCACAACGCTCATCGTGCGCGGCAGGGATTGGAGTGATCTGGATTCGGACGACGTCAAGCTCAACATCGCCCTCGTCCGGATTCTTCGTCTTCGATTGGCCAATCTGTCTGTTGCCGAGGTGGGCGCAGATTTCCTCCGCCGGCGCATCGCCCCCCTCCAAGACCGGAAGAGGCCGGCCTGGGAGTACGGCGGCCCGGCAGACATCATGAGGCTGCGCCCCGGGCTCAACTTCAACTTCACCACGCTGGAGCTGCGGGGAATGGTACGAGAACTCTTCAAGTACGACCCGACGCACCCCGAGTGGTTCAGGACTCCCCGGGGAGTGGTGCCGCTCTGCAACAGCGCCGTCAGGGATCGGATCCTCGCCATGATGCCCATGTGCGACTCGCACGGCGTGGACCGTACATGGCTTGCTCCGAAGCCCATCGACGTCCTCAACTTCTACGACAACCTTGAAGAGGTGGCGAAGAACAAGGAGGACCTTAAGCTGCACACGCGGGCCACCACCGACCAGGAGATCGCTTACATTGCTTCCCGGGCTGAGGAGGCCGCCGCAGCCGCGGCGGCAGGAGTTTTCGGATATTCGCCGGAGGAGGCGGAGGTTGAGGACGCGTCCACCCAGGCGGAGGAGGCGGAGATCCGCAGGTTGCTGGATCTGCCTCCCGACGCGCTTGCCGGGGTTCCCTCGTTGAGGCACTCCGGGATCAGCGGGATCGCAACCGAGGCCGCGGCAATGGAGGGTACCGCCGGAGGGAGTAGAGGCGCCGCGAGAGGCGGAGGCGCCAAGGGAAAGAGGGCCGCAGCGTTGGATGCTGGGCCCAGCGAGCCGACCGGGGCAGAGGAGGAGGAGGAGGAGGAGGCCGAGGACTCCGGCGGATCCACGGAATTGTACGCCGACGACCTCTCCTCGTCGGAGAGCTCCCCGCCCCCGGCAAGCCCGAGGCAGTCCCCGGCGAAGCGCCTCCGCAAGGCGGCGACGGGGGAAAGAGCGCAGGCGCCCCGGCAACAGCCACCTCGCCGGGCAGCTCCCCGGGGGAGCCAAGCCGCGCCAAGGTCGTCCGGCGCACCGGCCGCAGCGGAGGCGGCCCGTGCGTGGACCACAACTGAGGCGCCACGCAGGCCGGCAGCGAGCCGGCAGGGGTCTTCTCGGAGCGGAGCAGCGGCTCCGCCCGCTCCTCGGGCGCCGGCGACCACAGGGGCTGAGTCTTCGCAGCCCCCAGCCCCGGTGAACACCAAGCGCGCAAGGGAGCCTTCGTCTTCCGCTCCTCGCGCCGACGCGCCCACGGTGGAGTATGACTTCTCCGCCCTGAGCGAGGACGACGAGGAGGACCAAGAGTAAGGATTCGGGACCTCATATCTTCTTGATTTCTGTCTTGATTTTTCTGCTGATGCTGACTCTGTCTTCTGTTCTGGTTTCAGGACCCTGGCCCGTCGCGCAGCGAAGAAGGCCAAGGCGCCCGAGGCCGAGGTCGCGGAGGGCTCAGCAGCGGCGGCCGCAGGAGGCGTGCCGGAGCCGAGCCTGCCGGACCCGAGCGCTGCTCCGAGGAGCAGCCCCCAGCGTAGCCCGCAGCGCAGCCCCCAGCGTAAGTCTGGGGTTCTCTCTTTTCGCTTGTCGGGGTACGCCTGAGGCTTTGATTTTGTCTTCGTGCCTTGACTTTTCTTGTCTTGTTTTGTGCAGAGGAGGAGCCGCAGCGGGAAGAGCGCCCGGAGACCACCGCTGAGGAGCCGCAGGCCCCGCCATCCCCGCCAAGGCAGAACTCTCCGGCAAGGGAGAGTGCTCCGCCCAGGGTGGGTACTCCGTCGAGGCAGAGTACCCCGCCTAGGGCGAGCAGCCCGGTGAGGGCGGCCACCCCGCCAAGGCCAAGCTCCCCGGCGAGGGTGACTACTCCGACGAGGCCGAGCTCCCCGGCGAGGGAGCCCGCCGCTGAGGACGTCCGCCAAGGTAAGCTTTGTGACTTGTCTTCTTGGCTTGTCTCTTTTTTGGATATTTGCTTGAGTCTTGAACTCCTTTTTCTTCTTCTTCTTTCTAGATCTTCCTCCTCCTGTGCCCATGGAGACGGAGGTCATCGACCTTGAGGAGGAGGGCGCGCAGGGCGGCGGCGGCGACGCTCCAGTCGTCGAGGAGGTGAACGAGGCCGCCGAGCCGGCCGCGCAAGAGACTGCTCCGGCTGCGGACGCAGCGGCCGGGGAGGGGGACGGTGGCCGCACCGCCGACCCGGAGGCGGCGGGAGCATCGGATGCTGCACCGGCCACCGGCCCCTCCGCCGGCGAGGAGCAGAGGTACTATCTCGAGGCCCCCAACGGCGTCTTCATCCAGATGCCGTGGGGGTCTTCGTCGCGAGCTCCTGCGGAGGGCGAGGCATTCGACGGAGAAGTCCTCGCCTCCGCAGGCCTGAAGATCGTCCAGGCGCCTGGCGGGAGTGAGGGGCCCGAAGAGGAGCGGTTGCTCCACCAGCTCCTGGCCCTTTACCGGGCCAGGCAGGCGAAGCTCGCCTCCCGGGAGGCCCTTGCCGCCAAGGCCGCGGCGGAAATGGAGAAGCGTGCGGCGGACCTCCGCGCCGCCAATCAGGCAGCCCTCCGCGAGGTGGCGGAGGAGCGGGAGCGTCTCGCCGGCGAGTACCAGGAATGGGTGCTCGAGAAGGCTGAAGCCGATGAACAGCAGCGTCTCGCCGGGGTGGAGATGTCCCGGCGAGAGGGAGAGCTCGCGCAGCGGAAGGTCGAGCTGGACTCTCATGAAGAAGACCTTGCCGCTCGCGAGGCTGGCCTTGGCGGGGAGCTGAAGGAGGCGAAAGCCGCCGCGGTTGCCGCGGAAGACGCCAAGAAAGAGCTCGCCGCCAAGGTCGAACAGTTGGAGAAGGCGATGAAGGTCAGCGCCGAGAAGGTTGCCGCGCTCATCTTGGAGCGCGAGAAGGATGCTCACACAAACTCAGAGCTTCAGGTGAGTCTATCAAAGAGGGGCGACGAGCTGAAGGCCGCCAAGGACTCCATTGAGGACTTGGAGCTGAAGGTCACCACTCTGAAGGAATCGCTCGATGCTACCCGGGCTCAGGAGACCAAGTTGAAGGATGAGCTCCGCAAGGAGCGGACCTTGGTGGAGAGCGTCAACAAGGCGTCCGAGCTCTTCCGGCAGACCATTGAAGTGTGGACCGAAGAGCTGGTTTCTTCTGCGTCCAATATTGACCAGGAGCTGCTGGCGCTGAAGGTCGAACACCTCATCTACTCGCCGGACCCGGATCTCCCGCACAGCGCCAAGCTCAGCCTCTTCTTCAGAGGGGTCGCTCCGGCTCTTGCAGGGCTCCGGAACCGCATCCCCGCGCAGCTGGCCGAGGAGTCGCGCCAGCTCTGCGCGGGAACTCTGGAGCGGGTGCTAACGAAGATCGTGTACCGCAACCCGGGAATCAACCTCACGAACGTTCTTCGCAGCTTGCCGGCAGATGCAGACACGGAGGCCCTGAAGGAGCAGGTCGGCCACATCATCGCCAAGGTGGCAAAGCTTGGTAGGAAGGAAGGCGACCGTGTAGACTAGGGCTCCATTATCTTTATCTTTTTATTGCTGCACATTATGTTATGAACTCATTAGCCCATCGCGACAAGTTTATCCTTTGTAAGATATTTACTTTATTTTGATCAATCAGTGCAATGTTATCTTCCTTGTCTCAATCTTCGACTTTGTATGTTTTTCACCCTACGCTCCCGGGGAGCTTGCCGGCAAGGGGCCTTTTCCGCGAGCGCTGAGTGCTGGACTCCGAGCAGCCTGCTGGCCAAGGTCCTCGCCGGCAAGCAACCTTGCCGCAGCTGGTCGCAACGCACTTAGCTTGCTGAGCGTACTCGGAAACGAAGCAAGGGCGCGACACTTGTCGCAGCTCACTTAAATCGTTGAGTGAACTCGAAAACAAGATAAGGGTGCGGCAAACTACGGGTAGGTTCCTCCGCGCATAGGTTTTCCATACAAAATGTGATCGTTCAAGGAAGACAACTGAAATTTAAAATTTGAACTGGTCAAATTCTAACAACACTTATCTTTCATATGCCGCTTGCTTATATTGCTTGCTTTCCGGTAAGGCTTCTCTTTCTTGAACAGCACTTGGTTCCTCCCTCCTCCACCTCCTTCCCCCCCGGCAAACTTGTGCGCGAGGAACGTTCCTTCTGTTTAAGAGGAAAGAAAGAGGAGAGGGAAACAAGTATCTGGCCTTTCGGCGTGCTGATGCTTACCGTATATTTGAGTGTTGCATCAAATGCCAAACAGAATCATGCAAATAGCAAAGAGAAGCATGCAAAAGGCAATCGATGCGAGAAACACGAAAACTTTACTGATGCACGGGGTCTGCGCCCGGCTTTGTACAAAGGGTTACATGCAACAGCGGCAAAGCTTGTACAAAAGGTGGTTGCCGGAGCGGATCACGGCAACCGCGCCTTAGGGGTGAAACTTGCGAAGATGCTCTATGTTCCAGGAGTTGCTCACCGGTAAGCCTTCTTCGGTCTCGAGGCGGACAGCGCCGGGCCTCGTAACTTGTCTCACCCGATAAGGGCCTTCCCACTTCGGCGTCAACTTGTTTGAATTCTTGGCGGACTGAACACGCCGAAGAACAAGGTCGCCTTCCTCGAGACTCCTGGCCTTGACTTTGCGGCTATGATAGCGGCGCAAAGCCTGCTGGTATCGAGCAGCTCGTACAGCAGCCTGGAGACGTCCCTCCTCAAGGAGCAATGCGTCATCTTGCCGCAGTTGCTCTTGCTCGAGCTCATCATAAGCGAGCACTCGAGGAGATCCGTATACGAGTTCCGTGGGGAGAACTGCTTCTGCTCCATAGACTAGAGCAAATGGTGTCTGTCCGGTGGCTCGACTTGGTGTCGTTCTGATTGACCAAAGAGCCGCCGGAAGCTCCTCTATCCAATTTCTTCCGCACTTGCGCAGCCTGTCAAAGGTCCTTGTCTTGAGTCCGCGCAGCACTTCAGCATTTGCCCTCTCCGCTTGACCGTTGCTCCTCGGGTGAGCAACAGAAGCGAAACAGACCTTGGCGCCAAGGTCTTGGACGTACTGCATGAAGGTGCGACTAGTGAATTGCGTACCGTTGTCGGTGATGATCCTGTTAGGGATCCCGAAACGGCAAACAATCGACCTGAAGAACCTGACTGCTGACTGTGCTGTCACCTTCCTCACTGGCTCCACTTCTGGCCACTTTGTGAACTTGTCGATTGCAACGTACAAGTACTCAAAGCCCCCGACAGCTCGAGGGAAAGGGCCGAGGATGTCGAGCCCCCAGACCGAGAAGGGCCATGACAAAGGAATTGTTTGGAGAGCTTGAGCTGGCTGATGGATCTGCTTCGCATGGAACTGGCACGCTTCACACTTGGTTACTAATGCAGTTGCATCTTGGAGGGCTTCTTGCCAAAAGAACCCTTGCCGGAAAGCTTTCCCGGCAAGCGCCCTTGCGCCAATGTGGTGGCCGCATATGCCTCCGTGTATTTCCGCCAACAGCTTCTGTCCATCTTCTCTGGAGATGCACTTCAACCTGACACCGTTGAGTCTTCTTCTGTAGAGCTCGTTATCCACGAATTGATACATACTTGACTGCCTGGTTATCTTCTCTATCTCTTGAGGGTCGTCGGGAAGTTCTCCAGTTTGCAAAAAACGGACGATCTGCTGCGCCCATGCCGGAGCCCGAGGCTCGACGACAAGGACTAAAGGCTCGAGGGCCGCTGCGGGAACCTCAGCTTCTACGGCAAGGACCTCTGGTTCTGCCGGAGCTGACGGTCCCCCGGCAAGCTCGCCGGGGCGAGGCTTGCCGGGAACGCTTGCTTCAACTGTACAAGCCCGAGGACTTGCAGGAGCAAACTGTTCCTCAGCGTTCTGGTTGTTGATCTTGGGGACCTTGGCAGCGGTTTCAGGAAGATCCGCCGGCAAGTAGTCGCCGGAGACCAACTTTCTCTTCTTGGATTGCCCAACTGATGGCGTAACGGACGGCTGAGTCAGCTTGAGTAAGAAGGTCCCTGGTTCCACAGGTAACTTCATCGCAGCGCACTTTGAAAGGCCATCTGCAATTTCATTTTGAGCTCTCGGGACGTGCTCCATCTGCAGACCTTCAAAGTGCTCTTCAAGCTTTCTCACTTCATCAACATAAGCTTCCATCAAAGGGCTCTGATAGCTCTTATTAACTTGTCGGACCACCAACTGAGAATCTCCCCGCACAATCAGCTTTCTGATCCCAAGTTCGGCCGCAATCCTGAGGCCGGCAAGCAAGCCTTCATATTCTGCGGTGTTGTTTGTCGCTTGCTCCCTGGGAAAGTGCATCTGGATAACATATTTGAGGTGCTCTCCGGTGGGCGCGATGAGTACCACGCCGGCACCGGCGCCTTGCAGCGAGAAGGCACCGTCAAAATACATTACCCATTCACTTGTCGCTTCTTGCACGGGTGCGCTTGTTTCTTGAATTTCTTCATCTGGCGTTGGGGTCCATTCGGCAATGAATTCTGCCAAAGCTCGGCTCTGTATGGTTGAAGTACTTTCAAACTTGAGTCCAAAGCTTGACAGCTCCAGTGCCCACTCGACGATTCTGCCTGTTGCTTCTGGGTTGTGCAATATCCTCTTCAACGGAAAGCGAGTGACCACTGTTATCTCATGGGCTTGGAAGTAATGGCGCAGCTTTCTCGAGGCCATGAGGAGGCCGAAAAGCAATTTTTGCACACCAGAGTATCTTGATCTAGCCCCCTGGAGAAGGGAACTTACAAAATACACTGGGCGCCGCACCATCTTCTTCCGCACCTCTCCTTGCTCCTGCGCAGAGTCTTCCTTGTCGGGACCAGAGCTCGTCGGGACAGCCCCCTGCTTGTCGCTGGATTCGCTTGCCGGTGATGCTGACTCCTCGTCGGACTCCCTCTCCGCTACTAACGCAGCACTAACCACCTGGTTGGTTGCCGCTAAGTATAGCAACAACTTTTCCTGTGGCCTAGGTGCGACAAGTATAGGAGTGGAGGACAGGTACCGTTTCAAATCCTGCAACGCCACCTCCGCTTCCGGAGTCCACTTCATGGGACCTGCCTTCTTCAAGATTTTGAAGAAAGGTAGGGCGCGTTCTGCAGACTTTGAAATGAACCTACTGAGGGCAGCAACACAACCTGCAAGCCTTCTGACATCCTTGACGCGCTTCGGGGCCTCTATCTGCTCAATGGCTTTGATCTTGTCGGGGTTGGCTTCAATCCCCCTCTGTGATACAAAGAACCCGAGAAGCTTGCCGGAGGGGACTCCAAAGACGCACTTCTCGGGGTTCAACTTGAGCTGTATGCTGCGCAGGTTCTGAAACGTTTCTTCCAAGTCTTGAATCAGGGTTTCTTTGCTCTTGCTCTTCACCACGATGTCATCCATGTAAGCTTCTACATTTCTGTGAATCTGTGGCTCAAAAGCAGTGTACACTACCCTTGCAAAGGTTGAGCCTGCATTCTTCAGTCCAAACGGCATGCGAATAAAGCAATAAGTGCCACATGGAGTGATAAATGCAGTCTTCTCTTCATCTTCCTTAGCCATGAAAATCTGATGATAGCCTGAGTATGCATCAAGAAAACAGAATAGCTCACATCCGGCAGTGGAGTCAACGATCTGGTCAATGCGCGGCAAAGGGAATGGATCCTTGGGACATGCTTTATTGACATCGGTGAAGTCTATACACAGTCTCCACTTCCCGTTGGCCTTGCGCACGACGACTGGGTTTGCCAACCACGTCGGATGGATCACACCTCTAACTAGGCCTGCTGCCTCTAGCTTCTTGATTTCCTCGTTGATGAACTCTTGGCGCTCCACGGCTTGCTTCCTCACTTTTTGCTTGATAGGCCGCGCATGAGGACAGACAGCAAGCTTGTGCTCAATCACCATCCTGGGAACACCGGGGATGTCAGATGGTTGCCAAGCAAACACATCGACATTCGCCCGCAGGAAGGCAACGAGCGCGCTTTCCTATTTGCTGTCAAGTGTGGCACTGATGGTGAAGGTACCACCAGTGTCGTCCTCCTTTGCGGACACCTTCTTGGTTGCCGGAGGAGCAGCCATTCCTTTCTTACTCTTGCCGGTGGAGCTCGATGGAACGTCCTCAACGGCAGCGCAGCACTCCGAGGAGGTGCGGTTGCCGGAGTGGGTCCCAGAGCACTTGCCGGACTTGGTCTTCGTCTTCTTCCCCCCGGGAGCTTCAGCGGCAAGAGTGTCCTTCTCGGCCGCAGCTGCCGCATCCCGGTAAATCTTGTCGGCGCAAATAAGCGCATCCTTCTTGTCGCTGTGGACAGTGATGACGCTTATCGGCCCCGGCATCTTCAGCACGTTGTAAGCATAGTGGGAAGCTGCCATGAACTTGGCGAGGGCAGGACGGCCAAGTATTCCATTGTAGGGCAATGGAATATCGGCGACGTCAAAGGTGATGCGCTCAGTTCTGAAGTTGAGCTCCCCGCCAAAGGTCACCGGTAGAGTTATCTTTCCTTTGGGCTTGCTCCTCCCCGGGTTGATTCCTTGGAATGAACCGGTCTCTTCGATCTCGCCATCTTGAATCTGGAGTTTCTTGATCACAGCGGAGGAGATCAAGTTCAGCCCGGCCCCGCCGTCAACTAACATTTTGGTGACCTTGAGGTTGCGGATGGTGGGAGAAACCAGCATCGGCAAGCACCCGACCGCGGTGGTGCGGTCAGGGTGATCCTCAAGGTCAAAAACGATGGGCGTGCTGGACCATTTGAGGAGCCTGCGCGACTCCACGGGCGGCTCCGCTGCGTTTACCTCACGCACCCACTGCTTGAGTTGGCGGTGGGAGGTATGCAGGGAGGCGCCACCGTCGACACACAGGACCTCCGTGGCCTTCTGGAACTCCTGCTCGCTGTTCTCGTCGTCCTCCATGTCTTCATCGTCGTCTTCGTCGTTGTCGCGGCCCCGGGGAGGTCGATCCCCTTGCCGCTGCTTAGCCTTGCCGCGGCGTCCTCCCCGGCCGTTGAACGGCCGCTTCTTGCTGGGCTCTTCCCCGCCACCTTGGGCCTTCTCCTTGTCGCGCCTCTCGTACTCAGCTTTCTGCTGCTCGACGAGGTACTCGACGCGCTTGCAGTTGGAGAGATCGTGACCCTTGGTGCGGTGAATCTTGCAGTATTGCTTGTCGGAGCTGCCCGGCTTGTCGGCCGCCGCTGCCGGGGCGGGCTCCTTGCCGGAGCCGCCAGCCTGCGCTTGCTTGGCGGGGGCCTCCTTGCCGGACTTCTCGACGGCAAGCACCTCCTTCTTGCCTTTCTTTCTGTTGTTCCGCCGCCGGCTCTTCTTTGCCGGGGCGGCGTCGTCGCTGTCGCTTCCTCCCGCGCCAGCATCCTCCCCGGGGAGTTTCCTCCCCTCTTCCGCGCGTGCGCACTTGTCAGCAAGAGCGTAGAGCTCGCTGACGTCCCTAATCTTGGTCATCGCCATCTCCTCACGCATGCGGCGGTTACGCACGTTCTGATGGAACGCGCTGATAACCGCGGCAGGGTGAACGTCAGGGATGTTGTGCTGCACCCGGCTGAAGCGTTGGATATACTTGCGCAGGGGCTCGCCTTCCTTCTGGGCCAAGATGTGGAGATCGCTCTCCTGGCCATGGGGTTTGTGGCCGCCGGTGAAGGCGCCAACAAACTGGTGACAGAGGTCGGCCCAAGAAGAGATGGAACCTTCCGGCAAGTGCATGAGCCACGAACGGACGTTCGGCTTTAGCACTAGCGGGAAGTAGTTCGCCAAGATCTTCTCGTCGCGCCCCCCGGCAGCTTGCACTGCGATGGTGTAGACGCTGAGAAACTCCGAGGGGTGCGTCTTGCCGTCGTACTTCTCCGGTACGTCGGGCTTGAAATTCTTCATGCTGGGCCACTGGACGCGCCGCAGCTCGCGGGTGAACGCAGGGCAGCCTGCCGCGTACGGCAAGTCGCCTGGTTCACCGGGCGCGTGCGCGTCGACAGTGTTCCCAGCTCTCTTGTCGGATTGTCGCCGAGCTTCTCGGCGGCGCTCGATTGTGGTCCGAGCGTCTTCATCTCGCCGGTCGTCGAGGACCTGGCGCTGGTCCCGACGGCCCGCGGGTCCGACGAGGCTGTGGAGCCGTCGTCGGGGTTGTTCCGGCGGGGCGGCGTCTTCTGTTTCTGCGGCGGGGAGTGCACGCTTGTCGCACCCCCGGCGGTCTTGTCGCCGATAGCCTTCGTCTTCTCAGCCTGCCGCGGCCGCGAGGTCGACGGCTGCTGTGGAGAGTCGTTGTTGGCGAAGTCTATCAGGCTCCGGATGGTGGCCCTCCATTCTTCGGCCTTGTCGGCCGCTGGAGGAAAGTCGAGGAGCAGCTGCGCCCTTGCGAGCGCTTCTGCTGGAGTAGAAGGGAACGCGGGCGAGCGGTGCGAGGAGCGGGATACGCTCGGACTTCTAACAACGTTAGAAGGAGCGGGGTCCCGCGCCGGTGCCTTCGCTTTGCTTGTGCCCGGACGAGGGTCCGGGGCGTCCCGCGAGCCTCCAGTCTGGCCTTGCCCCAGCAAGCGGATACCACCTCCTGTGGTATGGCGCTGCTGGGTCGTCGTGTGCTGGGATGGATGCGGCGCGTCCACGGAGACCGAAGTTCGGTCGTCCGTCCTGTTCTTGGATCTGGTGGCGCCGTGAATGTCCTCGCCGGCAACCACCCTTCGGACGGCATCTCCCCCGCCCACCGTTGGCTCTGGTGGCGGTGGGTGAGACGCAGACGGGCCTCCGACCTCCGAAGCCTTCTTCTTCGGGGCCATGGAGTTGTCGCTGATGAAGTTGCTGATGAAGCTGGAGAGGTTGATGAAGAATGCGCCCGCGCGAACGCCGGATCAGGTTCGCACAACCTCGACGCCCCCTACCTGGCGCGCCAAAGATGTCGGGGGAAACTGTCCGCCACGAACACCTATGGGACCGGAGCCCCTTGTCTGTGCGGTACGAGGGCGGAGGGAGCACAAAGAGCAGATCGGAGCAAACACGCGGGCAGTTTTACCCAGGTTCGGGCCGCACGGATGCGTAAAACCCTACTCCTGCTTGGTTGTGTATTGAGTTGAGTGCTCGGGAGCTTGAAGAAGCAGCTACACCGTGCGTGAAAGTGGTCTAGGTTCCGAACCCCCTCCACGTTGTGCATGGGCCTCCTTTTATAGTGCAAGGGGTCACCGATAGGCGTCAACGTAGGAGAAAGGGGTAAAAAAGTAAAAGAGGTGGTAGTTGTAACAGTGCGGGAACAGTGGAGCTACAGTACAGAACAGTGGTCTATACCTACTTTAACAGTGGGGGACAAGGGCATTTAATGCCCGTCGCCGTCGACCCCAAAAGCTCCCGCCTTAGCGTCTCCGTCCGCCACGGCGACGGATCCATCACCGTGGAGTGCCACCGTGTACCCCAGGCTGCACAGCCATCCGCCACGCGTCCCTGGATAGGCCCCAGGGCGACGCGTGGGCCGATGAGCTGGAGCGCGGGCACACAGCGCAGCCTTCCCGGCAAGCACCTTGCCGGGGCCTTGATCTTGCCGGGCCCGGGAGCTTGCCGCTCCCCGGGCCCCTTGCCGGGGCACATATAGTGCCAGGGCGTTGTCTTCTAGTCTTCCTGGCAAGCTCCTCTTGCCAGGGCCTTGTGTTAGTGGAGCAGTCTTGAGCCTGGTACGGCCTTCCCGGCAAGCTCCTCTTGCCGGGGTCTTGGTCTCCTTCGTTGTATACTTTGTTTTTGAATGGTTAAATAGGGAGCAGGAAGGTCTCCGGCGAGCACGCAGTAAATCTTGCCGCGGGAAGCTGCAACTGCCCGTGCACAAGTTGGGGTACTGGGGTACCCCTACCTTAGTACACCGACACTCGCAAACTTGGTGCACATGCTAGAATGGTATAATTATGCGTCTAGACCTAATGGCACAAGTATTGGAGAAGCATAACTTGATCTAAGTGTCCCAAAACCCTTTTTGACCAGATCGAAATTTTAACAACTCTTCATTGCCAACTTTTTACTTGGGGCCTTAAATTTTGTAGACATACTCACAACCCCAAATGATGACACTACACCAAGTGGTGCATCAAGGAGAGATGATTTGCTTAACCTAATCTTGAGAAATCCATTTCTGTTGATTTCTAGGGTTCACCAAAGTTGCATTGGCAACTTTGCCCAAATGTGCTAAAATTTGGTGGAAGGGCCTAAATGTATGTGAAATTTCATCCTGTTAAGTCCCATGTCAATTGGAAGTCATTTGCTTGCCCAAAACTACATCAAACACCTTCTTCCATTTTACCAAAACCACTGTTTTGCCCCCTTTTACTATTCTACTTGAGCTCAACTTTTTACCACAGCTTCTCCTAGTCATCTTCTACCTCTAGTAACTTCCCCATGGCCAGAGCTCAATGATTGAGGGGGGTAAAACCCCATTTTACTCTTCTGGACAACAACAATCTCCTTCTTTCTCACCTCCCTCCTCACTCCAGTTGCCCTCCATGGCATCCAAGGCCACAGCCCACTACTTTACTCTTCCCCTGACCCCCTAGACACCATTGGGGAAGGTGGACGCGACCAGAGCGGTGAGGACACGGCCGTGCCGGCCATACGGGCGCTCTGGAGCGCGCTACAGTGCGCTCCTGCACTGTAGCCGCGTCCTACCCGAGGCACCCGACAGCCTAGGGCGATGGGATTGTGTCCCCCGAGGCCGCCTCGGCGTCCGGGACACGCTGGATGGTCGGCCCCCTCCTCCTTCTCTCTCTGTCGACCTCGGTGACGCGTGCCCGAGCGCCGCCCGCATCCGCCAGTTGCCGCCCGCGTCCCTGGCATGCCTCGCACTCGTTCCTCTCTCCCTCTCTCTTTCCCTGGTCGTAGACCACGCCCACCAAGACCCCTGACTCAAAGGCAAGCCCCCCATGGCCTATAGGGACGGCTACGGCCTCGCCGGCGAACGGCCCGCTGTGCACCACGCCCTCTTCTACATAAGGCCACCACCGAGCCCCCTCGCGGCTCCCTTGTCTCTCTCTCTCTCTCTCTCTTGCACCCCCTGGACCAGCCCAATTTCCCCATCGTGCCCTACAGCCACCTCCCTGGCCGGAGTCTCGCCGCCGGCCTCCGCTCGAATTTGTGCCAACCCGAGCCCCCTCTCTCCACCTCTCCACTCCAGAGCACCACCAGAACCACCGCCAACACTCCCCGCACTCCACTTCGTCCTCCCCACGCCTGTGTCGTTGTGCCCAACACCGCCGACGCCATCCTCCGTCGTGGCCGATGGGGCGCTCGCATCTTGCCGTCGCCGTGGTCGTGGCACACCTCGGCGGGTGCGGCACGCTCTCCTGAACATGCCGGTGTGCTGGGCGTCGACGGAGGTGGCCGGTGCCGCCGGGGAGAGTGCCGGCGCCGCTCGGCCGCGCCTCCTTTGTTTCCCGTCACGCTGCGCGGGAGGTTGAAGGCGACCTGCCGCTGGGGCCCGCGCGTCAGCGACCCAGTGGGCGGGCCCCTCCGTTTAAGTGGAGACGGCTCTGGCTTTGACCACCTCCCCTGCGCAAAAACGCCTTTCCTGGAAGACGCCTTCGATGTGGCCTGGTCCTCTGCGCGCGGCTGTGCAGTTGGGCCGGCCCAGTGCACTGCGGCACAATACTGCACCCTGTGCGCAGTAAAGGGTAAAACCCCCTCCCCTTTTTCCTTTTTCTTTTCTGTAAACTTCATAAATCCATATATAATTCAAATTAACTCCAAATTTGATGATTCAAATTTCTGGTAGTTTCTAGAATCATGATCTACCTATTAGTGCAACATGCACATTTTTCCAGAAACCTGTTCTTCACAAATAATATCAAAATGTCATTATTCCATTTTCTGTGATGAACTTTAGAAAATCACAGAGAGCTCAAATTTGATCCAAATGCAATGGTTCGAATTCCTAGATGCTTGTAATATCCAAACTTAGTTTTGGAACATTTTTATTAATACTTTCTGTACCCCACCAAATAATGAGCCATTTCTTCATATTTATCAACTTTGCAAAATCCTAGGAGATTCATTTGAACTCCAAATCCAGTGAAACCAACTCCTAGATGCTTCTAAAATCATGACTTGGTAAATGGGTGCCTTTGCTCATTTTTCAAAAATACATTTCTGTACACTTCTTTCAAATCCATAAACCCATTGATTCCATCATATTTAAATGTGCCAAACCATCCATTGATCATACTGCAATGAAACCACCTTGGTTATTTTTCATATGACCAGAGGTATCCTAGAAAAGTCCAACTCCTATTTTTAGAGCACTTTTATTTTTGCTTTGTTGTGTTGCTTATTATGATTGTTTCCATCGTTAGTTGACGAAATAAACGGAGTACTCTGAGATAGACCAGAAGGGTTGAAGACTCGAAAGGACAAGGCAAGCAGCCCTTTGACCATGTTCGAGAAACCTTTTTATGCATGTCTCATAGCACCTTACTATCAATGCATCGGAATCATGATGAGGAGGTGACCACTTTGGTTGGTACCTTTGTTACTTTACTATTGAAACTTGCATCAAACATGACCCTACCTTCCTATGAGGGTTATGTGGATGGGAGTAGAAAGATATATGCTATAGTAGTTGGCTACGCAAAATGGGTCAGGGTTATGCATTGAGTGAAACAAGTGTGGTAAGACATACTTGCAGATAACCCAGTGGGTGCCACTAATGCCCCTGGGAGTCGATGAGGAACTAGGGCACTACTTGGTGAAGAAGTAATGTACCGAGGCTTGATGAAAGTGTTGTTTACAGAGATGGATTAGATTTATGTGTGACTACCGTCACAACCAAACATGTGCAACCACTCTACCCTTATATGGGAAAGGGCATTATTGATTACCTAGGTCGATACTAGCATGGTGCCAACATTACTAGTGACGGGGGTGACATGAGATCACTCTCGAGACGGGGTCGTGCTTGGATAGGCGGCCATGACTGTCTTTACAGGGCACCGGACACACCATTGTTACCCCGTGGTTGTGGTATGTGATGAATATGGGAGCAAGGCTCCACAAATTTTAAGATGTGAAATATTGGCACGGGGCTGTTACCAATCGAGTGGACTCTGTGTTAGTGTCGTCTAGGGAAAGATAGTGATCCGGTGCTTACCCCGGGTACTTGAGGTACCGCGGGCCGTGAATGACACGGAAGTTCCCCGGATCTTGTGGGTAAAGTGTGCAACATCTGCATAGTGTAAAACTATTCGAATAGCCGTGTCCATGGTCAAGGACAGTTGGGTGGTGCTACTTAGACTATATCCATAAGTTTCTGGAAAACAACACGGTTTGGTAAATCTGTTGATGTGATTGTGAGAAAGTCACGATGAGCGTGAGCAAGAGTTTTTCATGACTCTTTCTCGATATTGATGTATGAAACCTCCTGATACTTGTTGCAGACACATGCATGCCCTTGTTATATGTTCATCATACTTGCATATGAAAATCTGGCTTTCCGCAAAACTGCCAATTTAGCAGTAGAGCCTTGCATAATTATTTTGTCATCACACTTGGGTTGCTTGCGAGTACATTCAAAGTACTCATTGGCTTGCCACTGGTTATTTTATTGGCCAGGCAGGAGAGAACAGGATATGATGAAGATTTCTTGGTGACGAGCATGCGAGCTAGGACGCTCCCCAGTCAGAATGCATGTAGGGTTAAGACAGATGGCATGGGTCCAAGTTGTTATTGAAGATTTCCACTGCAATGATATATACAAGACTTGACCATAATGGTCCTATCTGTGTAATACGGTATGTATGGATGTAAGACTCTTGTTATTCAGCTTCTGTGTGTTCAGTGAGCATTGATCGCCGGGATCACTGTACACGTGCATTCGGTGATCACGACTCATGAGTCGGGGTCCCCACAGAGTTGGTATCAGAGCCATCCTGACTGTAGGAAGCCTTAGTTAGCATGGTCGTTAGTTAGGGTAAAATTATTTTCAAAACTATTACTAGTTTTTGATACTATCTATACTTCTCTTCCCTTCTCAATTTTTCGAAAACTAGGCTATACTTAATCTCTTCCCCCCTTCAAAACTGTTGGCCGCTAGAACCCTTATGCCCCTAACAACTGGAGATCCTGAAATCCTCGTGGATAATCTAGAAGGAGTGCGCCTTGCCAAACCCTCACCCATCTCTTCTAAACACAAGACTGGTGACACCACAACAAAACGATACCAACAGAAAATCCATCCTCGAGGAATGAAGACATGAAGACCCAAAAGATGGTGGCACCCTTGACAGTGCCCCAGGATGATGCAACATTGGCCTATGATGACCAGGGTATAGGTTATGCACGATCATGATATACCTCGCTAATAGAGTAACCTTGTCACTACCGTTATTGTATTGGCAACCACCGGTGGATGAGAACCTCGCAATTTGGTCCGCCTCACTATAGTGAGCAGGAAAACAGTTCTCTTCGTTCCCCGCTCTTGGTGCTGATGTTGTCATCAACTTAACTGACATGTTGAACCTCTACTATGCCTTGTTAATATCATTGCATAAAGGATTGCCTACCTGATACCCTCGACGTCCCAGAAGGCACAATGGATCGTCATGATTAAAGACAAAAGAGAAGACCAAGTCAACGCCAGCTACAAGGAGGCACCTTCACCACATCACCTCATCAGGCGAGAAGTTGTTGAAGATTCTTCAGGCTCAACCCGGATCGCTTATCAAACAACTACAAGGGACATAGCAACACCTGAGGAAAGCTCAGAAGACTGCACGAGGCACAAGTCACGACTGCTGAGTCCGAGAACCCCTAGGGTAGGATGAGTCGTGTACCCCCTATGCGCAGTCGAGTCCGTATGATGGTTCGAATAGAACCATGATTGTGTGTTGCTTGCTTTTATTTGTTTGTGTTTTGATATAAGTCGCACTTTTGCCTTAGGCAACAAGTGCATGGCTATATCATCTTCCTTGCCTTGTTTCTTTTTTTTTCGGCCTTTTTGCACCTGTTTGTTTGCACCTGCACTATAGAACCCCCTTTTTTAGGCATTCCCCTCCTTGTGATACCTTTTCCCTCTCTTCTCTCTCCTCAACTGAAGACCCGCAAGACAGGAAGTAACAAGGATTCCAACTCGGCAACCAACTAACAATGAAGACTTCTGCTACAACCTCCACGGTCAAGTACAACCCGTGAGGTTATGTTTACCCCTCCAGACTAAAAACCCATTCCTAGACCCCTTGAGACTTCACGAGTTCTCCAGCACCAACCCTTAACCTTGTGCCTAACCCATAGAATTACAAGAAAACCAGTTAAGCCTCTATAACCTTGCACAACACTGGGTTCATAATGGAACTAGTGGACACAGTGAGTGAGCACATTTTCATCCAAATATAGCACAAGAACTGGCGATGCCATAGATAGACCAATTTGAGGATATAAGACAGATGACTTGGTGGCTTTATATCAGTGACTTCGAGGAATTAGCTAAGACCTTGATGGATTGTGAGGTTTCATATTGGTGGGATCATGACTTTGGGGAAGCATGTAGGAATTCTCGTCGGGCATGAGATTTGGATGTAAGTAGGTGATTCTGGTTGGGTATAGATGCTAGATATGTCTGCATGGCTCGGAGTAAATTGGATTTAGACCGATGATCCTGATGATGATACCATGCTTCTCGATGGACAATAAACTAGGATATTGGATTATTTGTCAGAGTTGATTTAGGGATCTATATAATCATGACCTTGGAGTTTACTTGACCCGGATGTTGGGAATTTGGTGAACTTACTATCGTAATGCATAGTCCTTCCAAGTATTTGGGTATTATAGGGACTTGAGATCTTGCGGAACATTGTAGACATCGGATTTGTAGAATTGTTGGATTATGTGGTGATTGATGGAAATTACCAGGCTGTTGGAGTTGATCTATAGGAAGGAAACAAAATCTTGGAGTGGCATATGACGTGTTTCTTTAGAATAGAGATGCATTATCTTGAACCTTGCAAGAATAGGTGGAGTGCTTGGATTGTGGAGTTTAATTTAAGCTTAGCAGCATGTATGATCTACCCATGGATTTTAGGGGTAGACATACATATGGATTTGGGGATCGTAGACAAGTGCAATTTTGTTAGACCACCTCTTGAGAGTCATGAGGTTATGTATGGCATAAGTGGTGATTGAAGTTGGTCTATACGAGAGGATGCATTTAGTGGTATAAGGTTATTCGTTTGGAATACTAGATAGAGCTATTGGCATATCAGAAACCGTGCTTAAGGATAAGATAATATATGTTCACTCACTCACTAGAATCCTTGAAACCCTTAAGCCCCACCGAGCCACAACATGGTCAGATCCTGACCACAGCCTTGACTCCAAGTCAAGAAGACCTCTGCCAATACTCAACGGAGACCACCACCAATACCACAGCCTACCTTACGTACCCCATAGACTTCATGGAGTACTTGGACAAGTTAGTTGTCATCTTTATTTGGCAACATTCTTGACTACCCGAAGACGAGGGAAGAGCTGTGTGATGGCTTCTCGCCCCTCGATGGTTACCCCAAGTGGAAGGTTTGAGATGTAGCGTAGCGGCAAATTTCCCTTGGCAAAGATACCAAGGATCGAATCCCGTGAGACTCTGAGGGTCGACAAGAAGGTGTCAATAGCGCCAGAAACTTTTGCTTTGACAGGACCTGCAGACAGATACAAATAACTTTGCTCCCAACGAGTACAGAGAGGTTGTCAATCCCTCCGGCCTTGTCGTTTACAAAGGATCAAACGCAGGAGATAATATTGATAGGTATGACAGCAACTAGGAAATAAGAACAGGAAGTAAGTAGCGGATGTGATCAGTGATGGTAATATGGACCGGAGTCCCATGATGTTCACTAGTGATGTCTCTCTCCCAAAAGACGATAAAACAGCTAAGCGAGGTAAACAAATTACAGCTGGGCAATTGACAGGATTATGTGCGCAAACCAATGCTAACTATGCTGCAAAGAAAGGTAGAGGCTCAAAAGCATGGGCGGTACGCCAAGGCAAGTAGACCGAAATCCATTTGCATCTACTACTAATCATCCACCTTGAGATATCTATCCAGAACATCTCGCTGGTATTAAGTTGCGAGTCCCACCCAAAGTGTAAACTCAAAGCAACAGACAACTGCATTAAAAGAACTTTGCGTAAAGTAAACAATCCTTGCACCCGCAAGTACAAGCATCGTTGTTTTCCCCCTTGTGGCAACAACACATCCCCTAGACTCATGTTTCTGTCACTCAAGCTAGTCATCGAGGGGCATGAACCCACAATCAAGCATAACGTTCCCTCTTGGACTTACTACCTACTACTCGGCCAAAGCAATAAACAACAACGGAGAACATGCAAGAATTACTCAAGAACATAAATAGAAAAGAGGTGAATCAAATATATTACTCACACACAATCTGAACATAATCTCATAATCCATCGGATCCCAGCAAACTCAGCAGAGCAACAACATAAAGATTACATATGTGCCGCGATCATGTAGGGCAGCTCACGAGGTCTAATCGATGAAGAACAAAGAGGGGAGGAGAACATCACATAGCTACTGGTCATGGACCCATGGTCCAAGGGAGACTACTCACAACTCATCCGGGAAGCGTCCATGGTGGTGGAGAAGCTCCCGGTGGTGGTTCTCCCCTCTGGCAGGGTGCCGGGAAGAGTTCTCCTGGTGCTCCCGATCTTGGAAGCGCAGCGGCGGCGGAACAGAGATGAGATCGTGAAAAAGGGTTCCGTCCTCGAGGGTTTCGGGACGCGTGCAATATATATGCTAAAGGGGGTCACCAGAGGCGGAGGTGGGGCCCCAGGCACCCCCCTGGCGCGGCCAGGGGTGGAGCCGCGCCGGGTGGCCGCCTGGGCCACCCCCGGCTCCCCTCTGGCCCTGCCTTGGCTTTTCCGGAGGCTCCTGATACGCTGATTTTTCCTGTATTTTTCCCGGAATTTTTAGGGCACTTTTAATATGGGGGAAACCTGAAATAGAAAAACAGCAAAAAACAGGAACTGGCACTGTGGTGCACTGAGTGAATAGGTTAGCCCAAATATGATCAAAAGTGTATGGAAGTGCATAAATATCATAGCAATATCACACAAAAGAGGCATGGAGCAAGCAGAAATTATAGATACGTTTTGGACGTATCAACATCCCCAAGCTTAATTCCTGCTCGTCCTCGAGTAGGTAAATGATAACAAGCATAATTTCTGTGGTGACATGCTATCAACCATATAAGAACTTTTAAGTAAAGTAATCAAGGCATGTAATCCAATTCAAGTCATAACAAGCAAGAGTCTATATTAGCATTGTAACAAGTAACATAAGAACATAAAGGTGCAAGAGCTCTCGCTGTCCGTGACTCGCATGTCTCCAAATGGTGTTTGCGTGCAAGAAAGGGGGTAGGGATATATGAGAGAGTAAAACATAGTTTTTGTATTGTTGAGAACTTAATCTACTAAAGTTTCACACTTGGTCTTCTTTGGAATCTTATCTTGACTCATCCCCAGACCGCCAGCCAGGTACAAGTCAAAATGATCCACTCCCTTTCGATATTTTGAGCACTCATTCAATGGATGAGCGTAAGCAAGAAAGTCGACACTTAGGATGGCAAAGAGAGAAATGATAGAGGGGGAAGACAAAAAAGGTGTGAAAGGCTCACATCAATGAGGACAATCATCGACGAGAGAAATCCAAATGATAGATATGATGCGAGGAGTAGGGATTGCCATGCAACGGATGCACACATGAGCTAAGGTAAGCTCTCCAATGGAACTAGTGGGGGTGCATCCAACTTGCTTGCTCAAGAAGACCTAGAGCTCTTTTGAGGAGGCTCATCATTGGAATATACAAGCCAAGTTCTATAGTGTAAAGGTCCCCACATAGCTATATGCATAAATGATAATCTCTATGGAGCACAAGGTATAAGATGGAGTACGAGTGTGGATCTCTCAAAAGGAAATAGTAGTGTGCCCCCTTCTCTCTTTTTATTTCTTTTTATCTTTTTTTTTCTATTTTTTTTTATTTTTTTGTGGCCTTAATGGCTCTTTCTATTTATCTCTCATTTGTCCTCTTTGGGATCTTTTGATTTTGTCCTCTTTGGGATCTTTTGATTTATCCTCTTTGGGATCTTTTCCTCACTTTAGGGGCAACACTCTATGTATTACAAGAAGTATAGAAGATCTTTCACACTTTACAAAAGTACTCAACATAAAGAAAATGAAACTATCATGATGTATGCAAATGTATGCCTCTGCCAGTCTAGCAGGATATGCAATGATACTAGCGCGTCATGTAGCAATAATTAGGGCAAGGCCCAACTAGCATGCGGCTTATCGATCAAGCAAAAAGCATGTATGACATGAAGATCAAGTCATGAGAGGATGGATGTTGCATGGCAATGTATCTCGGAAAGGCTATGGAAATGCCTTGATAGGTAGGTATGGTGGCTGTTTTGAGGAAGGATATAATGAGGCTTATGATGACAGAGCGTATCGTGCCAAGGATTTGGATGCACCGGCGAAGTGTGCGCCAACTCTCGAGGTGAGAAAGGGCAATGCACGGTACCGAAGAGGCTAGAAAAATATGGATAGGTGGAAGTGTCAACCTTCGAATACTCACATTAGTCCGAAGAACTCATGCACTTATTATCGGTAACTCTCAATCTAATTAGGAGGTTCACAAAGAGACAAGTACCCCGAGGAGGTGTGTATGGGGGTTTGGTTACCCTTGCGCATCCTCGACCCATGGTACGTGAGTGTACTCTAATATTCGATCCCTCCAAAGATTAGTGATCCATTTAGTAGCTAAAGTTCTCAACTATTTTGTAGGTTTTCGAAAATAAACACGGATTGCCCAAAATACAACATCTATGACTAATAGGCTAAAGCTCTTGACACCAAAAGTTCAGACATTACTCATGGCAATACCTCAAAACTATTGCAAGTTACTACTAAAATTAAATAGCAACCTCAATTACCTACTTTAAGTTAAGACACACAACTCAGTGCAACAGCCAAACTCTCTTTACAAGATAATCATGAAAACTCAAGAGAGTTCAGCAACCAACTAAACAAAAGCTCTTTAAAAAGAAAAGCATGAAAACTAAGAGCTAAACATGACAGTGGCTATTGAAAGACAAAGAACACACATAGCAAAGATAAGCATGAAAATCCTATGTTGTGTTCTAGGTTGAAGTGGAGCGTGTTTCTCTCCCACACAAAGTAAGCTGGGTTCTAACTCGTTATGAACAGCAAGCAAAGCTAAAGAAAACTAAAAAGGAAACTAAAAGCAAGACGCTCCAAGCATAGCACATAACGCATGAAGTGATTAAAATATAGTGGAACGAAAGACAAACTGATAATTGTTGATGGAGAAGGGGATGCACGGGGGCATCCCCAAGCTTAGACGCATGAGTCTTCTTGAATATTTCTTGGGGTGCACGGGGGCATCCCCAAGCTTGAGCATTTGACACTCCTGAATCTTTTTATCATCTTCCCTCGCACACTTGAAAACTCCCTTCATACATAACTCATCATAATTCTGATTAGCGAGGTTAGTACCCATAATAAAATAACTTTTCCCTGCTGGAAATAAGGATAATCTTGAAGAGCTACTGTTTCTCAAGATTGCCAAAAGGTTTTTGCAAAGAAAAAGCAAGCTCAAGGTTTGCAAAACGAAGAAAAGGCAAAACAGGACAGAATCTGTGAAAAACAGACCAGCAGGTAGTAAATAATTTTTTCGTGGCACTTCTGCAACTCAAATCAAAAAACTCAGAACAGACGCCCGAAAGCCAATTGTATAGTGCACGCTGTCAAAAAAATTCAGACCAAAAAGATGATCTGGTGATTTTATACGAATTTTTCTGTCCAAGGACATAATCTGTTTTCTGGACTGCACGTCACAACTCTTGAACTTTCTTGCAATCAGAGGCTAAACTTGGCACAAAGCTGAAAAGAAAAGATACAATGATGATGCTACTGTAGTAACAAACATCAAGACACGACAAAAGCAAAATAAAATTTTATTCGTTGTGGGCTGCCTCCCAAAAGCGCTTTCTTTTATGCCTTTAAGCTAGGCATAATGCAAAAGAAGAAGATCAAGTTTTATCAAGGGTAAAAGAATAGCTAGCCCATATAACGGACTCAAAAGGCAACTTAATCTTCTTTCTAGGGAAGTGTTCCATTCCTTTCTTGAGAGGGAATTGTAATCTTATATTCCCCTCTTTCATATCAATGATAGCACCAACGGTGCGAAGAAAAGGACGTCCCAAAATAATTGGACAAGAAGGTTCACATTCAATATCCATAATAGTAAAATCAACTGGAACATAATTGTCATTGACAATGATAAGAACATCGTCGATCCTCCCCAAAGGTTTCTTTATGGAAGAATCAACAAGACGAACACCAAAAGAACAAGGATCAGAAGGTTTCAATTTAAGCATATCATATATTCTTTTGGGCATAACGGAGGTACTAGCTCCAACATCACATAAAGCATAGCAAGAGAAGTTATTCAACTTAATTTTAATCGTAGGATCCCAACCATCTTCTAGCTTTCTAGGTATGGAGGCTTCTACCCTAAGCTTCTCCTCCCTAGCTTTGATGAGAGCATTAGTGATATGCTCTGTGAAGGCAAGATTAAGCGTGCTAGTGTGGGGATCTCTAGACATCTTGTGGAGAAAATCAATAACTTCAGAAAGGGTGCAATTATCAAAATCAAGGTCACTACTATCAAGTAAAGTGGTAGTGGTGTCCTTTAGGCTCACTTGTTTGGTAGCTTCTATGGTTATAGGAGTTTCTACGGTTTAGGTCATAGCATCACCATTAATAGGTCCAATGGGACCAGGAGTGCATTGGGTGCTAAGAGTTTGGATATCCTCAACAACTTGGATAGTAGCAACAGTGTGGTGGGTAGGAAGGCTCTCAATTCTATCCTCTTCCTCCTTTTCTCTAGCCCATCTCTCTTTAAGTTTAGCCATCATCCTAATGTTTTCATTAATTTGCACTTGAATAAAATTCATAGGAGTGGTCTTCCTCTCCTCAAGAGGGGAAGTTCTAATTTTAAGCAATTCTACCTCATGGGCTAAATTGTCTACCTTCGAAGAGAGATTATCTAGTTTGGCTAGTTTTTCTTCTACACTCTTATTGAAGGCTTTTTGGGTAGTGATAAAGTCTTTAAGCATAATCTCTAGTTCAGAAGTGGAGTTCTTGGTGCTAGGATAAGCATTGTTGTTCCCATAGGAATTAGAGGGGAACGGTCTAGGGTTGCTACCAAAATTACTCCAATAAGCATTGTTATGGAAATTGTTTCTAGAGATAAAGTTCACATCTACTTGATCTTGAGCAATCAAAGAATTTAAAGGAACATCACGAGGATTAATAGGAGATTGCTTGGAAAGTAGAGACATGATCAAGTCAACTTTTTCATTTAGGGAGGAAATCTCCTCGACAGAGTTTACCTTCCTACCTGTTGGAGCGCGTTCGGTGTGCCATTGGGAATAATTGGTCATCATCTCATCGAGAAGCTTCGTGGCAGCACCAAGTGTAGTTGACATAAAGGTTCCTCTCGCGGCCAAATCTAACAAGTTCCGCGAGGTAAAGTTCAAGCCTGCATAAAAAGTTTGGATAACCGTCCAAGTAGTCAAACCATGAGTAGGGCAGTTCTTGACAAGAGATTTCATGCATTCCCAAGCTTGGGCAACGTGTTCATTATCTAATTGTTTACAATTCATTATGTTACTCCTTAGTTGGATAATTTTAGCAGGGGGGTAGTACTTCCCAATAAAGGCATCCTTGCACTTGTCCCAAGAATCTATGCTATTTCTAGGCAAGGATTGAAACCAGATTTTAGCTCCTCCTCTCAAGGAGAAAGGAAAAAGCTTAAGCTTAACAATATCACCATCTATTTCTCGATACTTTTGCATATCACATAGTTCAACAAAATTATTTAAATGCAAAGCAGCATCATCTCCAGCACCGGAGAATTGATCTTTCATAACTAGGTTCAGTAAAGGAGGTTTAATTTCACAAGAAGGTGCTGAAGTGGCAGGTGTAGAAATAGGCGTGCAGATAAAGTCATTGTTGTTATGACTAGTGAAGTCACACAACTTGGTGTTCTCGGTGGAACCCATAGCAGCAGCAAGCAAGATAACTATTTTTGTGATTTTTGATAGAAGACACTAAAGCAAAAACTGAAAGGTAAACTAACAAGACAAAAAAGCAAACATAAAAGATAGCATGCAACTCCCCTATCTTGAAGAGTGGAGTCCCTGGCAACGGCGCCAGAAACTTGCTTGATGGCTTCTCGCCCCTCGTTGGTTACCCCAAGTGGAAGGTTTGAGATGTAGTGTAGCGGCAAATTTCCCTTGGCAAAGATACCAAGGATCGAATCCCGTGAGACTTCGAGGGTCGACAAGAAGGTGTCAATAGCGCCAGAAACTTTTGCTTTGACAGGACCTGCACACAGATACAAATAACTTTGCTCCCAACGAGTACATAGAGGTTGTCAATCCCTCCGGCCTTGTCATTTACAAAGGATCAAACGCAAGAGATAATAGTGGTAGGTATGACTGCAACTAGGAAATAAGAACAGGAAGTAAATAGCGGCTGTGATCAGTGATGGTAATATGGACCGGAGTCCCATGATGTTCACTAGTGATGTCTCTCTCCCAAAAGACGATAAAAGAGCTAAGCGAGGTAAACAAATTACAGCTGGGCAATTGACAGGATTATGTGTGCAAACCAATGCTAACTATGCTGCAAAGAAAGGTAGAGGCTCAAAAGCATGGGAGGTACGCCAAGGCAAGTAGACCGAAATCCATTTGCATCTACTACTAATCATCCACCTTGAGATATCTATCCAGAACATCTCGCTGGTATTAAGTTGCGAGTCCCACCCAAAGTGTAAACTCAAAGCAACAGACAACTGCATTAAAAGAACTTTGCGTAAAGTAAACAATCCTTGCACCCGCAAGTACAAGCACCGTTGTTTTCCCCCTTGTGGCAACAGCACATCCCCTAGACTCATGTTTCTGTCACTCAAGCTAGTCATCGAGGGGCATGAACCCACAATCAAGCATAACGTTCCCTCTTGGAGTTACTACCTACTACTCGGCCAAAGCAATAAACAGCAACGGAGAACATGCAAGAATTACTCAAGAACATAAATATAAAAGAGGTGAATCTAATATATTACTCACACACAATCTGAACATAATCTCATAATCCATCGGATCCCAGCAAACTCAGCAGAGCAACAGCATAAAGATTACATATGTGCCTCGATCATGTAGGGCAGCTCACGAGGTCTAATCGATGAAGAACAAAGAGGGGAGGAGAACATCACATAGCTACTGGTCATGGACCCATGGTCCAAGGGAGACTACTCACAACTCATCCGGGAAGCGTCCATGGTGGTGGAGAAGCTCCCGGTGGTGGTTCTCCCCTCCGGCAGGGTGCCTGGAAGAGTTCTCCTGGTGCTCCCGATCTTGGAAGCGCGGCGGCGGCGGAACAGAGATGAGATCGTGAAAATGGGTTCCGTCCTCGAGGGCTTCGGGACGCGTGCAATATATATGCCAAAGGGGGTCACGAGAGGCGGAGGTGGGGCCCCAGGCGCCCCCTAGCGCGGCCAGGGGTGGGGCCACGCCGGGTGGCCTCCTGGGCCACCCCCGGCTCCCCTCTGGCCCTGCCTTGGCTTTTCCGGAAGCTCCCGATACGCTGATTTTTGCTGTATTTTTCCCGGAATTTTTAGGGCACTTTTAATATGGGGGAAACCTGAAATAGAAAAACAGCAGAAAACAGGAACTCGCACTGTGGTGCACTGAGTTAATAGGTTAGCCCAAATATGATCAAAAGTGCATGGAAGTGCATAAATATCATAGCAATATCACACAAAAGAGCATGGAGCAAGCAGAAATCATAGATACGTTTTGGGCGTATCACTGTGCAGCTGGTTAGAAGACGATTGAAGACCGACATGTCAAGAAAGAAGAACTACACCGACCACCGTCATCAATAAGTAAACTCCTGCGTCCAAGACCGGGCGTATCTGCAAACCACTCCTCTCGAAGGGACCGAGCATTTCCGTGTCAAAGGGGTGCTCACACCAAGATTTATCGACCTTCTTCAAGTTCACTGCCAGACAAATAGTAGATGGCTACCAGCTAGATTTACCACCTGAGATACCCACCGTGCACCAAATATTCCATGAGTCACCACTCTGGAAGTACTTCCTACTTCCTAACTAGACCGGTCCCCGCAAGGACATCGATCAACGAGCCTTTGACAACTAACCCAACCTAACCTATGCAAGAGACCCCTCAGCAACCTGCATCAAAGGCAGCAAGCAAGAAGCCACACCACCAAGTACTTCAAGATTCCATGAAGCACCACTCCGAAGCAGAACCAACAATGAGAAGTGAAGACTACCCCGTATCCAAGACTCCGTATTCCTTTCCACGCCTTCTACTTCATCTCCTTGATCCAGAACCTTTTCCCAATGATCACGTCATGTGTATATAACAGTATAGTATTTTCTTATAAAAATATTTTGGCCAAATAGTATTTTCTAAAATAAGTTTTCCAAAAACCCCTGAATTGAGGTTTTGCACTACAAGTACCTTATTTAGGGTGTGAAAAATCTTTCAAAAAGTATATTTGAATCCTATTAGGTATAGGACTCCCATAAACCACAAAATTATAATTTTAAAAGTTATTTTTATATTTTATTTAAAAGCTTTTTCTTAAGGCCAGAGATGGTCTTTAATAGAGAAAAATTATTTAACTATTTCAAAAATATTTGCCAAAATTCAGGGAAACTCATAGGACATATATTGTCCATATATAAGAGTTTCAACACCTTGTCATGTTCAAAATATTGGACAAATCCTTCCAAAACTCTTTCTGGATATTTCAAGCTTTTGAAATATTTACAAAGGAAATATTCTCCAAAAATTCCAGGGAAATTCTATCATGTCAAATATGACATCTTTGATGATCTTACAAAGCCTCATGCCTTGAAGATCAAGGAAACATCATCTGATCCCCTCAAAATCATTTCTGTCCATTTTGAAGTTTGAGCAACTTTACATTGCCAAACTTGTCCAAATGCTCTCAAACTTGGTGCACATGCTACAATGGTCTAGTTATGCATCTAGACCAAATGGCACAAGTATTGGAGAAGCATGACTTGATCTAAGTGCCCCAAAACCCTTTCTGACCAGATCCAAATTTGAACAACTCTACATTGCCAACTTTTTACTTGGGGCCTTAAATTTTGTGGACATGCTCACAACCCCACATGATGACACTACACCAAGTGGTGCATCATGGAGAGATGATTTGCTTAACCTAATCTTGAGAAATCCATTTCTGTTGATTTCTAGGGTTCACCAAAGTTGCATTGGCAGCTTTGCCCAAATGAGCTCAAATTTGGTGGAAGGGCCTAAATGTATGTGACATTTCATCCTGTTAAGTCCCATGTCAATTGGAAGTCATTTGCTTGCCCAAAACTACATCAAACACCTTCTGCCATTTTACCAAAACCACTGTTTTGCCCACTTTTACTATTCCACTTGAGCTCAACTTTTTACCACAGCTTCTCCTAGTCATCTTCTACCTCCAGTAACTTCCCCATGGCCAGAGCTCAATGATTGAGGGGGGTAAAACCCCATTTTACTCTTCTGGACAGCAGCAATCTCCTTCTTTCTCACCTCCCTCCTCACTCTAGTGGCCCTCCATGGCATCCAAGGCCACAGCCCACTACTTTACTCTTCCCCTGACCCCCTAGACACCATTGGGCAAGGTGGACGCGACCAGAGCGGTGAGGACACGGCCGTGCCGGCCATACGGGCGCTCTGGAGTGCGCTACAGTGCGCTCCCGCACTGTAGCCACGTCCTACCCGAGGCACCCGACAGCCTAGGGCGATGGTATTGTGTCCCCCAAGGCCGCCTCGACGTCCGGGACACGCTGGACGGTCGGCCCCCTCCTCCTTCTCTCTCCGGCGACCTCTGTCACGCGTGCCCGAGCGTCGCCCGCGTCCGCCAGTTGCCGCCCGCGTCCCTGGCATGCCTCGCACTCGTTCCTCTCTCCCTCTCTCTTTCCCTGGTCATAGACCACGCCCAGCAAGACCCCCGACTCGAAGGCAAGCCCCATCGCGACTCCCTTGGCTCTCTCTCTCTCTCTCTCTCGTGCACCCCCTGGACCAGCCCATTTCCCCCCTCGTGCCTTACAGCCACCTCCCTGGCCGGAGTCTCGCCGCCGACCTTCGCTCGAATTCGTGCCAACCCGAGCTCCCTCTCGCCACCTCTCCACTCCAGAGCACCACCAGAACCACCGCCAACACTCCCCGCACTCCACTTCGTCCTCCCCACACCTGTGTCACCGTGCCCAACACCGCCGACGCCATCCTCCGCCGTGGCCGATGCGGCGCTCGCATCTGGCCGTCCCCGTGGTCGTGGCGCACCTCGGCGGGTGCGGCACGCTCTCCTGAACACGCTGGTGTGCTGGGCGTCGACGGAGGTGGCTGGTGCCGCCGGGGAGAGCGCCGGCGCCGCTCTGCCGCGCCTCCTTTGTTTCCCGTCACGCCGCGGGGGAGGTTGAAGGCGACCTGCCGTTGGGGCCCGCGCGTCAGCGACCCAGTGGGCGGGCCCCTGCGTTTAAGTGGAGACGGCACTGGCTTTGACCACCTCCCCTGTGCAAAAACGCCTTTCCTGGAAGACGCCTTCGACGTGGCCTGGTCCTCTGGGCGCGGCTGTGCAGTTTGCGCCAGCCCAGTGCACTGCGGCACAATACTGCGCCCTGTGCGCAGTAAAGGGTAAAACCCCCTCCCCTTTTTCCTTTTTCTTTTCTGTAAACTTCATAAATCCATATATAATTCAAATTAACTCCAAATTTGATGATTCAAATTTCTGGTAGTTTCTATAATCATGATCTACCTGTTGGTGCAACATGCACATTTTTTCAGAAACCTTTTCTTCACAAATAATATCAAAATGTCATTATTCCATTTTCTGTGATGAACTTTAAAAAATCACAGAGAGCTCAAATTTGATCCAAATGCAATGGTTCGAATTCCTAGATGCTTGTAATATCCAAACTTAGTTTTGGAACATTTTTATTAATACTTTCTATACCCCACCAAATAATGAGCCATTTCTTCATATTTATCAACTTTGCAAAATCCTAGGAGATTCATTTGAACTCCAAATCCAGTGAAACCAACTCCTAGATGCTTCTAAAATCATGACTTGTTAAATGGGTGCCTTTGCTCATTTTTCAAAAATACATTTCTGTACACTTCTTTCAAATCCATAAACCCCTTGATTCCATCATATTGAAATGTGCCAAACCATCCATTGATCATACTCCAATGAAACCACCTTGGTTATTTTTCATATGACCAGAGGTATCCTAGAAAAGTCCAACTCCTATTTTTAGAGCACTTTTATTTTTGCTTTGTTGTGTTGCTTATTATGATTGTTTCCATCGTTAGTTGACGAAATAAACGGAGTACTCGGAGATGGACCAGAAGGGTTGAAGACTCGGAAGGACAAGGCAAGCAGCCCTTTGACCATGTTCGAGATACCTTTTTATGCATGTCTCATAGCACCTTATTATCAATGCATCGGAATCATGTAGAGGAGGTGACCACTTTGGTTGGTACCTTTGTTACTTTACTATTGAAACTTGCATCAAACATGACCCTACCTTCCTGTGAGGGTTATGTGGGTGCGAGTGGAAAGATATATGCTATAGTAATTGGCTACGCAAAATGGGTCAGGGCTATGCACTGAGTGAAACAAGTGTGGTAGGACATACTTGCAGATAACCCAGTGGGTGCCACTAATGCCCCTGGGAGTTGATGAGGAACTAGGGTACTACTTGGTGAAGAAGTAGTGTACCGAGGCTTGATGAAAGTGTTGTTTACAGAGATGGATTAGATTTATGTGTGACTACCGTCCCAACCAAACATGCGCAACCACTCTACCCTTATATGGGAAAGGGCATTATTGATTACCTAGGTCGATACTAGCATGGTGCCCGCATTACTAGTGACGGGGGTGACATGAGGTCACTCTCGGGACGGGGTCGTGCTTGGATAGGCGGCCATGACTGTCTTTACAGGGCACCGGACACACCGTTTGTACCCCGTGCTTGTGGTATGTGATGAATATGGGAGCAAGGCTCCACAAATTTTAAGATGTGAAATGTTCGCACGGGGCTGTTACCAATCGAGTGGACTCTGTGTTAGTTTCGTCTAGGGAAAGATAGTGATAGGGTGCTTACCCCGGGTACTTGAGGTACCGCGGGTCGTGAATGACACGGAAGTTCCCCAGATCTTGTGGGTAAAGTGTGCAACCTCTGCAGAGTGTAAAACTATTCGAATAGCCGTGTCCATGGTCAAGGACAGTTGGGTGGTGCTACTTAGACTATGTCCATAAGTTTCTGGAAAACAACATGGTTTGGTAAATCTGTTGATGTGATTGTGAGAAAGACACGATGAGCGTGAGCAAGAGTTGTTCATGACACTTTCTCGATATTGATGTCTGAAACCTCCTTATAATTGTTGCAAACACATGCATGCCCTTGTTATATGTTGATCATACTTGCAAATGAAAATCTAGCTTTCCGCAAAACTGCCAATTTAGCAGTAGAGCCTTGCATAATTATTCTATCATCACACTTGGGTTGCTTGCGAGTACATTCAAAGTACTCATTGGCTTGCCACTGGTTATTTTATTGGCCAGGCAGGAGAGAACAGAATATGATGAAGATTTCTTGGTGACGAGCATGCGAGCTAGGACGCTCCCCAGTCAGAATGCCTGTAGGGTTAAGGCAGATGGCATGGGTCCAAGTTGTTATTGAAGATTTCCGCTGCAATGATATATTCAAGACTTGACCATAATGGTCCTATTTGTGTAATACGGTATGTATGGATGTAAGACTCTTGTTATTCAGCTTATGTGTGTTCAGTGAGCATTGATCTCTGGGATCACTGTACACGTGCATTCGGTGATCACGACTCATGAGTCGGGGTCCCCACAGGCCTCACGCACGGTATCCCCACGAGTGCCACCTTATGTGGCCCGGGACCGTTTGCGCATTTTGGCTCACGTATATGATAGTGTCGCTAGCATCCATATGACAGAGTACCCGGGCCGACATGACTAGTTGTAAACCCAAGGTGGCACTAACTTACAGGGACAGGCATACATGACCCAGCAACGAACGAGTCGGTTATCAACGTATGAACCCAGGTCGTAGCAAGCTACAAGGACTTAAAGGAACAACGCGTGACATTTCCCCAAAGGGACAGACACAGGAACGACGCATGCCGGCCAGCCTAAGTGTTCCGGAGCAGTAGCAAGCTACCAAGGCTCAGTGGAAGCACTAGGAGACATTTCCCCATAAGAGAGGCTACTAAGAGGAAACAACTAGGTTGTCGGATCCCACACATACCAAGCATTTCAATAACATACACACAATATGCTCGATATGTCCAAATACAACATGGCATCACAACAAGACTCTATGAAACAAAGTATTTGTTCATTAGGCTCCGAGGAGCCAGATATTACAAACATGGGTCTCATGACCCAACATTCAGAGCATACAAGCAACATGCGGAAGCATAACATGTCTGAGTACAGACGACTACAAATGAAAAAGGCTGAAGAGCCTGACTGTCTACAACATTCGTACAAGATCGTAGCTGAGGTAACAAGCTACTTGTCGAAGCCCAAGCAGAACTAATAGTGAGACAAAAGTCTCATCAGCAAAACATAAATTAAGCAAACATGAGTACAAAGGAACTCAGCAAGACTTATATCAGATCCTATCATACATATATTTGTATCAAGAAGGCAAAGTGGGGTTTAGTTGCAGCAAGCCAGCTTTGACTCAGTGGCTATCCTGTACTACGAATGCTGGTAACTCTTTGAGGTGGCGCCCACGAGTCCTATAATGCCCAGGATGGGACTATATCTCCTACGTGTCGAGGCACGACTTAGAGATATAAGCCCATGCTGGAATGATCGCAAGTTTGGTACCTTTGCACATCTCATGTAAAAAATGGGGATGGAAATCTGAAAAGATAGTTGGCTTACACTCGCCACGTCACACAAATTCAGTACATATCCAATCATCATACAATTAAACATCACAGCCCATCTAAGGGTAAAGATCCAAATGACAAGATACCAAACATAACTTAAACCACAGGTCTAGATCGAATCCTAGTAGAAGCTCTACTGATCAACCGGATAGTTCACGTAGTAACGGCTACGCTCCTCGTCGTACTCCCAGTCTAGCTCAGTTCCATCGCATGTGTAGCTCACCATCGTACATGCATCTAGTGTGTTGAAGTAACTGTGAGCCACAGAGGATTCAGCAATGTCGTTCCCGGGTAACACGACTATTTAAGCCTTGGGTGTGGAACAAGGCTGAAGAAAGAACAAGAGGTTGCAGCAGCACTAGCCTAGCTTACATAAAAGAGAGCGAGAAGAGAAGGTGCCTCGGTTGAGAGATGATCATGAAGTGATCCTAAACTAATCAAGTCAATCATAACCCCACCGTGTTCATCTCCCGAATCCCTTTCGGAAAATGACAGTCACGGTACTCACGCTGGTAGTGTATTGGAACATGGTGTCAAGTTTTCTACAACCGGATATTAACAAGCTCCCATCTGCCACATAACCGCGGGCACGGCTTTCGAAAGTTCATAACCCTGCAGGGGTGTTCCAACTTGGCCCATGACAAGCCCACGATTCACGGAGTCGCAACTCCAAGGTGGGAAGGCCGGAGTATCCTCGGAATCCCGTGCTCAAGATACTCTGACTAAGGTAAGGCTAATCCAGCAAATCCTCCCGGCGTGCCGACACCCTGATAGTAGCCGCGCTTATCTCGTCTCAGGCCACGACCGGATGGGTGATCCCATAGGTTTTTACCAAACCTTGAGTTCCCTCGAGGTGGCCCCGCGTAACCCCCAGTTTGGACCAACACTCATGTGGAGCACTGGCCCGGGTTGTTGATTAATAAAGAGGGTTAACTACTCCCTATGCAAGTTTATTAGTTATTAGGCAAATAGTACCAAAGTTGGGACTTGCTGGAAAAGACTTAGCAATTAGCGGTTTATCGAGGGGGTCCCATAACCCCAACCGTGTGAGGAACGCATAATCAAGGAACATAACACCGGTTTATACGGTTCCTAGCGGCATGAGTGCAACAAATCACCAAGCAAAAGGCTTAGCCTTCCACCCATTGCCAATATATAGATGATTTCATTTAATAATTAATATAGTGTGATATAACCCAACAAACTTCCACATGAAGCAAGCATCTTCAACTTCACCTGCAACTAGCAATGCTATAAGAGGGCTGAGCGAAGCGTACTTATAGCCAATCAAAGGTTTGCATAGGTAGGGTGGTTAAACAGGTTCATGGTTATAATAGGAGGCTGATAGGAAAAACATGGGCATCGAGGCAAAACTATACATCGAGACTTCTAGCAATAGGCAAAGATAGTAATGTTATCGGGGTTCGGTCATCTTGCGTGAAGAGTTGTCGATGGGATCGTAAGAGGGGTCCTCGTTCTCAAGCTCGGTGGTAACCTCGTGCTCGTACTCGTACTCGGTCTCAGCTTCCGGCTCTACTCAAACACAAACACACAAGACACGAAATCAACAAGATACAATGCGCACACGAAAATGCTGGATGCATGGCTGATGCACTAAGGAAGCAAAACAAATGCACTATGGGAGCACAGGAAGTCTACAACGGAAGCACAGTGTAATCGCACAAGGAGCATGGAAAATATGCATTCAAGCAAAATACTTCAAAACATGATAACAATAGGATATTATGAATCTACATGAAAAATCAACCAAGTTTCATATAGGACTTGCTCAAAACGGAGCTACGGGCTAAAAGTTACACACAAAACAATAACATGCGAAAGCTGAAAATTACAGCCACATAGCAACTTCGGAGCAATAGATAAATAAGCTACAGCACTCAAACATCATGGCAATGAGCATTGACATAAACTAGACATATCCTACAGCAAACAATTCCATTGGAGCATCCCCAAAGGAGCCATGGATCACTAGCAACAAGCTATGACATATTGAACTTGACAACAAAATCCTGACAGCAGTATTTTATTGCAACTTGGGAGCAAAAGATAAATATGCTACAGCCACTCAAATAAGCATGTGAGACCATGAATGTATAGCCAACAATTTATACAACAAGGAATCATCAAGAGTCACTCCAAAACTAACATTGATTGGTCTAGAACAACAAGCAAACATGGCATCCGGAAATTACAGATTCGGACTTAGTGAAATTTCACCAAGTGTTAAAACAGCAGTTTCATCATTGCATCTATGAGAGCAAGTTTAAGTCACCTCAAAGCATATCAAGACAAGTGGTAAGTACCACAGTAAAGTACACACGATGGTGAATCCAAAACATCTAAGCATGCATCAAGGGGACAATCACATCAATAGCAATGAGCTCCTCTACGAGGCATTTCGTAACAAGTTTAACAACTTAACAGCCACATAGCACTTTGCAAAGGAGATAAACATGGCAAGATGAAATCTATCATGCAAGCTTAAGCAATCAACATGTAGAGCATGACAAGACGAACACGTGGACATATCATTTGCTTCATTTGGATAAACATGCAAAAAGTTATCACATTGCAAAGATGGCATGAAAACAACTACTAACAGCAGTTTTTAACAAGATGCACTCTTGCAACAGATATTTAAGCATCTGAATGACCTTAAACATGCATGGCATAATGGAACAAAATGTAGTACATGTCTCCACGAACATTTTGACATATAATTTCCTCAAATCGGACCATCACACAAAAAGTTATCCACATTTGAAAACAGCATCAGATAGGTAAACAAACTGGGGACTTAGCAGAAAAACGGGACTACCTCCGGATCAACAGGAAGTCAACGCGGCTGGTGGATCGGGTCTGAAGCGGAGCAAATTGGGCCCACGGCGGCGCGGATCGGGCGCGATGTGGACCCTAGGGTTCGGCCCACCTGGCCGAACTGGATCGAGGGGGTCCCGACGGGGCGCTGGCGGTGGCTTCGATCGAAGGCGCGCGGGGCTATGCGGATCGGGGAATGGCTGCGGTCAATGGCCTAGGGGGGGTCAACCCGGCCCAGCCGGCCGGAGCGCTACGGGCCTCGGGCCCTAGGGTTTGTTGGCCCACCCGGGCAGATCGGGCGCTGGCTCGAGGGATTCTCCCGATCCCCCCAGCGAGCGGCGGCGGCGAGGTCTTCGAGCCCGGGCGGCGGCGGATCCCGGCGTGGAGGCGGCCCGGCGGCGCGGCGCGCCGGCCGGAGGGCGGCGGTGAGGGGCCGGCAAGCCCTAGCGGCGGTGGTGCGGCGCCCTTGCGCCGGCGGCGAGGAGGAGGTGGTGGCGGTGAGATACTCCGTAAGCGGCGGGGAACTCCGGCAAACTCCTCCGGCGAGGTCCGGCGGCTGGAGGAAGAAGATGGCTGGAGGAAGGGGATGAAGGGGCTAGGGTTTTCTATTAGGGCAAAAAGTTGGGGAAGTGGACAAATATATAGGCACAAGGAGCTAGGGTTCTCCAAATGAGGTGTGGTTTTCGGCCACGCGATAAGAATTGGATGGCCTAGATGAAGGGAGGGGTTTGGGTTGGTTTGGTGGGCTGTTGGAGGGGTGTCTTAGGCCTCAAAGTGGAGGTACTTTGAGCCCACGAGAATAACTATTGGAGCACCAAACGAACTCCAAACGCGACGAGATTCGACAGGCGGGTTACACACACCAAAACAACAACACACTACAAGTCTCACGCCAAACCGGAAACGTTACACGGCCAAACACCAAAGTAGGCCTCGGGAATGTCACAAACACGTGAGAGAGCTCCGGGACACGAAACGGGCAACGGGAAGGAACGCGTGGGACCGGATGCAAACGACAACACAAATGCAATGCGATGCACATGACTACATGATATGAATGAATGCCACACACACGCACAACAAAACGACGAAAACCCGAAAGACGAAGAACCCGGAATGGAATTGATGAAGCCAGAGATATATTATATTGCCCAAAAGGGAAAGTATTACATCCGGGGCATTACAAACTCCCCTCTACTACAAAAAGATCTCATCCCGAGATCTAGGACTGGAAAAAGGAAGGGTACTCGGAACGAAGATGATCTTCTCATTCCCACGTAGCTTCTCGGTCGGTATGGTGTGACCACTTGACTTTCAAGAATTTGATGGACTTGTTGCGGGTCTTGCGCTCGGTCTCTTCGAGAATAGCAACGGGATGCTCTCGGTAGGACAAGTCTTGTTGAAGATCAATCTCTTCAAACGGAATCATGCGTTCAGGAGTCTTGAAGCACTTGCGGAGTTGAGACACATGAAACACATCATGAACATTGGCGAAGTTGGAAGGGAGCTCAAGTTGATAGGCTAGATCGCCTCTTTTGCCAAGGATCTTGAAAGGCCCGACGTATCTAGGAGCAAGCTTTCCTTTGATACCGAATCTTTGGGTGCCTTTCATAGGAGAAACACGGAGATAGACATGATCCCCAATGTTTAAAGCCAAATCATGATGCTTGCCGTCATAGTAGCTCTTCTGACGCGACTGAGCGGCCTTGAGATTCTCACGTATGACTTTGCACATCTCTTCGGCTTCTGAGATCAAGTCATTGCCAAGAAGTTGAAGTTTGCCTGTCTCGGACCAGTTGAGAGGGGTACGGCATTTTCTGCCATAGAGGATTTCAAACGGAGCTTTGCCTGCACTTTCTTGAAAGCTGTTGTTGTAAGAGAACTTGGCAAATGGAAGGCAATCTTCCCATTTCATGCCAAAAGATAAGACACAGGCTCTCAGCATGTCTTCTAGAATCGGATTCACTCTCTCGACTTGACCACTAGTATGAGGGTGAAAAGCAGTGCTGAACCTGATCTTAGTGCCCATGGCAGACTGAAAGGAGTCCCAGAACTTAGAAGTGAACAGACTTCCATGGTCTGAGGAGATAACTTGAGGAATGCCATGTAAAGACACAATTCTGGAAGTATACAATTCTGCCAGTTGAGCTGCATTGATGGATTCTTTGACTGGAAGGAAGTGAGCGACTTTGGTAAGCTTGTCAATCACCACGAAGATAGAATCATTCCCTCTCTTGGACTTAGGAAAGCCAGTGACGAAATCCATTTCAATGTGGTCGAATTTCCACTCGTGAATAGGAAGGGGTTGGAGAAGACCGGTTGGACGTTGATGCTCTGCCTTCACTCTTCTGCAGACATCACATTCATTCACGAATTGGGCAATCTCCCTTTTCATGCGTGTCCACCAGTAAGATTGCTTGAGGTCTTGGTACATCTTGGAACTGCCAGGATGAATCGAAAGGAGGGAATCATGTGCTTCTTCCATTATGAGCTTCCTGAGATCACCTTTGGAACCACAAGTCTGTCCTTGAAGAACAAGGTATTTCTCTCATCAACGCGATAGCACTTGTATTTAGGAGTACCCTTTGCAATACCATGTTTCACTTTCTGCACCATAGCATCACTGAGTTGGGCCTCACGGACCTGATCTTCCAAGGTAGGAGCAACTTGAGGATTTGCAAGAAAACCTTGCGGAACAACTTGGAGGTTGAGCTTCCTGAATGCTTCACAAAGCTCAGGCTGGAACGACTTGATAAGAAGGCTGTTGCAATATGCCTTTCTGCTCAAAGCATCTGCAATCACATTCGCCTTGCCAGGTGTGTACTCAATGCTGGGATCATACTCTTGGATCATTTCGACCCAACGAGTCTGGCGGAGGTTCAGATTCGGCTGTGTGAAGATGTACTTCAAGCTCTTGTGATCGGTGAAGATGTCGACTTTTCTGCCCAGCAGCAGGTGTCTCCATGTAATCAAAGCATGTACCACAGCTGCTAGTTCAAGATCATGTGTGGGGTAGTTCTTCTCACTTGGCTTCAGTTGACGAGAAGTGTATGCCACAATTCTCTTGTCCTGCATAAGCACACCACCAAGTCCTTGAAGAGAAGCATCACAGAATACTTCATAGGGCTTGGACTCATCTGGAGGAGTAAGAACTGGAGCAGAGACGAGCTTTTCTTTGAGAGTTTTGAATGCCACTTCACAATCTGGAGACCAATAGTACTTGACATTCTTCTGCAGCAATTTGGAAAGAGGCTTGGCAATCTTGGAGAAGTTCTCAACGAACCTTTTGCAATAGCTGGCAAGACCAAGAAAGCTTCGGAGTTGCTTGAAGTTCTGAGGAGCTTCCCAGTTGACAATTGCTTCAACTTTCTCGGGGTTTACCGCAATACCGTCAGCGGAGATGATATGGCCCAGATATAAGACCTTATCGAGCCAAAATTCGCACTTGGAGAACTTGGCATAGAACTTATGTTCACGGAGTCTGTCGAGAACGAGACGGAGGTGCTTTTCGTGATCTTCTTCATTCTTGGAAAATACCAAAATGTCATCCAGATACACAAGCACAAACTCGCCGATGTAGGGGTTGAAAATGTAGTGCATCATTCTTGAGAAGGTAGGTGGAGCATTGGCGAGACCAAAAGATATGACTGTATACTCATATGAGCCGTAGCTCGTTCTGAAGGAAGTCTTGGGGATATCTTCCTCTCGAATGCGAATTTGGTGATAGCCCATTCGGAGATCGAGCTTAGAGAGCACTTTAGCTCCTTTGAGCTGCTCGAACACTTCATTGATGTTGGGCAGCGGATACTTGTTCTTTATTGTCTTCTTGTTCAATGGCCGGTAATCGACGCAAAGGCGCTCCGTGCCATCCTTCTTCTTGACAAATAAGACACCACAGCCCCAAGGAGACGTACTAGGCCTGATGAGACCCATACGCTCCTGTTCATTAAGCTGTTTCTTCAACTCCTTCAACTCTTTACGAGAGAGCTTGTACGGACGCCGGCATGCTGGCTCAGTACCCGGCTCGAGTTCAATGACGAATTCCATTTGATGGTGTGGAGGCATGCCTGGAAGTTCTTCAGGAAAGACGTCTTCGTATTCGTTAACCACCGGAATTTGAGATATGGCATTCATTTCGCCCTTGTCATTGAGAGAAAAAAGACTGATTGTGTTATCCCTCGAGGCAAAGATAATCACATCTTCATCGGAATGATTAATCTTGACTTCCTTCTGTGCACAGTCAATTTGAGCATCATGCTGAGAAAGCCAGTCCATCCGGAGGATGAGGTCGATGTCAGAATTGCCGAGAACCACCGGAGAGGCCAGAAATCGATAATCACCCATGCGAATAGAAACATCCGGAGCATATATACGAGAATGCATCAATTTACTCGGAGAAACAACTGATAATTCCCTTGGCAAACTTTTGATGTCAACATCGTGCTTGGATGCAAATGGTTGAGACATGAAAGAGCATGAAGCACCCGAATCAAACAAAACTTTAGCAGGTATAGAGTTAACTAGAAGGTTACCCAAAATGACATCAGAAGAATTCTCCGCTTGCGCTGCATTCATCAGATTCACCCTTGCAGACTTTGGATTATGCTTGACAATAGCTGTACTGACAGGTGGAGGAGGCGGAAGGCGCCTTGGGTTGGGGCACTTGTTAGCATAGTGACCTTTCTGAGTGCACTTGTTGCAGACCACTTCTGAGAGAGGACGGAAATGAGAACCACTTGACTTGGAACCTTGAGACTGAAACTGATTCTTCGACTGGTTGCTCGGGTTGGGTGGGTGGGAGAAACCACGTCCACCTGAGTTCTTGTTGCTGTTGTTGTTGTAGGGAGCTCGGATCACAGGAGGAGGAGGAAGCCAAAATTTCTGTTGCTTCGCGACGACTTGAGAAGATGAGGAGGAGTGAACGGCATCTCGAATCCTCTTTTTAGAAGCCTCCATCTTGAGCTAGGCTGCCTCTTGCTTGAGCGCCATGTTATAGAATTTGTCGAACTCATCGGGCTCGAACAAGGTGAGAGCAAGTTGAGGTTCATCTTTGAGACCTCCACGGAACTGATAGATCTTGCTCTTGGTATCTGGTATGTCTTGCTTGGCATAGCGGGCGAGGTTTTGGAACTTGACATTATACTGGTAGATAGTCATAGGGCCCTGCTTCAGGTTACGGAATTGCTCACGCATACCCTCGATGACACTTGTTGGAATGTGGTGAGAGCGAAAGTCCTTACAGAAATCATCCTAAGAGATCACACGCCCTTCTCTGGAGTCTTTGTACTGCTACCACCAGTCAGCTGCTTGGTCCTTGAGTTGGAAGGCTACAAACTTCACATAGTCCTCTTCCCTTACGTTACTGCACTCAAAATGCTTCTTGATATCGGTGATCCAATCTTCAGCATCGAGAGGGTCGACACAGTAACTGAAAGCCTTTGGTTGATTGGCCAAGAACTGGTTGAGAGTAGCATGGTGCTGTTGGTTGAAGAAATTGCCTTGGTTCCCTGGAACACCCTGATTTGCTTGATTCGCTTGCATTTGATGCATCATCTGCATCAACATCTAGGTGTTCTGGTTTGTAGTCTGCATAATCGCTCTCCAAGCCTCAGACGGAGGAGGAGGGGAAGGAGGACGATCTGGAACCTCTTCACCCTCTGGGTTAGCGTTGGGAACCCGTTTCGGAGCCATCCTGAAAGAGATGACCATGAATCAGCAATTTGATTGAAAGAAGGTATAAGCTGAAACAACGGATAGAAATGCAACATAGTCTTCACAAGAATCATTCGAACAAGAGGAACGAATGAAATTCTCAGCTTAATGATAACAACAATCTTCACGAGAAGCCACATAGGGGACAAAAGTAAATAAGAAAAACACAAGGTACAGATGGAACAAACACAAGATAGGAGCTTCGTTCGACATCTTTGTGCTCTAAGATTATGGAACGTGTTACAAAAGGGTTTTGCAATCCCCGGATCAGTATAGCCAAGGACCCTTTAAGATGCAACTCCCGATCGGAAAATCGGCCATAAAAACCACTTCACTCAATGTAGAACCCCGAACTCGCTAACCTGCATTCGTTGGAAGAATGCATACGATCTACTGGATAAACCCACCTATTAATTTCCGAAAGTTTCCAGTTATGCAATCAGGTGTTGGGGATACAGGGGAAGCACCGCGCAATCAACTCTAAACCTACATCCAGCTGTATCCATCCTTCAACACATAACCAGTCTTTCTCGGAAACTGTCTACCTCGGACCTTCGAAAAGCATCCACTATACAAAGCTATGGCAATACTCCCGAACTACCTCCCCAGTACTGGGTGATGTCGGGGTTATCTTGCCATTGACCGTATAGGAGAGTTTTCGATGTCGACCGTCTTAAGTATTCTAGTACTGTCACGATATGCTTGTGACGACAATACCCCGAAGCTCAACTCCCCGGGACACTGCCACAACCCCTAATGTCAGGAGGCATCGAGAACAATATTCTCGTCACAAAGACATCGAAACAATCCAACAATACTCGCGAGATTCCTAAAAGAAAATTGGTGCAATTTTGAAAGTAGAAGAGGCAAGAGTAGTCGTCAGGAGTCCTCACCAGAGTGAAAGGGGATGAGAAGCAAAGAAATCCTACTCTCCGATATAATATAGGACTCAAAACATTTTCAGTGTGTGCCTAGACTCGACCGTCAATGATTCGATCAATCAGTGGGGGCTTCTAGGTCGGAGAAGGCTCTGAATACCAACTTATAATGCCCAGGATGGGACTATATCTCCTACGTGTCGAGACACGACTTAGAGATATAAGCCCATGCTGGAATGATCGCAAGTTTGGTACCTTTGCACATCTCATGTAAAAAATGGCGATGGAAATCTGAAAAGATAGTTGGCTTACACTCGCCACGTCACACAAATTCATTACATATCCAATCATCATACAATTAAACATCAGAGCCCATCTAAGGGTAAAGATCCAAATGACAAGATACCAAACATAACTTAAACCACAGGTCTAGATCGAATCCTAGTAGAAGCTCTACTGATCAACCGGATAGTTCACGTAGTAACGGCTACTCTCCTGGTCGTACTCCCAGTCTAGCTCAGTGCCATCGCCTGTGTAGCTCACCATCGTACCTGCATCTTGTGTGTTGAAGTAACTGTGAGCCACAAAGGACTCAGCAATCCCGTTCCCGGGTAACATGACTATTTAAGCCTTGGGTGTGGAACAAGGCTGAAGAAAGAACAAGAGGTTGCAGCAGCACTAGCCTAGTTTACGTAAAAGAGAGCGAGAAGAGAATGTGCCTCGGTCGAGAGATGATCACGAAGTGATCCTAAACTAATCAAGTCAATCATAACCCCACCGTGTTCATCTCCCGAATCCCTTTCGGAAAATGACAGTCACGGTACTCACGCTGGTAGTGTATTGGAACATGGTGTCAAGTTTTCTACAACCGGATATTAACAAGCTCCCATCTGCCACATAACCGCTGGCACGGCTTTCGAAAGTTCATAACCCTCCAGGGGTGTTCCAACTTGGCCCATGACAAGCCCACGATCCGCAGAGTCGCAACTCCAAGGTGGGAAGGCCCAAGTATCCTCGGAATCCCGTGCTCAAGATACTCCGACTAAGGTAAGGCTAATCCAGCAAATCCTCCCGGCGTGCCGACACCCTCATAGTAGCCGCGCGTATCTCGTCTCAGGCCACAACCGGATAGGTGATCCCACAGGTTTTTACCAAACCTTGAGTTCCCTCGAGGTGGCCCCGCGTAACCCCCAGTTTGGACCAACACTCATGTGGAGCACTGGCCCGGGTTGTTGATTAAGAAAGAGGGTTAATTACTCCCTATGCAAGTTTATTAGTTATTAGGCAAATAGTACCAAAGTTGGGACTTGCTGGAAAAGACTTATCACTTAGCGGTTTATCGAGGGGGTCCCATAACCCCAACCGTGTGAGGAACGCATAATCAAGGAACATAACACCGGTTTATACGGTTCCTAGCGGCATGAGTGGAACAAATCACCAAGCAAAATGCTTAGCCTTCCACCCATTGCCAATATATAGATGATTTCATTTAATAATTAATATAGTGTGATATAACCCAACAAACTTCCACATGAAGCAAGCATCTTCAACTTCACCTGCAACTAGCAATGCTATAAGAGGGGCTGAGCGAAGCGTACTTATAGCCAATCAAAGGTTTGCATAGGTAGGGTGGTTAAACAGGTTCATGGTTACAATAGGAGGCTGACAGGAAAAACATGGGCATCGAGGCAAAACTATAGATCGAGACTTCTAGAAATAGGCAAAGATAGTAATGTTATCGGGGTTCGGTCATCTTGCCTGAAGAGTTGTCGATGGGATCATAATAGGGGTCCTCGTTCTCAAGCTCGGTGGTAACCTCGTGCTCGTACTCGTACTCGGTCTCAGCTTCCGGCTCTACTCAAACACAAACACACAAGACACAAAATCAACAAGATGCAATGCACACACAAAAATGCTGGATGCATGGCTGATGCACTAAGGAAGCAAAACAAATGCACTATGGGAGCACAGGAAGTCTACAAAGGAAGCACAGTGTAATCGCACAAGGAGCATGGAAAATATGCATTCCAAGAAAATAGTTCAAAACATGATAACAATAGGATATTATGAATCTACATGAAAAATCACCCTAGTTTCATATAGGACTTGCTCAAAACGGAGCTACGGGCTAAAAGTTACACACAAAACAATAAACATGCGAAAGCTGAAAATTACAGCCACATAGCAACTTCGGAGCAATAGATAAATAAGCTACAGCACTCAAACATCATGGCAATGAGCATGGACATAAACTAGACATATCCTACAGCAAACAATTCCATTGGAGCATCCCCAAAGGAGCCATGGATCAATAGCAACAAGCTATGACATATTGAACTTGACAACAAAATCCTGACAGCAGTATTTTATTGCAACTTGGGAGCAAAAGATAAATATGCTACAGCCACTCAAATAAGCATGTGAGAGCATGAATGGATAGCCAACAATTTATACAACAAGGAATCATCAAGAGTCACTCCAAAACTAACATGGATTGGTCTAGAACAACAAGCAAACATGGCATCCGGAAATTACAGATTCAGACTTAGTGAAATTTCACCAAGTGTTAAAACAGCAGTTTCATCATTGCATCTATGAGAGCAAGTTTAAGTCACCTCAAAGCATATCAAGACAAGTGGTAAGTACCACAGTAAAGTACACATGATGGTGAATTCAAAACATCTAAGCATGCATCAAGGGGACAATCACATCAATAGCAATGAGCTCCTCTACGAGGCATTTCGTAACAAGTTTAACAACTTAACAGCCACATAGCACTTTGCAAAGGAGATAAACATGGCAAGATGAAATCTATCATGCAAGCTTAAGCAATCAACATGTAGAGCATGACAAGACAAACACGTGGACATCTCATTTGCTTCATTTGGATAAACATGCAAAAAGTTATCACATTGCAAAGATGGCATGAAAACAACTACTAACAGCAGTTTTTAACAAGATGCACCCTTGCAACAGATATTTAAGCATCTAAATGACCTTAAACATGCATGGCATAATGGAACAAAATGTAGTACATGTCTCCACGAACATGTTGACATATAATTTGCTCAAATCGGACCATCACACAAAAAGTTATCCACATTTGAAAACAGCATCAGACAAGTAAACAAACTGGGGACTTAGGAGAAAAACGGGACTACCTCCGGGTCAACAGAAAGTCAACGCGGCTGGTGGATCGGGTCTGAAGCGGAGCGGATCGGGCCCGCGGCGGCGCGGATCGGTCGCGATGTGGACCCTAGGGTTCGGCCCACCTGGCCGAACTGTATCGAGGGGGTCCCGACGGGGCGCTGGCGGCGGCTTCGTTCGAAGGCGCGCGGGGCTCTGCGGATCGGGGAACGGCTGCGGTCAACGGCCCAAGGGGGGTCAACCCGGCCCAGCCGGCCGGAGCGCTACGGGCCTCGGGCCCTAGGGTTTGTTGGCCCACCCGGGCAGATCGGGCGCTGGCTCGGGGGATCCTCCCGAAACCCCCAGCGAGCGGCGGCGGCGAGGTCTTCGAGCCCGGGCGGCGGCGGATCCCGGCGTGGAGGCGGCCCGGCGGCGCGGCGCGCCGGCCGGAGGGCGGCGGTGAGGGGCCGGCAGGCCCTGGCTGCGGTGGTGCGGCGCCCTTGCGCCGGCGGCGAGGAGGAGGTGGTGGCAGTGAGATACTCCGGCGGCGGCGGGGAACTCCGGCGAATTCCTCCGGCGAGGTCCGGCGGCTGGAGGAAGAAGATGGCTGGAGGAAGGGGATGAAGGGGATAGGGTTTTCTATTAGGGCAAAAAATTGGGGAAGTGGACAAATATATAGGCACAAGGAGCTAGGGTTGTCCAAATGAGGTGTGGTTTTCGGCCACGCGATCAGAATTGGATGGCCTAGATGAAGGTAGGGGTTTTGGTTGGTTTGGTGGGCTGTTGGAGGGGTGTCTTAGGCCTCAAAATGGAGGTACTTTGAGCCCACGAGAATAACTGTTGGAGCACCAAACGAACTCCAAACGCGACGAGATTCGACAGGTGGGTTACACACACCAAAAAACAACACACGACAAGTCTCACGCCAAACCGGAAACGTTACACAGCCAAACACCAAAGTAGGCCTCGGGAATGTCACGGACACGTGAGAGAGCTCCGGAACACGAAACGGACAACGGGAAGGAACGCGTGGGACCGGATGCAAACGACAACACAAATGCAATGCGATGCACATGACTACATGGTATGAATGAATGCCACACACACACAACAAAACGACGAAAACCCAAAAGACGAAGAACCCGGAATGGAATTGATGAAGCCAGAGATATATTATATTGCCCAAAAGGGAAAGTATTACATCCGGGGCATTACATGTCCACTAATCACCACTCAATACACCACAATGGATTCATTCCCGTCTCCTACGAGAAGGCCATCCATAGCACTCACACTTGTCTCTAGTATTTTAGAGTATCCACTTCAAGTTGTCTATGTACCACATAAGCATCCAAGAAGTCCATAACCGTGGACCCAGCTATTCGAATAGATCATGTTAACCTTGCAGGGGTGTACTTCTTCACACACGCTCTCACCACTTACCGCCATGTACACGTCGTGTATCTCGGCAACATTCAAGCAGAAGCCTAGCGAGGGTGTCGGCCACGACCTGACTAACCACACAAGACTCTAGTCCAGGTTTATCGCCTATTTGGGTTCCATCCGCAAGGGAGTCCGGCCGAGGTTTCCATCATGACCCCAAACGATGTGTACAGGGTTCCCGAGCCCACCATCCGGGTGCCACTCGGTACACCAGGCCACGTGTGCCTAGTCTGTCCGAAGCCCACCCTGCCGGGTGCCACTTGGTAGAAAAATAACACTACCTACAAACACCAGAAACTAGTTGCGACTCCTGGACAGAGACCAAGTTGGTTAATAAGTCGAGAGGGGCACTTAAGCATTCCAATGCGTGGTAGTAGCTAGTCATTGGACAACATACACAGAACTCAGTTCTTAAGGACGGTTCCAACATGTACTCCTACATGGCCTCTCACCGCTACCTTTACCAAATCATGTTCACACACTTAACTCTCAGCATCAGAACATAGCACTGCACTCCAATTCATTCCCAATGAATCAAACCTGACACACTCTAAGCAATAGCAGGCATGGCATGGTAAGAACACCACATGGCTTCAATCAACTCCTACACATGCTAGTGGGTTTCAACTATTTACTGTGGCAATGACAGGTCATGCAGAGGAATGGGTTCAACTACCGCAGCATAAAGTAGCAGTTGAATCGTTGTTGTCCAAATGCAATAACAGAGAGCAGGAGCGAGAGAGTGGGATTGTATCAGGATGAACAAGGGGGTTTGCTTGCCTGGTAGATCAACAGGGGGACACTGCTCCTCGGATAGGTACGCTGGAACGATCTTCGGAGCAGGACCTATCAAGAAGGACGGTGCCAACAATCAAACACAAGCATATGCAACAATATGATGCATGAACATGGCATGAAGATGTGATGTTGTTTGAGCTAATGCAACTAGAATTTATTTGGGTGAAGTCCATTTGAACCAAGGGTTCAAATGCAACTCCAAACTTTAAGCATTAAAAATGCCCTTTATGTATTTCATATAGTCAGTAGGTATAACTTCATTTGTCATGCATGAAAATGGTACATATGGATAGATTGAATTTTTCTGATAATTTTTCATATATAAATTATTTCAATCTGAGCTACCGTTGAATTTCTGTGATTTTTTGAAGTTTAAACCAATTTCTGAAATAAATAAATCATTTAATATTTATTTAAAATACAGAAATGGATTACAGCGTCAACATGACAACAGCATGACGTCAGCAGGTCAACCAGGCTGACCAGAGTCAAGCCTGACAGTGGGGTCCATTGGTTAGTGACTCGGTTAGTTAACTGAGTTAATTAGTACTAAATTAATCCTAACCAAAAATGTCAGCAGGGTAGGGCCCACGTGTTAGTGACTATACTAATTAACTAACCTAATTAACTAAAACTTAACTAGGTTAACTAACTAGGGGCGCACCTGTCATTGACCCAGGGGGTCAAATCCCTGGTCAACCCGGGCTAACACGCCGACGTTTAGCCGTCGACGGCAGCAAACATGGCGGAGGGCGCCGGAATTTGGCCTCCTACGTCCAAATGGACGGCTGAGGCCATCTACAGGCTGCAGAGCCTTGTCCGCATCCAACTACGCCAACGGGAGGCTGCGGGGGCACCGTAGCAGGCCGGAGCGAAGCTCGCGGCGGCGACCGGAGTACGGCCAGGTGCGGGCGGCTGCTGTAGTGCACGGGGGAGCAAGAGGAAGTGTGCTACGGGCTCGTGGAGAGCCGCTGAGCACGCTGGTGTGCTTGTCTGCGAGCTGCAAGGGTTGTGGCCATGACAGCGACAAGGCATGGCAATGGTGAGGTCTCGGCCTCGGCGGCTAGCCTAGCTACGGCGCGTGAAGGAAGGAAACGGAGAGGGGGAAGGAGTAGAAACTCACGTCGGGTGCGGTGGAGCGGACTGCGACGTCGGGGAGGAGCCGGAGCGATCGGGGCGGCGAAGGGGATATCCGACGGCTGGAGGTTGAAGACGACGGCGGTGAGTGCTCCACGGGACGGCCGGCGACGCGTGGCTTGACGGAGAGGACGGGGATGAAGTGGCGGAGCTCGTCGACACGTCGGTTGGATGTGGGGTGGCCGGTGGCCACGGCAACGGCGAACGGTGGCGACGGCGGCGTTCGGTAGTGCGAGAGAGAGAGCGAGGGAGAGGAGGGGAAACCACAGGAGAGAGTGCAAGACGTCCAGGGTGCATCGTGGCAACGTCCAGGAAGGCCAAGGCGACGAGGGGGAGGGCAGGCAGGCACACAGCTCGCCACGGCGATCGCGTGCGCGTCGACACGACTCTGCCTATTGGCAGAGGTTGAAGACAACCGCTTCGCCTGGTGGGCTGGGACGCCAGGTGGAGGTTGCTGGGCTGCACAGGTAAGTGGCCCAGACCTCCAGGTAAGTCCTTTCCCTTTTTCTTTCTGTTTTTCTAATTCTGTAATTTGTTTTGATTTAATTTCTAAAACTAAATCATTTTATTTTCTTCTGACATTTTTGCAGGGACCTAAGGAGTTATTCCAAAGCCCCTCACAACAAATCAAAATTTTTGGACATATATAAAATATATAATAAATATATATCCAAAGCAAATAATTATTGCTTTAATTCCAAATGCCCAAAATAAATATTTATGAGCTCCTAAAAATATTGGTTTGAATTTTACCTCTGACCAATATTTTCACAGAGAAACCTGAACATTTTCTTGGACCTTTTTGGAGCAATTTTTAACTGAGTCATTTTCAAAAAGATTTCTGAGGGTTTCACATGTCCCCAATTCAAATTCATTTGAAAATTAACCATGATGCAAACACCAAGCTAGCCTAGTGCATACCAGAACTAGGGTTGTGACAACTCGCCCCCACTTGAAAGAATCTCGTCCCGAGATTCAGGAGTCGGCGGAAAGAAAGTGGGGTACTCCAGTCGGAGACGATCTTCTTGCTTCCAAGTAGCTTCTCGCTCAGAATGATGAGACCACTGAACCTTGAGAAATTTGATGTTATGACATCGAGTGACACGCTCTGCTTGATCCAGAATGCGAACGGGGTACTCTCGATATGTGAGGTTATCCTGGAGATCAAGTGTTTCGTGGTCCACTCCGCGGATGGGATCCGAGAAGCAACGCCTGAGTTGAGAGACGTGGAAGACATCATGAACTCGAGAAAGATGTGGGGGTAGTTCCAACTGGTAGGCAACCTCTCCTCGTTTAGCGAGAATGTGAAAAGGACCAATGTAACGAGGAGCCAACTTGCCCTTGATACCAAAACGATGGGTACCCTTCAAAGGGGTAACCTGAAGGTAAGCCTTATCGCCTACTTCATAAGCCACTTCCTTATGATGACGATCATACTGGCTCTTTTGACGAGATTGAGCAGTTTTCAAATTCTCACGAATGATGCGAACTTGCTCTTCTACTTCCTGGATCATATCCGGTCCAAAGAATTGTCTTTCACCGGTTTCTGACCAGTTCAAAGGTGTTCGACATCTTCGTCCATAGAGAATCTCAAAAGGAGCTTTCTTGAGACTGGATTGATAGCTGTTGTTATAAGAAAACTCGGTGAAAGGAAGACATTTTTCCCAATCCATACCGAATGAGATAACGCAAGCTCTAAGCATGTCTTCGAGAATTTGGTTGACCCGTTCCACCTGGCCACTTGATTGAGGGTGGAAAGCGGTACTAAAGGAAAGATGGGTGCCCATGGCAGTTTGGAAACTCTCCCAGCAATGAGAAGTGAAAAGACTACCACGGTCTAAATTGATGTCTAGTGGGACACCATGAAGTGACACTATTCGAGAGATATATAATTCAGCGAGCTGACTAGCAGTGATACTCTCTCGAACAGGTAGGAAGTGAGCCACTTTGCAGAGACGATCAATGACTACGAAGATAGCATTATTTCCTCTCTTGGTCCTAGGAAAGCCGGTGATGAAGTCCATACCAACTTTATCCCTTTTCCACTCAAGAATAACTGGAGGCTGAAGGGTGTCAGCAGGTCTTTGATGCTCTACCTTAACGCGACGACAAACGTCACAGTTAGCAATGAACTGAGCGATTTCTCTCTTCATCATAGTCCATCAGAACCTCTGGCGTAGATCCTGATACATCTTAGTACTACTGGGATGAATCGTGAGAGGAGATTCATGAGCCTCCTTAAGGATCAGTTGTTGCAGATGTTGATTCTTGGGAACCACCACGTGATTCTCAAAGCACACAGCACCTCGATCATCCATAGAAAAACATCCACCAACTCCCTTCTTAATGTTTCTCTTGATGCGGGTAACACCCCTATCAAACTTCTGGTCAGTAATGATTTGATCCTCAAGGGTAGGTTTGCCACCAAGGTAGAAAGGAATCCGTGAGGAGCAATGTGAAGGTTAAGCTTACATAGTTCCTCATGGAGAAGTGGTTGGCCCTGCTGCAACATGAGATTATTGCAATAGGACTTACGACTTAGTGCATCAGCCATGACATTGGCCTTGCTTGGGGTGTAAGTAATCCCTAAGTCGTAATCTGAGATCAACTCCAACCAACGTCTTTGCCTAAGGTTCAAATCTGGTTGGTGAAGATATACTTGAGGCTCTGGTGATCGGTGTAGATCTCGCAACGATTACCAAGAAGGTAATGTCGCCAGGTCTTAAGTGCATAGACTACAGCTGCAAGCTCTAGCTCATGTGTAGGATAATTTTCCTCATGTGGGTGCAACTGTCGGGATGCATATGCAATCACATGATGATCCTGCATAAGAATGCAACCTAGTCCCTGTCGTGAGGCATCACAATAGATAACAAAGTCCTTGGTGAAATCCGGTGGCACAAGTATGGGAGCAGAAGTCAGGCATCTTTTCAGTTCCTGAAAACTGTGCTCACACTGTGGGGACCACTCAAACTTTTTATCTTTCTTGAGATGTTCCGTGAGAGGTTTGGGCACTTTAGAGAAGTTTTCAGCAAAGTGGCGGCAATAACTGGCTAGACCAAGGAAACTCCTAACTTGCTTAACTGTTTCAGGTGGAGTCCAACCATGGGCGGCCTGAACTCTCTCGGGATTGACAGCAATGCCCTTACCAGAGATTACGTGGCCGAGATAGGTCACTTCTGGGAAACAAAATTCGCACTTGGAGAACTTGGCATAAAGGTGGTGCTCTCTGAGTTTTTCTAACACAAGTCTAAGATGTTTGGCATGCTCTTCCTTGTTCTCCGAGTAGATAAGGATATCATCGAGGTAAACCACGACGAACTTATCTAAGTACTCCATGAAGATTTAGTTCATCAAGCGGGAGAATGTGGCTGGAACATTGGTTAGACCGAAGGACATGATGGTGTACTCGTACTGGCCATAACGAGCGACAAAAGCCATCTTAGGAATGTCTCCATTTCTGATCTTGATTTGATGGTAGCCTAACCTCAAATCCATCTTGGAGAAGATTGAGGATCCAGCGAGCTGATCGTACAGGTCGTTGATCCTGGGGAGCGGATACTTGTTATTTATCGTGACCAAATTAACGGGACGATAATCTACAACCATCCGATCTTTACTATCCTTCTTCTTGACGAAGAGGACGGGACAAGCCCATGGAGAAGAACTACGACGGATGAAAGCCTTTTGCAAGGATTCATCAAGTTGTTCCTTAAGCTCGGCTAGTTCTAGAGGCGCCATCTTGTAAGGTCTCCTAGAAATCGGAACAGTTCCTCGGATAAGATCTATGACAAACTCTACATCTCTGTCAGGTGGAATACCTGGCAGTTCCTCTGGAAAGACATCTGGAAAGTCACGGACTACCAGGAGATCTTCAAGGTCTAGGAGGGAGCTGGCATTAAGAGAATAGAGCTGACGCTTTGCAACTCTATTGGAGACAGTGACTATCTTGATAGATGGGTGTGTAAGCTGAACAGACCTAGTGTAACAGTCAATCTTGGCATGATGAGCTGTCATCCAGTCCATACCCAAGATGATGTTAATATCTAAAGACTTGAGGGCTACTAGTGATGCAAGGAATACCAGTCTGTCAACAAGGATTCCATTACCATGGCTTATTCTGGTAGTTTGCCATCTAGACCCTAGAGTTTGGATTTCAAGCGGAGTTGGCATATCACAAAATGACATGTCGGGCAAACGAGCATAGCCTTCAGAGATGAAGGAGTGAGATGCTCCGGTATCGAATAGAACTGAAGCTGGATGGCAATTGACAAGGAGTGTACCAAGAACGACATTTGGATCATCATGAGCGTCCTTAGCTGAGACGTGATGCACACGTCCATGTTTAGTGGGAGCTGGATTGGTACCAATCGTCTTGCGTGGTGGCTTACCACGAAGAACGGACTTCTCGGGCTGGGGTGGAGGAAAACTGGCCTGGGAGCAGACACGTGCATAATGTCCTGGCTTTCCGCATGTGAAGCAAGTCCGTGAAGTAGGACGTGGACCTGCATTGACAAGCGGTCTACCAATAGGCCTGGGTGGAGCATATGATTCAGCTGGATGAGGCACCACATAAGATGGCCTCGGAGAATATCTGGGTGGAAGAGCGGAGTTTGGAACCCAAATCCGGTGTTTCTGCGAACTAGAGCCGGAGGAAGAACCCAAATCACGGTTGTGCTTACGAGACTCTTCGTAAGTGAGCTTAGCTGTCTCTCCATTAATGGCCTTGTTCACAAGAGCCTGGAATGTATTGCATTGATGCAAGTGGAGATCACGACGCAGCTTGGGGTTGAGACCCTTCCGGAACCTAGCCTGCTTCTTGGCGTCTGTGGACACTTCTTCTGTAGCATAGCGGGCGAGGTTCTCAAACTCTCAACTGTAAGCATCAACAGCCATCTTAGCCTGGGTAAAACTACAGAACTCTTCTCTCTTGCGATCGATGAGGGCTTGAGGAATGTGATGCTCGCGAAAAGCCTCAGTGAAATCTCTCCAGGTAAGAATCTAGCGAGCTGGAATCATGGCCTCATAGTTCTGCCACCAAAGACTAGCAGGACCTTCCAAGTGATATGTGGCATAGGTGACCTTGACACCTTCAGCAACGTTCGCAGAACGCAGCATGTGAGTGATACTACGGAGCCACTCATCTGCATCGAGTGGCTCAATGGGATGATGGAAGGTGGGTGGTTTTAGACGAATGAAGTCATGGATGGTTGCTGACTCTTTGCACTGATGTGTGGTGTTCTCCTCAATACGTGCCAACAAGCGGTTAGACTCTCGCTTGTTTCTCTCCATCTCTAACATGAGCTCTGCCAACGAAGGCTTGTTGGGAGGATCCTCCTCATCCCTACCACCTTCATGGTTCTTTCTACGAGCAACTGAACCTCGGGTAACTGACGACATCCTGAGAAATGAAACCAAGGATGGAATCAACATCAACCATAGGCCGTAGAAGGTAGGACAAGAAATGAGTATCTCTCAAATTCCTAGGACAATTCCGGCAGCATAATGGCAGTAAAATGCTCATAATGAGACATCCTACAAACAATAGGGCAGTACCATACTCAACAACATCACTCAAGGTTCTGTGATAGTACTAAACAAACTACACCGGAACAACTCGAAAACTGGAGTATGACTCTGATCAATTGTCGGAGATATTGACCATGGGTGTCCTCAGCGACCACCCTTGGTATTTCAAGACAATTTGTGGCCGCCTGCTACCCCCTGGCCGTCTACTCATCGGGTCGCCTCCTAGGGTAGCATGCCCTAGGAGCCGGCTGCCAGCAGGTGGCAGGGACCCAAACAGGCGGCAGCACCATGGCTAGCAGCTAGTAGACGGGATGCGTGCTGGGGGGGCCACCACGCAGCTGAGGCATGGCTACAGATGAATACGTCCTTAGAGAATCTATAAGGGCGTGGCTACAGTGAACGTGTACCTTATGGACATCTCCTAAGCGGCGGGTCACTGTAGCCACGCTGCTTGTGACCAAGCTTCGGTCAGAGGGAGCCACGATCCCACTACCCGCAGACGGCGGGGCTAGCAGGCGGCTGGCCCCACCGGCCGGTGGGCAAGTCATAAGCAAGCCACCCCTGGCAGGCGGCCAGGGGAGACGGCCGCCTGGTAACAGACGGCGAATCTTGCCCTAGAAGTTTGGACCTCATCAAGACGACGGAACAGGGCATGGCGGCAGTGTACGGCAGGAGACGGCGGCACTGTAGCCACTTCCCCCCTGATGAGGCTGTCGTCAACAGTAGCATGTCTACAGTAAAAGACAATCACGTGGGCCCGTAGGCGGCGGGCCCCAGCAGACAGGCGACAGGGCCAGCGCCAGAAGACGCTGACGGTTGGGGGCCATTCTGTTGAGATTACAATTTTACCCCTGGGGGGTAGCTATATATAAACCCTCCAGGGTCCTCCATGTTGGAGGGTTGGAAGATTGAACCCTGAGAAGAAGAAGATACAGAAAGAGATAGAAACCCTAGCGACCATCCCCAATCCCTAGAGCGTAGGAAGTGAGCTAGCCTTGTTAATCTCCCTCCCCTAGACCACACAGCTCAAGGAGCAACCTTGTAGCTACCATAGTAACATCAGTCATGACGCGAAGCCCCCGCAGAGCAGGACTAGGGGTGTTATCTCCCCGGAGAGCCCCGAACCTGGGTAAGATCCGTAGGCGTCCTAAGTTTCGCCTCATCCCGCTTCCAGGGCCCGGCGACGTTCTATTGACCCCATGCATGATAAGCCATCCGTTGGCATATGTCGCCCCAAAACCCCGACATCAACCAATCCTATGGGACTACGGAGTAGTAACTCGTGATCCTGATAGACTGAAGGGAAAGTCTAGTTCCTTAACACGTAGGAAAGGTAAGATGACTCAATCAGAAGACATAAGGTATAAGGAGTAAAAAGAGCCTTACTTTCCCTTCCATAATAAATTCTCTTATATAACTAAAGAATTTCTATACTCAACTTCGACCAGTTTGGCTTGGTAATCCTACAGGCAGTCAGGCTCTGATACCAAAACTGTCGGGACCCCGATCCTAAGTCACATCGGTCTAGCATGTAACACATCATATCACTTTGCGGCCTCACGCACGGTATCCCCACGGGTGCCACCTTACCTCGCCCGGGACCGTTTGCGCATTTTGGCTCACGTATATGACAGTGTCGCTAGCATCCATATGATAGAGAACTCGGGCCAACATGACTAGTTATAAACCCAAGGTGGCACTAACTTACAGGGACAGGCATACATGACCCAGCAACGAACGTGTCGGTCATCCACGTATGAACCCACGTCGTAGCAAGCTACAAGGACTTAAAGGAACAACGCGTGACATTTCCCCAAAGAGACAGACACGGGAACGAAGAAAGACACATGTCGGCCAGCCTAAGTGTTCCAGAGCAGTAGCAAGCTACCATGCCTTAGTGGAAGCACTAGGAGACATTTCCCCATAAGAGAGGCTACTAAGAGGAAACAACTAGGTTGTCGGATCCCACACATACCAAGCATTTCAATAACATACACACAATATGCTCGATATGTGCAAATACAACATGGCATCACAACAAGACTCTATGAAACAAAGTATTTATGCATTAGGCTCTGTGGAGCCAGATATTACAAATATGGGTCTCATGACCCAACATTCAGAGCATACAAGCAACATGCGGAAGCATAACATGTCTGAGTACAGACAACTACAAATGAAAAAGGCTGAACAGCATGACTGTCTACAACACTTGTACAAGATCGTAGCTAAGGTAACAAGCTACTTGTCGAAGCCCAAGCAAAACTAATAGTGAGACAGAAGTCTCATCTGCAAAACATAAATTAAGCAAACATGAGTACAAAGGTACTGAGAAAGACTTACATCAGATCCTATCATACATGCATTTGTATGAAGAAGGCAAAGTGGGGTTTAGTTGCAGCAAGCCAGCTTTGACTCAGTGGCTATCCTATACTACGACTGCTGGTAACTCTTTGAGGTGGATCCCACGAGTCCACTAACCACCACTCAATACACCACTATGGATTCATCCTCGTCTCCCTACGAGAAGGCCATCCATAGCACTCACACTTGTCTTGAGTATTTTAGAGTATCCACTTCAAGTTGTCTATGTACCACGTAAGCATCCAAGAAGTCCATAACCGTGGACCCGGCTATTCGATAGATCACGTTAACCCTGCAGGGGTATACTTCTTCACACACGCTCTCGCCACTTACTGCCATGTACACGTTGTGTATCTCGGCAACCTTCAAGCGGAAGCCTGGCGAGGGTGTCGGCCACGACCTGACTAACCACACAAGACTCTAGTCTAGGTTTATCGCCTATTTGGGTTCCATCCGCAAGGGAGTCCGGCCGAGGTTTCCATCACGGCCCCAAACGATGTGTACAGGGTTCCCAAGCCCACCATCCGGGTGCCACTCGGTACATCAGGCCACGTGTGCCTAGTCTGTCCGAAGCCCACCCTGCCGGGTGCCACTTGGTAGAAAAATAACACTACCTACAAACACAAGAAACTAGTTGCGACTCCTGGACAGAGACCAAGTTGGTTAATAAGTCGAGAGGGGCACTTAAGCATTCCAATGCGTGGTAGTAGCTAGTCATTGGAGAACATACACAGAACTCAGTTCTTAAGGACGGTTCCAGTGAGACAACCCACCATGTACTCCTACATGGCCTCTCACCGCTACCTTTACCAAATCGTGTTCACACACTTAACTCTCGGCATCAGAACATAGCACTGCACTCCAATTCATTCCCAATGAATCAGACCTGACACACTCTAAGCAATAGCTGGCATGGCATGGTAAGAACACGGCATGGCTTCAATCAACTCCTACTCATGCTAGTGGGTTTCGACTATTTACTGTGGCAATGACAGGTCATACAGAGGAATGGGTTCAACTACCGTAGCATAAAGTAGCAGTTGAATCGTTGTTGTCCTAATGCAATAACAGAGAGCAGGAGCGAGAGAGTGGGATTGTATCGGGATGAACAAGCGGGTTTGCTTGCCTGGTAGATCAACAGGGCACTACAGGAAACAGGAGATTTGCCGTCAGTAATGTTCTTTGCCGTCAGCATTTCATCGGGGTAGACGGCAAATACCACTTTAGCCGTCAACGGATGACGGCAAAGAATGACTGACGGCAAAGACATACTTTGTCGTCTGCGTTTTCTTTTACAGACGGCAAAGACATACTTTGCCGTCTGCTTTTTTTTACAGACGGCAAAGAGATGACTTTGCCGTCTGTAAAAAAATGAAGACGGCAAAATATGTCTTTGCCGTCTGTAAAAAAAATGAAGACGGCAAAGTATGTCTTTGCCGTCCGTAAAAAAATTGATGACGGCAAACAAGAAAACACATC
>LR738713.1:832011041-832044655 GCA_902687465.1 Secale cereale
GCCCGTGACCTTCGATCCGGCCGCCCCGCAAGATCCGGCTGCCCCGCAAGATCCGGCCGCCCCGCAAGATCCGGCCGCCCCGCAAGACCCCACCACGGCATCTTCCTCCTCCTCGCCGTGGGGACCTTCTCTTCCCTGCCCGCGACCCCCAGCTTCTTCAAGATCCCGAGCCCATGCTCGTCAACCACCGCTGGCCTTCGATCCGGCCGCCCCGCAAGATCCGGCCGCCTTGCAGGAGTCCACCACGGCATCTTCCTCCTCCTCGCCGTGGGGTCATCCTCTTCCCTGCCCGCGACCCCGAGCTTCCTCAAGATCCCGAGCCCCTGCTCGTCAACCGCCGCCGGCCTTCGATCCGGCCGCCCCGCAAGATCGGGCCGCCAAGCAGGGGGGCGTCGCGGGATCCTCCTCCTCCCCGCCATGGCTTCCTCCTCCAAGACCACCAGCCGCCGCTTCAGCATGGGCCAGCTCATCTGGTTTTTTGTGTGAAATATTGCAGTGTTTTTGTGTGCAGATTCGTTCATCTGTTCATCATGTAAATGGACAACTTCATATTGTAAAAAGTGTATTTCTATGTCAATATTGTGATGATCGATATACTGTGCAAATAGAGTATTCGTGTCTTGTAAAATCCATTTGATAGTCATCCATTCTTGAACTGTTGATGGTGAAATCGCTGTCAAAATTTTTATGTCTACGCCATCAAGAGCATCTACGACCTCACCTCGACTGGTGGTTCATATTTTTTAAAATGAAAAAAATTTATTTGCCGTCTTGGGTGTATGAGGCAGACGGCAAATCCAGATTATGACTGACGGCAAAGCTGTTTTTCTTTGCCGTATGCTATTATTGCGGTTGACAGCAAAGATTGAGTTTTGCCGTCTGCCCGACTAAATGCTGACGGCAAAGAACTCTTTGCCGACTTTGAGGTTGCCGTCTCACTTTGCCGTCATCTGTTGACGGCAAAATCTTTGCCGTCTATTTTTAGGTCTTTGCCGTCTGTAATCCACAGACGGCAAATTACCAGATTCCCGTAGTGGGGGGGCACTGCTCCTCGGACAGGTACTCTGGAACGGTCTCCGGAGCAGGGCCTATCGAGAAGGACGGTGCCAACAATCAAACACATGCATATGCAACAATATGATGCATGAACATGGCATGAATATATGATGTTGTTTGAGCTAATGCAACTAGCATTTATGTCGGTGTACTAGAGTAGGGGTACCCTAGTATCTCGAACTTGTGCACGGGCAGTCGCAGCATCCCGCGGCAAGGCTTGCCGGGTGACCGCCAAGGTCCTCCGTGGTTCCTTTGGAGCCATTCAAGAACAAAGTATTCAAGCCATGGAGACAAGACCCCGGCAAGAGGAGCTTGCCGGGAAGGCCAACCAAGGCATCTCAAGGAACTTGTCGCGACGCGTCACGCGTCCCGGCAAGGCCCGGTGAGCGACGAGCTCCTGGACGCGACAAGACAACGACCGCGGCAAGGCGCTTGCCGCAGCAAGCTACCACTCTGTATCCGCGCTCCAGCACATCCGCCAACATGTCGCTCTAGGACCTTTCCAGGCGTACGTGGCGGGAGGCTGTGCAGCCAGCGGTGCGCGGTGGCAAGCGGTGCTGACAAGATTGCCATCGTGGCGAGCGGTGGCGTCCCTGACGGTCCCTTTTGCACTATTTGGGCGACAAAGATGGGCATTTAATGCCCTTGTCCCCTGCCGTCAGAGTTAGGTATGATACACTGTAACACTTAGTTGTACCAACTGTAACACCTTTCCATTTTTACCCTTGTCAACGTTGCCACCTGTCGGTGACCCCTTGAGCATATAAAAGGAGGCCCATGCGCAACTTAGAGGGGGAGGAGGAGAACACTCACGCTCGGTCTCGTTAGCTGCTGGTGTGTACTATAGCATTCAGCGCTCCCGAGCAAGAACTCAATACAAACCACAAAGCAGGAGTAGGGTTTTACGCATCCGTGCGGCCCGAACCTGGGTAAACCGCTCGTGTGTTTCGCCTCGATCCGCTCTTCGTGCGATCTTCGCCCCTGCCGATCCGAAAGGGGCTCGGTCCGCCGGTCCCATAGGTGCTCGTGGATTCGTTCCCCGACATCTTTGGCGCGCCAGGTAGGGGGCGTCGAGGTTGTGTGAACCCGATCCGGCGTTCACACGAGCTAGATCTTCATCGTCTTCATCGACATGCCGCCGAAGAAGAAGGCTTCGGAGGCGGCTGACCCGTCCGCGCCGAACCCACCACCGCCGGAGCAAACGGCTGGTGGGGTAGACGCCAGTGGAAGAACGGGCATCGACGAGGGAGCTCACGGTGCTGCCAGGTCCAAGGACAAGGCTGCGCTGCCCATCGGCGGCGTAGTCGGCTCCCACAACGACCGGGCGCACTCTAAGACCTCGGCGTCCGTACATGCACCGCGCCCATCTCAGGAGGCGCGGGACCGGTAGTGTCATGGAACTCATGGTACCATATGTTTGCTGGACCAAGATCGAGCTGGTGGATCTCGGAATGCTCAAGACCAGCATGCACGCCAACATGCTGGCACGAGCGAGGCACGGTCTCCTAGACGGGATACTGCTCCTTCTAACATAGTTAGAAGTCTGAGCATATCCCGCTCCTCACACCGTTCGCCACCGCTACCCGCCACTTCAGCAGAAGCTTTGGCGCGAGTGAAAGCACATTTGCTCCTTGGGTGGTTTTGGTAATTAATGACAACATACTTTGTGGTTGGACTAATGCTTTTATCAAGTATGTTTCAGGAAACCCAATCACATTGGTATGGCAAGATGACTGAAGAAGTGGACCCCTCAAATGCTAAGGCAAGCATTGGCAAAAGCTCAAGACTCCATTTTGGTTTAGTGATCAAAGATCACATTGAGTCCATAGGAAAAGCCAATACTATTAAAAGGGGATGAGGTTGTGTTGATGATCTGGTTGCTCAAGTGCTTAGTGATTTAGCTCCTTCAACTATCAGCACCTTTCACTTCTATACACACTCATAAGTAATCTCGGACAAACCGATTCTTCCAACTCAGTCCCACCGAGATGAACCTCTTCTGCCATATTCCAAACCCTAGAAAAATCGGTCATACCGAATTTGAGATCGGTCACACCGAAACTGAACTGCCAACCTTCTGTAACCATTTCATATCATTTCGGAATAACCGAGTTTGTATTATCGGTCTCACCGAAATGGGCTAGCTTCTGTCCTGGCTCAAATCGGTCTCACCGATAATTCATTTTCGGTCTAACCGATTCTGGCATGTTCCTATTCTTTCTCAAATCGGTCCAACCGAGTTTTCTTTCTCGGTCTCACCGAAAACTCCAACGTTCATATCAGATACACTTTCGGTCCCACAGAGATGGTATTTTCGGTCCCACCGAAAATCCCAACGTTCACTATATTTGAACTTTCGGTCTGACCGAGTTTTCACTTCGGTCTCACCGAGATTGGTCAAATGTGTGTGTAACGGTTGGATTTTGTGTGGAGGCTATATATACCCCTCCACCCCCTCTTCATTCGTGAGGAGAGCCATCAGAAAGTACCACCACTTCTACCATACACTTTCTGAGAAGTGAACCACCTACCCTTGTGTTGAGATCAAGCCATTCCATTCCTACCATATGAAACTTGATTTCTAGCCTTCCCAAGTTGCTTTCCACTCAAACCTTTCTTCCACCACAGCCATATCAGTGAGGAGAGTTGAGTGTTGGGGAGATTATCAGTTGAAGCACAAGAGCAAGGAGTTCATCACCATCAACACCGTCTATTACCTTTTGGAGGGTGGTGCCTCCTAGATTGGTTAGGTGTCGCTTGGGAGCCTCCGTCTTTGAGATGTGGAGTTGAACCAAGAAGTTTGTAAGGGCAAGGAGATCGCCTACTTCGTGAAGATCTACCCCGAGTAAGGCTAGTCCTCCGTGGGCGTAGGCCATGATGGAATAGACAAGGTTGCTTCTTCGTGGACCCTTCGTGGGTGGAGCCCTCCGTGGACTCGCGCAGCCGTTACCCTCCGTGGGTTGAAGTCTCCATCAACGTGGATGTACGATAGCACCACCTATCGGAACCACGACAAAAATCTTCGTGTTACCAAACTGCGTTTGATCTTCTCCACCTCTCTTTACTATATATGCAATTTACTTTCCGCTGCCCATACTCTAGAATTGCATGTGTAGTGTGTTACTTGACTTGATCTTAATTGTAAAACTGCCTAAAACTTTGCACAACCAAAAGGCAGATTTTTTATATTGTCAAGTAGTCTAATCACCCCCCCCCTCTAGACATACTTCTTCGATCCTACAATTGGTATCAGAGCCTTGGTCTCCATTGCTTTGGTTTACACACCATTGGAGGAAGATGGACGTGTCTACGGATGGGAGTGTTAGCCATAGAGTGCCTGTTCTTAATGGAAGGTTCTACAATTCTTGGAGGTCTGAAATGCTTAGTATCTTTAAAATGTACAATTTGTGCAAATATATTGAGACCCCATATGTGCCTCCATTTGATCCCTTGCACCCTACCATGGATGAAGAGCTTGATTTGCTTCGTAACCTTAGAACTGTAAATCTTATCATAAAAGGGTTACCTGATGACTTGCTTAATCTTGTTACAAACTTTGAGTGTGCCTATGCTATGTGGAAATTCTTGGAAGAACTTTATCCGGACTACTCGTTGAGAAGTCTTGATGAAATTCTACACAAGACTATTGAATTTGATAAGTTGCACCCCAATGATCCTAACTTTGATAAATGCTTCCTTGAGCTTCGTGATCTTATGAAAAAGAAGGGTGATCCCAGTCTTATCAATATTATCATTAGAAATGCTCTTGCATTGCATTCCGAAGATTATTGTTCCATTGACCAAACTAATGCAAGTACTTATCAAATTGACCTAGGTGTTGATGATGAACAATCTATGGGTCAATATGATGATGAGCATGAGCATGATGATGATTACTCTGATTCGGACACCGAGCTAGACAAGGTCATGAAGAGTCTCAATCTCATGGCAAATATGAGAGACTACATGTCCGGTGGAAAAGAGTGGATTCTTGATAGTGGATGCACCGATCACATGACCGGAGATAAAGACATGTTTCGAGAGCTCGCAAAGAACGATGGTCCACGCAAGTATGTGACTTTTGGAGACAACTCCAAGGGTAAGGTACTTGGCCTTGGTAAGGTGGCCATATCTCATGATAGCTCTATTCAAAATGTCATGCTTGTAGAATCTCTTGGATACAATTTGCTTTCCGTGTCTAGATTAGCTGACTTTGGATTCAATGTGCTATTCACCAAAGTAGATTGCCAAGTCTTTCGTCGTGATAATCAAAACATGACTTTTACAGGTATTCATAGAGGTGATCTATATATTGTTGATTTCACTAAGAAAGCCCAACCTAGAGCTTGTTTCATTGCTAAATCCTCTAAAGGTTGGTTATGGCATAGAAGGCTAGGACATGTTGGTATGCGTAATCTAGACAAGCTAATCAAAGGTGATCATATTCTTGGTGTTAAAGATGTTTTCTTTGACAAAGATAGACTTTGTAGTGCTTGTCAAGCAGGAAAACAAGTTGGTGGAAGTCATCCCGTGAAAAACATCATGACCACTAGGAGACCGCTTGAGCTTCTTCATATGGATCTCTTCGGTCCCAATGCTTACAAAAGCCTTGGTGGTAACTCCTTTGGTCTAGTTATAGTTGATGATTATTCCAAATTTACGTGGGTATTTTTCCTTGATGATAAATCGCAGGTTCAGAGGATCTTCAAGACCTTTGCCAAAAAGGCCCAAAATCAATTTGAGGTGAAGATCAAGAAAGTTCGGAGTGACAATGGAACGGAGTTCAAGAACGCCAATGTAGACTCTTTTCTCGCTGAGGAAGGAATTCTACATGAGTTCTCGGCTACGTACACTCCTCAACAAAATGGAGTTGTTGAGAGGAAGAACCGAACGCTCATTGAGATGGCAAGAACGATGCTTGATGAATACAAGACACCGAAGCACTTTTGGGGAGAAGCGGTCGAGACAGCTTGTCATGCTGTCAACAGGCTTTATCTTCACAAGCTCCTCGGCAAGACATCATACGAGCTCCTCACCGGTAACAAACCCCAAGTGGGATACTTTCGTGTCTTTGGTTCAAAATGCTATATCCTTGATAAGCATCATCGGTCTAAATTTGCTCCTAAATCTCATGAAGGCTTTCTTCTTGGTTATGGATCAAACTCCCACACCTACCGTGTCTACAATAATTTCACCCGAAAGGTTGAAGAGACGGTAGATGTGAAGTTTGATGAATCTAATGGCTCGCAAGTAGAGAAATGCCTATTGATGTAGGAGACAAGGACCCATCGGAAGCTATCCAAGATTTATCTATTGGAAAGATTCGTCCCATGGAAGTGAAGGAGAGTACCTCATCTACATATGTGGAGCCCCCTACCTCACGTCGAGATGAACCTCAAGGCAACATGGAGGCCTCCACAAGTGGAACTCACCAAGATGAGGAAATACAACAAGAAGATCCACCACAACCTCCTTCTCCACCACCTCAAGACAACACCAACAACAATGAAGAAGAAGAAGAGGGAGATGAAGATGATGAGGAAGCTGAGCCACAACATCAACAAAAGCTATCCCGAGTTCGAGCAAGAGTCAAGAAGAATCATCCCGTGGAACAAATGATGAACGACATCAACTCCGGGAGAATTACTCGCTCTAAAACTCGCTTAGCTAACTTTTGTGAGCATTACTCATTTATCTCTAGTATTGAACCTATGAAGGTAGAAGAAGCACTTAAAGACCCGGATTGGGTGAACGCTATGCACGAAGAACTACACAACTTCGAGAGGAACAAGGTGTGGACTTTGGTAGAGAAGCCCAACGATGATCAAAACATCATTGGAACCAAATGGGTGTTTCGGAACAAGCAAGATGAAGATGAACAAGTCATCCGCAACAAGGCTCGTCTCGTAGCTCAAGGTTACACACAAGTCGAAGGTATGGACTATGGTGAGACCTATGCCCCCGTTGCTAGACTTGAGTCCATTCGCATTCTTCTTGCTTATGCCAATCATCATGATATTACTCTCTATCAAATGGACATCAAAAGTGCTTTCCTAAATGGTGAAATTGAGGAGGAAGTATTTGTGAAACAACCTCCCGGTTTTGTGAATCCCAAAAAGCCTAATCATGTTTACAAGTTGCACAAAGCTCTTTATGGTCTTAAACAAGCTCCTAAAGCTTGGTACAAATGCCTAACTAGCTTTCTTCTTGAAAAAGGCTTTGAAATTGGAAAGATAGACTCAACGCTGTTCACAAAAAGGGTTAATGGTGAACTATTTGTGTGCCAAATATATGTTGATGATATTATCTTTGGTTCAACTAACCCCCATTTTAGCAAGAAGTTTGGACAGCTCATGTCGGAGAAGTATGAAATGTCCATGATGTGTGAACTCAAATTCTTCCTTGGGTTGCAAATCAAGCAATCTAAGGAGGGTACTTTTGTCTCACAAACAAAGTACACCAAGGATCTCTTCAAGAAGTTCAACATGCAAGAAAGCAAAGGTATGAGTACCCCCATGCCTACCAGTGGACATAATGACTTGACAAAAGATGGAGAACCCGTTGATCAAAGGGTTTACCGATCTATGATTGGTTCTCTACTAAATCTTTGTGCTTCTCGTCCTGACATAATGTTGAGTGTATGCATGTGTGCGAGATATCAAGCAGCCCCTAAAGAATGTCATCTTAAAGCTGTTAAAAGGATAGTGAGATACTTGATGCACACACCAAACTTTGGCATTTGGTATCCTAAGAGAGCTTCTTTCGATCTTGTTGGCTATTCCGACTCGGACTATGCCGGTGACAAGGTTGATAGAAAGTCAACTTCGGGTACGTGTCAATTCCTTGGTCGATCCCTTGTATCTTGGTCCTCCAAGAAACAAAATTCGGTATCATTATCCACTGCCGAAGCAGAATATATTGCTGCTGGTTCGTGTTGTGCTCAATTGCTATGGATGACACAAACGCTTAAGGATTATGGGATACATGTGAGACGTGTTCCCTTGCTTTGTGACAATGAGAGTGCAATTAAAATTGGACACAATCCAGTGCAACACTCTCGAACAAAGCATATTGAAGTTCGTCACCATTTTATTCGCGATCATATTGCCAAGGGTGATATTAATCTTAAGCATGTTCGTACTGACAAACAACTTGCTGATATCTTTACAAAACCTCTTGATGAGAAAGTGTTTTGTCGCTTAAGGAGTGAGTTGAACATCATTGATGCTTCAAACTTGGAGTGATAACCTCTTTGATGCATGCAAGGCATGAGCCTCTTGACTAATCCTTGATATTTCTCTTATGATGATGATCATATGTCTTGGACACATTTGCCTCCTTGTATTGCATCTAACTCTTTGCAGGTACTTGGATGATCTACATTCCACAAGATTACCACACACTCAAATCATGAGTAATCTTGTCATTGACCAAGTATCTAGCCCTTTGGGATGTTGAGTTCATGGAACAAAATTCCACATATCCTTTTTGACATCTTATACATCTAGTATTTCACTCTTGTCATCTTGGATATTCTTGAGTATTTCCTTGCTTGCCTAACCCATGTAGGAAGATGAACTATACAAGTAGAAATGGCGCTCCAACTTCACATTCAATGAGCACCTACATCAAGCTTACCTACATGAGTAAAGCAACAACAAGCCCAAGGTATGTTCTTCACATCTTTAAGGAGCTTTGCTCAAAGTCATGAGTACAAGCACCTTCATAAGATGTGATCACATCAAATGCTTAATCGAAAAATGGCAACCCCATTTTGAGCTTAAACGATGAGTATGACCTATGATCAAATGTCCTCATTTGACTCCTAAGTCAATATACTCAAACATAGGTGACTTTGTCGCCGACCTTCTTCTAGATGAAGTACATATGCTTTTGGAGTTCTTCTGTTTTCTCTTATGTTCTCTCATTGAGTTTTCTTTTAAAAAAAACTTCATCTAGAAATCTTTTTCATTTCTTTTCTTATGTTTCTTTGAATATCATTCTGGCTCTGATCAATTCCCCGAAAATCTTTTACAAATTCATTGCAAATCTTTTGAAACTTTCCTCGCAAAGTGAGCTGAATTATTTCTATATTTTCTTGGAGTTAAACTCGGCGTCACCGATTTGAAACTTTCGGTTTAACCGAAAAGGATTCGGACCCACCGATCCATCTAATTCGGTGTCACCGATTTATCTTCCAGGACATCACCTTCTGCAGCTCCACTCAGACTTAAATCTTAAAGGGGAGAAGACTCAAATTTAAATTCTCAATGTTTCTCTATGAATGTTCTTATTTGCCCTGTTGTGATTCTTAAGGATCCCACTTCTTTCTTTCTTTCTTTCCTTCTTTCTTTCCATCTTTCCTGTCCTACCTAGTTTGCTGTCCTTTTCGGCACTTGATGTCAAAGGGGGAGAGGACTTAGGGGGAGTAAGGGGGAGTAGGGGAGAAGAGAAGACTTAGGGGAAGAAGAAAAGCAATCTTATCTTAAGGGGGAGAGAATCACATCAAAGCTTTGTCGTGTTTTACATTGGACATTACAATTGGCATCATTCTCTTGATTTTGCTTTCCATAACAAAATCTCTCAGAGTTCATTGAAAATCTTTTAGCTTCGGAGACATGTTTGCTGATTCAAGCCTGTGCTCAATATGAGACACTCTTTATACATGTCCTCCCTGGCTTGGTACTCTTGATGTTCTTGTAGTTGGTTGAAGAAATACTCTTGTGTTATCTAACCTTGTTTTCCCAAGTTTATCTCTTCATGTACAATGCCAAGGAACCTCAAGGTAAGTATATGCATCTTGCAGAATGTGCATGATGGTGACTTGCTTGTAAATACTTGTTTGCAAGAAATCACCATGCACATATGCATTATCACTCAATTCCTTTTTCTTCTGCTCTGATGCATATAGCCAAGCTGCATGTAGCACATCTTGCTTATCTCTCTTGTGTGCTTGTGGTAGTCCAAAACCATAATCTATGAAAATCTTGCACACTTGTAGGGGGAGCCTGTGTACTACATGCTTGTCAAAGCTTTCGTGATAATTCTGTCTTTCTTTCTTTCAATAAGCTTTGATGTCTTGTTTAGTATAATTTCAGTGTGTTGCCATCAATTACCAAAAAGGGGGAGATTGAAAGCACATTTGCTCCCTGGGTGGTTTTGGTAATTAATGACAACATACTTTGTGGTTGGACTAATGCTTTTATCAAGTATGTTTCAGGAAACCCAATCACATTGGTATGGCAAGATGACTGAAGAAGTGGACCCCTCAAATGCTAAGGCAAGCATTGGCAAAAGCTCAAGACTCCATTTTGGTTTAGTGATCAAAGATCACATTGAGTCCATAGGAAAAGCCAATACTATTAAAAGGGGATGAGGTTGTGTTGATGATCTGGTTGCTCAAGTGCTTAGTGATTTAGCTCCTTCAACTATCAGCACCTTTCACTTCTATACACACTCATAAGTAATCTCGGACAAACCGATTCTTCCAACTCAGTCCCACCGAGATGAACCTCTTCTGCCATATTCCAAACCCTAGAAAAATCGGTCATACCGAATTTGAGATCGGTCACACCGAAACTGAACTGCCAACCTTCTGTAACAATTTCATATCATTTCGGAATAACCGAGTTTGTATTATCGGTCTCACCGAAATGGGCTAGCTTCTGTCCTGGCTCAAATCGGTCTCACCGATAATTCATTTTCGGTCTAACCGATTCTGGCATGTTCCTATTCTTTCTCAAATCGGTCCAACCGAGTTTTCTTTCTCGGTCTCACCGAAAACTCTAACGTTCATATCAGATACACTTTCGGTCCCACCGAGATGGTATTTTCGGTCCCACCGAAAATCCCAACGTTCACTATATTTGAACTTTCGGTCTGACCGAGTTTTCACTTCGGTCTCACCGAGATTGGTCAAATGTGTGTGTAACGGTTGGATTTTGTGTGGAGGCTATATATACCCCTCCACCCCCTCTTCATTCGTGAGGAGAGCCATCAGAAAGTACCACCACTTCTACCATACACTTTCTGAGAAGTGAACCACCTACCCTTGTGTTGAGATCAAGCCATTCCATTCCTACCATATGAAACTTGATTTCTAGCCTTCCCAAGTTGCTTTCCACTCAAACCTTTCTTCCACCACAGCCATATCAGTGAGGAGAGTTGAGTGTTGGGGAGATTATCAGTTGAAGCACAAGAGCAAGGAGTTCATCACCATCAACACCGTCTATTACCTTTTGGAGGGTGGTGCCTCCTAGATTGGTTAGGTGTCGCTTGGGAGCCTCCGTCTTTGAGATGTGGAGTTGAACCAAGAAGTTTGTAAGGGCAAGGAGATCGCCTACTTCGTGAAGATCTACCCCGAGTAAGGCTAGTCCTCCGTGGGCGTAGGCCATGATGGAATAGACAAGGTTGCTTCTTCGTGGACCCTTCGTGGGTGGAGCCCTCCGTGGACTCGCGCAGCCGTTACCCTCCGTGGGTTGAAGTCTCCATCAACGTGGATGTACGATAGCACCACCTATCGGAACCACGACAAAAATCTTCGTGTTACCAAACTGCGTTTGATCTTCTCCACCTCTCTTTACTATATATGCAATTTACTTTCCGCTGCCCATACTCTAGAATTGCATGTGTAGTGTGTTACTTGACTTGATCTTAATTGTAAAACTGCCAAAAACTTTGCACAACCAAAAGGCAGATTTTTTATATTGTCAAGTAGTCTAATCACCCCCCCTCTAGACATACTTCTTCGATCCTACAGCGAGCTCAACTGCTCCTGGACTACCATCCAACGGCAGACAAGATCGACGACTGGAGGGCCACCATTCAGAGTCTCAGCGGCTTCGCCAACGGCGACACTCCACGGCAGCCGAGTACATCGCAGCCGCGGCAAGTCAGCCAGGCACGAGCCGGTGGAGACAAGACCGGTGGGGGTGCAACCACCGTGCACTCTCCGCCCCGAAGACCAAGATCACCGACTCGCCGGATCCACCTCGATAGTGACTCCACCGCGTCATCAGATCCACGAGCTCGTCGTGATCAGCGCCAAGTTCTTCACGAATGACAGCAAGAAGACACTCGTACTCGCATCGAGCGCCGAAGAGAAGCGCGGCGTCAATCGGACCAGCGCGCTGGGCCCTCTGATGACATGCATGCGCCATGGGAACCAGGCAACTTGCCGTACGCGGTAGGTTGCCCTGCGTTTACTCGTGAGCTGCGGCAAGTCCAGTGGCCCAGCAGGAAGAATTTCAAGCCAGACGTACCAGAGAAGTACGACGGCAAGTCGCATCCGTCGGAGTTCCTCAGCATCTACACCATCGCGGTGTAAGCTGCCGGGGGGCGGGACGACAAGATCCTTGCCAACTACTTCCCGCTGGTGCTCAGGCCCAACGTCAGGTCCTGGCTCATGCACTTGCCGGACAACTCCATTTCCTCCTGGGCAGACCTATGCCATCAGTTTGTCGGCGCCTTTACAGGCGGCCACAAACCTCATGGCCAAGAGAGTGACCTTCATCTGCTCGCCCAGAAGGAAGGAGAGCCCCTGCGCAAGTATTTTCAGAGATTCAGCCGTGTATAGCACAGCATCCCAGATGTCCACCCTGCCGCGGTCATCAGTGCGTTCCATCAGAACGTGCGTAACCGCAGGATGAGGGAGGAGATGGCGATGTGCAAGATCAGAGACGTCAGTGAGCTGTATGCCCTGGCCGACAAGTGTGCACGTGCTGAGGAAGGGAGGAAACTCCCCGAAGAGAATACAGGAACAGGACGATCTGACAGCGAGGATGCTACCCCGGCAAAGAAAAACCAGCGGCGGAACAACAAGAAGAAGAAAGGCAAAGATGTGCTAGTCATTGAGCAGTCCGGCAATGAAGGTGGCGCCAAGAAAGCCAAAGCTGGTAGCTCCGGCAAGGAGATTGCCGCATGCACCAACTGCCAGGCTGTGGCGGTCACCGACAAGCAGGACGGCACCAACAAGCAGTACTGCAAGTGTTGGAAATATGCCCTAGAGGCAATAATAAAAGAGTTATTATTATATTTCCTTGTTCATGATAATCGTTTATTATCCATGCTATAATTGTATTGATTGGAAACTTAAATACATGTGTGGATAAATAGACAAACTTTGTGTCCCTAGTAAGCCTCTTCAGGACTAGCTCGTTGATCAAAGATGACCGCGGTTTCCAGGTCATACACATGAGTTGTCATTTGATAACGGGATCACATCATTAGGAGAATGATGTGATGGACGAGACCCAAACGTTAAACATAGCTTTTGATCGTATCAGTTATCGCTATAGTTTTCTGCATGTCAAGTATAAGTTCCTATGACCATGAGATCATGTAACTCACTGACACCGTAGGAGTGCCTTGTGTGTGCCAAACGTCGCAACGTAACTGGGTGACTATAAAGGTACTCTACAGGTATCTCCGAAGGTGTCTGTTGAGTTGACATGGATCGAGACTGGGATTTGTCACTCCGTGTGATGGAGAGGTATCTCCGGGACCACTCGGTAATACGTCATCTCAATGAGCTCAAAGTGACTAAGTAGTTAGTCACGGGATTATGTATTACGGAACGAGTAAAGAGACTTGCCGGTAACGAGATTGAACTAGGTATAGAGATACCAACGATCGAATCTCGGGCAAGTAACATACCGATGAGACAAAGGGAACTGTATACGGGATTGCCTGAATCCTTGACATCGTGGTTCATCCGATGAGATCATCGAGGAACGTGTGGGAACCAATATGGGTATCCAGATCCCACTATTGGTTATTGACCTGGGAGTGTCTCGGTCATGTCTGCATAGTTTCCGAACCCGCGGGGTCTACACACTTAAGGTTCGGTGACGCTAGGGTTGTTAGTGAGAACAGTGCATGGTAACCGAAGGTTGTTCGGAGTCCCGGATGAGATCCCGGACGTGACGAGGGTCTCCGGAATGGTCCGGGGACGAAGATTGATATATAGGATGAGAGTGAACGGTGTCCGGAAGTGTTCCGGGGAGCACCGGGGAGTCGTTGGATGACCGAAAGGGGTTTCGGGGGGTCCCGGTAATTGTTACGGGCCCTATGGGCCACAAGTGGGAGACACAACAGCCCTCATGGGGCTGTGCGCCCCCCCTTGGGCCCTCTCCACCTGCGCATGGGGGCTGGTCCCCCCCTAGGGCAGCCGCACCCTTTGGAGTGGGGGCAAGGCACTTGGGGGGGGGGGAAACCCTAGCCCCTGGGCCGCCGCCCCTCCCATCTCCCCTTGGCCGCCGCCCCTAGGGGGAAACCCTAGGGCGCCCCCTCCCCTCTCTCCCCCCTATATAAAGAGAGGCAGAGGGAGGGCAGCCACACACGTTCGTGCCTCGGCGCTGCCCTCCCTCTCCCACGAATATCTTCATCCAGTTTGCAGTGCTTGGCGAAGCCCTGCTGGAATTCCTCCACCACCATCTCCACCACGCCGTCGTGCTGCTGGGTTTCTCCGTCAACTTCTCCTTCCCCCTTGCTGGATCAAGAAGGAGGAGACGTCCCCGAGCTGTACGTGTGAAGAACGCGGAGGCACCGTCCGTTTGGTGCTAGGATCTTCGGCGATCTGAATCGCGGCGAGTACGACTCCATCAACCGCGTTCTTGAACGCTTCCGCTTAGCGATCTACAAGGGTATGTGGATCCAACTCTCCCCTCATAGATGCATCTCCTAGATTGATCTTGGTGGGCGTAGGAAAATTTTTGTTTCCCATGCAACGTTCCCCAACAGTGGCATCATGAGCTAGGTTCTTGCGTAGATGCTTTCACGAGTAGAACACAAAGGGGTTTGTGGGCGTTGATGTTTAGATTGCTTCCCTCCTTGGTCTTTCTTGATTCAGCGGTATTATGGGATGAAGCGGCCCGGACCAACTTTACATGTCCACGTACATGAGACCGGTTCCATCGACAGACATGCGACTTTTGTTGCATAAGATGGCTAGCGGGTGTCTGTCTCTCCTATCTTAGTTGAATCGGAATAGACAAAGGCGGTCCTTGTAGAAGGTTAAATAGCAACTTAAATATCACCGTTGTGGCTTTGCGTAGGTAAGAAGCGTTCTTGCTAGATACCCATAGCAGCCACGTAAAACATGCAACAACAATTTAGAGGACGTCTAACTTGTTTTTGCAGGGTATGTATGTGATATGATATGGCCAATGACATGATGAGATATATTTGATGTATGAGATGATCATGTTTGAATAGTTAATATCGACTTGCATGTCGATGTATACGGCAACCGGCAGGAGCCATAGGGTTGTCTTTAATTTTTGTATGACCTGCGTGTCAATCATTAAGCGCTATGTAATGCTTTACTTTATCGCTAAACGGTAGCAATAGTAGTAAGAGCATGGTGGGCGCGCGACAACCCCGATGGCGACACGATGATGGAGATCATGATGATGGGGATCATGGTGTTATGCCGGTGACGATGGAGATCATGCCGGTGCTTTGGAGATGGAGATCAAAAGCACGAGTTGATGGCCATATCATGTCACTTATGATTTGCATGTGATGTTAATCCTTTTATGCATCTTATTTTGCTTAGGACGACGGTAGCATTATAAGATGATCCCTCACTAAAATTTCAAGATAAAATTGTGTTCCCCCCGAGTGTGCGCCGTTGCGAAGGTTTGTCGTTTCGAAGCACCACGTGATGATCGGGTGTGATAGACTCTACGTTCGCATACAACGGGTGCAAGCCAGTTTTGCACATGCAGAACACTCGGGTTAGACTTGACGAGCCTAGCATGTACAGACATGGCCTCGGAACACGGAAGACCGAAAGGTCGAGCATGAGTCATATAGTAGATATGATCAACATGAAGATGTTCACCATTGACACCACCTCATCTCACGTGATGATCAGACTTGGGTTGGTGGATTTGGATCATGTCACGCTCGGATGACCAGAGGGATGTCAATTTGAGTGGGAGTTATAAGTAATTTGATTAGTTAAAACTCACTTATCATGAACAATAGTCTAAGATGTCTTTGCAAATCTTTTGTTGTAGATGGCTCGCGCAGTAGCTCCCCTGAATTTTAATGCGTTCCTAGAGAAAACTAAGCTGAAAGATGATGGGAGCAACTTTGTGGACTGGCTCCGCAATCTGAGGATCATCCTCACGGCTGCCCAAAAGGTTTATGTCCTAAATGCACCGCTAGGTGAACCCCCCGCTCCGGCCTCTGTGGACGTTATGAACGCCTGGCAGTCGCGTTGGGATGACTACTCAGTAGTGCAGTGTGCCATGTTGTATAGCTTGGAAGGAGGACTTCAAAGGCGTTTTGAACGTCATGGAGCATATGAGATGTTCCAGGAGTTGAAGTTCATCTTTGAAAAGAATGCCAAGATCGAGAGGTATGAGACCACCGATAAATTCTTTGCTTGCAAGATGGAGGAGAATTCGTCTGTCAGTGAGCACTTACTGAAGATGTCTGGGTACTATACCCGCATAGCTGATCTGGGACTTGTGTTCCCGGAGGAGGCTATCATTGACAGAATTCTCCAGTCACTCCCACCTAGCTACAAGAGCTTCGTGCAGCAGTATAACATGCAAGGGATGAACAAATCCATCGCCGAGCTGTTTTCAATGCTGAAAGTCGCTGAGGCAGACATCCAGAAGGAGTATCAAGTGTTGATGGTCAATAAAACTACCAGTTTCAAGAAAAATGGCAAGGGCAAGAAGGGTAACGCTAAGAAGGGTGGCAAGGCAGTTGCTCATCCAGTGAAGAAACCCAAGGCTGGGCCCAAGCCAGAGACTGAGTGTTTCTATTGTAAGGGGAACGGCCACTGGAAGCGGAACTGCCCTAAGTATCTGGCAGACAAGAAGGGGGCAAACAACAACAACAAGCAGGGTATATGTGATATACATGTTATTGATGTGTACCTCACCAACTCTCGTTGTAGTGCCTGGGTATTTGATACCGGTTCGGTTGCTCACATTTGCAACTCTAAACAGGAACTACAGAATAAATGGAGGCTGGCGAAGGACGAAGTGACGATGCGCGTGGGAAATGGTTCCAAGGTTGATGTGATCGCCGTCGGCACGCTCGCTCTTCGATTACCATCGGGATTAGTTATGAACCTGAATAATTGTTATTTAGTGCCTGCGTTGAGCATGAACATTATATCTGGATCTTGTTTAATGCGAGACGGTTACTCATTTAAATCAGAGAATAAAGGTTGTTCTATTTATATGGGTAATATCTTTTATGGTCATGCACCCGAAGTAGGGGGTTTATTCTTATTGAATCTCGATAGTGATGATACACATGTTCATAACATTGATGCCAAAAGATGTAGAGTTGATAACAATAGTACCACTTTCTTGTGGCATTGCCGTCTGGGTCATATCGGCGTGAAACGCATGAGGAAACTCCATGCTGATGGACTTTTGGAGTCTCTTGATTTTGAATCACTTGACACATGCGAGCCGTGCCTCATGGGCAAGATGACTAAGACCCCGTTTTCAGGAACAATGGAACGGGCAAGTGACTTATTGGAAATCATACATACTGATGTGTGTGGCCCGATGAGTGTCACGGCGCGCGGTGGATATCGGTATTTTCTCACCTTCACTGACGACTTAAGTAGATATGGGTATATTTACTTAATGAAGCATAAGTCTGAAACGTTTGAAAAGTTCAAGCAATTTCAGAGTGAAGTTGAGAATCATCGTAACAAGAAGATCAAGTTCCTACGATCTGATTGAAGGGGAGAGTATCTGAGTTATGAGTTTGGCAATCACTTAAGAAAATGTGGAATTGTTTCACAGTTGACGCCACCTGGAACACCACAGCGTAATGGTGTGTCCGAACGTCGTAATCGAACCCTATTAGATATGGTGCGTTCTATGATGTCTCTTGCCGATTTGCCACTATCGTTTTGGGGATATGCGTTAGAGACAGCTGCATTCACTTTAAATAGGGCTCCATCTAAGTCCGTTGAGACAACACCGTATGAACTGTGGTTTGGTAAGAAACCTAAGTTGTCTTTTCTCAAAGTTTGGGGTTGCGATGCTTATGTCAAAAGGCTTCAGCCAGAAAAGCTCGAACCCAAAGCGGACAAATGTGTCTTCATAGGATACCCAAAAGAGACGGTTGGGTACACCTTCTATCTCAGATCCGAGGGCAAAGTGTTTGTCGCTAAGAATGGGTCCTTTCTCGAGAAAGAGTTTCTCTCGAAAGAATTGAGTGGGAGGAAGGTAGAACTTGATGAGGTTATTGAACCTCTGCTTCAACCAGAGAGTAGCGCAGCACAGAAAGATGTTTTTGTGGAGCCTGCAACGGTTGAAGAGGAAGCCAATGATGATGATCAAGAAGCTTCTGATCAAGTTACTACCAAACCTCGTAGGTCGACAAGGGTACGCACTGCACCTGAGTGGTATGGTAACCCTGTCTTGGAGGTCATGTTGTTGGACAACAGTGAACCTGCGAGCTATGGAGAAGCGATGGTGGGCCCGGATTCCGACAAATGGTTAGAGGCCATGAAATCCGAGATGGGATCCATGTATGAAAACAAAGTATGGACTTTGGAAGTATTACCTGAAGGGCGGAAGGCCATTCAGAATAAATGGATTTTTAAGAGAAAGACGGACGCTGACGGCAATGTCACCGTGTATAAAGCTCGACTTGTGGCAAAGGGTTTTTCACAAGTTCAAGGAGTTGACTACGATGAGACTTTCTCACCCGTAGCGATGCTTAAATCCGTCCGAATCATGTTAGCAATAGCTGCATATTTCGATTATGAAATTTGGCAGATGGATGTCAAAACAGCGTTCCTTAACGGTTTTCTTAAGGAAGATTTGTATATGATACAACCGGAAGGTTTTGTCGATCCAGAGAATGCTGACAAAGTTTGCAAACTCCAGGGCTGGTGCAAGCATCTCGGAGTTGGAATCTTCGCTTTGATGAGGTGATCAAAGCGTTTGGGTTTGTACAAGTTTACGGAGAAGCTTGTATTTACAAGAAAGTGAGTGGGAGCTCTATAGCGTTTCTAATATTATATGTGGATGACATATTGCTGATTGGAAACAATATAGAACTTTTGGATAGCGTGAAGGGGTATTTGAACAAGAGTTTTTCGACGAAGGACCTCGGTGAAGCTGCTTTCATATTGGGCATCAAGATCTATAGAGATAGATCGAGACGCTTGATAGGACTTTCACAAAGTACATACCTTGATAAAGTTTTGAAGAAGTTCAAAATGGATCAATCCAAGAAGGGGTTCTTGCCGGTATTGCAAGGTACAAAGTTGAGTAAGACTCAATGCCCAGTAACTGCGGAAGATAGAGAAAAGATGAGTGTCATCCCCTATGCTTCAGCCATAGGCTCTATCATGTATGCAATGCTGTGCACAAGACCAGATGTCAGCCTTGCCATAAGTATGGCCGGAAGGTTTCAAAGTAATCCTGGTATGGATCACTGGACAGCGGTCAAGAATATCCTGAAGTACCTGAAAAGGACTAAGGAAATGTTTCTCGTTTATGGAGGTGATCAAGAGCTCGTCGTAAAGGGTTACGTCGATGCAAGCTTTGACACTGATCCGGATGACTCTAAGTCTCAAACCGGGTACGTGTATATTCTCAACGGGGGAGCGGTAAGCTGGTGCAGTTCCAAGCAAAGCGTGGTAGCCGATTCTACATGCGAAGCGGAGTACATAGCTGCCTCGGAGGCGGCAAAGGAAGGTGTCTGGATGAAGGAGTTCATAACAGATCTTGGAGTTGTGCCTAGTGCATTGAACCCAATGACTCTGTTTTGTGACAACACTGGTGCCATTGCTCTAGCCAAGGAACCAAGGTTTCACAAGAGGACCAGACACATAAAGCGACGCTTCAATTCCATCCGCGATTCAGTCAAGGAGGAGGACATAAGCATTTGCAAAGTACACACGGATTTGAATGTTGCAGATCCGTTGACTAAGCCTCTTCCACGGGCTAAGCATGATCAACACCAAGACTCTATGGGTTTTAGATTCATTACCTTGTAATGCTAGATTATTGACTCTAGTGCAAGTGGGAGACTGTTGGAAATATGCCCTAGAGGCAATAATAAAAGAGTTATTATTATATTTCCTTGTTCATGATAATCGTTTATTATCCATGCTATAATTGTATTGATTGGAAACTTAAATACATGTGTGGATAAATAGACAAACTTTGTGTCCCTAGTAAGCCTCTTCAGGACTAGCTCGTTGATCAAAGATGACCGCGGTTTCCAGGTCATAGACATGAGTTGTCATTTGATAACGGGATCACATCATTAGGAGAATGATGTGATGGACGAGACCCAAACGTTAAACATAGCTTTTGATCGTATCAGTTATCGCTATAGTTTTCTGCATGTCAAGTATAAGTTCCTATGACCATGAGATCATGTAACTCACTGACACCGTAGGAGTGCCTTGTGTGTGCCAAACGTCGCAACGTAACTGGGTGACTATAAAGGTACTCTACAGGTATTTCCGAAGGTGTCTGTAGAGTTGACATGGATCGAGACTGGGATTTGTCACTCCGTGTGACGGAGAGGTATCTCCGGGCCCACTCGGTAATATGTCATCTCAATGAGCTCAAAGTGACTAAGTAGTTAGTCACGGGATTATGTATTACGGAACGAGTAAAGAGACTTGCCGGTAACGAGATTGAACTAGGTATAGAGATACCAACGATCGAATCTCGGGCAAGTAACATACCGACGAGACAAAGGGAACTGTATACGGGATTGCCTGAATCCTTGACATCGTGGTTCATCCGATGAGATCATCGAGGAACGTGTGGGAACCAATATGGGTATCCAGATCCCGCTATTGGTTATTGACCTGGGAGTGTCTCGGTCATGTCTGCATAGTTTCCGAACCCGCAGGGTCTACACACTTAAGGTTCGGTGACGCTAGGGTTGTTAGTGAGAACAGTGCATGGTAACCGAAGGTTGTTCGGAGTCCCGGATGAGATCCCGGACGTGACGAGGGTCTCCGGAATGGTCCGGGGACGAAGATTGATATATAGGATGAGAGTGAACGGAGTCCGGAAGTGTTCCGGGGAGCACCGGGGAGTCGTCGGATGACCGAAAGGGGTTTCGGGGGGTCCCGGTAATTGTTACGGGCCCTATGGGCCACAAGTGGGAGACTCAACAGCCCTCATGGGGCTGTGCGCCCCCCCTTGGGCCCTCTCCACCTGCGCATGGGGGCTGGTCCCCCCCTAGGGCAGCCGCACCCTTTGGAGTGGGGGGCAAGGCACTTGGGGGGGGAACCCTAGCCCCTGGGCCGCCGCCCCTCCCATCTCCCCTTGGCCGCCGCCCCTAGGGGGAAACCCTAGGGCGCCCCCTCCCCTCTCTCCCCCCTATATAAAGAGAGGCAGAGGGAGGGCAGCCACACACGTTCGTGCCTCGGCGCTGCCCTCCCTCTCCCACGAATATCTTCATCCAGTTTGCAGTGCTTGGTGAAGCCCTGCTGGAATTCCTCCACCACCATCTCCACCATGCCGTCGTGCTGCTGGGTTTCTCCGTCAACTTCTCCTTCCCCCTTGCTGGATCAAGAAGGAGGAGACGTCCCCGAGCTGTACGTGTGAAGAACGTGGAGGCACCGTCCGTTCGGTGCTAGGATCTTCGGCGATCTGAATCGCGGCGAGTACGACTCCATCAACCACGTTCTTGAACGCTTCCGCTTAGCGATCTACAAGGGTATGTGGATCCAACTCTCCCCTCGTAGATGCATCTCCTAGATTGATCTTGGTGAGCGTAGGAAAATTTTTGTTTCCCATGCAACGTTCCCCAACAGCAAGATCCACCGCACCAAGGGCCATTTCCTCCAGAGCTGCAAGAAGGTCGAGCAGCTTGTCGAGCAACAAAAGGCTAAATACGAGCGACGCGGCAAGGAGAAGGCCCAAGGAGGTGCTGGAGGATCCGGCAAGAAGCGCGCCGACCGGGGGGGACGCCGCGGCAAGGCCAAGCAGCGGCAAGGAGACAGACCTCCCCGCGGCCGCGACAAGGATGAAGATGACGACGACGATGAAGACATGGATGATGTCGAGACCAGTGAGCAGGAGTTCCAGAAAGCCACAGAGGTCTTGTGCGTTGATGGCGGTGCTTCTCTGCATACTTCACACCGCCAACTCCAGCAGTGGGTGCGGGAAGTCAATGCGGCAGAACCACCTGTCGATTCACGCAAGCTTCTGAAATGGTCCAGCACGCCTATCATCTTTGATATTGAGGACCACCCTGATCACACAACTGCGGTCGGGTGCTTGCCGATGTTGGTTTCACCAACTATCCGCAACCTCAAGGTCACTAAGATGCTAGTTGACGGCGGGGCCGGCTTGAACCTGATATCCTCCGCTGTACTCCAGAAACTCCAGATCCCTGACAGCGAGCTTGAAGAGGCCGGCACATTCCAAGGAATCAACCTAGGAAGGAGCAAGCCGAAGGGGAAGATCACGTTGCCGGTGACATTTGGTAGCGAGTTGAACTTCAGGACTGAGAGGGTCACTTTTGACGTTGCCGATTTTCCATTGCCTTACAATGGGATACTCACCGTCCAACACTCGCCAACTTTATGGCAGCCTCTCACTACGCATACAACATGCTGAAGATGCCAGGCCCGATAAGTGTCATCTCTGTCCTTGGCGACAAGAAGGATGCTCTTATCTGCGCCGACAAGATCTACCGGGAAGCTGCAGCCGTAACAGATCGCAAGTCACCTGCCGTTGAAGCTCCCAGGGAGAAATGTGTGAAGAAGACCAAGTCCGGCAAGAGTTCTGATGCCCACTCCGGCAAACGCACCTCTTCGGAGTGCTGCGGTACCGTCGAGGACGCACCATCGAGCTCCACCGGCAAGTGTAAGAAGACAATGGCAGCTCCGCCAGAGACCAAGAAGGTGTCCGCCAAGGAGGACGGCACTGGTGGTACCTTCACCATCAGTGCAACTCTTGACCCTAAATAGGAAAGCGCGCTCATTGCTTTCCTGCGGGCGAACGTCGACGTGTTTGCGTGGCAACCGTCTGACATCCCCGGTGTTCCCAGGAAAGTAATTGAGCACCATCTTGCCGTCTGTCCTCATGCGCGGCCCGTCAAGTAGAAGGTCAGGAAGCAAGCAGTGGAGCGCCAAGAATTCATCGCAGAAGAGATCAAGAAGTTGGAAGCAACAGGCCTTGTCAGAGGAGTGCTCCATCCTACGTGGTTGGCCAATCCTGTAGTCGTGCGCAAGGCAAACGGGAAATGGAGGCTTTGTATCGACTTTACCGATGTTAATAAAGCCTGTCCCAAAGACCATTTCCCTTGCCGCGCATTGACCAGATTGTTGACTCCACGGCCGGATGTAAATTGCTTTCATTTCTTGACGCATACTCAGGATACCATCAGATCTTCATGGCAGAAGAGGATGAGGAGAAGACCGCATTCATCACTCCATGTGGCACGTACTGTTTCATACGGATGCCTTTCGGTTTAAAGAATGCTGGTTCAACATTTGCAAGGGTAGTCCATGTCGCTTTTGATCCACAAATACATAGAAATGTGGAAGCCTACATGGATGACATAGTGGTCAAGAGCAAGGACAAGGCAACTCTGATTCAAGATTTAGACGAGACCTTTGCAAATCTGCGCAAGATCAGCCTCAAGCTCAACCCCGAGAAGTGTGTGTTTGGAGTCCCTTCCGGCAAGCTTCTCAGGTTCTTCGTGTCTCAGGGGGGAATTGAAGCCAATCCCGACAAGATCAAGGCCATTGAGCAGATTGAAGCACCAAAGCGCGTCAAGGATGTACGAAGACTTGCCGGTTGCGTGGCTGCTCTCAGCAGGTTTATCTCTAAGTCTGCTGAGCGCGCCCAGCCGTTTTCCAAAATATTGAAAAAGGCAGGTCCAATGAAATGGACTCCGGAAGCGGAGGCTGCGCTGCAAGACTTGAAGAGATACCTGTCCTCCACTCCAACACTTGTCGCACCTAAGCCACAAGAGAAGTTGCTGCTGTATATAGCGGCAACCAATCAAGTGGTTAGTGCTGCGTTAGTAGCGGAGAGTGAGGCAGATGATGAGCGGGCAACTACGGCAGGCGCATCCAGCGACAAGCAGGGGGCCTCCCCGACAAGCTCTGGTCCCGACAAAGATGAATCTACGAAGGCGCGCGAGGAGATACAGAAGAGAATGGTGCACTGCCCAGTTTACTTTGTCAGTTCCCTTCTGCAGGGGGCTAGGTCAAGGTACTCTGGTGTGCAGAAATTGCTTTTCGGCCTTCTCATGGCCTGGAGAAAGATGCGCCATTACTTCCAAGCACATGAGATCACAGTTGTCACTCGTTTTCCGCTGAAGAGGATACTGCAGAATCCAGAAGCAACAGGCAGGATTGTTGAGTGGGCACTGGAACTGTTAAGCTTTGGCCTTAAGTTTGAGAGCACTTCAACTATCCAAAGCAGAGCATTGGCAGAATTCATAGCAAAGTGGACGCCAACACTAGATGAAGAAATTCCAGAAACGAGCATCCCCGTCAAGGAGGCAAGCAAAGAGTGGCTGATGTACTTTGATGGTGCCTTCTCGCTGCAAGGCGCCGGTGCTGGCGTGCTGCTTGTTGCACCCACCGGGGAGCACCTCAAGTACGTAGTACAGATGCACTTTCCCAAGGAGGAAGCAACAAACAATACCGCAGAGTATGAAGGTTTGCTTGCCGGTCTCAGGATCGCGGTAGACCTTGGAATCAAGAAGCTCATTGTCAGGGGTGACTCGCAGCTTGTCGTCCGCCAAGTGAGCAGGAGTTATCAGAGTCCGTTGATGGAAGCCTACGTTGATGAAGTAAGAAAGCTATAAGAGCACTTCGACAGCCTACAGATGGAGCATGTTCCAAGAGCTCAGAACGACATTGCCGATGGCCTGTCGAAGTGCGCCGCACTTAAGTTACCTGTGGAACCAGGGATCTTTGTGCTCAAGCTGACTCAACCGTTTGTAACGCCATCAACTGGACAGAGCAAGAAGAGGAAGTTGATTTCTGGTGACTATTTTCCGGCAGAGCTTCCCGAAGCCGCCGCCAAGAAGGTCCCCAAGATCAACACCAAGAGTGCTGAGGAGCAGTCTGCTCCGGCAAGCCCTAGGGTTTGTTCCGTTGAAGCAGAGGCTCCCGACAAGTTTTGCTCCGGCAAGCTTGCCGGGGAACGTCAAGCTCCGGCTGAGCCGCAGGTTCTCGCCGTAGAAGCGGATGTTCCCGCAGCAGCAGATGTGCCTTTAGTCCTTGTTGTCGAGCCACAAGCTCCACCATGGGCACAGCAGATTGTCCGTTTCCTTTAGACAGGATAACTTCCTGAAGAGCAAGAAGAAGCGGAAAGAGTAGCCCGGCAGTGAAGTATGTACCAGTTTGTCGACAACACACTGTACAGAAGAAGACTCAACGGTGTGAAATTGAAGTGTATTCACCGGGAAGGCGGACAAAAGCTGTTGGCAGAGATACATGGAGGCATATGTGGTCACCACATTGGCGCAAGAGCACTTGCCGGCAAAGCATTCAGGCAAGGTTTCTTTTGGCCGACAGCCCTCCAGGATGCAACTGCACAAGTAACCAAGTGTGAAGCATGCCAGTTCCATTCCAAGCAGATACACCAGCCAGCTCAAGCTCTCCAGACGATCCCTTTATCCTGGCCATTTTCGGTCTGGGGGCTCGACATCCTCGGCCCCTTTCCCCGAGCAGTCGGGGGCTTTGAGTACTTGTACGTTGCAATCGACAAGTTCACAAAGTGGCCGGAAGTGGAAGCAGTGAGGAAGGTGACAGCACAGTCAGCAGTCAAGTTCTTCAGGTCGATTGTTTGCCGCTTCGGGATCTCTAACAGGATCATCACCGACAATGGTACGCAATTCACGAGCCGCACCTTCATGCAGTACGTCCAAGATCTTGACGCCAAGGTCTGCTTCGCTTCTGTTGCTCACCCGAGAAGCAACGGTCAAGCGGAGAGGGCAAATGCTGAAGTGTTGCGTGGGCTCAAGACCAGGACTTTCGACAGGCTGCGCAAGTGCGGAAGAAACTGGATTGAGGAGCTGCCGGTGGTTCTTTGGTTGATCAGGATGACACCAAATCGAGCCACTGGCCAGACACCTTTCGCTCTAGTCTATGGAGCAAAGGCAGTTCTCCCCACGGAACTCGTATACGGGTCACCTCGAGTGCTCGCTTATGATGAGCTTGAGCAAGAGCAGCTGCGACAAGATGACGCGCTGCTCCTTGAGGAAGACCGTTTTCAGGCTGCTGTACGAGCTGCTCGCTACCAGCAAGCTTTACGCCGCTACCATAGCCGCAAAGTTCACACCAGAAGTCTCGACGAAGGCGACCTTGTTCTTCGGCGCGTTCAGTCCGCTAAGAATTCCAACAAGTTGACGCCGAAGTGGGAAGGCCCTTACTGGGTGAAACGAGTCACTAGGCCTAGCGCTGTCCGCCTTGAGACCGAAGATGGCATTCCGGTGAGCAACTCCTGGAACATTGAGCATCTTCGTAAGTTTTACCCGTAAGGCGCGGTTGCCGGAACCTGTTCCGGCAACCACCTTTTGTACAAGTCTTGCCGCTGTTGCATGAAATCCTTTGTACAAAGCCGGGCGCAGACCCCGTGCATAGATAAAGCTCATGTGTTCCGCACATCTTGACAATTTCATGCTTTCTATTTTTTGCATGTGTTATCTGACACTTTGTGCAGCGCCTACAATAACGAGCCGTAAGGCTCCATATCTTTATTTTCTCTTCTTTCTTTTTCTCAAGGAAAGGAAGGTTCCCTCGCCCACAAGTTTGCCTGGGGGGAAAGGAGAAGATAATGGTATGGACCAGGCGTCGTTCAAGAAAGTTTTGCCTTACCGGGAAGCAAACAACAGAAAAGCTAAGTTGCCAAAGTTTGAGCAATCATATTTTTTAAATTTTTAAGTTATCTTCCTTGAACGACCGTGCTTTGTATGGAAAACCTGTACACGGAGGAACCAACTCGTAGCTAGTTGCGCCCTTACTTTGTTTCGAGTCCGCTCAACAACTTAAGTGTGCTGCGACTAGTTGCGACAAGGTTTCTTGTCGGTAACGGCACCGCCAGCAGGCTGCTGATGTCCCGCACTCAGCGCTCGCGGCTAAGGTGCCTGCGCCGGCAAGTTCCCTAAAAGCGTAGGGCAAAAACATAGAAAGGAAGGAATCAAGTAAAGGAAATAACATTGCAATCATTACCCAAGATAGAGTTATATTACAAGGTAGCTTGTCGCGGCTCTAACAGATTGTTCTCATAACATGACCAGCAGCGACAAGAAAAGAAGAAAACGGGCGGCCTAGTCTACGCGATCGCCCTCAATCCTCTTGATCCCGCTCACCTTGTCCACAACGGGTGTGACAAGGGTCTTGAGCGCTTCCAGATCAACATCTGGCGGCAGGGTCTTGAGGACGTTGGTGAGGTTGAGGCCCGGGTTGCGGAAGGCCACCTTCACCAACACCTTTTGAAGAGCTCCCGCGCAGATCTTGCGCGACTCGTCGGCCAGCTGCTTTGGGAACTTCTCCCGGAGTCGCTGGAGCGCCGACGCCATGCCTTTGAAGAACAAGGTGAGCTTGGCGCTGGGTTGGAGGTTCTCATCGGAGGGATACCCGAGATCCTCCATCCCCAGCTGCGCCAGCTCCCTGTCGATGTCTGCGGCAGCATCCACGAGACCCTCCGTCCAGTGCTCCGCATTCTCCCTAAGAGCGTTCTGGGCGGCAGCAGCACTCGCCAGCAGCGCCACATCGGCCTTGATCTTCTTCTTCAAAGCCACCTCCTGCTCCCTGGCGCCGTCCAGCGTCTTGGTCAAAGTAGTCAGCTTCAACTCAAGATCTGCGTTGGAGTCCTTGGCGGCGTCAAGTTCCTTGCGCTTCTCGGTGAGACGAACCTGCAGCTCTGACAAGCTGTAGGCGTCCTTCTCCCGCTCAAGCTTGAGCGGGGCAAGCTCTTCACCGCTCGCCTTGAGATCGGCCTCCAACCGCGCCACCTTCGTCTCCAGCTCTTTCTTGGCGGCCTCGGCAGCTGCGGCAGCATCCTCTGCTTGCTTGAGGGCTCCGCCGAATGTTTGCTCGCGCACAGTAAGCTCCTCCTCATGGCTGTCAAGGTTAACCTTTCGCTGCGCCAGCTCGCCCTCCTGCGCAGACAGGTTCTCAGCGGCAAGCCGCTGTTGCTCTTCGACTTCAGCCTTCTCGAGGAGGAAGGCCTTCTGCTCCTCAGCAAGTTGCGCCCGCTCCTCTGCCAGGGACCGGAGAGCTTCCTGGTTAAGACCCCGGAGCTCCTCCGCACGCTTCTCAATGTCTGCTCCCGCCTTCGCGACAAGCGCCTCTCGGGATTCCAGCTTGGCCTGCCGAGCATGGTAGAGCAACACCAGCTTCCGCAGCAGCCGCTCCTCCTCAGGCTCGTCGCTGCTGGTGCTCGGCGCATCAACCAGCGTCAGCCCAGCGGAGGCGAGCACCTCTCTATCGAAGCTTTCTCCTTCGACCGGCGCCCTGGATTTTGACGCGCAGGGGAGGTTGATGAAGACGTTTTCGCCAGCCTTCAAGTAGATGCCTGGCTGGGGCTCTCCGGGGCCTGACGCTGCGGCAGCGGCGGAAGGATTGGCGGTCGGCGTAGCGCCGGGCGCTCCTGCGGCCTCAGGGCCGTCAGTGCGATCGCCAGACCCCTCGCCAGCTCCTGCGGCGGCAGCTTTGGCGGCCTCTTCGGCGGCGTTCTCCTCGCCAGCAACCTCGGTCTCCATCGGCTCCGCAGCAGATGGGTCTGATAGCCGAAAAACGGAGAAAAGTCAAGCAAATATCCAAAAAGAAGATCAAAAGAAGAAGAACCCAAGGGAAGTTTTGAAGCGAGAGGATTACCTGTACCGGTTTCTGCAGTCGTAGTCTCCGCCGCCGGAGGGCCGCTGGTGCTGCCGCTTGCCGCCGCAGCGCTGGCTGGCATCCCTCCTGCGCGAGCCGGCTCCTCGGCGGAGTACCTTGCCGGAGAATTCTCCCTTGGCGGCGTAGTTGAAGCAGATGGCATGTCGGGGGCGGTCTCCGGGCGCTCCTGGTGGGGCTGCTCTGCTCCTACACAAACCAATAATCAGATGTCAGCAAAGAAAGAGCATCCATGCCCGCCTAACAGCGGAAAGCGAACCATATACTTACGCTGGGAGCTGCTCTGGAGAATAGTTGCCGGGTCCGGCAAGGTGGTCTCGGACGCATCCTCTGCTGTCGCGGTGGGTTCGTCCTCGACAATGATCACCCCCTTTGGACGCACTGGGAACTTGGCTCTCTTCGCCGCTCTCTGGGCCAGACTCCTAAAAAGGAATAAGTTCGGAGTAAAGCAAATGAGATACAAGACAAAACAGCGAGAGTTGAAGAACTACAAGTACAACAAAGAAACTTACTCTTCTTCTTCCTCGTCGGAGCTGAACACGGAGTAGTCGAAGTCCGACTCACCTCCTGCGCGAGGAGGCGGAGGAGTAGGTTCCCTTAGCCGCTTGGCGGGAGCAGTGGCGGTGGTCCGAGACGACCCCGCTCCGGCTGCCGCCGCGGCGTGAGAAGCGGCAGGAGCAGAAGCGATGGTCCGGGTGGACCCCGCTCCAGTTGCCGCAGCAGCGTGAGGTGCTCCCGCGGCAACAGTGCTTTCCGCGGTGGAGCGTGTCATGCGGCGCAGCGACTATCAACTCGTTTGCCGCTCCGCTACGACCCCGGCCTTGCAGAGACGCCTTCTTGGTGGAGCTGGGGGCTCTGCTTGCGACGAGCTGTCTGAGGATGAGGAGGAAGAGGAGTTGATCTCCAACGAGCCGCTCGTATCCTCGGCGGACTCGCTCGACCCGACATCATGCCCGGCAAGCTCTTCCACGCCGGCAAGCTCCTCTCGCTCGGCACGGCTTGCCGACTCTGCTGCCTCCGCCTCCTCCACGGTGAATCAAAACTTGCCCGCGGCTACGCCTGCTGCCGCCTCTTCCAGCCTAGTGGCGATGCGTTTCATCTCCGCATCGGTGGTGGTGCGAGTGAGGCTTTTCTGTTCGTCGGAGCGGACCGGCACTTCTACCAAGCCGTCAAAGAACTCCTGCACGACGTCATCTGCAGGCTCTTGCCAAGTTGGGACAATTCCATGCGAGTCGCACAGCGGCATCATTGCACGGATGCGGCTGAGCGAGGAGTTGTTGCACAGCGGAACGACATCCTTCGGCAACCTGAACACTTCGGGATGTTGAGGGTCGTACTTGAACAGCTCCCGGAGCATTGCGTCAAGTTCCATAACAGTGAAGTTGAAGTTGAGGCCCGGGCGCAGCCTCATGATGTCCGCCGCATTCTGGAAGTCCCAGGCGGGTCTCCTCCTCTCCTGCAGGGGGGCGATGCGGCGGCGAAGAAAATCTGCGCCAACCGCACCTGCAGTGAGCCCGGCAAGCCTAAGGCGTTGGATCCGGGTGACGGCAATCATCAGCCTGTCGTCTTCCGGGGCCACGTTGCTCCAATCGCTGCCGCGCGCTACTGGGGTTTGGCGCTGGGCGGTAAACGGTTGCGGGTCCTCCTCGACAATCCAGCACCAGTCTGCTCTCCATTCCTCCCACTTGCCGCGGAACTCTCCCTCCAGATAAGCATCCTTCTTGCCGGCTCTCGAGATCCAGGCGATTCCGCCGGATAAAGGCTCTCCTCTCTCAACTCGGGGCATAAAGAAGTGGCGAAAAAGGGCTACGTTAGGATAGACTCCGACAAAGTTTTCGCAGAGATGTGCGAAAACTGCCATAGTCAGAACAGCATTGGGGGTGAAGTCAAGGAGGCGGAACCCGTAGGTGTTCATAAGATCGCAGATAACTCAGAGAAAGGCGGGCAGAGCCCGCAGTAGAAGAACAAAGCGAAGAAGGGATATCCATTTGGAACCATTTCCGAAGCGACGGCTGGAAGTAACTTCGTGCGCGGATGCGCCCGCGTCTCCGTCGACCAGAAGAGGTAGTAATACTCCCTCAGCTCCTTCGCGGCGAGCTTGGGGGGGGGGGAGATTGCCCGCTCCTTTCGCAGCGGCGCGAGCCGCTGCGCCTCGGTCGACTTCACGACCTTCCCCTTGTCGGCTTTCGGAGCCATGGCGGAAGTGGTGGGGGAGGTCGACGGCGTTGGTGGTGCTGGTGGCGATGGGGGACAGAGCGCTGCTCTCTTTCAGCTTTGGGAAGAAGGGGGAGCGGCGGAGGTTTCTGAGAGTGAAATAGCAACCGGCGACTGGGCGAAGTGCCCCTATTTCCCCTGTTTATAAGGAGGAAGGGGGCGGACGTTCCGACTTTCCAAATAAAGAAACCACTCACGATCTCTCCCACGACGCCGCATTCAACGCATGTCGTTCGGGGAGGGCGCGGTGGATCCGGAGAGAGATACGGCGTAACCCGGCCGCGCGTGCCCATGCCCTGTTTTGGGCCTGGCCCAACAGCGCTCGGCACCGTGTATGGCCCAGGCCCAGGGGCTCCTGTCGGCGTACTAGAGTAGGGGTACCCTAGTATCCCGAACTTGTGCACGGGCAGTCGCAGCATCCCGCGGCAAGGCTTGCCGGGTGACCGCCAAGGTCCCCCATGGTTCCTTTGGAGCCATTCAAGAACAAAGTATTCAAGCCAAGGAGACAAGGCCCCGGCAAGAGGAGCTTACCGGGAAGGCCAACCAAGGCATCTCAAGGAACTTGTCGCGACGCGTCACGCGTCCCGGCAAGGCCCGGTGAGCGACGAGCTCCTGGACGCGACAAGACAACGTCCGCGGCAAGGCGCTTGCCGCGGCAAGCTACCACTCTGTATCCGCGCTCCAGCACATCCACCAACATGTCGCTCTAGGACCTTTCCAGGCGTACGTGGCGGGAGGCTGTGCAGCCAACGGTGCGCGGTGGCAAGCGGTGCTTACAAGATTGCCATCGTGGCGAGCGGTGGCGTCCCTGATGGTCCCTTTTGCACTATTTGGGCGACACAGATGGGCATTTAATGCCCTTGTCCCCTGCCATCAGAGTTAGGTATGATACATTGTAATAGGTAGTTGTACCAACCGTAACACCTTTCCATTTTTACCCTTGCCTACGTTGCCACCTGTCGGTGACCCCTTGAGCATATAAAAGGAGGCCCATGCGCAACGTAGAGGGGGAGGAAGAGAACATTCACGCTCGGTCTCGTTAGCTGCTGGTGTGTACTGTAGCACTCAGCGCTCCCGAGCAAGAACTCAATACAAACCACAAAGCAAGAGTAGGGTTTTACGCATCCGTGCGACCCGAACCTGGGTAAACCGCTCGTGTGTTTCGCCTCGATCCGCTTTTCGTGTGATCTTCGCCCCTGCCGAACCGAAAGGGGCTCGGTCTGTCGGTCCGATAGGTGCTCGTGGATTCGTTCCCCGACAATTTATTTGGGTGAAGTCCATTTGAACCAAGGGTTCAAATGCATCTACAAACTTTAATCATTAAAATGCTCTTTATGTATTTCATATATTCAGTAGGTATAACTTCATTTTTCATGCATGAAAATGGTATAGATGGATAGATTGAATTTTTCTGATAATTTTTCATATATAAATTATTTCAATCTGAGCTACGGTTGAATTTCTGTTATTTTTTTGAAGTTTAAACCAATTTCTGAAATAAATAAATCATTTAAGATTTATTTAAAATACAGAAATGGATTACCGCGTCAGCATGACAACAACATGACGTGAGCAGGTCAACCAGGCTGACCAGAGTCAAAGCTAATAGTGGGGTCCACTAGTCAGTGACTTAGTTAGCTAACTGAGTTAATTAGTACTAAATTAATCCGAACCAAATATGTCAGCAGGGCAGGGCCCACATGTCAGTGACTATACTAATTAACTAACCTAATTAACTAAAACTTAACTAGGTTAACTAACTAGGGGCCCACCTGTCATTAACCCAGGGGGTCAAATCCCTGGTCAACCCGGGCTAACACGCCGGCGTTTACCTACCAGCAGCAGCAAACGCGACGGAGGGCGTCGAAATTGGGCCTCCGACGTCCAAATGGACGGCCGAGGCCATCTACAGGCTGCGGAGCCTCGTCCGCATCCATCTATGCCAACGGGAGGCTGCTGGGGCGCCGTCGCTGGCCGGAGCGAAGCTCGCGGCAGCGGCCGGAGTACGGCCAGGTGCGGGCGGCTGTTGCGGTGCACGGGGGAGCGAGAGGAAGTGTGCTATGGGCTCGTGGAGAGCCGCTGAGCACGCTGGTGTGCTCGTCTGCGAGCTGCAAGGGTTGTGGCCACGACGGCGACAAGGCACGGCGATGGTGAGGTCTCGGCCTCGGCGGCTAGCCTAGCTACGGCGCGCAAAGGAAGGAAACGGAGAGGGGGGAGGAGCAAAAACTCACGTCGGGTGCGGTGGAGCGGACGGCGACGTTGGGGAGGAGCCGGAGCGGTCGAGGCGGTGAAGGGGATCTCCGGCGGCCGGAGGTTGAAGATGGCGGCGGTGACTGCTCCACAGGGCGCCCGGCGACGTGTGGCTTGATGGAGATGACGGGGATGAAGTGGCGGAGCTCGTGGACGCGTCGGCTGGACCTGGGGTGGCCGGTGGCCACGGCAACGGCGAACGGCGGCAACGGCGGCGTTCGGTGGTGCGAGAGAGAGAGAGAGAGAGAGAGAGAGAGAG
>LR738713.1:832044757-832087877 GCA_902687465.1 Secale cereale
AGAGATTGAGAGAGAGAGAGAGAGAGAGAGAGAGAGAGAGAAGGAGGGAGGAAACCACGGGAGAGAGTGCGAGACGTCCAGGGTGCGTCGGGGCAACGTCCAGGAAGGCCAGGGCGACAGGTGGGAGGGCAGGCAGGCACGCAGCTCGCCACGGCGATCGCGCGCGCATCAACACGCCTCTCCCTACTTGCAGAGGTTGAAGACAACCGCTTCGCCTGGTGGGCTGGGCCGCCAGGTGGAGGTTGCTGGGCTGCACAGGTAAGTGGCCCAGGCCTCCAGGTAAGTCCTTTCCCTTTTGCTTTCTATTTTTCTAATTCTGTAATTTGTTTTGATTTAGTTTCTAAAACTAAATCATTTTATTTTCTTCTGACATTTTTGCAGGGACCTAAGGAGTTATTCCAAAGCCCCTCACAACAAATCAGAATTGGTTTGAATTATTGCTTTAATTCCAAATGCTTAAAAACATATTTATGAGCTCCTAAAAATATTGGTTTGAATTTTACCTCTGACCAATATTTTCAGAGAGAAACATGAACATTTTCTTGGACCTTTTTGGAGCAATTTTTAACTGGGTCATTTTCAAAAAGATTTCTGAGGGTTTCACATGTCCCCAATTCAAATTCATTTGAAATTTAAACATGATGCAAACACCAAGCTAGCCTAGTGCATACCAGAACTAGGGTTGTGACAACATGTATCTTGAAATTATTAGTAAGGGGTCATGTTATAATGCTACCATCATTCTCAGAAAAATAAGATGCATAAAAAGATAAATGTCACATGCAATCAAAATATGTGACATGATATGGCCATCATCATCTTGTACTTTTGATTTCCATCTCCAAAGCATCGTCATGATCTCCATCGTCACCGGCTTAACACCATGATCTTCATCGTAGCGTCGTGGTCGTCTCGCCAACTATTGCTTCTACTACTATCGCTAACTCATAGTGATAAAGTAAAGGAATTACATGGCGTTCGCAATTCATACAATAAAGAGACAGCCATAAGGCTCCTGCCGGTAGCCGATAACTTACAAAACATGATCATCTCATACAAAAAACGAATAATTCATCATGTCTTGACCATATAACATCACAACATGCCCTCCAAAAATAAGTTAGACGTCCTCTACTTTGTTGTTACAAGTTTTACATGGCTGCTACGGGCTTCTCGCAAGAACCATTCTTACCTACAGTACAGAAACCACAACGGTGATTTATCAATTTTGCTGTTTTAACCTTTAACAAGGACCGGCCGCAGTCAAATTCGATTCAACTAAAGCAAGAGAGACAGACACCGCCAGCCACCTTTATGCAAACAAATTGCACGTAATGGTGGAACCGGTCTCATGAACACGGTCATGTAATGTTGGTTCGAGCCGCTTCATCTTACAATACCGCCGAATAAAAATAAGAAGTTGGTGGTAAGCAGTATGAACATCACCGCCCATCACCCCTTTCTGTTCTACTACTATCGCTGGCACCAAATAACAATTATTTAGGTCTAATACTAATCCCGATGGTAGATGTAGAGGTAGCATGCCAACGGCGATCACATCGACTTTGGAACCATTTCCCACACGCATCATTACCTCGTCCTTAGCTAATCTTCATTTAATCTGTAGCCCCTATTTTGAGTTACAAATATTTGCAACCGAACCAGTATCAAATACCCAGGTGCTACTACGAGCATTAGTAAAGTACACATCAATAACATGTATATACAATATAAATTTCTTCACTTTGCCATCCTTATTATCCGCCAGATACTTGGGGCAGTTCCGCTTCTAGTGTCCAGTCCCTTTGCAGTAGAAGCACTCAGTTTCAGGCTTGGCTCCAGACTTGGGTTTCTTCATGGGAGTAGCAACTGTCTTGCTATTCTTCTTGAAGTTCCCCTTCTTTCCCTTGCCCTTTTTCTTGAAACTAGTGGTCTTGTTAACCATCAACACTTGATGCTCCTTTTTGATTTCTACCTCCGCAGCTTTGAGCATAGCGAGGAGCTCGGGAATTGTCTTCTGCATCCCTTGCATGTTATAGTTCATCACGAAGCCTTAATAGCTTGGTGGCAGTGATTGAAGAATTCTAACAATAACACTATCTTCGTAAACTTTGCATCCAAGTTGAGTCATACGATTCTAGTACCCAGTCATTCCGAGCAAGTGTTCACTGATAGAATTGTTCTCCTCCATCTTGCAGCTGTAGAACTTATTGGAAATTTCAAATTTCTCAATCCTGGCATTTGCTTGAAATATTAACTTCAACTCCTGGAACATCTCATATGCTCCATGACGTTCAAAACACTGTTTAAGTCCCGGTTCGAAGCCGTAAAGCATGGCACACTGAACTATCATGCAGTCATTGGAACGAGCTTGCCAGACGTTCATAACGTCCGGAGTTGCTCCTGCAGCAGGCTTGTCACCTAGCGGTGCTTCTAGGACATAATTCTTCTGTACAGCAATGAGGATAATCCTCAAGTTACGGACCCAGTCCGTGTAGTTGCTACCATCATCTTTCAACTTAGCTTTCTCTAGGAACGCATTAAAATTCAATAAAACAACAGCACGAGCCATCTATCTACCACAACATAGACATGCAAAATAATATCAGGTAATAAGTTCATGATAAATTAAAATTCAATTAATTAAATTAATTAAGAACTCCACTTAGATAGACATCCCTCTAATCATCTAAGTGATCACGTGATCCATATCAACTAAACCATGTCTGATCATCACGTGAGATGGAGTAGTTTTCAATAGTGAACATGTTATGTTGATCATATCTACTATATGACTCACGCTTGACCTTTCGGTCTCCAGTGTTCCGAGGCCATATCTGCATATGCTAGGCTCGTCAAGTTTAACTCGAGTATTTTGCGTGTGCAAAACTGGCTTGCATCCGTTGTATGTGAACGTAGAGCTTATCACACCCGATCATCACGTGGTGTCTAGGTACGACGAACTTTCGCAATGGTGCATACTCAGGGAGAACACTTATACCTTGAAATTTAGTGAGAGATCGTCTTATAATGCTACCGTCGATCTAAGAAAAATAAGATGCATAAAAGATAAACATCACATGCAATCAATATTAGTGATATGATACGGCCATCATCATCGTGTGCCTTTGATCTTCATCTCCAAAGCACCATCATGATCACCATCGTCACCAGCGCCACACCTTGATCTCCATCGTAGCATCGTTGTCGTCTCGACAACTATTGCTTCTAAGACTATGACTACCGCTTAGTGATAAAGTAAAGCAATTACATGGCGATTGCGTTTCATACAATAAAGCGACAACCATATGGCTCCTGTCAGTTGCCGATAACTCTGTTACAAAACATGATCATCTCATACAATAAAATTCAGCATCATCCTTGACCATATCAGATCACAGCATGCCCTGCAAAAACAAGTTAGACGTCCTCTACTTTGTTGTTGCAAGTTTTACGTGGCTGCTACGGGCTGAGCAAGAACCGTTCTTACCTACGCATCAAAACCACAACGATATTTCATCAACTATGTGCTGTTTTAACCTTCACAAGGACCGGGGGTAGCCACACTCGATTCAACTAAAGTTGGAGAAACTAACACCCGCCAGCCACCTATGTGCGAAGCACGTCAGTAGAACCAGTCTCGCGTAAGCATACACGTAATGTCGGTCCGGGCCACTTCATCCAACAATATTGCCGAATCAAAGTAAGACATGCTCGTAAGTAGTATGACTAGTATCGCCCACAACTCACTTGTGTTCTACTCGTGCATATAACATCTACGCATAAACCTAGCTCATGATGCCACTATTGGGGAACGTAATATTTCAAAAAAATTCCTACGCACACGCAAGATCATGGTGATGCATAGCAACGAGAGGGGAGTGTATCTTCATACCCTTGAAGATCGCAGAGCGGAAGCGTTTATCAACGCGGTTGATGTAGTCGTACACCTTCACGATCCGTCCCGACCTAGCACCGAACGTACGGCACCTTCGCGTTCAGGACATCTTCAGATCGATGACGTCCTCGCCTTCTTGATCCAGCAAGACAGGCGAAGTAGTAGATGAGTTCCGACAGCACGATGGCGTGGTGACGGTTGATGATGAAGAACAATCTCTGCAGGGCTTCGCTAAGCACTACAGAAACTAGAGGGAGGATAAACTAGAGGGTCGGGGTTGCCGGAACACGGCTTGGTGTATCTTGATGTGTCTTGGGTGCTAGCCCTGCCCCTCTATTTATATGTTGAGCCTTGGGGTTGAAAACATGGAGTAAAAGCCTCCACAAAGTCGGTTTCCGGTGTCTGGCCCCTGGACTCGAGAAAACTTCGTTTTGCGCATTCCAAAAACCTTGTGGGCTTTCCCCTTTAGCCCAAATAAAGTGTTCTCGTACCCAAACATTTCAGGAAACATCCGGAACCCCTTCCGGTGAATTCTGGAACCCTTCCGGAGGCCAACTATTATTCCATATATCAATATTTATCTCCAGACCATTCCGGAATTCCTCGTCATATCCGTGATCACATCCGGGACTCCGAATAACATTCGGTCACCAACATACATAACTCATTCAATACTATATAGTCAACGAACGTTAAGCGTGCGGACCCTACGGGTTCGAGAACTATGTAGCCATGACCGAGACATCTCTCCGGTCAATAACCAATAGCGGAACCTGGATGCCCATATTGGCTCCTACATATTCTACGAAGATCTTAATCGGTCGAACCGCATAACAACATACGTTGTTCCCTTTGTCATTGGTATGTTACTTGCCCGAGATTCGATCCTCAGTATCATCATACCTAGTTCAATCTCGTTGCCGGCATGTCTCTTTACTCGTTCTGTAATGCATCATCTCGTGACTAACTCATTAATCATTTGCTTGCAAGGCTTATAGTGATGTGCATTACCGAGAGGGCCCAGAGATACCTCTCCGGCACTCGGAGTGACAAATCCTATTCTCGATCTATGCCAACACCACAAACACCTTCGGAGACACCTGTAGAGCATCTTAATAATCACACAGTTATGTTTGTGACGTTTGATAGCATATAAGGTGTTCTTCCGGTATTCGGGAGTTGCATAATCTCATAGTCATAGGAACATGTATAAGTCATGAAGAAAGCAATAGCAGTAAAACGAAACGATCAAGTTGCTAAGCTAATGGATGGGTCTTGTGCATCACATCATTCTCCTAATGATGTGATCCCGTTCATCAAATGACAACTCATGTCTATGGCTAGGAAACATAACCATCTTTGATCAATGAGCTAGTCTAGTAGAGGCATACTAGGGACACTTTGTTTGTCTATGTATTCACACATGTACTAAGTTTCCGGTTAATACAATTCTAGCATGAATCATAAACATTTATCATGATATAATGAAATATAAATAACAACTTTATTATTGCCTCTAGGGCATATTTCCTTCACCAGTAGAGTGTCGAGGGAGAGTTCCGGCAGCACGACGATGTGTTGGCGGTGATGGTGAAGTAGATTGCGCAGGGCTTCGCCTAAGCACTACGACAATATGACCTGACGTGTAAACTATGGAGGGGGCACCACACACGGCTAAGAAGCAATTGATATGCTTTGGGGTGCCCCTGCCCACGTATCTAAAGGAGGAGAGGGGTAGGAGGCCGGCCTAAGGGGGTGTGTGTCGGTGTCAAAACCGGCGGATCTCGGGTAGGGGGTCCCAGACTATGCGTCTGAGGATTGATGTCAATAGGAGGTAGGGGACACGATGTTTACCTAGGTTCAGGCCCTCTCGATCGAGGTACAACCCTACTTCCTTCTATATTAGTATGGATGAATATGTGTACAAGAGTTGATCTACCTCGAGATCATAAAGGCTAAACCCTAAGTCTGGCCTTATGAGGACTGAATGATTCTCTAGCCTCTACGAACTAAACCCTCCAGTTTATATATGCACCAGAGGGGCCTAGGGTTTGTACATAGCCATCTTGCAGAGGAAGGAAATATTACACCCGAACCAAAAACCTGCCATTATATGAATACATGAGTCCTATCCGGATACGAGAGATGATCTTCAACAATGATCTTCACGGCCCACCAGTCCGGCCCACCAAGAGTTATCCGGCCACCCGTGGACCCCTCAATCCAGGACTCCCTCAGTAGCCCCAGAACATGTCTTCGATGATGATAAGTTTGGCTTCCGTATTGTCTTCGGCATTGCAAGGCGGGTTCCTTGTTCCGAATATATCTTCTGCAAAAAGTGTACTTTGTTCGGCTCTGCATTGTTAGTACAATCCTTAGCCTCGAAGGCAAGGCATTGAAAGAAAATGAAAATTGTGTCTTTACTGACAACTTTTTGGTGAAGCGTCGCGTCCATCCCATTAACATACCGAACCGTTTTACTTGGACCTAGTTTCGCGTTTCGAGGTACAACCCCATTGACACGTCTTATCAGAGTAGAGATCTGAAGGAAATATGCCCTAGAGGCAATAATAAAGATGTTATTTGTATTTCCTTATATCATGATAAATGTCTTTTATTCATGCTAGAATTGTATTAACCGGAAACTTAGTACATGTGTGGATACATAGACAAAACAGTATGTCCCTAGTATGCCTCTACTAGACTAGCTCATTGATCAAAGATGGTTATGTTTCCTAGCCATATACATGAGTTGTCATTTGATCAACGGGATCACATCATTAGGAGAATGATGTGATGGACAAGACCCATCCGTTAGCATAGCACTATGATCGTTTAGTTTAACTGCTATTGCTTTCTTCATGACTTATACATGTTCCTATGACTATGAGATTATGCAACTCCCGAATACCGTAGGAACACCTTGTGTGCTATCAAACGTCACAACGTAACTGGGTCATCATAAAGATGCTCTACAGGTGTCTCCGAAAGTATTCGTGGTGTTGGCATAGATCAAGATTAGGATTTGTCACTCCGAGTGTCGGAGAGGTATCTCTGGGCCCTCTCGGTAACACACATCACAATAAGCCTTGCAAGCAAAAGACTAATGAGTTAGTCACGAGATGATGTGTTACGGAACGAGTAAAGAGACTTGCCGGTAACGAGATTGAACTAGGTATAGAGATACCGACGATCGAATCTTGGGCAAGTAACATACCGTTTGACAAAAGGAACAACGTATGTAGTTATGCGGTTCTGACCGATAAAAGATCTTCGTAGAATATGTAGGAGCCAATATGAACATCCAGGTTCCGCTATTGGTTATTGACCGGAGATTAGTCTCGGTCATGTCTACATAGTTCTCGAACCCGTAGGGTCCGCACGCTTAACGTTTGATGACGATCGGTATTATGAGTTTATGAGTATTGATGTACCGAAGGTAGTTCGGAGTCCCGGATGAGATCACGGACATGACGAGGAGTCTCGGAATTTCCGAGACATAAAGATTGATATATTGGACGGCTATATTCGGACACCGGAAGTATACCGGAAAAGTTTCGGATTTATCGGGATTGCCGAAGGGGGTTACCGGAACCTCCTACGAAGGGGGATGGTCCATAGTGGGCTTTGTGGAAAGGAGAGAGGCAGCCCATAGGGCTGGCCGGCGCCCCACCTAGTTCCTAGTTGAACTAGGATTGGTGGGAGGCGCCACCTCTTCCTTTTCCTACTCCATCTCTTCCTTCTTTGGTGATTCCTACTAGGAATAGGATTGCAATCCTATTCCTAGTAGGATTCCTTCCCTAGTCGCACCATAGGAGGTTGGCCGGCCCTCCTCCCTCGCTCCTTTATATACGGGGGCAGGGGGGCACCCAAACACACACAAGTTGAATTGTTTTTGCCGTGTGCGGTGCCCCCCTCCATAGAATCACACCTCGGTCATACCGTCGCGGAGCTTAGGCGTAGCCCTGCGCCGGTGAACACATCATATCCGTCACCACGCCGTCGTGCTGACGAAACTCTCCCGTGAAGCTCAACTGGATCAAGAGCTCGTGGGACGTCATCAAGCTGAACGTGTGCTGAACGCGGAGGTGCCGTACGTTCGGTGGTTGATCGGTTGGATCGCGAAGAAGTTCGACAACATCAACCGCGTCACTTGACGCTTCCGCTCCCGGTCTACAAGGGTACGTAGACACACTCTCCCCTCTCGTTACTATGCATCTGGTAGATAGATCTTGCGTGATCGTAGGAAAATTTTAAAATACTACGTTCCCCAACAGTGGCATCATGAGCCAGGTCTATGCGTAGATGATATGCACGAGTAGAACACAATGAGATTGTGGACGATACTAGTCATACTGCTTACCAGCATGTCATACTTTGCTTCGGCGGTATTGTGAGATGAAGCGGCCCGGATCGACATTACGCGTACGCTTACGCGAGACTGGTTTCACTGTTACGAGCACTCGTTGCTTAAAGGTGACTGGCGGGTGTCTGTCTCTCTCACTTTAGCTGAATCAAGTGTGGCTACGCCCGGTCCTTGTGAAGGTTAAAACAGCACATACTTGACGAAACATCGTTGTGGTTTTGTATGCGTAGGTAAGAACGGTTCTTGCTAAAGCCCGTAGCAGCCACGTAAAACTTGCAACAAACAAAGTAGAGGACGTCTAACTTGTTTTTGCAGGGCATGTTGTGATGTGATATGGTCAAGACATGATGAGTTATACGGTTTTGTATGAGATGATCATGTTTTGTAAAGTTATCGGCAACTGGCAGGAGCCATATGGTTGTCGCTTTATTGTATGAAATGCAATCGCCATGTAATTGCTTTACTTTATCACTAAGCGGTAGCGATAGTCGTAGAAGCAATAGTTGGCGAGACGACAACGATGCTACGATGAAGATCAAGGTGTCAAGCCGGTGACGAAGGTGATCATGACGGTGCTTTGGAGATAGAGATCAAAAGCACAAGATGATGATAGTCATATCATGTCACATATTTTGATTGCATGTGATGTTTATCTTATTATGCTTCTTATTTTGCTTAGGACGACGGTAGCATTATAAGATGATCCCTTACTAAATTTCAAGGTATAACTGTTCTCCCTGAGTATGCACCGTTGCGAAAGTTCGTCGTGCCGAGACACCACGTGATGATCGGGTGTGATAAGCTCTACGTTCAAATACAACGGGTGTAAGCCAGTTTTGCACACGCAGAATACTCGGGTTAAACTTGACGAGCCTAGCATATACAAATATGGCCTCGGAACACTGGAGACCGAAAGGTCGAGCGTGAATCATATAGTAGATATGATCAACATAAGATGTTCACCATTGAAAACTACTCCATCTCACGTGATGATCGGACATGGTTTAGTTGATTTGGATCACGTGATCATTTAGATGACCAGAGGGATGTCTATCTAAGTGGGAGTTCTTTAAATTAATATGATTAAATTGAACTTTAATTTATCATGAACTTAGTCCTGATAGTTTTGCATATCTATGTCGTTGTAGATCAATGGCCCGTGCTACCGTTCCTTTGAATTTTAATGCATTCCTAGAGAAAGCTAAGTTGAAAGATGATGGTAGCAATTACACGGACTGGGTCCGTAACCTGAGGATTATCCTCATTGCTGCACAGAAGAATTATGTCCTTGAAGCACCGCTAGGTGACAAGCCCCCTTCCGCTAATGCAGACGCTTTGAACGTCTGGCAGTCACGGTCTGATGACTACACGATAGTTCAGTGTGCCATGCTTTACGGCTTAGAACCGGGACTTCAACGACGTTTTGAACGTCATGGAGCATATGAGATGTTCCAGGAGTTGAAGTTAATATTTCAAGCAAATGCCCGAATAGAAATATGAGATTTCCAATAAGTTCTACAGCTGCAAAATGGAGGAGAATAGTTCTATCAGTGAACACTTGCTCAGAATGTCTGGGTACTACAATCATATGACTCAACTTGGTTGCAAAGTTGACGAGGATAGTGTTATTGATAGAGTTCTTCAATCACTGCCACCAAGCTATAAAGGCTTCGTGATGAACTATAACATGCAAGGGATGCAAAAGACAATTCCCGAGCTCTTCGCTATGCTCAAAGCCGCGGAGGTAGAAATCAAAAAGGAGCATCAAGTGTTGATGGTTAACAAGACCACTAGTTTCACGAAAAAGGGCAAGGGAAAGAAAGGGAACTTCAAAAAGAATAGCAAGTCAGTTGCTACTTCCACGAAGAAACCCAAATCTGGAGCCAAGCCTGAAACTGAGTGCTTCTACTGCAAGGGGACTGGACACTGGAAGCGGAACTGCCCCAAGTATTTGGCGGATAAGAAGGATGGCAAGATGAACAAAGGTATATGTGATATACATGTTATTGATGTGTACCTTACTAATGCTCGTAGTAGTACCTGGGTATTTGATACCGGTTCGGTTGCTAATATTTGTAACTCGAAACAGGGACTACTGATTAAACGAAGATTAGCTAAGGACGAGGTGACGATGCGCGTGGGAAACGGTTCCAAAGTCGATGTGATCGCCGTCGGCACGCTACCTCTACATCTACCTTCGGGATTAGTCTTAGACCTAAATAATTGTTATTTGGTGCCAGCGTTGAGCATGAACATTATATCTGGATCTTGTTTATTGCGAGACGGTTATTCATTTAAATCAGAGAATAATGGTTGTTCCATTTTAATGAATAATATCTTTTATGGTCATGCACCCTTGAAGAGTGGTCTATTCTTATTGGATCTCGATCGTAGTGATACACATATTCATAATATTGAAACCAAAAGATGCAAGGTTAATAATGATAGTGCAACTTATTTGTGGCACTGCCGTTTAGGTCATATTGGTGTAAAACGCATGAAGAAACTCCATAATGATGGACTTTTGGAATCACTTGATTATGAATCACTTGGTGCTTGCGAACCATGCCTCATGGGCAAGATGACTAAAACTCCGTTCTCTGGAACTATGGAGCGAGCAACAGATTTGTTGGAAATCATACATACTGATGTATGTGGACCAATGAGTGTTGATGCTCGCGGCGGATATCGTTATTTTCTGACCTTCACTGATGATTTGAGCAGATATGGGTATATCTACTTAATGAAGCACAAGTCTGAAACATTTGAAAAGTTCAAAGAATTTCAGAGTGAAGTAGAGAATCATCGTAACAAGAAAATAAAGTTCCTACGATCTGATCATGGAGGAGAATATTTGAGTTACGAGTTTGGTCTTCATTTGAAACAATGTGGAATAGTTTCACAACTCACGCCACCTGGAACACCACAGCGTAATGGTGTGTCCGAACGTCGTAACCGTACTTTATTGGATATGGTGCGATCTATGATGTCTCTTACCGATTTACCACTATCGTTTTGGGGTTATGCTTTAGAGACAGCTGCATTCACGTTAAATAGGGCACCATCTAAATCCGTTGATACGACACCTTATGAACTATGGTTTGGCAAGAAACCAAAGTTGTCGTTTCTTAAAATTTGGGGCTGCGATGCTTATGTGAAAACACTTCAACCTGATAAGCTCGATCCCAAGTCGGAAAAATGTGTCTTCATAGGATACCCAAAAGAGACTGTTGGGTACACCTTCTATCACAGATCCGAAGGCAAAATATTTGTTGCTAAGAACGGATCCTTTCTAGAAAAAGAGTTTCTCTCGAAAGAAGTGAGTGGGAGGAAAGTAGAACTTGATGAGGTAATTGTACCTTCTCCGGGATTGGAAAGTAGTACATCACAGGAAATTGTTCTAGTGATTCCTACACCAATTAGTGAGGAAGTTAATGATAATGATCATGAAACTTCGGATCAAGTCTCTACTGAACGTCGTAGATCAACCAGAGTACGTTCCGCACCAGAGTGGTACGGCAACCCAGTTCTGGAAATCATGTTACTAGACCATGATGAACCTACGAACTATGAGGAAGCGATGATGAGCCCAGATTCCGCAAAATGGCTTGAAGCCATGAAATCTGAGATGGGATCCATGTATGAGAACAAAGTATGGACTTTGGTTGACTTGCCCGATGATCGGCAAACCATCGAAAATAAATGGATCTTCAAGAGGAAGACGGACGCAGACGGTAATATTACTGTTTACAAAGCTCGACTTGTTGCGAAAGGTTTTCGACAAGTTCAAGGAGTTGACTACGATGAGACTTTCTCACCTGTAGCGATGCTTAAGTCTGTCCGAATCATGTTAGCAATTGCCGCATTTTATGATTATGAAATATGGCAAATGGATGTCAAAACTGCATTCCTAAATGGATATCTCAAAGAAGAGTTGTATATGATGCAACCAGAAGGTTTTGTTGATCCAAAAGGTGCTAACAAAGTATGCAAGCTCCAGCGATCCATCTATGGACTGGTGCAATCATCTCGGAGTTGGAATATACGCTTTGATGAGGTGATCAAAGCATATGGTTTTATACAGACTTTTGGAGAAGCCTGTATTTACAAGAAAGTGAGTGGGAGCTCTGTAGCATTTCTAATATTATATGTAGATGACATATTGTTGATTGGAAATGATATAGAATTTCTGGATAGCATAAAAGGATACTTGAATAAAAGTTTTTCAATGAAAGACCTCGGTGAAGCTGCTTATATATTAGGTATCAAGATCTATAGAGATAGATCAAGACGCTTAATTGGACTTTCACAAAGCACATTCCTTGATAAGATTTTGAAGAAGTTCAAAATGGATCAGTCAAAGAAAGGGTTCTTGCCTGTTTTACAAGGTATGAACTTGAGTAAGACTCAATGCCCGACCACTGCAGAAGATAGAGAAAAAATGAAAGTCATTCCCTATGCCTCAGCCATAGGATCTATCATGTATGCAATGCTGTGTACCAGACCTGATGTGTGCCTTGCTATAAGTCTAGCAGGGAGGTACCAAAGTAATCCAGGAGTGGATCACTGGACAGCGGTCAAAAACATCCTAAAGTATCTGAAAAGAACAAAGGATATGTTTCTCGTATATGGAGGTAACAAAGAGCTCGTCGTAAACGGTTACGTCGATTCTAGCTTTGACACTGATCCGGATGACTCAAAGTCACAAAACGGATATGTATTTTTATTGAACGGTGGAGCTGTCAGTTGGTGCAGTTCCAAGCAGAGCGTCGTGGCGGGATCTACGTGTGAAGCGGAATACATAGCTGCTTCGGAAGCAGCAAATGAAGGAGTCTGGATGAAGGAGTTCATATCCAATCTAGGTGTAGTACCTAGTGCATCGGGTCCAATGAAAATCTTTTGTGACAACACTGGAGCCATAGCCTTGGCGAAGGAATCCAGGTTTCACAAGAGAACAAAGCACATCAAAAGACGCTTCAATTCCATCCGCGATCTAGTCAAGGAGGGAGACATAGAGATTTGCAAAATACATACGGATCTGAATGTTGCAGACCCGTTGACTAAGCCTCTTCCACGGGCAAAACATGATCAGCACCAAGACTCCATGGGTGTGAGGATCATCACTTTGTAATCTAGATTATTGACTCTAGTTCAAGTGGGAGACTGAAGGAAATATGCCCTAGAGGCAATAATAAAGTTGTTATTTGTATTTCCTTATATCATGATAAATGTCTTTTATTCATGCTAGAATTGTATTAACCAGAAACTTAGTACATGTGTGGATACATAGACAAAACAGTATGTCCCTAGTATGCCTCTACTAGACTAGCTCATTGATCAAAGATGGTTATGTTTCCTAGCCATAGACATGAGTTGTCATTTGATCATCGGGATCACATCATTAGGAGAATGATGTGATGGACAAGACCCATCCGTTAGCATAGCACTATGATCGTTTAGTTTAACTACTATTGCTTTCTTCATGACTTATACATGTTCCTATGACTATGAGATTATGCAACTCCCGAATACCGTAGGAACACCTTGTGTGCTATCAAACGTCACAACGTAACTGGGTGATCATAAAGATGCTCTACAGGTGTCTCCGAAAGTATTCGTGGTGTTGGCATAGATCAAGATTAGGATTTGTCACTCCGAGTGTCGGAGAGGTATCTCTGGGCCCTCTCGGTAACACACATCACAATAAGCCTTGCAAGCAAAAGACTAATGAGTTAGTCACGAGATGATGTGTTACGGAACGAGTAAAGAGACTTGCCGGTAACGAGATTGAACTAGGTATAGAGATACCGACGATCGAATCTCGGGCAAGTAACATACCGTTTGACAAAAGGAACAACGTATGTAGTTATGCGGTTCTGACCGATAAAAGATCTTCGTAGAATATGTAGGAGCCAATATGAACAACCAGGTTCCGCTATTGGTTATTCACCGGAGATGAGTCTCGGTCATGTCTACATAGTTCTCGAACCCGTAGGGTCCGCACGCTTAACGTTTGATGACGATCGGTATTATGAGTTTATGAGTATTGATGTACCGAAGGTAGTTCGGAGTCCCGGATGAGATCACGGACATGACGAGGAGTCTCGGAATGTCCGAGACATAAAGATTGATATATTGGACGGCTATATTCGGACACCGGAAGTATACCGGAAAAGTTTCGGATTTATCGGGATTGCCGAAGGGGGTTACCGGAACCTCCTACGAAGGGGGATGGTCCATAGTGGGCTTTGTGGAAAGGAGAGAGGCAGCCCATAGGGCTGGCCGGCACCCCACCTAGTTCCTAGTTGGACTAGGATTGGTGGGAGGCGCCACCTCTTCCTTTTCCTACTCCATCTCTTCCTTCTTTGGTGATTCCTACTAGGAATAGGATTGCAATCCTATTCCTAGTAGGATTCCTTCCTTAGCCGCACCATAGGAGGTTGGCCGGCCCTCCTCCCTCGCTCCTTTATATACGGGGGCAGGGGGGCACCCAAACAAACACAAGTTGAATTGTTTTTGCCGTGTGCGGTGCCCCCCTCCACAGAATCACACCTCGGTCATACCGTCGCGGAGCTTAGGCGTAGCCCTGCGCCGGTGAACACATCATATCCGTCACCACACCGTCGTGCTGACGAAACTCTCCCGTGAATCTCAACTGGATCAAGAGCTCGTGGGACGTCATCAAGCTGAACGTGTGCTGAACGCGGAGGTGCCGTACGTTCGGTGGTTGATCGGTTGGATCGCGAAGAAGTTCGACAACATCAACCGCGTCACTTGACGCTTCCGCTCCCGGTCTATGAGGGTACGTAGACACACTCTCCCCTCTCGTTGCTATGCATCTGGTAGATAGATCTTGCGTGATCGTAGGAAAATTTTAAAATACTACGTTCCCCAACAAGATCGTGCCCGCTTATTGTGGGATCCTTATCAATGTGACATGAGCATCCACAGCGCGCATTGCGCACGACCACTTTGGGAACCAGCGAGGTTTATGGCTAAAGTGGGGGGACGTTCTGTATTCACAGCATTATAAAAATATACCAATCCCTTTCATCAGCCCCATGCTTTCCTCAAGCTCGAGTTCTCCAATCTTCCTTGCCACCGTACTCTCATCTCCTGCATCCACAACTCCTCGTTTCTCAACCACTACTCCCCTTCCCAGCAATGGTTGGATCCGGTGCCAGAGGCAAGTGGGAGGCTTCCATGGTCACCGAAAAGACCGTGGAGGATCTACGGAGTGCGTGGTATCTCGCCGGCGACATCGCACACCGAGTCCCCCCTAGGGGCCAGGTGACTCCCGTCCCTAAGGCGGGCAAGAGGGTAATTTTTACCTCTCATTTTGTTAGGGGGCTAGGATTTCCACTCCACCCGTTTGTTCGGGTTCTTCTGTTCTTCTACGGGCTAGATTTCCACGATCTAGCCCCGAACTCAGTTCTTCACATATATACCTTCATAGTTATGTGTGAAGCCTTTCTCCGCATCCCCCCACACTTCAGCCTATGGCTTAAGACATTCAATGTGAAGCAGAAGGTGGTGGACGGGGAACACGCAGAGTGCGGGGGCGCTATGACCAGTAAGCTCCCGAATGCAACTTGGCCCAAGGGCTCGTTCATGGAGACGAACAAGGTCTGGCAGCAGGAGTGGTTCTACATCACCGAACCCCACGACACCAACTGGGCGACGGAGCCTGTATTCAGATCCGGACCCCCAGAGAGGCTAACCTCCTGGACCAAAAAAGGTCCGGACTAGGGGTCGCACACTGAGGTGATGACTCTTGTGAGCCGCGTGTCCAGCGTGATCTCCTCCGTGGTCCAGGTGATGCTGAACCGGCTCATCCTCCCTTGGCAAAGCCGGGATTCCTCCCTATGGGAGTTTGATCCGGCAGGAGACAAGCCGCTAAAGCATCTCTTCGGCTCTACGCACAAAGAGATCTAGAAGCACCTCTCCAAGAGCCAAAAGGAATGGCCTGAAGAAGATGAGGATGTGGGCTTCATCACTGAAGTTTCCGCCACAGAGGTAACAATGATCCTTGCCGAACACACGCCCTTTCCCTTTATTTAATGATAATAGGAATTGGAATTTATATGTGATATACAGGGCTGGACAAAGAAGGCGTCCCGGTTTAAGTGTCCAGCACCTTTGCCTGAAGAGCCAGCATTGCCTCTACGGACGGCGATGCTTGTTCCGGTGCCGTATAAGGCGCCGACCAAGAAGCCCAAGAAGACAAAGGGCAAGGGGGCCGGAGACAGCCCCCGTCCTGCTGGCAAGCAGCCCGAGGACCTCCACATTCTTTCCTCCTATGAGGCGGAGGAAGATGATGAGGAGGAACAGGAGGAAGAAGAAATGCCCCCTACGCAAGGCAGGGAGGAAGAGGGGGACCGTCGCTGACGCGGGTACGGCCGTGCCCCAGAGGAAGAGGAAGCTGAAGCTCGGAGATAGTTCAGATTCGTCCAAACACAACTTCATGGTGAAGCCTAGGGAGAAACCCCTGCCCGAATCGTAAGTTAATCCGGATTGGCTATTTCACCTTTGTACATTCAGTATTTATGATATTTACTTAACATTCTTCTCCTACTGAACCACAGCCCTCCCGGTGTGAACCCCGATGTTACATCATCGGAGGGGAACTCTCTGGCGCCTCAGGAGATAGAGATTGACCCGCCAGTCCGGGCTCCATTGCCCGTAATCGGCGTTGACACCGAAGTGTCGTCCCAGCGGGTTCTCTCCGCGCAACGAGATGAGGGCGGGGCAGGAGACAGGGCGGCCGAGGGTAATACCTCGACGGCCGCTGACCATGGGGAAGCGGCCCCCATGAAGACCAAAGATGTGGGGCCCGAACAGTCTGGGGCTCCACCGAACACCGTTCCGGAGCCTAGCGTGGCTCCGAGGTTTGAAGATCCCGCTCCTCGAGATGAGGAGGATACGGCGGTGCCCGGAGTTAATCCGGGGGCGCCAGATTCTATGGAGGGAGCACTGCAAAGTGCTCTAGTCATTGAAGAGCACCGCACCGTGATGGGTGTGGTGATGAAGAAGATTTAGTCCGTTAAGGGCGGACTGAATTAAGCCTTCAACAACCTTCTAACATTCTTTGAGGTAAGCCATGTAATACTTTTAAGAAATTTTATTTGTTTTAAATGCACATATATAACCAGTAGCCCCTGATGCTTTGTGTGATTCTGAAAAGAATCGGACGAAGTATCCATAGAGTAGCATATTTACAGAGCTGAACTGTCATGTAGGCTTCTTTAGCTACGGTGATTGCGCGAGATGCAGAGGTCGCCGAACTAAATCGGAAGCTCGAGGAGGCCAACGCGGACCTCGACCGCATCAACCGGCATTTTGATGAAACGCAAGGTATGCGGATTTTTATTTAAATGTCAATAAGACTTAATTGATTGAGTATGAGTACAAACTCTAACATTGTATTCTATACCACACAGTTGGCGTCGCTGAGCTCGAGGCCCTCAAAGGCGAGGTTGCCAAGGCCAAGGAGGAGGCCAAGGCGAACAAGGCGGCTGTTGATTTAGAGGCCGAAAAGGCGGAGTGCGAAAAGCACAAAGCTCGGGTGTCCGAAGTCGAGGTCGAGCTCAAAGATGGCATCCTTAAGGGTGAGGAATCAGAGAAGAAGGCTTCGGAGCAGGTGACCGAGCTATCTGCGGCAGTAAAGTCTGGCCAGGACGCGCGAGGCGAGGCGCGTAGCGCCTGTGAGGAAGTCAAAAAAGCGCGATAGATAGCATCTGGTAAGATATTTCTCTTACAGAGCATCTTCGGAGGGCGGAAGTATATTGGGCTGACACGATTGTGGAGTTCTCCAAGCGTGTTTGCTGATCTTCCAAGGAGCAGCGTAGACGCCGCCCAGTATTTCCGTGCCCTGGAGGGGAATAACAAGGAGAAGCTGTCTTAGTCGCAGTTCGAGGCGCCAAAACATCCGATGCCCCTCAGCGACCAGATGAAGCAGCTGGTCGAGCTGCACAACATGGCGGGTTCAGCCATGAAGGACTTAATAGTCCGGCTATGGCCCGCTGAGCCAATCCCAAGTAGTTACTTTGGATTGGTGAAGCGGCTCGTTGAGGCGAGTCTGCGAGTCGACGTATTAATGCGGTCGGCTTGCATTGAAGGTGCTCGATCGGCCTTCGCTCGCGTCAAAGTGCACTGGGCGAAGATGAACGCATTGCATATAGGCACTGCAGGCCCGCCCGCAGGCAAGGAGCACCGCAGGCTGGAGAAGTACTTCGAGGACGTCATCGAGGGCGCCCGCCTTCTAGAAGGCCAGTGTTTGAAGGAAGTTGTTTTCAATTAATTGTATCCGGATGTAAAGACTATGCTTATGAATCTAGTGTATATAACTTTTGCGCTATTTTATCATATCAGCATCTTTTTTCCTCCTGTGTGACTGTTTATCTTAAATCTGAAAGTTTCCAGTCGTCGGCTTCAGGCCCCAGGTACATAGTACTGGGGTGTTCGGTCATATGCAAATTCACTCTTTATCCAACGTCTTGGTCCGTATAGAAGGTGTGTGTGGAGCGAACCAGGCAATCAGACTATACGGCGTTATTTCTTTCACTTAGTCGTAGGAGTTTGACAAGTGAGGCTAGGTAGTAGCCCCTGGTGCAGATGAAGTATCCAATTGCACTTGGCTAGGAGAAAAACCAACCCTTCGTATAACACGGGGTAGATCTCTATCGATCGTAGTATAAAACTAAGTCACTGGATTGCAGACCAGTTTCTCGCTTATCATGATAGTCTGTTTTCGGCTTTCTCTACTGAGGTACTTGACCGGACTAGCCAGAAGTACTATCGCATTAGTTCTCCCTTTACACCCTAGCCGAACAATCGGGAACGTAGGGGTAAGCACAGGAGCCGGGCAACCCAACTATTGACCAAAAACATGATTCAAAACTGATGCATATAATGCAAACATCTAGGACGCCGAACACTCCCTATAGGTTTTCGGTCTTTTCAACATATACCAGGGCTGAATGCAGCCCCTGGTAATCAACCTTTATTGAAAAGGCACATATGGAAATCTGATGCGAGAAGAGAACATTCCATGGTGAGTGAATAGAACTCTGGATATGATATGACTAACATTGTTCTATTAATATCCCTCTATAGTACGGCGAGCCGCAAACTTTACAGATAATGCCGACGGCCTTTTTTGGACATTTTACATGCCAAAAAGGTATATAACAAGAAAGAGAAAAAGGTTTACACCTTAGTGCGGGTCCCTGCTGCACGTCTGCACCATTTTCTCCTCTATTATGTCTCCTTGAAGGTACGAGTATGATGGCCATCTGTAGAAAAAGAAATAAAACCTGGAAACAAAGAAGTCAATCCAGTGTGGCCAAAGTAAGTCTGGTTTGTTTTAATGAACTGAAAGAAGATAAATTTAAAGTCCAAATATGGTCTAGCCGAACTACGGACTGTATGTAGGTGCCCCCGGTCGCCGCCCAAGGAATTTTTAAGGAATAATTATGTACTCGGTGTACATATGCTATTACCTTATGGAGCGGTCGACGGGGGCATAGCTGTCAATCTTGCTCAGGTCATCTGAGCTGCCGCACTGAGGCATGTGCCGGACACATTTAGCTGTGTCTGCTATTGATACATTATCTGGATTGAATAGGCCGCATTGTACTTCGGCTGCTAAGGCCGCAGTATCTTCCTCCGTACGTAGAGAGCGCTCCATATTTCCATTGACCGTGATAACGCCACGTGGTCCACGCGTCTTGTGCTTTAAATAGGCATAATGCGAGACTGCATTAAAGTGGGCGAAGGTCGTTCTTCCGAGTAGGGCGTGATAGCCACTTCGGAATGGAGCTATGTCGAAGAGTAGTTCTTCGCTTCGGAAGTTGTCGGGATAACCGAATACAACCTCCAATGTTAAAGAGCCTGTGCAGCGAGCTTCAACGCCCGGTATCACTCCTTTAAAGGTCGTGCTGCTTGGCTTGATTCTTGATGGGTCGATCCCCATCTTGCGGACAGTGTCCTGATATATTAGATTGAGACTACAGTCGCCGTCCATAAGGACTCGGGTTAGATGGTATCCATCTATTATTGGGCCGAGCACTAAGGCAGCCGAACCCCCATGCCGAATACTGGTCGGATGATCCCTGTGATCGAAAGTGATCGGACAGGCTGACCATGGGTTGAATTTTGGGGCGATAGGCTCAACGGCATAGACGCCTCGGAGTGCGCACTTGCGCTCCCTCTTTGGGATATGAGTGGCATATATCATGTTCACTGTTTTCACCTCCGGTGGAAATTTCTTGTGTCACCCTATATTCGGTTGGCGAGGTTCATCCTCGTCTTCGCTCTGAGGCTCCTTCCCCTTGTGTTCGGCGTTTAGCTTGCCGGTCGGCTTGAAAATCCAACAGTTACGGTTGGTGTGATTGGCAGGTTTTTCTGGGGTGCCATGGATTTGGTAGGGCCTGACTAATATCATGTCCAAACTTGATGGACCGTCTTTGTTGACTTTAAATGGCTTCTTCCATTGACCGGGTCTGGAGCCACTGAACCGGCGTTTACCGCTGTATCATTTGGGCTTCCAGAATTGTTGTGACGCTTGTTTTTATTGCGCCCTGGCTTTCCATTGCCATCCCTGACTTCAGATGTTCCAGGGTCGCTGGTGCTACTACGAGCTAACCAGCTACCCTCACCCACGCAGAAGCGAGTCATGAGTGTAGTTAGGGCTGCCATTGTCCTCGGCTTTTCCTGTCCAAGGTGTCTGGCTAGCCATTCGTCCAGGATACTATGCTTGAATGCCGCTAAGGCTTCGGCGTCCGGAGAGTCGACGATCTGGTTCTTCTTAGTGAGAAATTGATTCCAAAGCTTGGGGATTGACTCCCCGGGTTGTTGTATGATGTGACTTAAATCGTCAGCGTCCAGGGGCCGGACATAAGTCCCACTGGAGTTTTCTGGGAGACTGTTTAGCTAGTGTCGAGCTGGTCCTTTTAGCTTCAGGGCTAAATATTCGATGGCGTGGAGATCATCTCCTCGAGCCATGTGGATGTGAAGAATGAAATCTTCTATCCAGACGGCAGGATCTGTCATTCCATCGTACGCTTCGATATTCACGGGTTTAAACCCTTCTGGGAAATCATGACCCAGTACCTCATCGGTAAAGCATAGACGGTGTGAAGCTCATCTGTATCTTGCTATATTGTGGTGTATGTCCGATGGTTGTGGTGTTCGGTATTAACCCCGAATTGTTATGTCACCGGCGCGATTGGCTTGATAGCCGCCGTCCCGTGCGGGAGCTTGATCTCTGGGTCCGAATATAAACCTGGTCTTGATAGCTTTTTTGGTTAGGTCCTCCCGCAGATCATGCTTTAGGACTTGGGTTGCACCCTCCTTTCCTTTATGGGGTGGGGGCCTATTTATGCAATTGCTAGTGACTCTATCCCGTCCGTGAGGTGATCGGTCCGGCTTGTTGGCGGTGTTGTTATTAGGTGGGACGGGCGCAACGGCCTCGTCGTCGAATTCGGGCAGCAGCTTTCGCTTGGGATAGCCTTTGGTTTCGCCATTAAAGCAATGTTTATGTTCTGCGTCTAGCACCTCATTCCATCTATCGTTGAGCGTGTCTTGTGCAGCTCGAAGCTGTCTCTGCTGCTTTTTTAAGCTTCGTGCGGTAGCTACAAGCCACCGATGGAAGCGTTTTTGTTCGAAGGGTTCTTCTAGGACAGTATATTTGTCGTCATCCAGGCTAACCTCTTCTTCGGAGATCGGTTCGTAGTCACCGTCTTCGGCATCGCTGTCATCGGACTGTGGCTTCGGACTCTGTTTGCCATCCTCTCGCTCCTCCTGCTCTATCTCTGGGTCTGCGGGGTCTTCGGCTTGTTCCGGAATATCACTGTCATTAGTTGCGGTGTAGTTGTCCTTTGCTTTATGAGATTTTGTTCAGCGTTTCACTGACGCTTGGGAGGTTCTTCGGCGGGTTAATCCTCTAAGGGGTTGTTTTCGCCATTGCCTTCCGCCTCTTTGGGTGTATCCACCATATACACGTCATATGAAGACGTAGCTTTCCACTGCCCTATGATGGGCCTGCTTTGATCTATACCTACTTTAGCTTCGAGGACCATCCCGCCGAAGTCTTCTGAAGCGTAGTCGAGTAGACGGTTAGATCTTCAACCGTGGCTACCAAGTGGGTGGTGGGTGGGGAACGAAGTTCTTCATCCCCCTGGGTATAGCGCAGATGTTCATCAGCCTCCAGTTTGAACCGGATATAGTGCGGCTGTGCGTTCTCATCCAAGGAGAGAGATCTCAATGACCTTAACATGTCGCCAAGTGGTGAGTGCTGGAAAATATCTGCAGCACGGAATTCGGCGATAGGCGCTTGATTAGATTTGAGGGGCGAGGTTACGCGCAGTTCTGAATCAGATACCGGAGCTTAGTATGGGGTTCCGGAAACACGGACCTCATGAGTTGGGTCCATGTGCGGCTCCATCGCCGTAGAGTCTGCGGCTCCCATGGTGGGGTTGAGCTTCCCATCTTCGGGTGGCACGATGCGTTCTGGATCTAGGGCCAGAACTGTTGCAGGTGCTATTATAATGCCCAGTATGCGACTATGTCTCCCACGTGTCGAGGCACGACTTAAAGACATAAGCGCATACTAGAATGATCTCAAGTATGGTATCTTTGCACATCTCATCTAATACTCAGGGGTGAAATTGTAAAAGATAGTTATCTTACACTCGCCACATCACACAATGAATACAATAACATACATTTATCCAAATAACACAGAGTCCAACTACGGGCGAAATCCAAACGAGAAAGATACCATAAACACAAGGCCTGATCGCCCCTAGTAGGAACCACTACTGATCGTCGAAAATGTCACAACATACGGCCAAGCTCTTCATCGAACTCCCAGTGAAGTTCTTGTCCATCTCCTGCGTCGTACTCAGTTGTACCTGCATCTGGTGTGTGTTGTAATCTGTGAGTCACAAGGACTCAGCAATCCCGTTCCCGGGTATCAAAACTACCAAAGCCTTAGGTGAGGAAAGGCTATAAAAGTGTCTGCAGCCAGCACTAAGCAACTAGCTTACGAGGTCGGAGCGAGAAGAGAACATGTGCCAACAGTCGCCAAGTTGATCAAGAAGTGATCCTAGCTACTCCGATCAAACATAACCCCACCGTGTTCACTTCCCGAAGCCCTTCGGAAAGAGACCATCACGGTTACTCACACATGTAGTGTATTCTTAAGGATATGGTGTCAAGTTATCTACAACCGGATATTAACAAATTCCCATCTGCCACATAACCGCGGGCACGGCTTTCGAAAGATCAAACCCTGCAGGGGTGTCCCAACTTAGCCCATCACAAGCTCACGATCTGCGGAGTCGCAACTCCAAATTGGGAAGACCCGAGTATTCTCGGAATCCCGTGGTCAAGATATTTCGACAAAGGTAAAACTAATCCAGCAAGACCTCCCGGCGTGCCGACACCCTGATAGTAGCCGCGCGTATCTCGTCTCAGGCCACGACCGGATGGGAAAGCCTACGGGAGCCAATCCTCGAGTTTCCCCGTGGTGGCCCCGCAGTCTGCCCGTTTGGGACCAACACCATCAGCACTGCCCCCCCCCCCCTATTATGTAGAAATAAGAACTCGGGGACATGACCCCCTATGCAATTAATTAATTAAGTTTTTATTATATTGCAAAATAAAACCAAAGTTGGTCCTTGCTGGAAAAGCTCTAAGCAGTGCGAATTATCGAGGGGGGGGCATAAACCCCAACCGTGTTAGGAATGCAAAATCAAGGAACATAACACCGGTTTATCGGTCCATAAGGTGGCATGAGTGGAACAAAACACCGAGCAAAAGGCAAGCCTTCCACCCATTGCCAAGTATATAGGTGTGTTAATATATTTAAGAGATATTGTGATATTCCAGCAACAAGTTCCTACATGGAGCAATCTTCATCTTCACCTGCAACTAACAACGCTATAAGAGGGGCTGAGCAAGCGGGTAACATAGCCAAACATGAATAGGAATTGAGGCATATCTAAAGAGTGAGACAACTAGCATAGGCAAAGATAGAGGTGATATCAGGGAATGGCCATCTTGCCTGAGATTCCGGAAGGAAGAAGAACAAGTCCATGAAGTAGTCGAACAAAACCTCACAACTCTGGAACAAAACCGAAGCTAACGAGAGAAGCATACCAGAAAGAAGCAAGCAAAATGGTAGACACACATATCATAACCATGGCATGATGTACAAACAGATATGATGCATGTCCGGTTCAAATATGCATAGCATGGCAAGGTGCACAAGCAATACTACAAGTTAAGTGGAGTTCAATATGCAATGAGTTGCATATTGACAAAACACCATGCAAAATATTTAGTTTTATCTCGTTATGAACCCAACAAGTTTAAATGTTTTTATTAAACATGGCAAGAGGTGAAGCATGAGCTACACTATCTAGTCATTTTAAATGAGGCCGAAAATAACAACAACTATTCCGGTAAAACCCCATATGTCATATTTAGCAATTCTTAAAGCAAAGAATAATTTTAAGCATTTTAATGTGTTATCATGATGCGGATGACAAATGCAAGTTTTTATGCAATTTTTATTAAAAGTTGACATGAGCAAGATATGGAGTATTTGTCGCCACGACGGAAAGAAAAGGGGGTCGTCGCGGCAAAAACGGATACGGTGCCATGGCAACGTTTCGATGATCCCACACTCATTGAGATATCGGTACAAAATAAGGACGACGGGGACATGAGCGTGTCATGCAAAGACGGTGGGGTGATCCTAGAAACCGGGTTCTCCACGTGTCGGTGGCATGGAAACGAGCGACACAACGGACGCGGTGCAAACAAGGGATGCATCTCATACACACATGCAACATTCGTCCACAGGCATCGTCTCGTGGTAATAACTTCAAAGCGAGCATTTTCGGGGTGGAACAAGTCGTCGAGGGAAGTAGTCGTTCACGGTTCGGTCATAGTGGAAGTAGTGGTACACGGCGATGGTAGTTGTACATGGGTCTTCTGCGATGGTAGTGGTACACATTTCGTAGCCGTTCAAGTTTCCGTAGTTGTTCGGGTCACGCGACGATAGTCGTTCGTCATCGGTTGTCGAGGTACTCGGCGTCTTGGCGATTGTAGTGGTACACGGTTGTCGTGGTACTTGGGGTCTTCGGACTTACCGATCTCGATTCTTGCGACGGTAGGGGTACATCGGGTAGTTGAACTTGGCGACTCGAAGGGGTACTTGGCGTCGGTAGTTGTACTTGACGAAATCCATTTGGAGGTAACCATCCGTGGTCGAAGTCGGTAGTTGAGCTTGGATGGCCATCGGTAGTCTTCGGACTTGGGTCTCCATGTGCACGTCTTGACGGTTCCGGGGGGTCTCGGTGGTGACCAAAAGTGCTCGAGGTGCAGGGGACAGACGAGCAGATCCGCGAGGCACGGGTCGGGGAGGTGCAGCAGGGGAGGATGGGAGGTCGGTGCAGCGGAACGACACGGTGAAGAGGTCGGGCGCGCCGGCGACCTGGCTGGGCCTCGGGGCGGAGGTGGACAAGGACAACACAGACGCGGTCGGCGGTGTCGTGGGACTTGCGGAGAACGGGGCGAGGCAGGGGACTTGGCGGTGGCGGAGGAGGTTGACGACCCGCAGGGAGGTGTCGACGAGGCGCGGAGCTCGGAGAGGAAGGGCTTGAGCACAACGTCTTGCTGGAGGGGCGGCGCCACAGAGCTTGGACGGCGACGGCGGCTTGCTCCGATGCGGAGCGCGGGGCGGAGATGGGGGTGGAGCCGCGCGGCTCGGCGGCGGAGCTCACGTGTCGCCATGGAAGCGGGACGGCGCGATGTTGGTCCTGGTCGAACGGCGAGGCCAGAGGCGAGGATGAGGCCGACGGAGACGGCACAGGGCAGCAATGGCATCGGGAGGCGTGAAGGCAACGACGGGGAGGATGGCGTGACGCGGAGCAGCAACAGCGACAGGGAGGAGCGGCCATGGAATCGGGCGCGCGGTGCGAGAGCGAGGGAGACGCGCGGGAGGCTGAGAGGGGATCGAGCGCGAGGTTGCGGCGCTGGAGGGATGAAGCGATCGAGGGAAAGAGGCTGGCTGCATCTATCTGGATGAGTGGAGATGGATCGGGAGGGATCCCGAGGAGGAAGAGGACTGGTGGCGGCGGGTGAGGGGATTTGCTGGATGAGGCAAGCCCCTAGGATCTAGGGTTTGGACTAATATATATAGCGAGTGGGTAGGTTTAGCGTCATTTGGTCCCTCCGATCGTAATCGGACGGCCGCGAAATAAATAGGTAGGAAGTCCAAATAAGAAAACGGAGATATTTTTGGGATGTTTGGGGATGATCCGGACCCAACGGTAATGAAAACCCGGGTCGTGTTCGGGGAAGTTTCGTACGCGCACGAGGGGTGTGAGAGAGGTCAACAAAGACAGGGGGTTTTGTTGGTCTCGGAGAAAGAAAGAAGAGAGCGGACCGGTTGGTCTGAGAGAAGGTCAACAAGGACAAGCGGTCTGACAACAGGTCAACGAAGATAGAGAGAAGCGGCAACTACGAACGCCTACGAGTTTTATGAAAACATGCGGATGATGCGATGATGAAATGCAACAAACAAAAATAAAACACACGACGGCAACGGAATATATGGAAGTCTTCTGGAGCGTCGGTCTCGGGGCGTCACAACTCTCCCACACTAACTGAGGATCTCGACCCGAGATCCTAGAGATGGCACCGGATAGAAGAGGATAATGGAAGAGGTAAAACAAAGTTGCTTCTTTGACAAATGAGTGAAACCACGAACTTGAGAGGTTGACAAAATTAAAATAAGAATACAACGGAGATGAACGAAGATGAAAACACTCTGTTATAAAAAGAGCAACAAGGAACATTACGAGAACCTTGTAGGTTGAAAGGCATGAAACACGAGCTCACGGATCATGGAAGAATTTAAACCACTCCGGTTGAATAAAGTTAGAGAAGTAATAAGAACGAAATAATTCGGACAGCACTCCGACTGAAAATGGAAGGAATTAACATGAACATGAGGAGAAGGGGTGATACTTGATGAAATCAACAACACACTACCTCCGAAACAATTGAAAGAATGACACAAGGGGTAAGAAAGATTTTAAACAGCACTCCGGTTGAAAAGAGAGGAAAAAGTTGATAGAATGAGAGAACTTGAACGGAGGACACAACACTCTAGTTGAACGGATTAGCAAAGGAAGGAACATGATCTTGGCCAAAGAGATGATGGTACGAAGATATCAATATTACAATACCTCCGGAATAGAAGCTAGATCACTAGGAAGAAAGAAAGTAGAAGAAAATGATAACTTCTACCACCAATGAAATAGAAAATCATCCTTACGAAGAAGGGTTGAACGGAGTTGTTGGAATTTCAACAACGAAAGAATAAGCTTGTTGTGGGCTTATGGAAAACATCTCAAAATTATGAGGTGACAACCAGCCACTAACGGAAACCAATTGTTGCTAGAGATCAACGAAGAGATGAAAACTTCTTTCACCGAGAGGATAAATGAAGAATTTGGGTCATTTATAAGCACCACAATAGCAACAATCTCAGGGAAAGCTTTAGGTGAATTATAACCCAAGTTAACTCCAACGAATAAATTGAAGGGTTGGAAAGATCTCCTGAACAAGAAAATGATGGGTTTAAATATCACATTTCTCACAACTTGTGAATCATGAAACATGAAGGGAAATTGTCAAGAATGACATAACACCATCTCAAAAGATAAGGTAGAGTGAATTGCACTTCGTAATGCAAGAAGAAGAATACTTGAGCTCCAACAAGAATCTTGATGAAGACTTTGAGGATAAAATAAATCATGATGAACCAGCATGAAGAACTCCGGTAACAAAAGGATGAGAAGTGAAAGATGAAAAGAATAAGATTCAAGGCCTGCGATGATTTACATGAAGCTTTGTGACAAGATAATTGATCTAGTTTGGATTCGAACCGAGAATATGATATCACGAACGAACTCCGGACGACGGAATTAAATCACCTTTAAGGAATAAGAATAAGAATTATGTCATGCTTATCTTTCACCAATTTAAATTGATGACAACCAATGGATTTGGCATATTACTTATTCTCGTTGCGAAGAATTAAAGAGAGATCTCGCACAAAGTTGAGCAAGTCTTCATGAACCACCGGTAGGATTGGAAAGAGCAAATGAATTGATACAATAACAACGGAAGAGTAATCTTGAATGAAACACCATAAGAATATGGAGACGAACGAAGAGGCATCAATTAAGAATAGTTGGAGGACGAAGTTGAAAACTGAGAACGAAGAAATCTTCTGAAATGATGGCCTTCAGAGGAATAAGATGGAAAGAACTCATGAAATGCTCTGTATGGGTATAATTAGAATTCCTCACAATCGGAACAATAATGAGGATGGCATGAAGCTAGAACCACGAATCTTCAAGAGGACGGGCCAAGCTTTAGGAGAAATTCTTCTCCGGTCTTCATATGTTGAGAAGAACGACGAGAATACCATGAAGAATTTTTGCGATACTCCGGAAGAATGAAAAGGGGAAAGGTGGAGCTAAAGATGAAAATAATTGGAAACAATCTTGGAGAAGGCATGTGACTGATGGAAATCATTCTTACGTCACATTTTTAAAAGAATTTGAGTATAACTCCGAAAAAATAGAAGAGTCAGGTAAGATCCTGGGAAAAGACTTGTGGGTTGGGGCCCACTCAATAGAAACACCGTTGGAATTGATTACTTAAGATATATTGCACCGGTTGAATCAAATGGCTTGAACGAGGTAACAACCTCGAAATAGCTTGAACGGATTAAGAATGGAAACACGAATCTTCCGAGATACCTCGTACACTCCAGATAAGAAATTAGAGAGAGTTGAATAAACAAGAGAGACGATAAGAAATTCCAAAATGGGAAAACATGTAAAACAAGAGGAAAATATATGATTAACACCGAAGCTTGAATTTAGTCCACCAGAGAAGAAACAAGAAACAGAGAATGATAAACTTGAAACTTCCTGAGCATCTTCACGAGAAAACACCGGGGGAGAACAGTGAAGGAAAGAATGGAGAACTTCACATGAATAAAAGGATACTTGATTAAGAATTCTGACTCCAAGAAGAAGAAGGGTGGGAGGGTGGGGAAAAAACAAAGACAACTTGGGATGAATGAAACAGACACCGTTTAGAAAAACCCAAGACTTGGTCTTGCACATATTGAAAGGATCGGGTTAACTTGAAGAGAAACGCACCAACTGAAAGAATTTAACATAACAATCTCGATGATTAAGAAGGACTAGCACTCCCATAGAAATACGAGAACACTGATTAGGAAAGGTGTGGAATAAACATTTGACATCGAAGCAGCTCGGATACCACAATCAAAACAAAACAAAGGATACATATGTTGCAACATAATCTTCACAATATCATTCGAACAGAGAATTGAACGAATGAATTCCATAGCTTAATGGTACAATAACTTGTCGAGAAGCCACTTGTGAGAACAAAAATGATAGAATAAAACAACAAGGTAACAGATGGAACAAATACATAATAGAGATTTTGTCCCACATGTTCATGCTAAATGCCCCATGGCACATGTTACAAAGGGTCTTGCAATCCCCGGATCAGCATACCCAAGGATCCTTTAAGATGCAACTCCCAATTGGAACAGCGCCCATGAAACCTCTTCACTAGATGTTGAACCCCAAACATCATATCATGCACCTGTTGGAAGATTACCTACGAGCTACTTGAAACCCACCTATTAATTCCCGAAGCTTTCCGTTTATGCAATCTGGTGTTGGGGATACAGGGGAAGCACCGCTCACTCAACTCTAAACCTACATCCAGCTGTATCCATCCGTCAACACATAACCAATCATCTTCGGAAACTGTTTACCTCGGACATTCGAAACGCATCCGCTATACTAGCTGTGGCAATACTCCCGAACTATCCCACCAGTACTGGGTGACGTCGGGGTTATCTCACCACTAACTGCATAGAAAAGTTTTCGATGTCGGTCGCCTCTGGTATTCTAGAACAGCCACGATACATTTGTGACGACAACACCTCGGAGCTCAACTCCCCGGGACACTGCCACAACCCCTAAATGACAGGAGGCATCGAGAACAATGTTCTCGTCACAAAGATATCGGAACAATCCAAACAATACCCGCGTGATCCTAAAAAAATTTGGTGCAATTTTTGAGAGTAGAGGAGATAGAACAACGTCAGGAGTCCTCACCAGAGCGATGAAAGGGATGAGGAGTAAAAATAAATCCTACTCTCTGATATATATATATATATATATATATATATATATATATATATATATATATATATATATATATATAGGACTCAAAACATTGTGTGTATGTGCCTAGACTCAACCGTCAGCGATTCGATCAATCAGGGGGCTCCTAAGTCGGAGAAGGCTATGAATACCAACTTATAATGCCCAGTATGCTACTATGTCTCCCACGTGTCGAGGCACGACTTAAAGACATAAGCGCATACTGGAATGATCTCAAGTATGGTATCTTTGCACATCTCATGTAAAACATAGGGGTGAAATTGTAAAAGATAGTTCACTTACACTCGCCACGTCACACAATGAATACAATAACATACACTCATCCAAATAACACAGGGTCCAGCTACGGGCGAAATCCAAACGAGAAAGATACCATGAACACAAGGCCTGATCGCCCCTAGTAGGAACCACTACTGATCGTCGAAAACGTCACAACATACGGACAAGCTCTTCATCGAACTCCCAGTGAAGTTCTTGTCCATCTCCTGCGACGTACTTAGTTGTACCTGCATCTGGTGTGTGTTGTAATCTGTGAGTCACAAGGACTCTGCAATCCCGTTCCCGGGTATCAAAACTACCAAAGCCTTAGGTGAGGAAAGGCTATAAAAGTGTCTACAGCAAGCACTAAGCAACTAGCTTACGAAGTCAGAGCGAGAAGAGAACATGTGCCAACAGTCGCCAAGTTGATCAATAAGTGATCCTAGCTACTCCGATCAAACATAACCCCATCGTGTTCACTTCCTGAAGCCCTTCGGAAAGAGACCATCACGGTTACTCACACAGGTAGTGTATTCTTAAGGATATGGTGTCAAGTTATCTACAACCGGATATTAACAAATTCCCATCTGCCACATAACCGCAGGCATGGCTTTCGAAAGATCAAACCCTGCAGGGGTGTCCCAACTTAGCCCATCACAAGCTCACGATATGCGGAGTCGCAACTCCAAATTGGGAAGACACTGCCCCCCTGTTATGTAGAAATAAGAACCCGAGGACATGACCCCCTATGCAATTAATTAATTAAGTTTTTATTATGTTGCAAATTAAAACCGAAGTTGGGCCTTGCTGGAAAAGCTTTAAGCAGTGCGAATTATCGAGGGGGGCCCATAAACCCCAACCGTGTTAGGAACGCAAAATCAAGGAACACAACACCGGTTTATCGGTTCCTAAGGTGGCATGAGTGGAACAAAACACCGAGCAAAAGGTCAAGCCTTCCACCCATTGCCAAGTATATAGGTTTGTTAATATATTTAAGAGATATTGTGATATTCCAACAACAAGTTCCAAGATGGAGCAATCTTCATCTTCACCTGCAACTAACAACGCTATAAGAGGGGCTGAGCAAGCGGGTAACATAGCCAAACAACGGTTTGCTGGGAAGTTGTCAAAGGTTAGAGGTTTCATGGCAACAATAAGAGGCTGACAAACAGGAATAAGCATTGAGGTATATCTAAAGAGCGAGACAACTAGCATAGGCAAAGATAGAGGTGATATCGGGGAATGGTCATCTTGCCTGAGATTCCGCAAGGAAGAAGAACGAGTCCATGAAGTAATCGAACACAACCTCACGACTATAGAATGAAACCGAAGCTAACGAGAGAAGCATATCGGAAAGAAGCAAGCAACATGGTAAACACACATATCATAACCATGATATGATGTACAAACAAATATGATGCATTTCCGGTTTAAATATGCATGGCATGGCAAGGTGCACAAGCAATACTACAAGTTAAGTGGAGCTCAATATGCAACGAGTTGCATATTGACAAAACACCACGCAGAATATTTAGTTTGATCTTGTTATGAACCCAACTAGTTTAAATGTTTTTATTAAACATGGCAAGAGGTGAAGCATGAGCAAAACTACACTATCTAGTCATTTTAAATGAGGCCTGAAATAACAACAACAATTCCGGTAAAACCCCATATGTCATATTTAGCAATCCTTAAATCAAAGAACAATTTTAAGCATTTTAATGTCTTATCATGATGCGGATGACAAATGCAAGTTTTATGCAATTTTTCTTAAAAGTTGACATGAGCAAGATATGGAGTATTTGTCTCCACGACGGAAAGAAAAGGGGGTCGTGGCGGCGAAAACGGATACGGTGCCACGAGAACATTCCGATGCTCCCACACTCGTTGAGATATCGGTACAAAAGAAGGACGACGGGAACATGAGCGTGTCAAGCAAAGACGGTGGGGTGATCCTGGTAACCGGGTTCTCCACGTGTCGGTGGCATGGAAAACGAGCGACACAACGGACACGGTGCAAACAAGGGATGCATCTCATACACATATGGAACATTCATCCACGGGCATCGTCTCGGGGTTATACCTTCGAAGCAAGCGTTTTCGGGGTGGAACAAGTCGTTGAGGGAAGTAGTCGTTCACGGTTCGGTCGTAGTGGAAGTAGTGGTACACGGCGACGGTAGTTGTACACAGGTCTTCGGCGATGGTAGTGGTACATGTTTCTTAGCCGTTCAAGTTTCCGTAGCTGTTCAGGTCACGCGAGGGTAGTCATTCGGCATCGGTTGTCAAGGTACTTGGCGTCTTGGCGATTGTAGTGGTACACGGTTGTCGTGGTACTTGGGGTCTTCGGACTTGCCGGTCTCGATTCTTGCGACGGTAGGGGTACACGGGGTAGTCGAACTTGGCGACTCGAAGGGGTACTAGGCGTCGGTAGTTGTACTTGACGAAATCCATTTGGAGGTAACCGTCTGTGGTCGAACTCGGTAGTTGAGCTTGGAGGGCCATCAGTAGTCTTCGGACTTGGGTCTCCATGTGCACGTCTTGACGGTTCCGGGGGGTCTCGGTGGTGACCAAAAGTGCTCGAGGTGCAGGGGACAGACGAGCAGATCCGGCAAGGCACGGATCGGGGAGGTGCAGCAGGGAAGGAAGGGAGGTCGGTGCAGCGGAACGACGTGGTGAAGAGGTCGGGCGCGCCGGCGACCTTGCTCGGCCTCGGGCCGGAGGTGGACAAGGACAACGCAGACGCGGTCGGTGGTGTCGTGGGACTTGCGGAGAACGGGGTGAGGCAGGGGACTTCGTGGTGGCGGAGGAGGTTGAAGACCCGCAGGGAGGTGTCGACGAGGCGCGGAGCTCGGAGAGGAAGGGCTTGAGCACAACGTCTTGCTGGAGGGGCGGCACCGCAGAGCTCGGCCGGCAACGGAGGCTTGCTCTGGCGCGGAGCGCAGGGCGGAGATGGAGGTGGAGCTGCGCGGCTCGGCGGCGGAGCTCGCGTGCCGCCATGGAAGCGGGACAGCGCGACACTGGTCGTGGTCGGACGGTGAGGCCAGAGGCGAGGATGAGGCTGACGGAGACGGTGCAGGGCAGCAATGGTGTCGGGAGGCGCGAAGGCGACGGCGGGGAGGATGGCGCGACGCGGAGCAGCAACGGCGACAGGGAGGCGCGGCCATCGAATCGTGCGCGCGGTTTGAGAGCGAGGGAGACACGCGGGAGGCTGAGAGGGGATCGAGCACGAGATCGCGGCGCTGGAGGGATGAAGCGATCGAGGGAAGGAGGCTGGCTGCGGCGGGATTTGGGCAGGTGGATGGCTGCAGCTATCTGGTTGAGTGGAGATGGATCGGGAGGGATCCCGAGGAGGAAGAGGACAGGTGGCGGCGGGTGAGGGGATTTGCTGGATGGGACAAGCCCCTAGGATCTAGGGTTTGGACTGATATATATAGCGAGTGGGTAGGTTTAGCGTCATTTGGTCCCTCCGATCGTAATCGGACGGCCGCGAAATAAATAGGTAGGAAGTCCAAATAAGAAAACGGAGATATTTTTGGTATGTTTGAAGATGATCCGGACCCAACGGTAACGAAAACCCGGGTCGGGTTCGGGGAAGTTTCGGACGCGCACGAGGGGTGTGAGAGAGGTCGACAAAGACATGGGGTTTTGTTGGTCTCGGAGAAAGAAAGAAGAGAGCGGACCGGTTGGTCTGAGAGAAGGTCAACAAGGACAAGCGGTCTGACAACAGGTCAACGAAGACAGAGAGAAGCGGCAACTACAAACGCCTACGAGTTTTCTAAAAACTTGCGGATGCAATGCGGATGATGCGATGATGAAATGCAACAAACAAAAATAAAACACACGACGGCAACGGAATATACGGAAGTCTTCAGGAGCGTCGGTCTCGGGGCGTCACAGCTATTTCCTGATCCGTTGACAGAGTTAAGTCATGATCATCGTGGTGGCAGAGAGGGGTTGCCGCTGGCTCGAATCCGGTGAAGATCAGGTCTCCGCGGATATCAGCAATGTAGTTCAAGCTACCGAATCTGATATGATGGCCAGGGGTGTAGCTCTTGATCTGCTCAAGGTGGCCTTTAGTGTTGGCACGAAGCGCGAAGCCGCCGAACACGAAGAGTTGGCCGGGAGGGAAAATCCCCTCGACATCGCCGTTGCAGTCGACGACGTGATCCATCAATCCTTCCGTCGACGACATAGTGGAACTCTCAATGAAAGAACCAATGTCGGTGTCAAAACCGGCGGATCTCGGGTAGGGGGTCCCAAACTATGCGTCTGAGGATTGATGTTAATAGGAGGCAGAGGACACGATGGTTACCCAGGTTCAGGCCCTCTCGATCGAGGTAAAACCCTACTTCCTGCTATATTAGTATGGATGAATATGTGTACAAGAGTTGATCTTCCTCGAGATCGTAAAGGCTAAACCCTAAGTCTAGCCTTATGAGGATTGAATGATTCTCTAGCCTCTACGGACTAAACCCTCTAGTTTATATATGCACCGGAGGGGCTAGGGTTTGTACATAGCCATCTTGCAGAGGAAGGAAATATTACACCCGAACCTAAAACCTGCCATTAGACGAATACAGGAGTCCTATCCGGATACGAGAGACGATCTTCAACAATGATCTTCATGGCCCACCAGTCCGGCCCGCCAAGAGTTATCCGGCCACCCGAGGACCCCTCAATCCAGGACTCCCTTAGCGTGCCATGGGGGGAGATTCCTAGTAGGATCCCCCCCCCCTCTTTTTTCCTTCTTATGGAGGGGGAAAGGAGGAACGAGTGGAGGAGAAGAAAGAAAGGGGGGTGGCGCCCTCTCCCCTACTCCAATTCGACCTCCTTCCATTGAGGGGGCGCTCCACCCCTACGAGGGATGGTGTGCCTCCCTCTTATGGCCCATAAGGCCCATAACTTTCCCCGGGGGGTTCCGGTAGACCCCCATAACTCCGATATGTACCCGGTACCCCTCGGAACCCTTCCGGTGTCCGAATACTATCATCCAATATATCAATCTTTACCTCTCCACCATTTCGAGACTCCTCGTCTTGTCCATGATCTCATCCGAGACTCTGAACAATCTTCGGTCACTGATACGTCCAAAACGTATCTATAATTTCTGCTTGCTCCATGCTTCTTTTGTGTGATATTGCTATGATATTGATGCACTTCCATGCACTTTTGATCATATTTGGACTAACCTATTAACTCAGTGCACCACAGTGCCAGTTCCTGTTTTCTGCTGTTTTTCTATTTCAGGTTTCCCCCATATTAAAAGTGCTCCAAAAATTCCAGGAAAATTACAGGAAAAATCAGCGTACAGGAAGCTTCGCGAAGAACCAAAGATGGGCTAGAGGGGAGCCAGGGGAGGCCCAGGCGGCCACCTGGCGCGGCCCCACCCCTGGCCGCGCCAGGGGGGCGCCGGGGCCCCTGCTCCGCCTCTGGCTGCCCCCCTTCGCATATATATCCCTCTCGTCCCGAAACCCTGGAGGACAGAACCCTTTTTCGCGATTTCGCCTCTATTCCGCCGCCGCAGCGCTTCCAAGATCGGGAGCATCAGGAGAACTCTTCCCGGCACCCTGCCGGAGGGGAGAACCACCACCGGGAGCTTCTCCACCACCATGGACGCTTCCCGGATGAGTCGTGAGTAGTCCACCTTGGACCATGGGTCCATGATCAGTAGCTATGTGATGTTCTCCTCCCCTATTTGCTCTTCATGGTTTAGACCTCGTGAGCTGCCCTACATGATCGAGGCACATATGTAATCTTTCTGCTGTTGCTTTGCTGAGTTTGCTGGGATCTGATGGATTATGAGACTATGTTCAGATTGTATTGAGTAATATATTTGATTCACCTCTTTTATATCTTTGTTCTTGACTAATTCTTGCATGTTCTCCGTTGTTGTTTATTGCTTTGGCCAAGTAGTAGGTAGTAACTCCAAGAGGGAGCGTTATGCTTGATTGTGGGTTCATGCCCCCTGATGACTAGCTTGAGTTACAGAAACATGAGTCTAGGGGATGTGCTGTTGCCACAAGGGAGAAAACAACGGTGCTTGTACTTGCGGGTGCAAGGATTGTTTACTTTACGCAAAGTTCTTTTAATGCAGTTGTCTGTTGCTTTGAGTTTACACTTTGGGTGGGATTCGCAACTTAATACCAGTGAGATGTTCTGGATAGATATCTCAAGGTGGATGATTAGTAGTAGATGCAGATGGATTTCGGTCTACTTGCCTTGGCGTACCGCCCATGCTTTTGAGCCTCTACCTTTCTTTGCAGCATAGTTAGCATTGGTTTGCGCACATAATCCTGTCAATTGCCCAGCTGTAATTTGTTTACCTCGCTTTGCTGTTTTATCGTCTTTTGGGAGAGAGACATCACTAGTGAACATCATGGGACCCCGGTCCATATTACCACTGCTGATCACACCTTCTATTTACTTCCTGTTTTTATTTCCTAGTTGCAGTCATAGCTATCATTATTATCTCTTGTGTTTGATCCTTTGTAAACAACAAGACCGGAGGGATTGACAACCTCTCTGTACTAGTTGGGAGCAAAGTTATATGTATCTGTGTGCAGGTCCCATCAACCGCTAAGTTTCTAGCGCCGTTGACACCTACTTGTCGACCCTCGGAGTCTCACGGGATTCGATCCTTGGTATCTTTGCCAAGGGAAATTTGCCGCTACGCTACATCTCAACCTTCCACTTGGGGTAACCAATGAGGGGCGAGAAGCCATCAAGCAAGTTTCTGGCGCCGTTGCCGGGGACTCCACTCTTCAAGATAGGGGAGTTGCACGCTATCTTTTATCTTTGCTTTTTAGTCTTGTTAGTTTACCTTTCAGCTTTTGCTTTAGTGTCCCTTACCAAAAATCACAAAAATAGTTATCTTGCTTGCTGCTGCTATGGGTTCCACCGAGAACACCAAGTTGTGTGACTTCACTAGTCATAACAACAATGACTTTATCTGCACGCCTATTGCTACACCTGCCACTTCAGCACCTTCTTATGAGATTAAACATGATTTGCTGAACCTAGTTATGAAAGATCAATTCTCCGGTGTTGGAGATGATGCTGGTTTGCACTTAAATAATTTTGTTGAGCTCTATGATATGCAAAAGTACAAAGAAGTAGATGGTGATATTGTTAAGCACTAGTAGAAAACAGGGCATTGGTCTGGGCCTGTCCAGCCCATTAGCCCCGGTTCAATCTAGAACCGGGTCCAATGGGGGCACTGGACCCGGTTCGTGAGCCCAGGGGGCCGGCCGGGCCACGTGGGCCATTGGTCCCGGTTCGTCTGGACCTTTTGGTCCCGGTTGGAGCGACAAACCGGGACCAATGGCTCTTGGTCCTGGCCCACCACCATTGGTCCCGGTTAGTGATATGAACCGGGACCAAAGGCTCCCCTTTAGCCCCGGTTTGTAGCACCAACCGGGACCAATGAGGTGCCTATATATAACCCCTCACTCAAGAGCAGAGCTCACTGCTCTGTTTTTTTTTCTGGCCGAGGGGGAGAGGGGTTAGTGGTGCTCTAGGTCACCTCCTATGCACACAACGTGTTCGGTGGAATGCCCGAGCCACACTAGTTAAGCTTTTCTCCTCTCGAAGCTCTATTTTCTCCGAGATTTGTCTAGGTTTAGCGGTCCGTCACGTCCCGTCCCCGTCTTCGCCGCCGTCGATCGCCCCCGCCGATCTGGTCACCGGCACCACCGTGGTGAGCCTCTTGTTATGTCCATGCTTTTCTTACTTTTATTATTGCTTGTTATTATTGCTTTAGATAGATATTTGTCTAATTTTCTTACGTTTATTATTGCTTGTTATTATATAGTGCGATGGTTTTGATATCCGCCCACGTGGGCCCTCGTCCTGTCTACGATTCGGATGTGGTATATTATCTTTAATTTATAACTATTTGTTTTAGTGTTTATGATAGTTATGCCGACCAACCTGACATGCATAGATGTTTTATTATGTCTAGGAGGTAGTTGAACCGGAAATTCCAACCGACCCTCTTGTGGAGAGGTTAAATTTAGTTGAAGAGGAAAACATTTCCTTAAAGAAAAAATTGGAAAAAATGGAGGAGGAGAAGATGGAATTGGAGTTGCATGTTGCGGAAGTCATCGATGATCACAAGATCAAGATGGACCCTATTGTCGAGAGGTTAAATTTAGTTGAAGAAGAAAACAAATTCTTGAAGGAAAAAATAAAAAAAATTGTGGACGAGAAGATGATATTGGAGTTGCATGTTGCGGATGTCGTCGATGATCACAAGATCAAGATGGATGCAATGCGGTTGAAGATTAAAAAGATTAGAAAATATGCCATTCATACCGAGGCTTGGTATCATTATGCCGTTGGATCAATTGTTACCTTGGTTGCGATTATGATCGCATTTGTTTTCGCATTGAAAAGTTTTACATAGTTTCGATGTGTATGGAGAGCTATATGTTGTTAGATGAGAACTATATAGTATGTACTTTGGTTTTAATGTGATGATGAACTTTTATCCATTTGGTCACTTAATTATCTATTTATGATGTTCTGTAATGGTTTTTGACACACTTAATTATATATAATGCACGCGGATGAACCGGCAATGGATGTACGGTGACAGACACACCTCCGAGTACATTAAGGGCGTGCATGAGTTTCTAAATGCGGCTGAGGCAAACAAGCAGAATGGTTTTATGTGTTGTCCATGCACTAAATGTGTGAATACGATGTCTTACTATAACCGGAAAATCCTTCACTCCCTCCTACTTACAAGGGTTTCATGCCACACTATAATGTTTGGACGAGGCACGGAGAAATAGGGGTTATGATGGAAGACGGCGAAGAAGAAGAGTACGATGACAACTATGTGCCCGCTGAATACGGTGATGCTGCAATGGGGGGAGCTGGTGAAGATCAAGAGGAACCAGACGATGTGCCCAATGATGCTGCAACGGGTGAAGCTGCTGAAGATCAAGAGGAACCAAATGATGATCTCCGCCGGGTCATTGTCGATGCAAGGACACAATGCGAAAGTCAAAAGGAGAAGCTGAAGTTTGATCGCATGTTAGAGGATCACAAAAAAGGGTTGTACCCCAATTGCGAAGATGGCAACACAAAGCTCGGTACCGTACTGGAATTGCTGCAGTGGAAGGCAGAGAATGCTGTGGCTGACAAAGGATTTGAGAAGCTACTGAAAATATTAAAGAAGAAGCTTCCGAAGGATAACCAATTGCCCGATAATACATACGCAGCAAAGAAGGTCGTATGCCCTCTAGGATTGGAGGTGCAGAAGATACATGCATGCCCTAATGACTGCATCCTCTACCGCGGTGCATACAAGGATCTGAATGCATGCCCGGTATGCGGTGCATTGCGGTATAAGATCAGACGAGATGACCCTGGTGATGTTGATGGCGAGCCCGCCAGGAAGAGGGTTCCTGCGAAGGTGATGTGGTATGCTCCTATAATACCACGGTTGAAACGTTTGTTTAGAAACAGAGAGCATGCCAAGTTGATGCGATGGCACAGTGAGGACCGTAAGAAAGACGGGAAGTTGAGAGCACCCGCTGACGGGTCGCAGTGGAGAAAAATCGAGAGAAAGTACTGGGAGGAGTTTGCAAAGGACGTAAGGAACGTATGGTTTGCTTTAAGCGCGGATGGCATTAATCCTTTCGGGGAGCAGAGCAGCAATCACAGCACCTGGCCCGTCACTCTATGTATGTATAACCTTCCTCCTTGGATGTGCATGAAGCGGAAGTTCATTATGATGCCAGTTCTCATCCAAGGCCCTAAGAAACCCGGCAACGACATTGATGTGTACCTAAGGCCATTAGTTGAAGAACTTTTACAGCTGTGGAATGGAAACGGTGTACGTGCGTGGGATGAGCACAGACAGGAGGAATTTGACCTAAAGGCGTTGCTGTTCGTGACCATCAACGATTGGCCCGCTCTCAGTAACCTTTCAGGACAGACAAACAAAGGATACCACGCATGCACGCACTGTTTAGATGACACTGAAAGTATATACCTGGACAAGTGCAGGAAGAATGTGTACCTGGGCCATCGCCGATTTCTTCCGACCAACCAACAATGTCGAAAGAAAGGCAAGCATTTCAAAGGCGAGGCAGATCACCGGAAGAAGCCCGCCATGCGTACTGGTGATCACGTACTTGCTATGGTCAATGATTTACACGTAATCTTTGGAAAGGGCCCCGGCGCACTAGCTGTTCCGAATGACGCTGAGGGACACGCACCCATGTGGAAGAAGAAATCTATATTTTGGGACCTACCCTACTGGAAAGACCTAGAGGTCCGCTCTTCAATCGACGTGATGCACGTGACGAAGAACCTTTGCGTGAACCTGCTAGGCTTCTTGGGCGTGTATGGAAAGACAAAAGATACAGCTGAGGCACGGGAGGACCTGCAACGTTTGCACGAAAAAGACGGCATCCCTCCGAAGCAGTATGAAGGTCCTGCCAGCTATGCTCTTACGAAAGAAGAGAAAGAAATCTTCTTTGAATGCCTGCTCAGTATGAAGGTCCCGACTGGCTTCTCGTCGAATATAAAGGGAATAATAAATATGGCAGAGAAAAAGTTCCAGAACCTAAAGTCTCATGACTGCCATGTGATTATGACGCAACTGCTTCCGGTTGCATTGAGGGGGCTTCTACCGGAAAACGTCCGATTAGCCATTGTGAAGCTATGTGCATTCCTCAATGCAATCTCTCAGAAGGTGATCGATCCAGAAATCGTACCAAGGCTAAGGAGTGATGTGGCGCAATGTCTTGTCAGTTTCGAGCTTGTGTTCCCACCATCCTTCTTCAATATCATGACACACGTCCTAGTTCATCTAGTCGACGAGATTGTCATTCTGGGGCCCGTATTTCTACACAATATGTTTCCCTTTGAGAGGTTCATGGGAGTCCTAAAGAAATATGTCCGTAACCGCGCCAGGCCAGAAGGAAGCATCTCCATGGGCCATCAAACAGAGGATGTCATCGGGTTTTGTGTTGACTTCATTCCTGGCCTTAATAAGATAGGTCTCTCTAAATCGCGGTACGAGGGGAGACTGACTGGAAAAGGCACGCTTGGAAGGGACTCAATAATATGCAGGGACGGATATTCTTGGTCTCAAGCACACTACACAGTTCTACAGAACTCTACATTAGTGACCCTGTATGTCGATGAACACAAGAACAGTCTGCGCTCCAAACACCCGGAGCAGTGCGACGACTGGATTACATGTGAACACATCAGGACTTTCAGCAGTTGGTTGGAAACACGTCTCAGAGGTGACAACACTGTTTGTGATGAGTTGTACTTGTTGTCCAGGGGACCATCCTCGACTGTATTGATTTACAAAGGATACGAGATAAATGGGAAAACATTTTACACGATTGTCCAAGATCAAAAGAGCACCAACCAAAACAGCGGTGTCCGCTTTGATGCAACAACCGAGAGGGGAAAGGACACATATTATGGTTACATAGTGGACATATGGGAACTTGACTACGGACATGATTTTAAGGTCCCTTTGTTTAAGTGCAAATGGGTCAATCTGTCAGGAGGCGGGGTACAGGTAGACCCACAGTACGGAATGACAACAGTGGATCTGAAAAATCTTGGATACACTGACGAACTGTTCGTCCTAGCCAATGATGTGGCACAGGTTATCTATGTGAAGGACATGTCTACTACGGACATGTATATATGTGTGTATATGTGTTATGTGTATATAGTTGCTGTATATATATTTTGTATGTGTATTTTTTTTCTTAGGAATTTGCTAAATATATATGTTAAAAATGTTTTTTTTTCATAGAATGTTTTTTGTTTATATATAGATAGTTACAATTGTGATGTATAGTTGTTGTATGTGATGTGTATGTGATGTATATATATGCAAAAGAAGGATAGGAAAGAAGAAAAAGAAGGATAGGAAAGAAGAAAAAGAATGTTTTTTTTCATAGAAAGTTTTATATATGCAAAAGTTACAAATTTAGAAAAAGAAGGATAGGAAAGAAGAAAATAAGAAAGAGGAAAGAAAGAAGAAGAGGGGAGGAAGAAGAAGAGAAATAAATAAGAAGAAGAAAAAAGAAGAAGAAAAAGAGGAGAAGAAGAAAGGAATAGAGGAGAAGAAGAGAAATTTTCTCTTCTCCTCTATTCCTTTCTCTTCTTCTCCTCTATTCCTTTCTTCTTCTCCTTTTTTTTCCTTTTTTTTCTTCGATCTTCTCCTCTAGCGATTCCTTTTTTCTTCTTCTTCCTCTTTTTTTTTTATCGGATATGTCGTTATCGATA
>LR738713.1:832089370-832108068 GCA_902687465.1 Secale cereale
GTCGAGGGTCGAGGGGTCGAGAGAGGTTGCCTAGCTAGTGTCAAAGTATTGAAGAAATCCATTACTTCATCATTTGCCAGAAGTAACCGGGGCATGTTTGTACGAAGTTATGCAAAGTTGTTCTGGAACGAAGTTCCTGATAGGATAATCCGTCTTTTGTTACGAATTATCCTTTCTGGGACTCCGTTCCAAAACCACTTTGGAGAGCTTCGTACCATCATGCGACTGTTACTTTCGCCTAATGATGAAGTATTGGTTTTGTTGAATCCTTTGACACTAAACAAAATGTGACATGAGGGGGTCTAGGGTTGTGGATCGCCGAGCAGTCGAGGGTCGTCCAGGGGTCGAGGGTCGAAGCTAGTTCTACGTTTGCCATTAATATATCCATCTGTCATGTTTGAATAATAATTGGCATGTTGTAAATATTTGTAGAAACTATGGACGACAACACCCGAGACCTAGCACAAGAAGCGATGTTGATGGACATAATCGCAGACGGACAAAATGCCGTCTTGTCGTTTCTCAACGACACCGATGAGCAGGTGGAAAGAGAGCTGCAGCTGGAAGATCTAGGCTACGATATTGATGGCTCCGGTGACCCAATACACATGGAAGAGGTAGACCGTGAGGACGGCTCCGGTGACCCAATGCCGGTGCAAGTAGGAGACCGTGATGCTGGCTTCGGTGACCGAACCGAGTCCGGCCAGGAGGTATATATGTTAGTTAAGCCTGTGCTGACTAGTTAATTGATGCATTCATTAACTCTCGTCTTTGTTCTTTTTTCTAGCCCTCCGGATCGAGCAAATCTTCGGTAAAGAGACGAGGCGCGAAGAAAAAGTTGAGGCCGGATGAAAAGTTTGAGATCTCAGAAATCTCGCGCTCCGGCGAGCCGATTGACCCCATCCGGACAAAGAACGCATTTGTTAATCAGTGCGGGGTTCTGGTTAGGGACAAGATCTCGATCAGCATCCATCAATGGTTGAAGCCGGCTGCAAATGACGCTTAGGTGTCTTATGTCACTGATATGCAGAAAGAAGATCTTTGGACTGAGCTGAAGTCAAATTTCATCCTACCGGCAGAGGATGATCCGGCGAAGCCAGTTAAAGAGGACTTAATCAAGTCTGCTGCTCTTTCGAAGATGGCAGACCAATTCAGGGCATGGAAGAAAAAACTGAATAAGTTTGTCAAAGATAAAAAGACTCCAGAATTCGTGGGCATATATGAGAAGATCAAAGATGACTGGCCCGCATTTGTGGCCTATAAGACATCGGAAAAGAGTCAGAAGATGTCGGAGACAAACCGGATAAATGCTGCGAAGAAGAAGCATCACCATCGCATGGGGTCAAGTGGCTACCTCAGAGCCCGGCCTAAGTGGGCCAAGGCTGAGAATGATCTGCTTGAGAAAGGGATCGAACCTGAGACAATGCAATGGCCAGACCGTTGCCGGACTTGGTTCTTCGGGGCTGCGGAACCTTGGACCCTGTATCAGGGAGGTGCATTTGGACGGACAAGCAATTGGAAACACCACTCAGGAAGATGCGGCAGTATATCAAAGCAGGGCATGAAGGGACGTTCTTCCCCGACAGAGAGAACGACGAGCTGACAATGGCCCTCGGGAATCCTGAGCACCCTGGACGGACACGAGGCATGCCAGGCTCCCTTCCGTGCCGTGCTGGGTTTCCGGACGCAGACGGCTACAAAAGCCACGAGAGGAGGAACAAAATGGAGCAGACCGAACTGCAGGCGTTGCGGGCCAGAATACAAGCGATAGAGGAACGGGAAGCAAATCGGGACAAAATAATTGCCGAAGCTTCCCCCGAAGCTACCCCGCCATCTCAGCGGAGAAGCAGCGTGGCTTCCACCGAGCTGCTTCAGCCGGAGCCTGTCTTGACGGCTACTGCCAGGTATCCCGTGGATGCTATCACGGAGGCACAAAGTTGCCACCTTATGGCGCAGTGGATGAATCTGAAGGTCAAGGCGGCTGCTGTCTCTGTTTATCCTACTGGACCCGGCGACACTTTTCACTGTCGGCCGATTCCAGAAGGATATGCTAGGGTGATGGTGGATGAATTTACGGAGGGATTTGAGGAGCTCTAGCTTGACCACCCTACCGGTGAAGGGGAGACTCGGCTGGGTTCTTCACTGAAGACTCCATGCCTATGGCGGAAGGACCTCATCAACATTCTCAACTGGACGCCTCCGCCTCCTCCTCCTCCTCCTCCGGCGAGTCAGGGCACTCCGTCTCCTCCACCGCCTCCTCCACCGCCTCCTCCTCCGGCGAGTGACGATCAGGGCACTCCGGCTCCTTCTCCGGCGCGTGGCGGCACTCCGCCTCCTTCGCCGCCGGCGCGTGGCGGCACTCCGCCTCCTTCACCGCCGGCGCGCCCGAGCAGCCAGCCTGCTCCACCTTCTCCGCCTAGTCAGCAAGGGCGGAAGAGACCTGCCGCCGCTCCGGCTGCTCCTGCTCCGGCGCATAAGCAAGGAAAAAAGACAGCCGCTTCGTCTGGTCTGGCGACGACTAGCAGTACAGCCAGAGGCGGGAGGCGATGCAGATTCGGTCCTTCTCTCACGCCTTTAGAGAAGTTACCATATGAGAGGTCCGACGAGGAAAACACGAAGATAGCTCAAGGCGAAGTGAAGGACTGGCTTGAAGGGTTGAAAGCACAGAGACATCCACCTCCGGAGGAGAAGATAGATGCGGTGAAAGCAAAGCGCACTCTTGCTGCCCTGAAGCAACCAGCGAAAAGTAAGCCAAAGGACAACTATGACTGCATGATTCAAAAGTCATTTCAAGAAGCGAAGCGGTCGGGAAGTACTAAAAGTGATCAAAGGTTAGCAGAAGGACGAGCTGGGAAACAAATTGCCCAGCTCGGCGAACAAGCGTACCAATCGTGCCCCCCGCTCAAGGTGGCTAGCGACATGGTCGCTAATGATCCGAGGATGGTGCCCGGTTATACCAATCTTGGAGATTACGTGTCCGACGATGTACAATATGATTTCTTGGACGTGCAGATAGAAAGATACAAGTACAAAAAGCCTCTCGTCAAAAATGAAAGATCTATATCAACGAATATGCGAAGATTGCATGATTGGTACTTGAAAATCTCCAGAGAGTCTGGGGGGAGGGATAGCTTGTATTTGAGAGTTAAACCAGAGCATGACCTCGTTGGAATTGAACTGTTGCATGTTCCACTTGAGGAGTTCTATCAGTTTTTCAATCAATTGGCCCTCGATAAAACAACGGTCACCTGCTACTGTCTGTAAGTAGTACTACTTCTGTCATTAAGTCTCTCTATATAGCTGATCTTCATTGCATGTATTTATAATTATCCTCACTATATTATGCAGATTGAAGATCGTCGAATTGAAGAAAAGACAAGTAGGTGATATTGGGTTCATTAACACATACCTCATAGATGCAACCGAGGTTAAATTGCGTCCCTCGGATACCGAGACCAACTTGCTACGATCGTTGGTGGTAAATGAAAACAAAGATATAATACTCTTTCCTTACAACTTCAAGTGAGTGTTACTGTCTTGTGCATATTTGGTTTCCCTTATATATCAGTCAAGGTTATAGTAATTTAATTGATGAGTTCATGCATGCGTGCGCAGCTTCCACTATATTCTCTTAGAGATTAAGCTTGAGAAGGGAGTAGTAACTGTCTTGGACTCTAAACGTAAAGATCCCGAGGAGTATGCGCACATGACTCAAATGCTCGACAGGTAAGTTAAATCGATCAATATTATCCACCATGCATATCAGCAACTTCATTTCTGATATCAACCAATTGTTTACTTTGTCTGGCAGGGTTTGGAGAAAATTCACCAAAAAAAAGCTCCGGGACTGCCGAAGAAGCTAGATTTTAGATACCCGAAAGTAAGTAGTATATAGTAGCATGTTCCGCGCGCGCATCTCCTATATCTTGATTCAAGCGCTAGTTTCATCAATACCATTTGGCATTCTTGCTTATCAGTTTGATTGACCTCTATTTCTTGTAAAGTGGTTGTGGTAGGAACCCGGGAATGATTACTGTGGATACTACATTTGCGAGTCCATCCGCCACACGACCTGTGAGCGGGGCTACTCTGAAGCACAATTTGAAGTGCGTAAGCAATTATAATATTCACAAATTTATAGCATCATTTCATGTATTGACCCCCTACTTCAAATTAGATGTTTCGGATGCGGGATGAACTCCTAACACCAGATCGTCTGCGAGCAATTCAAGAGGAATTGGCGGCATTCTCCCTTGAACACGTGATCGCGCCAGACGGAGAATACTATGTGGACCATGCGTCCATCCTATAGGAGATTATATTTGTAAGAGATAATTATTGTATATATGTACCCGGTAGTGTCGGATAGATATACGAGAACTTGTTGTTCGACCAATCTCTCGGAGAAGGAAAGGTGGTCGATATTACTTCTCTCTGTATGCATATATATATATATATATATATATATATATATATATATATATATATATATATATATATATATATATATATATATATATGTTGATTATACGATCTTCTGTTTCCTTCATTTGCTTTACTAGCTAGCTACCTAGCTAGCGTGTCTAGTCCTCTCTATACGTATGTGTAGTACGTAGCGTCGACCAAGCACGGACATAAGAGAGGACACTTCTCTCTATTAATTAGCTAGCTAACACAATATGAAACACCTAAATTAACCCCCCAAAACCTCCAACCCCCGCTCCCCTTCCAAAAAAAACAAAAATCACAGCCACAGAAATGCTGACGCGTGGAAGCCTTTTGGTCCCGGTTGGTGCCACCAACCGGGACCAAAGCCCCTCCTGCCTGGGCTCGGCGCACAGGCCACGTGGGCACCCATCGGCCCCGGTTCTGGATTAAACCGGGACTAAAGGGTCAGAGCATTAGTACCGACACTTTTGTCCCGGTTCAGGAACCGGGGCTAAAGGCCCAAACGAACCGGGTCTGATGACCCTTTATCTACTAGTGAAGCTTAAGCTTTTTCCTTTCTCCTTGAGAGGAGGAGCTAAAATCTGGTTTCAATCCTTGCCTAGGAATAGTATAGATTCTTGGGACAAGTGCAAGGATGCCTTTACTGGGAAGTACTATCCCCCTGCTAAAATTATCCAATTAAGGAGTAACATAATGAATTTTAAACAATTGGATAATGAACACGTTGCCCAAGCTTGGGAACGCATGAAATCTCTTGTCAAGAACTGCCCTACTCATGGTTTGACTACTTGGATGGTTATCCAAACTTTTTATGCAGGCTTGAACTTTACCTCGCGGAACTTGTTAGATTCGGCCGCGGGAGGAACCTTTATGTCAACTACACTTGGTGCTGCCACGAAGCTTCTCGACGAGATGAGGACCAATTATTCCCAATGGCACACCGAACGCGCTCCAACAGGTAGGAAGGTAAACTCTGTCGAGGAGATTTCCTCCCTAAATGAAAAAGTTGACTTGATCATGTCTCTACTTTCCAAGCAATCTTCTATTGATCCTCATGATGTTCCTTTAAATTCTTTGATTGCTCAAGATCAAGTAGATGTGAACTTTATCTCTAGAAACAATTTCAATAACAATGCTTATAGGAGTAATTTTGGTAGCAACCCTAGACCGTTCCCCTCTAATTCCTATGGGAACAACAATGCTTATCCTAGCACCAAGAACGCCACTTCTGAACTAGAGATTATGCTTAAAGACTTCATCACTACCCAAAAGGCTTTCAATAAGAGTGTAGAAGAAAAACTAGACAAACTAGATAATCTCTCTTTGAAGGTAGGCAATTTAGCCCATGAGGTAGAGTTGCTTAAAACTAGAACTTCTCCTCTTGAGGAGACGAAGACCACTCCTATGAATGCTATTCAAGTGCAAATTAATGAAAACATTAGGATGATGGCTAAACTTAAAAAGAGATGGGCTAGAGAAAAGGAGGAAGAAGATAGAATTAAGAGCCTTCCTACCCACCACACTGTTGCTACTATTCAAGTTGTTGAGGATATCCAAACTCTTAGCACCCAATGCACTCCTAGTCCCATTGGACCTATTAATGGTGATGCTATGACCTCAACCATAGAAGAAGAAACTCCTATGACCATAGAAGCTACCAAACAAGTGAGCCTAAAAGGACACCACTACCACTTTACTTGATAGTAGTGACCTTGATTTTGATAATTGCACCCTTTCTGAAGTTATTGGTTTTCTTCACAAGATGTCTAGAGATCCCCACACTAGCACACTTAATCTTGCCTTCACGGAGCATATCACTAATGCTCTCATCAAAGCTAGGGAGGAGAAGCTTAGGGTAGAAGCCTCCATACATAGAAAGCTAGAAGATAGTTGGGATCCTATGATTAAAATTAAGTTGAATAACTTCTCTTGCTATGCTTTATGTGATGTTGGAGCTAGTACCTCCGTTATGCCCAAAAGAATGTATGATATGTTTGAATTGAAACCTTTTGATCCTTGTTCTTTTGGTGTACGTCTTGTTGATTCTTCCGTAAAGAAACCTTTGGGGAAGATCGACGATGTTCTTATCATTGTCAATGACAATTATGTTCCCGTTGATTTTACTATTATGGATATTGAATGTGAACCTTCATGTCCAATTATTTTGGGACGTCCTTTTCTTCGCACCATTGGTGCTATCATTGACATGAAAGAGGGGAATATAAAATTCCAATTCCCTCTCAAGAAAGGGATGGAACACTTCCCTAGAAAGAAGATTAAGTTGCCTTTTGAGTCCGTTACACGGGCTAGCTATTCTCTTACTATTGATAAAACTTGATCTTCTCTATTTGCATCATGCCTAGCTTAAAGGCATAAAAGAAAGCGCTTTTGGGAGGCAGCCCACAACGAATTAGGTTTTATTTTGCTTTTGTTGTGTCTTGATGTTTGTTACTACAGTAGCATCATCATCGTATCTTTTCTTTTCAGCTTTGTGCCAAGTTTAGCCTCCGATTGCAAGAAAGTTCAAAAGTTGTGACGTGCTGTCCAGAAAACAGATTCTGTCCTTGGACAGAAAAATTCGAATAAAATCACCAGATCATCTTTTTGATCTGAATTTTTTTTACAGCGTGCTCTATACAATTGGCTTTCGAGCGTCTGTTCTGAGTTTTTTTATTTGAGTTGCAGAAGTGCCCCGAAAAAATTATTTACTACCTGCTGGTCTGTTTTTCACAGATTCTGTCCTGTTTTGCCTTTTCTTCGTTTTGCAAACCTTGAGCTTGCTTTTTCTTTGCAAAAACCTTTTGGCAATCTAGAGAAATAGTAGCTCTTCAAGATTATCTTTATTTCCAGTAGGGAAAAATTATTTTATTGTGGTTACTAACCTCGCTAATCAGATTATGATGAGTTATGTATGAAGGGAGTTTTCAAGTGTGGGAGGGAAGATGATAAAAGAAGATTCAGGAGGGTCAAACGCTCAATCTTGGGGATGCCCCCGTGCACCCCCAAGAAATATTCAAGAAGACTCAAGCGTCTAAGCTTGGGGATGCCCCCATGCATCCCCTTCTGCATCAACAATTATCAGTTCGTCTTTCGTTCCACTATATTCTTATCACTTCATGCGTTATGTGCTATGCTTGGAGCGTCTTGCTCTTAGTTTCCTTTTTTAGTTTTCTTTAGCTTTGCTTGTTGTTCATAACAAGTTAGAATCCAGCTTTCTATGTGGGAGAAAAACACGCTCCACTTCAACCTAGAACACAACATAGGATTTTCATGCTTATCTTTGCTGTGTGTGTTCTTTGTCTTTCCATAGCTGCTGTCATGTTTAGCTCTTAGTTTTCATGCTTTTATTTTTAAAGAGCTTTTGTTTAGTTGGTTGCTGAACTCTCTTGAGTTTTCATGTTTATCTTGTTAAGAGAGTTTGCCTGTTGTACTGAGTTGTGTGTCTTAACTTAAAGTAGGTAATTGAGGTTGCTATTTAATTTTAGTAGTAACTTGCAATAGTTTTGAGGTATTGCCATGAGTAATGTCTGAACTTTTGGTGTCAAGAGCTTTAGCCTATTAGTCATAGATGTCGTATTTTGGGCAATCCGTGTTTATTTTCGAAAACCTACAAAATAGTTGAGAACTTTAGCTACTAGATGGATCACTAATCTTTGGAGGGATCGAATATTAGAGTACACTCACGTACCATGAGTCGAGGATGCGCAAGGATAACCAAACCCCCATACACTCCTCCTCGGGGTACTTGTCTCTTTGTGAACCTCCTAATTAGATTGAGAGTTACCGATAATAAGTGCATGAGTTCTTCGGACTAATGTGAGTATTCGAAAGTTGACACTTCCACCTAGCCATATTTTTCTAGCCTCTTCGGTACCGTGCATTGCCCTTTATCACCTCGAGAGTTGGAGCATACTTCGCCGGTGCATCCAAATCCTTGGCACGATACGCTCTGTCATCATAAGCCTCATTATATCATTCCTCAAAACAGCCACCATACCTACCTATCAAGGCATTTCCATAGCCTTTCCGAGATACATTGCCATGCAACATCCATCTTCTCATGACTTGATCTTCATGTCATACATGCTTTTTGCTTGATCGATGAGCCGCATGCTAGTTGGGCCTTGCCCTAATCATTGCTACATGACGCGCTAGTATCATTGCATATCCTACTACACCGGCAGAGGCATACATTTGCATACATCATGATAGTTTCATTTTCTTTATGTTGAGTACTTTTGTAAAGTGTGAAAGATCTTCTATACTTCTTGTAATATATAGAGTGTTGCCCCTAAAGTGAGGAAAAGATCCCAAAGAGGACAAAATCAAAAGATCCTAAAGAGGACAAATGAGAGTTCAATAGAAAGAGCCATTGAGGCCACAAAAAAAAATAAAAAAAAAGAGAAAAAAGAGAAAAAGAAATAAAAAGAGAGAAGGGGGCACACTACTATTCCTTTTGAGAGATCCACACTCGTACTCCATCTTATACCTTGTACTCCATAGAGATTATCATTCATGCATATAGCTATGTGGGGACCTTCACGCCATAGAACTTGGCTTGTATATTCCAATGATGAGCCTCCTCAAAAGAGCTCTAGGTCTTCTTGAGCGAGCAAGTTGGATGCACCCCCACTAGTTCCATTAGAGAGCTTACCTTAGCTCATATGTGCATCTGTTGCATGGCAATCCCTACTCCTCACATCATATCTATCATTTGGCTTTCTCTCGCCTATGATTGTCCTCATTGATGTGAGCCTTTCACACCTTTTTTGTCTTCCCCCTTCATCATTTTTCTCTCTTGCCATCCTAAGTGTCAACTTTCTTGCTTACGCTCATCCATTGCATGAGTGCTCAAAATACCGAAAGGGAGTGGATCATTTTGACTTGTACCTGGCTAGTGGTCTGGGGATGAGTCAAGATAAGATTCCAAAGAAGACCAAGTGTGAAACTTTAGTAGATTAAGTTCTCAACAATACAAAACTTATGTTTTACTCTCTCGTATATCCCTATCCCCTTTCTTGCACGCGAACACCATTTGGAGACATTCGAGTCACGGACAGCGAGAGCTCTTGCACCTTTATGTTCTTATGTTGCTTGTTACAATGCTAATATAGACTCTTGCTTGTTATGACTTGAATTGAATTACATGCCTTGATTGCTTTACTTAAAAGTTCTTATATGGTTGATAGCATGTCACCACAGAAATTATGCTTGTTATCATTTACCTACTCGAGGACGAGCAGGAATTAAGCTTGGGGATGTTGATACTTCCAAAACGTATCTATAATTTCTGCTTGCTCCATGCTTCTTTTGTGTGATATTGCTACGATATTGATGCACTTCCATGCACTTTTGATCATATTTGGACTAACCTATTAACTCAGTGCACCATAGTGCCAGTTCCTGTTTTCTGCTGTTTTTCTATTTCAGGTTTCCCCCATATTAAAAGTGCTCCAAAAATTCCAGGAAAAATACAGGAAAAATCAGCGTACGAAGAACCAAAGATGGGCCAGAGGGGAGCCAAGGGAGGCCCAGGCGGCCACCTGGCGCGGCCCCACCCCTGGCCGCGCCAGGGGGGCGCCTGGGGCCCCTGCTCCGCCTCTGGCTGCCCCCCTTCGCATATATCACTCTCGTCCCGAAACCCTGGAGGACAGAACCCTTTTTCGCGATCTCGCCTATGTTCTGCCGCCGCAGCGCTTCCAAGATCGGGTGCATCAGGAGAACTCTTCCCGGCACCCTGCCGGAGGGGAGAACCACCACCGGGAGCTTCTCCACCACCATGGACGCTTCCCGGATGAGTCGTGAGTAGTCCACCTTGGACCATGGGTCCATGATCAGTAGCTATGTGATGTTCTCCTCCCCTCTTTGCTCTTCATGGTTTAGACCTTGTGAGCTGCCCTACATGATCGAGGCACATATGTAATCTTTCTGCTGTTGCTTTGCTGAGTTTGCTGGGATCTGATGGAAGACTATGTTCAGATTGTGTTGAATAATATATTTGATTCACCTCTTTTATATCTTTGTTCTTGAGTAATTCTTGCATGTTCTCCATTGCTGTTTATTGCTTTGGCCAAGTAGTAGGTAGTAACTCCAAGAGGGAGCGTTATGCTTGATTGTGGGTTCATGCCCCCTGATGACTAGCTTGAGTGACAGAAACATGAGTCTAGGGGATGTGCTATTGCCACAAGGGAGAAAACAATGGTGCTTGTACTTGCGGGTGCAAAGATTGTTTACTTTACGCAAAGTTCTTTTAATGCAGTTGTCTGTTGCTTTGAGTTTACACTTTGGGTGGGATTCGCAACTTAATACCAGCGAGATGTTCTGGATAGATATCTCAAGGTGGATGATTAGTAGTAGATGCAGATGGATTTCGGTCTACTTGCCTTGGCGTACCGCCCATGCTTTTGAGCCTCTACCTTTCTTTGCAGCATAGTTAGCATTGGTTTGCGCACATAATCATGTCAATTGCCCAGCTGTAATTTGTTTACCTCGCTTTGCTGTTTTATCGTCTTTTGGGAGAGAGACATCACTAGTGAACATCATGGGACCCCGGTCCATATTACCACCGCTGATCACACCTTCTATTTACTTCCTGTTTTTATTTCCTAGTTGCAGTCATAGCTATCATTATTATCTCTTGTGTTTGATCCTTTGTAAACAACAAGGCCGGAGGGATTGACAACCTCTCTGTACTCGTTGGGAGCAAAGTTATCTGTATCTGTGTGCAGGTCCCGTCAACCGCTAAGTTTCTGGCGCCGTTGACACCTACTTGTCGACCCTCGGAGTCTCACGGGATTCGATCCTTGGTATCTTTGTCAAGGGAAATTTGCCGCTACACTACATCTCAACCTTCCACTTGGGGTAACCAACGAGGGGCGAGAAGCCATCAGTCACCAAAAACACATACCTCTTAATACAAATCATCATCGAATGTTAAGCGTGCGGACCCTACGGGTTCGAGAACTATGTAGACATGACTGAGACACTTCTGCAGTCAATAACCAATAGCGGAACCTGGATGCTCATATTGGATCCCACATATTCTAACAAGATCTTTATCGGTCAAACAGTAATGACAACATACGTTATTCCCTTTGTCATCGGTATGTTACTTGCCCGAGATTCGATTGTCGGTATCTTCATTCCTAGTTCAATCTCATTACCAGCAAGTCTCTTTACTCGTTCCGTAATGCATCATCTCACGACTAACTCATTAGTCACATTGCTTGCAAGGCTTCTTATGATATGCATTACCGAGAGGGCCAAGAGATACCTCTCCGATACTCGGAGTGACAAATCATATTCTCGATCTATGCCAACCCAACAAACACCTTCGGAGATACCTGTAGAGCATATTTATAATCACCCAGTTACGTTGTGACATTTGATAGCACACAAGGCATTCCTCCGGTATCCGGGAGATGCATAATCTCATAGTCGGAGGAATATGTATTTGACATGAAGAAAGCAATAGCAGTAAAACTGAACGATCAATATGCTAAGCTAACAAATGGGCATTGTCCATCACATCATTATCCTAATGATGTTATCCCGTTAATCAAATGACAACACATGTCTATGGTTAGGGCATCTCCAGCCGCGCCCCGAGGAAGGCCTCCCTAGGCGTTTTTTTTGCGCCGGCGCAGAAAAAACGGCCCATTCGCGCCCCCAGGAGCCCGATTTTCGCCGGCCTAGGCCGAAAACAGCGCCGGAGGACCCAGGCCAAACCCGGCGCGCTGGGGGGCGCCCGGCGGCGCCGGGGCAAACTGTTTTGGCGCGAAAAAACCACGGGCCAGCCGCGTCAGCGACACGGCGGCTCGTCTTCCCCCAACTGCCTCGGTTCCCGCGGGGAATCAATGGTAAGGCTGCCGCCGGTCAGCCTTGCCATTGATTCCTCATGGGCGGCGCGTCACGGGACGGCGCACCGACTCCTCCCCTCCCTCGCACGCGTACGCACGGGCGCGGAGCGGCTATAAAAGCCGGCGGTATCTCAGTCGCCTGTGCCCACACCAGACTCGCCCCTCGCCGCCGCCCAGCCCCTCTCTTTCCGTCCCCGTCTTCCTCTCCCGAGCGCCACCGGCAGCCCCTCTCTCTCCCTCTCTCCACCGCCGAGCCCGTCGCCATGGCAGAGCGCTTCCCCGGAGACGAGGCGGCGGCGAACCGCTTCGGCCGCCGTTCGCTCTGCGAACATGAGTCCTATCTCCTGTTCCAGGCGAACATCCCGGCGCCGCCGGACATGCGCGCTGGGCCGACGGGGTGGTGGCTCAGCGACGGGGGAGTGCCCGTTCCCCTGTTACCCGACGCCGTGGCGAAGCCCAGGTACTTCGCCGAGGTGGTCGAGGTCGCGCGCGCCTCCCTAACCGACGACGAGCGCTCCCTCCCCCAGTACGCCGCTGGCAATCACGCGGCCTGGGCGGCGTACTTCCAGAGCCGCCAGCAGCAGCGTCTAGCCTCCACCAACGGCGCGCCGGTGGTCGGCGGCGTGAAGAACAGCGAGGGGCGCCACCTATGGTGGGGCGTCCCGGGCCGCACGCTGGATGGCGTGCTGGCGCACCTTGACGGCGGCAACAACCCGCCGTTGACCTATCCTGCGACGCAGGCCACCCCGTCGCAACATCGACGCGCATGGGCGCCAAGGAGGTTTGCCACCTCCTCATCTTCCTCCTCTCGCTCATCTTCCCACTCCTCCGGTTCTCCGGCGCTTCTCGACGTCAAGGCCGAGCCCGCGGCGGAGACGCCAATCGGCCGGCGCACTCGCAGCGTCGGCATCGTCATCAACGAGGGCAGCCGGCGCGCCTCCTCCTCGTCGGCTCCTCCGCGCTTCGTCAAGCCAAAGATGGAGCCGGGGCTGGCGCCGGTGAAGGCCTAGTTCGACGACGATGACGCGACCCTGGAATGGGCGCGCCAGGACTCCATTGCGATGGAGAAGGTGCGCCGGGAGAAGGAGAAGGAGCGCCAGCGTGCCGCCCTGCGCCGCTTCGAGGAGCGCCGACGCGGCCGCGATGAAGACGGGGTCGTCGTCTTATGCGACAGCGACGATGACGATGACGACGACGACGCGCCGCCGCCAGTCCGCCATGGCGACGCCGGGCAGGGGTCCAGCAGGGGCGCCCGCGTCAAGGAGGAGAAGGCCGACGACGACATGGCGGCGACGGCGGCGACGACTTCAGCCCCTTCCTTTTTTAGATTAGGTTAATGTAATGAAAATGCGCGAGTTTCACCGAAATTTGCCATGTTTGGCCGAAATTTAACTAGTTTTTATCATATCTTCGCCGAAGGGTTTTTTTATTTTTAATACGCGCCTGGGGGCGGCCCTGGGGGCCGACGGCTGGGGACGGACTCGCCCCCAGGTCTATTTCTTGCGCCGGCTCACCCCCAGGCGGCGCTTTTAGACGCCCCCTGGGGGGCCAACGGCTGGAGATGCTCTTAGGAAACTCAACAATCTTTGATTAATGAGCTAGTCTGGTAGAGGCTTAGTAGGGACACTGTGTTTTGTCTATGTATCCACAAATGTCTCAAGTTTACGGTTAATAAAATTCTAGCATGAATAAAAGACATTTATCATGATATAAGAAAATATAAATAACAACTTTATTATTGCCTCTAGGGCATATTTCCTTCAGCGACGGCTCCCTGGAGATGGAATAAGGTTCTCCCCGCCTAGCCTCATTTCGGTGGTGTGTCTAGTATCATCCGTAGGCATGTGAAGGTGTGTCTCTAGTGGATCTGTTTTCGGTGGATTTGCCCTGATTCGGGCATCGTTCGTCTTCGTTCGTATGACTTTAGATTGGATCCTTCCGATCTATACGACTCTTCATCGGCAGCAGCTGCTGTTCTGGTGCGTTGGTCCTCCGGGGCCTTAGCACGACTACTTACCGATTGTCTACTAAAACAAGTTTTGTTCGGCTCCGGCGAGGGAGGGGCAATGACGGTGGCACGCCTTCGGCTCGCTTTAGTGCTTGTGATTGTCGTTATGTGGTCTATGAATCTAAACGTAATTTTTGGTGTTCATCGTACAATCATGATTGAAGATGAATAGATCGGAAGCTTTTGCAAAAACAAAATAAGGGGAGGGGGGCAGGTGCAGCAGCTCACACACGCATAGTTAGGTATCGTTATAAAAAAAAATTGAGGGGTAGGTATCTATAATACCTGAATAGTTGATCCCCACTACACCTAATTCTCTTAACATGCAGTCCTCCACGTCATCATTGAGCCATGTCAGCATTCTCACTAGCCTATTTCTCAAATTTTGACTAGAGAAAACAATTCAATCGTGGGCCTTTCATTTTACAAAAGTTAAGAAAGCTGAAGCGATACGACACATCAATTACTCTCCCCACCGATTCCCCAATCCCTTGGCTCTCTTCATCTTCTCCGCTATAAAGTCTAGCCGCTAGCCTCCCCACGCCAGCGTTGAGAGCTGCTCCCTCCTACCAACCTCGCATCGGCTACATTAGAAGCACCGGACGCGGCCATCCCTGTCGGGGCCCCAGTTTATCCGGGATCCAGCAGGGTGTCCACGGGAGGGAGCAGGTTGCCTATAGCAAAGGCCCGGGAGCAAAGCACCCGTGACTGTCACGGGACCTCTCAAAAGAAAAAAAGATACGGGACCCAGAATTTTGCAAAAGAAAACTTTCACGAGGTGGTTGGTCGTATTGTGCCGAACTGGGCCGGGCTCGGGTCAGATCCCATTATCCCATTATATCCCATAAAAGGGCACCGGATCAAGGAAACCCTAACGAAACCTAAAATCCGGAGGAAAAAAAACCCTAAAATCCGGCGCGCTAGCGATCTCGATCGAGAGCGGCGGCGTGCAATTGGTCGCATCGTCGGTGGCTCAGCCTCCGCGCGGGAGCAGAGTAGCCTTGCGCGCAAACGGGCCTCCGCACCAGCGCAAAGTAGCCATATGTGGTAGCGGGGCTACACAAGCGGCCGCATCGTCCACAGCTCCGCCTTTGAATCAGAGCATTGTACCCATGTCTGCCAGCGGGGTTCCAAACAAAGAGAAGAGAAGGACGAAGAGCCGCAGCACACAAGCGTCCGCATCGTCCATGGACCCGCCATTGCACCAGAGCAGACCACCGATGTCTGTTAGTGGGGTTTCAATGGAAGAGAAGAGGAGGACAAAGAGCTTGATGCCTAAGCCTCCACGCCGGAGCAAAGTAGCCTTGGATGCTAATGGCCGTCCCGTGGATGGTATACGACGTGCCGACGTCATTGAATACTACAAGCATAGCGATGGATCCATCTACAGCCAAACTGATTTTTTGTCCAAACTTTATCGTCTCCATGATACCAACGAGAGTACGTAAGCTTTTCCATCTTGATTGTTGAATTATGGGAGATATCATTTTTACAGCGTTGAGGCAATTCAGCTCATGGTATTATATTATCCCTGTTATTTAGCAGGGTACAATCTCAATATTCAAATGGCTACTGAGCATTTGCAAGAACTAGTGTCTGTTAATTCCAAGAAAAACATTTAAACGCACATGATCCTCATGTTCAAATATAATCCTCCTATTTCCCTTGTTTTATTTACTTTGCAATTTTATGCTAAAATTAGGATCCTTTTTTTAAGAGTAGGAGTTTGTCCCAGTTTTAGATTCCCATTAAAAATGATATATTTTGTGTTAGCACCTAATTGCCTAGAACAATTTCATATTACCCAACTTGCTTGGTTCCTTTTTTCTCCTCCTGTATATTGGTATCCAGCAATTTCGTTCTTCATCAAGTTCTCCAAGCACGCATCAAAGATACCCATTAGAAACAACACTTTTATCTTATGGCTGTCATTTCTCAAGATAACCTTCATACAAACCTATTCAATATCAATCCATTTATTATCTTATACTTGTCCATATAATCTCCAAATGACAGCAGCTTCAGGCGCTATCTTTCAATCCACATTGCCATTATCGTACTACTGTATTGGTAATCTGTAGGTTCAGGCGCTATCATATTTAAGTTATGATTCTGTTTCTCTAGTTTTGGACAACACTTGATATTATGTCCATCCTATTGTTTTATTTGTTCCTTTCTATTAGAGTTGGGTTAGGGATTTTAATCATTGATCTAACGCATGTACAATGTTTCTATTGCTGCTCGCTCAGCTGGGCTGGAGCCAATGATGAGGTCGGAGCCATCAGACGGTTGCTCGATGAACGGGAGGGCCTGTGAAAAACATGCCAATTGTACCATGATGCAGATATTTTCACTGAAGCTGGCGTATCCTCCTGCTGCAGACCAAGTTAAGGTGTATGGATTCATGGCTGTCCGGGATACTCGGGACCATCTGCGTAACTACATCTTCAACCGCACCAGAGATGACCCTTTCATCGTGGAACAAGAGGACGGATTTATACAGTTGTCCGGACCCAAGAGAGGCATCTGGTGGTATGACAAGCAGCTGGTTGAGTTCGACATGAGGATCAAGAGAGGGGAGAATGAAGCGGACGATCTGCAGCTCATCGATGGCGCCGTCTGGTTCTACGATGGTTGCTCGCCGCACGCTCAAGTGCTCACGCAACGCATCGACGGTGACTATGGCTCGGTGGACATAAGCTACGCGCTCCTGCAACTGGCAATGGAGGCCACGGTGCAGATTGCTGTGTCGGAGCTGGACAGAGACACAAGCCTGCTTGTAATGGCGTTTTACGTCAGTGATCTCTTGCACCAGGAGATCCAGCTGTTCGATGGTGTTATCCCTGCTGATGCTGCTGCTGGTGGTGCGGACAGTTATGAGCTAGATAAGCATGTGGTTGCTGCTTCCCGGCATACCAAGTTGGCTCTGCAACTGAGGATCCGTTCTTTGGATGATGATGGTGATGTTTGGAGATATTGTCTCAGCCCAGCCAGTGCGCATGGAACTGACGACTTCAGTTTCGCGCTCAGTTTCGCGACCATTGATGTGAAGATCTCTTGGTCGACATTGGACTAGATCACATATCCTATCTCCGGTCGACAAGTGATGTATATAAGACGGTGAAACTACAGTCGAGCTTGGTACAAGTAAATAGCAATTTTACAGTGATGTTTATGTCAGATTATCCACCCTGACGCTGAAATTATGCTTGTGTATCTGGGCTTGTGTGTCTGGAATAACACATTGTGTCCTTCCAAATACTTTACGCCGGATGTGCTTGTGTGCATGTTTGGAGGTTGTGTATGGTTGCTTTGGTGGTGTTAAGACTGATTCTGATTTGAGGGTCATATTTGCTATCCGTTAGCACAAAACGCCGCTGGACATAATCCTATTTTGAGCAGTTAACCTGTGAAAATCCAAAGACGGTGCATGCTCAATCACATAACTAATTTTTTTCTTCTATTTTCTGAATTGGGCAAGCTATGTTGTAAGGGTCTGCCTACGTCTCAGTCGACTGAGACTTGACGTCATCACATGTAGATTAGGCCTGTTACTAGCTCTATTTCTGCTGGGTTGAATCGGCTTAGCACTTGGGCTTATTTCATTTTAGGGGTCTGCCTACGTCTACTGAGACCACGCGAAGTCTCAGTCGGCTGACGTCATCACATGTAGATTAGGCCGGTTACTAGCTCTATTTCTGCTGGGTTGAATCGGCTTAGCACTTGGGCTTATTTCATTTTACTTTTTTTTTAGAACTTCTTATTTCATTTTACTTGTTTGTTTGTTATTTTGTGCTGGGCTGCTCACTTTTTCTGTTGTCATAAGGCTGGGCCCTTTTCTTTCTTTTTCTTCCGCTGTCACGGACGTACGGTGCCACATGTATATATGCCCCCGTTTTGCTAAAAAAAAAAGAGCTATGCCCACTACAGATGCATGTGCATGCAGATGGATGGATATGGGTCTGTAGAGTGTACTATATGTGATTAGCTTGTCTACACGTGTGTCATCTTGTCACATATGTACGTATCTGTGTCACTGTGAGTACACATGTCATTTGACTCGCCCGCCTCCTCTCCCGACGCCCCCTCCGACAGAACAAAAAAGTCTAGTTGCGATCGGGTTAAAAGACATGCAGTTGCGGTCGGGTGCGGCACTTGCAGTTGCGGGGCTGTTGTCGGGCTTGCAAGTGGCCCGCCCCCTCTCCCGGCGCTCACTCTGACAAAACAAAATTCGAGTTGCAACCATGTTGGGGGACATGCGGTCGGGTGTGGTACTTGCAGTTGCGGGGCTCTTGTCGAGCTTGCGACTTGCCCGCCTCCCCCCCTCTCCCGGCGCCCACTCTGACAAAAAAAATCGAGTTGCAACCATGTTGGGGGACATG
>LR738713.1:832108264-832137995 GCA_902687465.1 Secale cereale
ACAAAAGTCGAGTTGCAACCATGTTGGGGGGCATGCAGTTGCACGGCTGTTGTCGGGCTTGCAACTAGCCCGCTCCCTCTCCCGGCGCCCCCTCCGACAAAACAAAAGTCGAGTTGCAACCATGGGGACCTGCAGTTGTGGGGCTGTTGTCGGGCTTGCAACTGGCCCGCCACCCTCCGACAAAACAAAAAAGTCCAGTTGCGGCCGGTTTAGATGACATGCAGTTGCGGGCGGGTGCGGCACTTGCAGTTGCGGGGCTGTTGTCGGGCTTGCAACTTGCCCGCCCCCTCTACCGGTGCCCCACCAACAAAACAAAAAAGTCCAGTTGCGGTCGGGCTAAAAGACATGCAATTGATTCAACCTACTGATTCTCTACTTAATTCAACCTTCTAGTACCTCTACTTATATGTACTTGATTCAACCTACTCGAACCAGCAATAAAAAAGAAACTAGATTACTTTTAATCTCTACTTAATTTAACCTTCTGCTACCCCTAATTATCTGTACTTGATTCAACCTACTCGAATCAGAAGCAAAAAAAGAAAAAAAAAAGAAATAAGACAGCGAATAACAATGGGGATAAAATACTCCGTCAGCAGCGTCGCCCATCTCCATCGGTAGTGCGACGGGAGCACACATATCTGCCTGTTCCCCTCTGAATCGCGCCCAAAAAACGAACAAGGAAAAAAGAAGAAATAGAAGTAAAAACAGACGAATAAAACATATAAACACGATGAAAATGTATTTTTGTGTAATACATGCATACAATTAAAACAAAAGACATGTAAAAAAAGACAACAACAAGTTAGAATAAAAATTGTTCATGCGTGTCAAAATATATCTTCTACAAAACTTCTAAAGATGAATGATAAAAATAGACAAAAGTAGAAATAGAAGTAAAAACAGACAAATAAAACATATAAAAATAAATACACAAAAAGAGAAAATAGAAAATAAATTATAAAGAAGGAAAAAAGATAGATAAGTACGTGTATCTTCTTTCTGTACACACAAACCTAACAGAAAAACAATAAGAAAAAACAAAATATTTACGTGGGATACCTATTAAGAAAATAAGAAAAAACAGAAAAGGAAAAATGAGAAGGACCACAAACCGTAGCACATAGCCCACGTAGCGGAAGGCAGTCAGCCAGCTGCCAGCCGCTCAAATAGAGAAAGCCCAATAGGTTTTGAACAACGGGAATACATCAGCGACAAATACAGATCAATCGAATCGTATGGTTAATCCTGTCGACTGAGACTCACTAATTCTTAGTCGACTGAGTATTAGCAGCCCCCATGTTGTAATCATCTTGTTTACACTGCTAAGGCAACTCGATTAGATTAGGCTGTTTTTTTTTTACCTTATAAGAACTCCAGATCCTGCAAAACTCTAGCCGTCGTTTTACGGGACTGGGGAGAAAAATCATCCCGTGAAACCCTAAATTCTTTTGGGAAAGATTTTGGCGAATCCTACTATACACACGACGATTTCCCTCACGATCTACACACGACATCTCACCTACACCATTGGATTGCCCCACTTTTTAAATGTGTGGCTTCAAATCATGTTGTGTGCAAATCGTACATGGAGTATCGTGTGCACATCACTTTCGTATTTTGGCCCTCCTGCCGCATATGTCCAGCCCCTGTTTTGCCGTTTTCTTAATCTCTCATGTGACCTGGTGGGAGGGAAATTTTAGTTCGCGTCCTCCATTCCGCGCCACGGATCGTCCTCAGAGCCACCACGCCATTCGGCCCCGCGGATTTGGGGCTCTGGGGAAATAGGAGGTTGGATTTGCTATTGGCCGGCAATGGGGAATAGGCTCGGTTGCACGGATTTGCTACCGGTCAAAGGCAATCTCTCCAGTTGTTTTTGTGCGTTTTAATTTTAGGTGACGGAGGATGGGAATGTATCGGGTGCACGCACAGGATAGCATAGAATATGTTAAAATTCTGAAGAAAAAAATCTATTACATTGAGACAACATTAATGTATGTTGTCACAAAATTTCGTATCAAAATTGGAAACCTTTTTGAGATATAAAAATGAAAATTTTGACATGGGCGTGATTGGGCCAAATATAGAGCTCAACTTATGTTATGTACTCTCTGTCCCATAATATAAGAGCGTTTTTGACACTAGTGTAAAAAAACGCTCTTATATTATGGAACAGAGGGAGCAATATTCAGTGTTGAATTTGTCATTTTTGTTTCTCGAGCTATATTTCGAATTTTGACTTGAAATTTTATGACAGCCTACACAGATGTTGTGTGAATGTGCTTAATTTCTTTCGAGAATTTGTTTACATTTTAAAATGTGCAACGTGAGTTCGATGCACCAGTGGCACCACAAACACGGGTGCACTAGATATTCTCTCGACGGGCGATAGCTATTCAATCATACAACAAAGAAACTTCAAAATATTCAATTAGATTCAATGAACAATCTGATCAGAAATCCATAATTCATTGGATTCCAACAAACACACCATAAGTATTACATCGGATTGATCTCACGAGAGATGATTGTATTGAAGATACCATGGACCCGTAGGTGCTGAAAGAACTACTCACACATCGTTATGGAGGCAACAATGAAGAGGCCTCCCGTGGTGGCTTCCCCCTCCGACAGGGGTCCGGAACAGGGCTCCAGATGTGATCGTGATGCGACTACCGACAGAAAATCGATGGCGCGAATGCTTTCTCCAATCTTTCACGGTACACTGATCTTAGATGCAACCCTTCTTTGTGTAACTTCCCAAACAATCAAGAGCGGAGACTTGATATGAAATACAATCTTATTATCTGCACCTGCGAGTATCTATTAGAGAGAGCCATATCATATAGAAGAGAGAACTTTAGGTGTGTGACAGTATTTACTATAGGGAAGCCTTGATATTTTTGTGCGTTTGATTTCTTTTCGTATATTTATTTGGCAACTGATATAAACCACAGCCGGAGAGAGTCTAGACAGTTGTGACTTGAGAAGGAGTGCAGTGCTAGGTGAAGAGATAGGGGATGAATATGTCTGAAACAGCATGCCAGTTTTTTTAATGAAAGCGGTTTCCCCTCCCCAACTTTTATTAAAGCTAAGGCATACCACAGCAACAGACTGTTACCAGCGCTCAGCGACAACCGGAGAGTAGCTGCCACAGAAAAGAAACATCCAAGTTCTAAAGCTACCCTTTTACAGCAGTTTAGGCATAAGGTAGTTCCAGGGAGGATACAAAGCCTAGGAGTAAACATATGCATGATCACAAAAACAGATCAAAGATAAGGGCGGGTGATCTAGCAAATGTAGCCCCCGGTGATGGTCAGGTGCTCATCTCCTCCAAGCGATCCTAAGCAATTCCCCTCTTCGGTGGTCCAACAGCCTTAAGCACCAGAGAAGAAGCACACCCTAAGCCTTCGAGCATAAGATTTTCCACCGTTTGATCATTGCTCCCAACAGATCCAAAGCACAATGTATACTTCGCCATCTTCGCCCCTGGAAAACAAAGTCATTTCGCAAACGCCATAAGCTCCACAAGGCAGCAGAGGTAGTGATGTTCAAGGCTTCACAATGTTTTAAAGTGAAGCAAAAGAGCCGGGTGTAACAATGTTAAAACTTTCAGCTACAAATTCCCACACTTGTCTAGCTACAATGCAGTCAAAGAAGAGATGTTGTATTGTCTCCAATTCATCACAAAAGACACAAGTCTTATCTTCTACATGTCTGCGTTTGGCTAAATTATCTCTTGTCTAGCTCTTTTTATAGTATATCAACGACAGGAAAACGTGGATGTTGGGGGGGGGGGGACTTTAATTTTCCATATATCATCTTTAATCTCAGAGGGTATCCCCCCAAAATTGATTAGTTTGTAAAAGGAGTTAACAATGTATGTTGCTGGAAGATTCCAACATCCAAACAACTTGGTTTGGGGAATCAGACAAAACAACCAGACTAACTATATTGATAAGATCAACCCATCTAGACATAATCCCCTCATCAACACATCTCCTAAAGGTAAGTTGGAGTTCACTCTCCACCCAGACCTGTGCAAGAGTAGCCTCTTGCTGCTGACATATGTTATACGGGTCCCAAAATGTACTCCCTCCGTTCCAAATTACTCGTCCCTGTTCAAATTTGAACTAAAACCACGACGAGTAGTTTGGAACGGAGGGAGTAGTTTTTAAAGAACAGTCCGCGATCCAAATATCATGCCAGAAGGCACTCTTGACATTCCCAGGGATCCATCTGTAGAAGTTTTTCGCAGCTACAAATGCCCAGGATAAGCTTTTCATGAAAGGAGAACCCAAGGCTACCCTAGTATTAAAGAATTTGGGGTTATTCATATTATATTTGTAAGTCAAAATCTTCTTCCAATCACTATTTCTATCATCATAAAATCTTTTTCCCCAAGAGGCCAAGAGGGACATGTTGAAATCCCTAAGGTTGGGAACCCCCAAGCCACCAAATTCTTTCTTTCTGAAGATCAACCCCCAATTAGCAAGCTGGTACTTGTGGGTTTCCCCCACATTACCCCAAAAAAAGTGGGACATTTGAGATGTAATCATATCAATGGCCCATTTGGGAAATTTAACAATAGACATTAAATATGTAGGAATGCTGGCAATGCAAGTAGTAAGAAGGATCAATTTGCCCCTGTAGGAGAGATATCTCCCCAACCACCCAGCTATATTCTTGATAATTTTGTCTATAATGGGTTGAAGATCTTCTCTTCTAAACTTTTTAAAGTGCAATGGAACTCCTAGGTATTTAAAGGGGAAATCCCCAAGCTGACAGCAGAAGACCTAAGCAGAATCCTTAGACATTTGGTTAGAGACATTAATAGTATGCAAATCCCTCTTGTAGAAGTTAATCTTCAAAACAGAAAGTTTCTCAAATCACGTTAGAATCCATTTCAAATTTTTGGCATGTTCTAAGGAATTTTCAGGAAAGACGATAGTATTATCAGCATATTGTATACTAACCGCCCCACTAGGGATTGCATGGGGTATAAGCCCACGAATTAAATCTCTGTTGACAGCTTTGTGAAGCATTTTAGAAAATACATCAGCCACCAAGTTAAACAGCAAGGGTGAATGAGGATCACCTTGCTTCAAGCCCCCCCCCCCCCCCAGCAAAGTGGGGGCCATTAGCATCATTAATTCTGACCTGAAAGGTCCCTTGATGAATAGTGGATAGGACCCAACTAACCCATTTACTACCAAAGTCTCTAGAAAGGAGCATTTCCTCCAAAAATAATCCAACTAACTCTATCATAGGCTTTTTCATAATCAAATTTAAGCACCGAACCACTAAACCCAGACCTATGAATCTCATGAATAACCTCATGTGCCATAACCACACTTTCCAAAATAAATCTCCCTTTCATAAAGGTAGTTTGATTAGAAGAAGTTAACTTATCACAAATAGGGGAAACCCTAGGGGTCATAGCTTTAGAAAAGATCTTAACAACACAACTGCTCAGACTAATAGGTCTAAAATTCTTCATATCCCTAGCTTGAGGCACTTTAGGGATGAGGGTAATAATGTCATAATTCAATTTGTACATATCCAAATTGCCATTCTCAAAATATCTAACCATCCACATAAAATCATTTTTAATGAGCTCCCAAAAAGTTTGGTAGAATAAGAAGGATAGGCCATCAGGGCCAGGAGCACCACTAGCATATGAACCCATAATAGCTTGTTTAATTTCCTCTTCAGAAAAAGGTTTCTCTAAAAGTTCTCCCTCTTAATCACTAACCATCTCATCAATGGACAAAAATCAGTATCCAAATGGATATGAGGTTTTGCTTCAAATGCAAACAAATCTTTATAGAAGGAAGTAGCTACCTCAAGCATATCATTGGTAGAATTAACTACCCCATTAGGGCTATTCAGCTCAGTAAGATGATTCTTCCTATGCCTATGATTAGCAAGGGCTTGGAAGTAAGCATTATTCCTATCTCCTTCTAGAATTTTTCTGTCCCTGGATCTCTGCCAGAAGGCAGTTTCCTCTTTCTTCCAAACCTCATCTAGTTCCTTCTTAATCTCTTTCATCCTATCAAAATTAGCAACATGAAGTTGCTGAGATTCAGATAGGACATCAAGGATATCAAACTCCATAAGGAGTGCCTTCTTATTCTTTTTTAAAGCTGCTTCTTTGTTAATACTCCACCCTTTAGTTTTTTCCTAAGAACCCTAGTCTTAGCCATCCAATTATCAGCTGAAGAACTAGAGAAGGACACAGAGTTGCAATCATATGTGACCATTTGGTGGAACCCTGGCTGAGACAGCCACCACTTCTCAAATCTAAATGGCTTAGGATTAGACGGGGCTCTTGCCCTAGTGTCAAGAACTAAAGGTGTGTGGTCACTCCCAATTCTAGGGACTGCAGACAATGTTGCAAAAGGAAAATGGGCATCCCAGTCCACATAAGTGAACACCCTATCTAGGACAGCAAAGATAGGGGAGGTCTGGTTGTTGGACCAAGTAAAAACTCTATTAGAGATAGAAATCTCCATCAGGATCCATCTATTAATCCAATCATTGAATAGCAGGGCAGTTTGCTGGTTAATCAAACCACTACTTTTTTCAGCTTCATTCCTTACAAAATCAAAATCCCCACAAATCATGATAGGATGAGATGCATTAGTCAAGGTATCATGCAATTCAGCAATAAAGTCTATTTGAAACTCAGGATAGGCAGACCCATAAACCAACACCATTTGCCAAACAAAGCCATCATTTTTATTTTTAACAGTGGCAACAATAGAGAATCTATGGTTGATAAAACCAATAACATCAAAAATGTTTTTCTTAAACCCCAAAAGAATCCCCCCAGCAGTGTTAGTAGAAGGCAGAAAGTGCCAAACAAAGTAATCAAGTTTATCAATAGCTTTGAGGAAACCCTCAAAAATGATTTCTCTTTTAGTCTCTTGAAAACCAATAAAATCAGGATTAGTCTTTGCAATGGCATCACAAAGGCACTGAATTTTCCCAGGTTGCCCAAGACCCCTAATATTCCAAATAAGACCTATCATGGAATTAAGCAATTTTAAAAGGATGAGATAAGCCACAAGGCTTGACCTTTAGTTAGGATAGTGGGTGTTTTCCTAAAAGTAATAGCAGTGCCAACTGGCTCAAAGGAAAGGTCACTCACATGTGTACTAACTAAATCATTGTGTTCAATATCCAAATTATCAGGCAAAACAATTTCAGGATTATTGCTGACAAAAACCAGACATATTTCTTTTTCTTAAGCTACCATCTCTTCAATGGTGTGATCCTTTTGAGTCACACTCCCTTTCATCACTAAGTTCATTTGTTCCATTTGATCAGCAAGAATGGATTTATCAACGGTAGAGAAAGATTTACAATTAAATGTTTTGGGGATCTCCAAAAAATCCTCTTATATTCAGCTGCTTTCTCTAAGATGTTTACATTTCCATGTCCTCTGATAGCAGGTTTCTGTGTCAGCACAGTCCCCTATTTAGATCTCTTCTCAGGATTAGTGCCATCTTTCTGAGCTTGGTTAAGTGACTCCAGCCATCTCTTCAGGGTGTCACTCTGCAAGTTATGGATGGCCTCAGGAGGGAGAACCCCCAGCTCTTCTTCTTTGAATTCCTCATTCTCAGAGTCAGACAGATCCACAGACTTAAGTAAGTCCTCGCAATAGTCCATAATACCAGATCTCTCCCCAGGCATAATCAAAGTGTCATTCTTTCTAGAAGGAACATGAGTTTTTTGAACCACACTCTCTCCAATAATTGTATCATCCACTGCTTCAATTTTATCATCATCATTGCATTGTCCCATTAACTTGCCTCTATGTTCAATCATAGCCTCAACTCCATCAGAAGATGGGACATCATGTCCCATCATGTCCCATCTCAGCCATTGCACAGTCCATGATAAAATTTTCCTGATCAGAATCATGGTCCTGTTCCATAGGTGGGATCACCAAATCATGTTTTCTCTGCTTGCTGGTAGACCCATTTTTGGCTGTGAAGTTAGCTTTGTCTAGTTCATCTATGGCCAGGACACCATTTGTTGATTTATCATATCCATATTTTCCCTGAGTCTCCCTTTCTTTTCCTTCTTGATCTTCCTTAGCTCCTTCAGCATCCTCACCACCATCATCATCAACATCAACATCAATGACAGAGTCTATTCTACCCACTTGTTCAAAGACTTCCACAGTAAAACCTAGCAGGAAGAGTTTCTTCTTCATCTCAATCGATCTCTCAAATGGTATCTTAGTGGGATCTCTGGAGGCAATTTTCACCCTAACATTCTCAAAGAAAGTCCTAAACATACCATTCCAATCTACATTTGTCCAAGCCCCAAAAGCTGAAGTAGTTTGGGCAAACACTTTCCAAGTGCACCATTTGGGAGGGGGGGGGGTCCCTTCAATTAGAACCTAGGCTTCAATCAACTCTCCAAAAGGGGCACAAGCACCTTTCCATTTAGTCAATGTGACATTAACCTCTTGTGGAAGAGAAAACCAAGGAAGTTCAATGAGGTCCTCAACTTTCTTCCAAGGAGGGAATCTGACCAAAAAGGTCTTGCCGGACAACTCCCTAATCTGCCATGGCCATTGCCTAGTCTTGCAAAAAGTTGCAGTAAGAAGTTCCATCACTTTAGAACAATCCACCTCTCCTATCAAAATATTAACCCCATGAAAATTCTGAGAGTTTAGCCACTTTGACTCATTAGCTATAGGTACATCCACATGGTAAAAACAAAGCCCTCGAGCTCCACAGCCAAAGAAAGCAGCAGTAGGGTGAACTTTTAACCACGTTGCACAGTTGTTGACGGTGTGGTTTTGCTGGTAGATGAAACACGCCTTCGGCTTCACACAATTCCCCACATAGTGCCCAGGCCCCCCACAGTTGAAGCAAATCATGTTCTTATATCTGGGATCAGGATTTGTTCCACTTCAACCTCAACAGATTAGGATGATTGTACCTGGGAGGAGCCCGCGGTAGAGGCCGTGGACCTAGTTGGTTTGGGCGCACGGGCTTGTTCCTTCGCCAGTGGAACACATGGCTGCTTGTGCCCAGCGGTTGAGATGGTCTTTTTCCCAGGTACCTTGGATTGACCGGCAGCAAGATTGCCACTCCCTCCTGCACGACAATGGAGTAATAGTAGTAGATGCAGAATCATTTCGGTCTACTTGTCATTGACGTGATGCCTATATACATGATCATGCCTAGATATTCTCATAACTATGCGCTTTTCTATCAATTGCTCGACAGTAATTTGTTCACCCACCGTAGAATCTGCTATCTTGAGAGAAGCCACTAGTGAAACCTATGCCCCCGGGTCTATCTTCCATCATATTAATCTTCCATCAACTAGTTATCTTTGTTGTTCTTTTATTTTGCAATCTTTACTTTTCAATCTATACAACAAAAATACCCAAAAAAATATCTTATTATCTCTATCAGATCTCACTTTTGCAAGTGGCCGAGAAGGGATTGACAACCCCTTTATCGCGTTGGTTGCAAGGTTCTTATTTGTTTGTGTAGGTACGAGGATTTGCGTGTAGTCTTCTAACGGATTGATACCTTGGTTCTCAAAATGGAGGGAAGTACTTATGCTACTTTGCTGCATCACCCTTTCTGACGCCGTTGCCGAGGAGATCTACGCACAAGTCAAGACATACCAAGTACCCATCACAAACTCTTATCCCCCGCATTGCATTATTTGCCATTTGCCTCTCGTTTTCCTCTCCCCACTTCTAAAACGATCTTCGAAATAAAATTGCCTTCTTTTCATTTGCCTTTTTCTCGTTCGATCTTATGTTTGCTTTTGTTGCCATGTGCCGTCATTTGCTTGCATCTCCGCTTGCTAAAAATCTATCTATGGATCGTCATCCACTTGCTAATCTTTTTAAAAGATCCAATTATGTTGAACCTATTGCTAGTGAGTTGAGTGCACTAGATTATCTTTATGAGGTTTTGCTTGAAATTCGTGAATCTGAAATTTGTGATGAAGTGTTGAAAGAAGAAATTTATGAAGCGATTCACGATAGTTCCTTCAATGAAAAGCATGATTGCAATGTTATTATAAATCCTATTAATGTCAATTGTGTTAATTATATGCAAAACCCTAAGCTTGGGATGCTAATTTTGCCATGTCCACTACTTGTTGCAATAATCATGAGTGGGGTGGTTCTTCTTATGATCTTAAAAATTTATTTAATCCCCGTGATTAATGTAAGGTTGATAATAGTGTTTGCAATAATAATGAAAGTGGGTTTGGAAGATTGTCAACTTTAGATCCCACATATTTGGAGAATGTTCGATCTTATGAAATTTTTGATAAAAGTGGGTTTGGAAAGGTCATGACGTTAGTTAATGTTGATCCAACTATTTTGGAAGAGTGTCAACTTCGTATTCATGTGGATCATGTTGAGAATATTTTTTTGATAGCTATATTGTTGAATTTGCTTATGATCCTACATGCAATTATTATGATAGAGGAAAATATGGTTGTATAAATCTTCATGTTACTAAATTACCTCTCTTCATGTTGAGATTGATCTTGTTTCTTTCTTCTTCCTTGCATATGTTAGATCTTGCTTGTCTTGCTAATTTGTTTTCCTATAAAATGCCTATGCATAGGAAGTATCTTAGACTTAGATGTGATTTTCACATGCCATATTATGCTCTTTTTGTGCTTCAAGTCTTGCCTTTCATGTGAGCATCATTGAAATCTCAAGCCGGTCTTAATGGCTATAAAGAAAGAGCTTGTTGGGAGGCAACCCAATTTTATTTTTATTCCTTGCTTTTTGCTTCTTTTTAGTAATATATAATTCATCTAGACTTTGGTTAGATATGGTTTTGTGTTTTAATTAGTGTTTGTGCCAAGTAGAACCTTTGGGAAGACTTGGGTGAAGTTTTTGCGATCTTGCTATACAAAACTGAAACTTTTGCGCTCACGAGATTTGCAAATTTTTTGACTGGAGAGCGCTTTTAAGTTGAATCTTTTTGCAGATGATTAATAGACAAATTCCTCACATCCACCAATTTATTTCATAACTTTTTGAGTTACAGAAGTATTCTAAAGTTACAGATTGCTACAGACTATTCTGTTTTTGACAGATTCTGTCTTTCGTGTGTTGTTTGTTTAGTTTGATGAATCTATGAGTAGTATCGGGGGGTATGAACCATAGAGAAGTTGGAATACATTAGGTTTAACACCAATATAAATAAAGAATGATTTCAATACAGTACCTTAAAGTGGTGGTTTGTTTTCTTACACTAACGGAGCTCACGAGATTTTCTGTTGAGTTTTGTGTTGTGAAGTTTTCAAGTTTTTGGGTAATGATTTGATGAACTATGGAACAAAGAGTGGCAAGAGCCTAAGCTTGGGGATTCCCAAGGCACACCAAGGTAAAATTCAAGGACAACTAAAAGCCTAAGATTGGGGATGCCCCGGGAAGGCATCCCCTCTTTCGTCTTCGTCTATCGGTAACTTTACTTCAGACTATATTTTTATTCACCACATGATATGTGTTTTGCTTGGAGCGTCTTGTATTATTAGAGTCTTTGTTTTTTAGTTTACCACAATCATCCTTGCTGTACACACCTTTTGGGAGACACACACATGAATCAGAATTTATTAGAATACTCTATGTGCTTCAATTATACCTTTTGAGCTAGATAATTTTGCTCTAGTGCTTCACTTCTATCTTTTTAGAGCACAGTGGTGGTTTTATTTTATAGAAATTATTGATCTCTCGTGCTTCACTTATATTATTTTGAGAGTCCTTTAGAACAGCATGGTAATTTTCTTTGGCTATAAAATTAGTCCTAATATAATAGGCATCCAAGATGGGTATAATAAAAACTTTCATATAAAGTGCATTGAATAGTATGAGAAGTTTGATACTTGATGATTGTTTTGAGATATGAGGATGGTGATATTAGAGTCATGCTAGTAGAGTAGTTGTGAATTCGAGAAATACTTGTGTTGAGGTTTGCAAGTCCCGTAGCATGCACGTATGGTAACTGTTGTGTGACAAATTTGAAGCATGAGGTATTTCTTTGATTGTCGTCCTTTGTGTGGAGGTTGGGGTCGCGCGATGGTTAAATCCTACCAACCCTTCCCCTAGGAGCATGCGTGTAGTACTTTGTTTTGATGACTTGTAGATTTTTGCAATAATTATGTGAGTTCTTTATGACTAATGTTCAGTCCATGGATTATACGCACTCTCACCCTTCCGCCATTGCTAGCCTCTCTTGTACCGCGCAACTTTCGCTGGTACCATACACCCACCATATACCTTCCTCAAAACATCCACCATACCTAGCTATCATGGCATTTCCATAGCCATTCCGAGATATATTGTCATGCAACTATCCACCGTTCCGTTTATTATGACATGCTTCATCATTGTCATATTGCCTTGCATGATCATGTAGTTGACATCGTATTTGTGGCAAGGCCACCATGCATAATTTTTCATACATGTCACTCTTGATTCATTGCACATCTCGGTACACCGCCGGAGGCATTCATATAGAGTCATATTTTGTTCTAGTATCAAGTTGTAATCTTTGAGTTGTAAATAAATAGAAGTGTGATGATCATCATTATTAGAGCATTGTCCCGAAAAAAAAGAAAGTCCAAATAAAAAAAAGGAGAAAGGCCAAAAAAAGGAAGGCCCAAAAAAGGGGGACAATGCTACTATCTTTTTTCCACACTTGTGCTTTAAAGTAGCACCATGATCTTCATGATAGAGAGTCTCTTGTTTAGTCACTTCCATATACTAGTGGGAATTTTTATTATAGAACTTTGCTTGTATATTCCAACGATGGGCTTCCTCAAATGCCCTAGGTCTTCGTGAGCAAGCAAGTTGAATGCACACCCACTTAGTTTCTTTTGTTAAGCTTTCATACATTTATAGCTCTAGTGCATCCGTTGCATGGCAATCCCTACTCACTCACATTGATATCTATTGATGAGCATCTCCATAGCCCATTGATACGCCTAGTTGATGTGAGACCATCTTCCTCTTTTTGTCTTCTCCACAACCACCACTCTATTCCACCTATAGTGCTATATCCATGGCTAACGCTCATGTATTGCGTGAAAGTTGAAAAAGTTTGAAAAAATGAAGTATGAAACAATTGCTTGGTTGAAACCGGGGTTGTGAATGATTTGGGTATTTTGTATGACGAAGATGGAGCATAACCAAACTATATGATTTTGTAGGGATAAACTTTCATTGGCCGTGTTATTTTTAGAAGACATAATTGCTTTGTTAGTACGCTTGAAGTATTATTCTTATGTCAATATTGAACTTTTGTCTTGAATATTTCGGATCTGAACATTCACGCCACAATAAAGAAAATTACATTGAGCATTATGTTGGGTAGCATTCCACATCAAAAATTCTGCTTTTATCATTTACCTACTCGAGGACGAGTAGGAATTAAGCTTGGGGATGCTTGATACGTCTCCAACGTATCTATAATTTTTTATTGTTCCATGGTATTATATTATCTGTTTTGGATGTTTAATGGGATTTATTATGCACTTTTATATTATTTTTGGGACTAACCTACTAACCCAAGGCCTAGTGCAAATTGATGTTTTTTGCCTATTTCGGTGTTTCGCAGAAAAGGAATATCAAACAGAGTCCAAACGGAATGAAACCTTCGCGAGGAACGTTTTTGGAACAAACGCAACCCAGAAGACTTGGAGTACACGTCTGGGAAGCGACGAGGCGGCCACAAGGAAGGAGGGCGCGCCCCCCACACTCGTGGGCCCCTCGTAGCTCCACCGACGTACTTCTTCCTCCTATATACACTCATATACCCTAAAAACATCTGAGAGCACCACGAAACCCTATTTCCACCGCCGCAACCTTCTGTACCCGTGAGATCCCATCTTGGGGCCTTTTCTGGAGCTCCGTCGGAGGGAGAATCGATCACGGAGGGCTTCTACATCAACACCATAGCCTCTCCGATGAGTTGTGAGTAGTTTACCATAGACCTTCGGGTCCATAGTTATTAGATAGATGGCTTCTTCTCTTTCTTTGGATCTCAATACAATGTTCTTCTCGATCTTCTTGGAGATCTATTTGATGTAATACTTTTTGTGGTGTGTTTGTCGAGATCCGATGAATTGTGGGTTTATGATCAAGATTATCTATGAACTATATTTGGTTCTTCTCTGAATTCTTATATGCATGATTTAATTATCTTTGCAAGTCTCTTCAAATTATCAGTTTGGTTTGGCCTACTAGATTGATCTTTCTTGCAATGGGAGAAGTGCTTAGCTTTGGGTTCAATCTTGCGGTAATCTTTCCAAGTGACAGCAGGGGCAGCAAAGCATGTATTGTATTGTTGCCATCGAGGATAAAAAGATGGGTTTTATATCATATTGCATGAGTTTATCTCTCTACATCATGTCATCTTGCTTAAGGCGTTACTATGTTCTTATGAACTTGATACTCTAGATGCATGCTGGATAGCGGTCGATGTGTGGAGTAATAGTAGTAGATGCAGAATTGTTTCGGTCTACTTGTCACGGATGTGATGCCTATATACATGATCATGCGTAGATATCTATACCTATACTAATTTGTGACTCCCTAGAAATTCCCACGTTAATCAGTAATTAGGAGTCGTTAGTCTGGTGGGACCAAATTATTACGGTGTAGATCTACCGAATTTTTTCCCGTGTCCAAACAGAATGTAAACAACATATAAAAGTTATCCTCGGTTCAAGTGGGTTCAGCTTATATAACGTCCAAGGTTTAAAATATATTATAGTAATTTTTTGTCGAAGAAAAATTGGCCGGTTGTTGCTAGCTAGATCTCTCACGTAACTAGATCTCTCACGTATCCTTTCTCTCTCCCCCTCATGTCTCTCTCCTCTTGTATCTCTTCCAATCTCTCACGTATCCCTGTCTCCCCCCCTGATATATCTCTACTCATGTCTCTCTCCCAATCTCTCACGTATCAAACAACAAGTACTCATGAACAAGACACTTGACCCAGAAATATGGCCGTAGGAGATGCAATTGAAGATGAACTCGCTCAGAACTACCCACACCATTGGATGGACATCCGGCCATTAAACACACAGTAAATCAGATATTAAAGGTGAAGTGCAAGTGCCATGCATGAAACAATAGTACCAACCCTTTGCTCTTTCAGCCAGCCACGGCATTGCCGAGCAAGAGGTATGGATTATGTTGGTCCACACATTGACATTACTGTAGCTATGTGTCGATTGATATATGCCGATGGCTCAGCATATTAAGCCCTATGTGTATGTGTATTCAGTTTTGGCAGATGGGCATCTAGGTAATATGTTAGTCTGCACAATGATATTACGGTAGCTATGTGTCCATTGATACATACCTATGGCTTCAACATATTAAGCCCCTAATCCCCTATGTGTACGTGTAGTTAGTTTCGGCAGCTGCGCACCTAGGCTGAAGTAGCTCAAAGCATGCAGCTTGATGTATCTTCAAGCCTGATTGATTTGTAGCCGGGTGGAAACATGCATGAAAGAGAACACAAGCGGACTTGATTGGTTGCAACATGCATGAATGGTGCCTATTATTTCTCTGTGTTAATTTCATTGATCTCATAGTTTGATTACAAGCTATAGCCCAATGGCACATATCTAAATCAGATTAGGACTTCTGCTCCAATACAGACATGTATGCAGCACATGATGTTTAATTTTAACACATGCATGAAGTACAAATTCTTCATGGTATTGATCTATCTTCTCCTATGATTTACGTTACAAAAACTAGGAAAATAACCTTCCATTCTTCTTATTAGGGTTTGGTCATAGTTACAAACATCTTGATTCGGCTAATCAGGCCTTCAACTCTCACATGCCTATATATAGATGATGATATCCAAAGAATCCATCCAGAGTTCCAAACCATGATCCACTTCCACGAAGACTGATGGTGACGAATTAATACATCAATATGGTGCTTTTGGACCGGTACGTGAAGACGAAGAAGGTATTCAGGAAAGTTACATGTATTTGTCAACCCCATTTTTGTCAATAATTTTATCATGCAAAGGCCAGGGCAGAAAAGCAACTTGATCATGATTGTTTTCATACTTAATTAATAGGGTTTGTCTATGTCACATCTAGAAGTGAGATATTATCTCACATCTAACTCCCTCTTCTATTTTTATATCTGGCATCCCCGATGTATATAGATTGCAACACCACACAAGTTGACCAGTGAGGAACCTTTGGCCAATCACCGGAGTTGCCGTCCTCACGTCATCGATGAATTTGAGTTCGACAGAAAAATCCACCACTGTTTCACATATAGGGTCCAGATTCTAGACTCATGTGTCCGACCATAGTTACATACATAGACGAGACATACGCAACAATTTTATGTTAAGACATGGATGAATCGGTTTGCATAGGTGTGGTCATAGTTGTTCAAGCCATACATTAAGACTGGTCTATTACTTTAATTGCCTTTTGTGCTCCTTTCTCTCCTCGACCAGCTTCAAAAAGTGGTCAACATCCATATGAGACGGCACATACAAGTTATGATGGTTCAATACAAGATGGTAGGATGAAGTCTGCATTTTTTTAATATTATTCAAAAATACCCTTAGCAAGTCTCCTTTGTATGTGTACTATACATATACATAAACATAAGTAAAGATTTATGTATGATGACACTTTCTATCAAAATGCATGTCCAGTATCAATACAAGGCCAAGGATCAAGGAACATTTTATTTTGTACAATAAGTAAAGATTTCTGTACGATGAAACATTTTATTTTGTATAATCAGCATGACGTACCAATATGAGCCACTGAAAAATTAAGGATGGAAATGATAGAACCCTCTAAAATATTCCTATCTATAATATTTTTTATTGGTAAACATATTGGTATTTAAAAAAGATGCATGTGCATATATTGCAATCTGCTTTATTACAGATTTCTCTCCATTATTCTGGCTGACCTAAGCTGTCTATACATTACATATGGTGTTCTCCTATTTGCATTTTCTTAAGTTGTTATGTGGTTTAATTCAAAAAAATATGGTGTAATGACAATTGTTGCCATTGATTCACTCACTTGAGTAAGAAGCATTGTTCATTTACTCTTACTTAACTGGAAGGAAATCAGGTCTCAAACATGATAATTAATATAGGTGCCCTTATTACTTTTTCTAGCATGGGATTGTTTACAGGTAAAAAATTATGATTAAGGAAACGTTTATCTGTGCACTGTAGCTTCCCTAAATATGATATACCTCCATATAAAAAAAGTCATGTTTTTGTCATTTGTTTCATAAAGGACTAACAATGACAATGTGACTATTTTGAGATAGTTTTGGACTCCTGTATGCATGAAGAAATTCTGTGATTTCTAATTATCTGTGTTCGCGAAATGAAAATAGAAACAATATACATATCTGGTAGCAGGATATCTCGAAGAATATCACTTTTAACACCAAATTTAGTTTATCGTCCATTCCAACGTACACACAACTTATACTAAGAAAGACGTCCCTTATGAATCATTATCTTCTATAATATGTATTCTAAAATAATAACAAATACCTAGCCCGTGCGAGCGCACGGGTTCACGACTAGTTCTCATAACTATGCGCTTTTCTATCAATTGCTCGATAGTAATTTGTTCACCCATCATAGAATCTGCTATCTTGGGAGAAGCCACTAGTGAAACCTATGCCCCCCCGGGTCTATCTTCCATCATATTAATCTTCCATCAACTAGTTATCTTTATTGTTCTTTTATTTTGCAATCTTTACTTTTCAATCTATACAACAAAAATACCAAAAATATTTATATTATTATCTCTATCAGATCTCACTTTTGCAAGTGGCCGAGAAGGGATTTACAACCCCTTTATCGCTTTGGTTGCAAGGTTCTTATTTGTTTGTGCAAGTATGAGGGATTTGCGTGTAGTCTCCTACTGGATTGATACCTTGGTTATCAAAACTGAGGGAAATACTTATGCTACTTTGCTGCATCACCCTTTCCTCTTCAAGGGAAAAACAACGCATGCTCAAGAGGTAGCATTGGCCCATATCTTTTGTCGGGGGTGCCCGAAACACTTGCCGGTGACCCGATAAGTACCCGATACCCTCCGGAACAATTCCGGTGTCCGAATACCATTGTCCTATATGTAAATCTTTACCTCTCGACCATTTCGAGCTCCTCGTTATGTCCTTGATCTCACACGGGGCTCCAAATAACATTCCGTCACCAATCATATAACTCATATAACACTATACCTTCATCGAACGTTAAGCGTGCAGACCCTACGGGTTCGATAACTATGTAGACATGACCGAGACGACTCTCCGATCAATAACCAATAGCGGAACCTGGAATCTCATATTGGCTCCTACACATTCTACGAAGATCTTTATTGGTCGAACTGTTATGACAACATATGTTATTCCCTTTGTCATCGGTATGTTACTTGCCCGAGATTCGATCGTCGGTATGTTCATACCTAGTTCAATCTCGTTACCGGGAAGTCTCTTACTCATTTCGTAATACATCATCTTGTAACTAACTCATTAGTCACTTTGCTAGCAAGGCTTCTTATGATGTGTATTACCGAGAGGGCCCAGAGATACCTCTCCAATACTCGGAGTGACAAATCCTAATCTCGATCTATGCCAACCCAACAAACACCTTCAGAGATACATGTAGGGCATCTTTATAATCACCCAGTTATGTTGTGACGTTTGATAGCACACAAGGCATTCCTCCGATGTCCGGGAGTTGCATAATCTCATGGTCGGAGGAATATGTATATGACATGAAGAAAGCAGTAGCAGTAAAACTGCCTGAGAAAACTGTCGTGTACCCGCTTGTTGCTGCTGAAAAAAGACGCACCACCTCTACTTCGCCATGAACGCTCGGTAGCTCTTGCACGCCGTCCATCTCCATTGCCATCGTGTCCCCGGCCTCGGGATGGAAGAGTGGTAGGAAGGCCGGAGCTGCACCTGCAGAGGGCGAGGAAGAGGTGCTACTGTGCGGCACCGGAACGTCGAGCTAGAGAGGGAGGTGGAACTGCTACGGGCGGTGTGAAGGAAATATGCCCTAGAGGCAATAATAAAGTTGTTATTTGTATTTCCTTATATCATGGTAAATGTTTATTATTCATGCTAGAATTGTATTAACCGAAAACTTAGTACATGTGTGAATACATAGACAAAACAGAGTGTCCCTAGTATGCCTCTACTAGACTAGCTCATTGATCAAAGATGGTTATGTTTCCTAGCCATAGACATGAGTTGTCATTTGATCAACGGGATCACATCATTAGGAGAATGATGTGATGGATAAGACCCATCTGTTAGCTTAGCAACTTGATCGTTTAGTTTTACTGCTATTGCTTTCTTCATGACTTATACATGTTCCTATGACTATGAGATTATGCAACTCCCGAATACTGGAGGAACACCTTGTGTGCTATCAAACGTCACAACGTAACTGGGTGATTATAAAGATTCTCTACAGGTGTCTCTAAAGGTGTTTGTGGTGTTGGCATAGATCGAGAATAGGATTTGTCACTCCGAATGTCGGAGAGGTATCTCTGGGGCCTCTCGGTAATACACATCATAATAAGCCTTGCAAGAAAATGACTAATGAGTTAGTCACGAGATGATGTATTACGGAACGAGTATAGAGACTTGCCGTTAACGAGATTGAACTAGGTATGTTGATACCGGCGATCGAATCTCGGGCAAGTAACATACCGATGACGAAGGGATCAATGTATGTTGTTATGCGGTTTGACCGATAAAGATCTTCGTAGAATATGTAGGAGCCAATATGAGCATCCAGGTTCTGCTATTGGTTATTGACCGGAGATGAGTCTTGGTTATGTCTACATAGTTCTCGAACCCGTAGGGTCCGCACGCTTAACGTTCGATGATGATCGGTATTATGAGTTTATGTGTTTTGATGTACCGAAGGTAGTTCGGAGTCCCGGATGTGATCACGTACATGACAAGGAGTCTCAGAATGTCTGAGACATAAAGATTCATATATTGGAAGGTTATATTCGAACACCGGATGAGTTCCGGGGGTTACGGATAAATACCGGAGTACCGGGAGGTTACCGGAACCCCCCGAGGGATTAATGGGGCTAAATGGTCCTTAGTGTAAATAGAGGGCAGCAAGGGAAGTGTGGGGCGCGCACCCCCAAGGCCCAAACCGAATTGGATGAGGGCAAGGGGGCCGTCCCCCTCTTTCCTTCTCCTCCTCTCCTTTCCTTCCCCTCTCCTACTCCTACTAGGAAGGGAGGAGTCCTACTCCTAGTGGGAGTAGGACTCCCCTCATGGCGCGCCCCCTAGGCCAGCCACCTCCTCCTCCCCTCCCTCCTTTATATATGTGGGGAGGGGGCACCCCATAGACACACAAGTTGATTTTAGCCGTGTGTGGTGCCCCCCTCCTCAGATACACACCTCGGTCATATCGTTGCAGTGCTTAGGCGAAGCCCTACGCCGGTAGCTTCATCATCACCGTCACCACGCCGTCGTGCTGACGAAACTCTCCCGTGACGCTCAACTAGATCAAGAGCTCGTGGGACGTCATCGAGCTGAACGTGTGCTGAACACAGAGGTGCCGTACGTTCGGTGCTTGGATCAGTTGGATCGCGAAGACGCTCGACTACATCAACCGCGTCACTAGACGCTTCCGCTTTCGGTCTACGAGGGTACGTAGACACACTCTCCCCGCTCGTAGCTATGCTTCTCCTAGATAGATCTTGCGTGGTCGTAGGAAATTTTTTCAAATACTGCGTTCCCCAACAGTGGCATCATGAGCCAGGTCTATGCGTAGATATACACGAGTAGAACACAATGAGTTGTGGGCGATATTAGTCGTACTGCTTACCAGCATGTCATACTTTGATTCGGTGGTATTGTGAGATGAAGTGGCCCGGACCAACATTACGCGTACGCCTACACGAGACTGGTTTCACCGTTACGAGCACTCGTTGCTTAAAGGTGACCAGCGGGTGTCTGTCTCTCTCACTTTAGTTGAATCAAGTGTGGCTACGCCCGGTCCTTGTGAAGGTTAAAACAACACACTTGACGAAAAATCGTTGTGGTTTTGTATGCGTAGGTAAGAACGGTTCTTGCTAAGCCCGTAGCAGCCACGTAAAACTTGCAACAACAAAGTAGAGGACGCCTAACTTGTTTTTGCAGGGCATGTTGTGATGTGATATGGTCAAGACGTGATGAGTTATACATTATTGTATGAGATGATCATGTTTTGTAAATTATCGACAACCGGCAGGAGCCTTATGGTTGTCTCCTTATTGTATGAATTGCGAAGGCCATTTAATTGCTTTACTTCATCACTATGAGTTAGCGATAATAGTAGTAGCAATAGTTGGCGAGACGACCAGGGCGCTACGATGAAGATCATGGTATCTAGCCGGTGACGATGGAGATCATGACGATGCTTTGGAGATGGAGATCAAAAGCACAAGATGATGATGGCCATAACATGTCACATATTTTGATTGCATGTGATGTTTATCTTAGTATGCTTCTTATTTTGCTTAGTACGGCGGTAGCATTATAAGATGATCCCTTACGAAATTTCAAGGTATAAGTGTTCTCCTTGAGTATGCACCGTTGAGAAAGTTTGTCGTGCCGAGACACCACGTGATGATCGGGTGTGATAAGCTATATGTTCAAATACAACGAGTGTAAGACAGTTTTACACATGTAGAATACTCGGGTTAAACTTGACGAGCCTAGCATGTACAGACATGGCCTCGGAACACTGGAGACCGAAAGGTCGAGCGTGAATCATATAGTAGATATGATCAACATAAGATGTTCACCATTGAAAACTACTCCATCTCACGTGATGATCGGACATGGTTTAGTTGATTTGGATCACGTGATCATTTAGATGACTAGATGGATGTCTATCTAAGTGGAAGTTCTTTAGTAATATGATTAATTGAACTTTAATTTATAATGAACTTAGTCCTGATAGTTTTTGCATATCTATGATGTTGTAGATCAATGGCCCCTGCTACCGTTCCCTTGAATTTTAATGCGTTCCTAGAGAAAGCTAAGTTGAAAGATGATGGTAGCAACTACACGGACTGGGTACGTAACTTGAGGATTATCGTCATTGCTGCACAGAAGAATTATGTCCTGGAAGCACCGCTAGGTGACAGTCCTGTTGCAGGAGCAACTCAGGACGTTATGAACGTCTGGCAAGCTCGTTCTGATGACTACTCGATAGTTCAGTGTACCATGCTTTACGGCTTAGAATCAGGACTTCAACGACATTTTGAATGTCATGGAGCATATGGGATGTTCCAAGAGTTGAAGTTAATATTTCAAGCAAATGCCCGAATTGAGAGATATGAAGTCTCCAATAAGTTATATAGCTGCAAGATGGAGGAGAACAGTTCTATCAGTGAACACTTGCTCAGAATGTCTGGGTACTACAATCATATGACTCAACTTGGTTGCAAAGTTGACTAAGATAGTGTTATTGATAGAGTTCTTCAATCACTGCCACCAAGCTATAAAGGCTTCGTGATGAACTATAATATGCAAGGGATGCAAAAGACAATTCCCGAGCTCTTCTCTATGCTCAAAGCTGCTTAGGTAGAAATCAAAAAGGAGCATCAAGTTTTGATGGTTAACAAGACCACTAGTTTCAGGAAAAAGGGCAAGGGAAAGAAGGGGAACTTCAAGAAGAATAGCAAGACAGTTGCTACTCCCGCGAAGTAACCCATGTCTGGAGCCAAGCCTGAAACTGAGTGCTTCTACTACAAAGGGACTGGACACTAGAAGCGGAACTGCCCCAACTATTTTGCGAATAAGAAGGATGGCAAAGTGAACAAAGGTATACTTGATATACATGTTATTGATGCATACCTTACTAATGCTCGTAGTAGCACCTGGGTATTTGATACTGGTTTGGTTGTTAATATTTGTAACTCGAAATAGGGGCTACGGATTAAGCGAAGATTAGCTAAGGACGAGGTGACGATGCACGTCGGAAATGGTTCCAAAGTCGATGTGATCGCCGTCGGCACGCTACCTCTACATCTACCTTCGGGATTAGTTTCAGACATGAATAATTGTTATTTGGTGCCAACGTTAAGCATGAACATTATATCTGGATCTTGTTTGTTGCGAGACGGTTATTCATTTAAATCAGAGGATAATGGTTGTTCTATTTTTATGAGTAATATCTTTTATGGTCATGCACCCTTGAAGAGTGGTATATTCTTGTTAGATCTCGATCGTAGTGATACACATATTCATAATATTGAAGCCAAAAGATGCAAGGTTGATAATGATAGTGCAACTTATTTGTGGCACTGCCGTTTAGGTCATATTGGTGTAAAGCACATGAAGAAACTCAATGCAGATGGACTTTTGGAATCACTTGATTATGAATCACTTGGTTCTTGCGAACCATGCCTCATGGGCTAGATGACTAAAACTCCGTTCTCCGGAACAATGGACTGAGCAACTGATTTATTGGAAATCATACATACTGATGTATGTGGACCGATGAGTGTTGAGGCTCGCGGCGGGTATCATTATTTTCTGACCTTCACTGATGATTTGAGCAGATATGGGTATATCTACTTAATGAAACACAAGTCTGAAACATTTGAAAAGTTCAAAGAATTTCAGAGTGAAGTAGAGAATCATCGTAACAAGAAAATAAAGTTTCTACGATCTGATCGTGGAGGCGAATATTTGAGTTACGAGTTTGGTCTTCATTTAAAACAATGTGGAATAGTTTCACAACTCACGCCACCCGGAACACCACAGCGTAATGGTGTGTCCGAACGTCGTAACCGTACTTTATTAGATATGGTGCGATCTATGATGTCTCTTACCGATTTACCACTATCGTTTTGGGGTTATTCTTTAGAGACAGATGCATTCACGTTAAATAGGGCGCCATCTAAATCCGGTGAGACGACGCCTTATGAACTGTGGTTTGGTAAGAAACCAAAGTTGTCGTTTCTTATAGTTTGGGGCTGGGATACTTATGTGAAAAAGCTCCAACCTGATAAGCTCGAACCCAAGTCGGAGAAATGTATCTTCATAGGATACCCAAAGGAAATTGTTGGGTACACTACATGAAACAGGTAATTTGCCGTTTGTGGATCATAGACGGAAAAGACCCAAATCCAGACGGCAAAGAATTTCCGTCGGGAAGCAGACGGCAAACTCAGACAGCAAAGATAAGTCGGCAAAGAATACTTTACCGTTAGCCTTTTGTCGAGATGACGGCAATGATTTTTCCGTCAGTCAATAAAGTTTTGCCGTGTGCCGCAAAAATTACAGACGGCAAAAAATATGTTCTTTGCCATCAGTCAAAACATGTGCTTTGTCGTCATCCAGACTAAAGTACATACGACAAAGACTGTTTTTCATTTTTTTAAGTGAGTCCGAGCAGAGCATGTTGCCGGACACAGGAACAACAAACCAAAACAGGTTCAACTCACGAAGATTTTTGATTCAACACGGTCGTGCTGTCTTGCATTCATTGGTGGAGTTAAAGAGAAGTTACAGACATGTCCTGAAAATTTACACAAGAACCCCTAGAAACTAAAAAGAAAAAGCAATCAAGTCCTCCATCGCGTCGGCCATCCTTCTTCTCTCCGGGAAAATACCACAGGGACACCATTGTCGCTGCCTCGCCCGGCCCTACTCGCCGCGCCACCGGACAGCCACGCTCTCCTACGCCGCTCACCCGAACCTGGTATCCGCACCACCACCCGTTCATGCTCGCTGGTTCCTGGAGAGAGAGGGGGGCACTGCCGCACGCCGGGTGTCCGACGCCGGAGGGAGGAGCTCGAGGGAAGAGGCCACCGCACGCCCGAGGGAAGAAGCCGCCGTGCGCCATGCTCGCCGCCCGCGCGTCCGGCATGCTCGTCGCCCGTGTGTCCGGGGGCAAGCGGGGGCGACGCAGGACGGCGACGGGGGATGGGGCCGAGGCCAACGACCGGTGGGGGCGACACGGCACTGGCGCCGAGGTCGACCAAGGCGATGGGGGCCATGGACGGGGGCTGGCGGGCGCGAAGGGGGCCGAGGGCCGGGACAGAAAGCAAGGCCGTGGCCAGCGAGGCAGAGGCCGGGAGGAGAGGTGGCGACGGGTGCTGGTGTTCTCCAGATCGAGAGGGAGAGAGACGTACAAGGGAATAGTGGTGGGGCGTGGGGGTGTCGGGAGGATAAGGTGGAGAGAGGGCGTGGGACGTGGGGCTGGTTGGTTTTGCCTCGTGGGGATGTGCGGAGGAGATTCAGCCATGTCAGTGATACGTCTCCAACGTATCTATAATTTTTTATTGTTCCATGCTATTATTTATGATGTTTTGGATGTTTAATGGGCTTTGTTATACACTTTAATATTATTTCTGGGACTAACCTATCAACCCGAAGGCCCAGTCCAGATTGTTGTTTTTTTGCCTATTTTAGGGTTTTACAGAAAAGGAATATCAAATGGAGTCCAAACGGAATGAAACTTCGGGAGATATATTTTTGGAGCAAAATACGCACAGGAGACTTCAGAACCACGGAGTAGGGCACACGTGGCATCCACGAGGGTGGGGGGCGCCCCCCCTATAGGGCGTGCCCCCTACCTCATGGGCCCCACGTTTGGCGCCCGGTGCCCTACTTCCTCCTATATATACCTACGTACCCCGAAACCATCAGAACAACAGAGAAAACCCTAGTTCCACCGCCACAACCTTCTGTTCCCGTGAGATCCCATCTTGGGGCCTGTTCCGGAGCTCCGTCGGAGGGGGCATCTACCACGGAGTGCTTCTACATCATCATCATCGCCTCACCATGAGTTGTGAGTAGTTTACCACAGACCTTCAGGTCCATAGTTAGTATCTAGATGGCTTCTTCTCTCTCTTTGGATCTCAATACCAAGTTCTCCTCGGTCTTCGAGGAGATCTATTCGATGTTATCTCTTTTTGCGGTGTGTTTGTCGAGATCCGATGAATTATGGGTTTATGATCAAGATTATCTATGAGAAATATTTGGTTCTTTTCTGAATTCTTTTATGTATGATTATAATATCCTTGCAAGTCTCTTCGAATTATTGGTTTGGTTTGGCCTACTAGATCTATTGTTCTTGCAATGGGAGAAGTGCTTGGCTTTGGGTTCAATCTTGCGGTGTCCTTTCCCAGTGATAGTAGGGGAAGCAAGGAACGTATTGTATTGTTGCCATCGAGGATAAAAAGATGGGGTTTCTATCATGTTGCTTGAGTTTATCCCTCTACATCATGTCATCTTGCTTAATGCGTTACTCTGTTCTTATGAACTTAATACTCTAGATGCATGCTGGATAGCGGTCGATGTGTGGAGTAATAGTAGTAGATGCAGAATCATTTCGGTCTACTTGTTTCGGACGTGATGCCTATATGTAATGATCATGCCTAGATAGTCTCATAAGTATTCGCTTTTCTATCAATTGCTCGACAGTAATTTGTTTACCCGTCTTAGAATACCGCTATCATGAGAGAAGCCACTAGAGAAACTTATGGCCCCCGGGTCTATTCTCAACATATCAATCTTCAATCTACTTTACTTTTCCACTTTTACTTTCTGTTCTTATATCCAAAAAAACCAAAAATATCAAACTATCCTATCTATCAGATCTCACTTTCGTAAGTGACCGTAATGGGATTGACAACCCCTTATCGCGTTGGCTGCGAAGTTCTTATTTGTTTGTGCAAGTGCGAGTGACTCACGCGTGGTCTCCTACTGGATTGATACCTTGGTTCTCAAAAACTGAGGGAAATACTTACGCTACTGTGATGCATCTCCATTTCCTCTTCGAGGGAATGCAACGCAAGCTCGAGAAGTAGCAAGAAGAATTTCTGGTGCCGTTGCCGGGGAGGCTTATGCAAAATTCATATACCAAGTACCTATCACAAACCCTTATCCTTCGCATTACATTTATTTGCCTCTCGTTTTCCTCTCCCCCACTTCACCCTTGCCGTTTTATTTGCCCTACTTTTGCCGTGTGTTTACCGTTCGCTTGCCTCTTATTTGCTTGTGTTGCCATGTGCCTTCTATTAGCTTGCATCTTCGCTTGCTAAATTATGGATCCTCATCCACTTGCTAATCTTTTTAAGAGATCCAATTATGTTGAACCCATTGCTAGTGAGCTGCGTGCACTATATTATCTTTATGGGGTTTTGCTTGAAATTCATGATTCTGAAAATTGTGATGAATTGTTAAAAGAAAAAGTGATTCATGATAGCTCCTTAAATAAAAAGCATGATTGCAATGATGCTATTATAATTTCTCTTGATGTCAATTGTGTTAATAATTTGCAAAACCCTAAGCTTGGGGATGCTAGTTTTGCTATGTCTACTATTTGTTGCAATGACCATGATTGGGGTGATTCTTCTTATGATCTTCAAAATTTATTTAAGCCCCGTCATGAATATGAGATTGATAATAATGTTTTCAATAATAATAAAAGTGGGCTTGGAGAGGTCATGACTTTCGTTAATGTTGATCCCACTATTTTGGAAGAGTGTCAACTTCGCATGCATGTGGATCGTGTTGAGAATATGTTACGTGGCAGCTATATTGTTGAATTTGCTTATGATCCTACATGCAATTATTATGAGAGAGTAAAATATGGTTGTAGAAATTTTCATGTTACTAAATTACTTCTCGTTATGTTGAGATTGCTATTGTTTCTTTCTTCTTCCTTGCATATGCTAGATCTTGCTTGTCTTGCTAATTTTTTTCCTATAAAATGCCTATGCATAGGAAGTATGTTACACTTAGATGTGATTTTCACATGCCATAGGATGCTCTCTTTGTGCTTCAATTCTTATATTTTATGTGAGCATCATTGAATTCTCAAGCCTATCTTAATGGCTATAAAGAAAGAGCTTGTTGGGAGGCAACCCAATTTTATTTTCTTTCCTTTTGCTTTTGTTTAGGAATAAATATTGCATCTAGCTTCTGTTTCGATGTGGTTTTGTGTTTTAATTAGTGTTTGTGCCAAGTAGAACCTTTGGGAAGACTTGTGTTTATATGATCTTGCTGTAAAAAACAGAAATGTTAGCGCTCGCTAGAATAGTCACCAGATTTTACTGGAGTGTGCTATTTAGTTGATTTTTTTAATGATGATTAATAGACAAATTCCTCACGTTTACCAATTTATTTCAATTTTTTTGGAGTTACAGAAGTATGCGAAAGTTATAGATTACTACAGATTGTTTTGTTTTTGACAGATTCTGTTTTTCGTGTGTTGTTTGCTTATTATGACTCATCTATGAGTAGTATTGGGGAGTATGAATCATAGAGAATTTGGAATACAGTAGGTTTAACACCAATATAAACAAAGAATGAGTTCATTACAGTACCTTTGAGTAGTGGTTTGTTTTCTTATACTAACGGAGCTCACGAGATTTTTGTCTAAGTTTTGTGTTGTGAAGTTTTCAAGTTTTGAGTATTGCTTTGATGGACTATGGAACAAAGAGTGGCAAGAGCCTAAGCTTGGGGATGCCCAAGGCACCCCAAGGTAAAATTCAAGGACAACCAAAAGCCTAAGCTTGGGGATGCCCCGGGAAGGCATCCCCTCTTTTGTCTTCATCTATCGGTAACTATACTCGGAGCTGTATTTTTATTCACCACATGATATGTGTTTTACTTGGAGCGTCAAGTATAATTTGAGCATTTGCTTGTTAGTTTGCCACAATTATCATTGCTGGACACACCTTTTTGATAGAGATAAATATGGCCTAGGAATTGTTAGAACACTCTATGTGCTTCACTTATATCTTTTGAGTTGAATAGTTTTTGCTCTAGTGCTTCACTTATATCTTTTAGAGCACAGTGGTAATTATATTTTGTAGAAATTGTTGATCTCTCATGCTTCACTTATATCATTTATAGAGTCTATTAAAACAGCATGGTACTGTGCTTTGGCTATAAAACTAGCCTTCACATGATAGGCATCCAAGATCAATGTAGTAAAAAGTTTCATACTAAGTGCATTGAATATGAAGAGAAGTTGGATGCTTGATAATTGTTTTGAGATATGAGGATAGTGATATTAGAGTCATGCTAGTGGAGTTATTATGAAATTGAGAAATACTTGTGTTAAAGTTAGTGATTCCCATAGCATGCACGTATGGTGAACCGCTATGTGACGAAGTTAGAGCATGAGGTATTTGTAGAGTGTCATCCTTTGTGTGGAGGTCGGGGCGCGCGATGGTTAACTCCTACCAACCTCCCCCTAGGAGCATGCATTGATTGCTTTGTTTTGATGACTCATAAATTTTCGCAATAAGTATATGAGTCCTTATGACTAATGTTGAGTCCATGGATTATACGCACTCTCACCCTTCCACCATTGCTAGCCTCTCTTGTACCGCGCAACTTTCACCAGTACCATACACCCACTATATACCTTCCACTAGTAGATAAAGGGGGATCAGACCCGGTTCATTTGGGCCTTTAGCCCCGGTTCCAGAACCGGGACAAGAGGGTCGGTACTAATGCTCTGACCCTTTAGTCCCGGTTCAATCCAGAACCGGGGCAGAAGGGTGTCCACGTGGCCTGTGCACCGAGTCCAGGCAGGAGGGGCTTTAGTCCCAGTTGGTGGTACCAACTGGGACCAAAAGGCTTCCACGCGTCAGCATTTCTGTGGCTGTGATTTTTGTTTTTTTTTTGAAAGGGGAGGGGGGG
>LR738713.1:832145058-832159124 GCA_902687465.1 Secale cereale
TATTTTACTTCCTTTATTTATTTTCTTTGTTGCTTTATTTATTTTATTTTGTTTATACTTACAACAAAATACTTATTGTTGCTATTTATTTCTAAGTTGTTTTTTGCTGTATTTAGAGTTGCTTTATTTATTTTATTTTCTTTGTTTATTTCTAAGTTGTTTTTTGCTGTATTTAGAGTTGCTTTATTTATTTTACTTTCTTTATTTATTTTCTTTGTTGCTTTATTTATTTTATTTTGTTTATACTTACAACAAAATACTTATTGTTGCTATTTATTTTTCAAGTTTTTTTGTTTTGTTTTCTGCATTATTTATTTTCTTTTATTATTTGCTTTATTTTTTTAATTCTTTCTGGTAAAACCAATTAAAAACTTTCTCTGTTAGTGCAAGTAGTATTGAAATTTGAATAGTACAAACTGACAATGATATCATTCTCGTTTGTTACAAAGTTGGCATGGTATCATCATAATAGTTGCGGAAAAAACTCTTCACTTTTTCTTCGCTTGTGTCATTTGCTTATTGCGCCGTAACCATGGATAATCTTCATCGTTTATCAGGATGCTTGGGTCAGCCTTGACTTTGAAGGGAGGAATTTCATGAAACTTTTCATAATCTTCAGACATGTCTGTCTTGCCCTCCACTCCCAGGATGTCCCTTTTTCCTGAAAGAACTATGTGGCGCTTTGGCTCATCGTATGATGTATTCGCTTCCTTATCTTTTCTTTTTCTCGGTCTGGTAGACATGTCCTTCACATAGATAACCTGTGCCACATCATTGGCTAGGACGAACGGTTCGTCAGTGTATCCAAGATTTTTCAGATCCACTGTTGTCATTCCGTACTGTGGGTCTACCTGTACCCCGCCTCCTGACAGATTGACGCATTTACACTTAAACAAAGGGACCTTAAAATCATGTCCGTAGTCAAGTTCCCATATGTCCACTATGTAACCATAATATGTGTCCTTTCCCCTCTCGGTTGTTGCATCAAAGCGGACACCGCTGTTTTGGTTGGTGCTCTTTTGATCTTGGACAATCGTGTAAAATGTATTCCCATTTATCTCGTATCCTTTGTAAATCAATACAGTCGAAGATGGTCCCCTGGACAACAAGTACAACTCATCACAAACAGTGTTGTCACCTCTGAGACGTGTTTCCAACCAACTGCTGAAAGTCCTGATGTGTTCACGTGTAATCCAGTCGTCGCACTGCTCCGGGTGTTTGGAGCGCAGACTGTTCTTGTGTTCATCGACATACGGGGTCACCAATGTAGAGTTCTGTAGAACTGTGTAGTGTGCTTGAGACCAAGAATAACCGTCCCTGCATATTATTGAGTCCCTTCCAAGCGTGCCTTTTCCAGTCAGTCTCCCCTAGTACCGCGATTTAGGGAGACCTATCTTATTAAGGCCAGGAATGAAGTCAACACAAAACCCGATGACATCCTCTGTTTGATGGCCCATGGAGATGCTTCCTTCTGGCCTTGCGCGGTTACGGACATATTTCTTGAGGACTCCCATGAACCTCTCAAAGGGGAACATATTGTGTAGAAATACGGGCCCCAGAATGACAATCTCGTCGACTAGATGAACTAGGACGTGTGTCATGATATTGAAGAAGGAAGGTGGGAACACAAGCTCGAAACTGACAAGACATTGCGCCACATCACTCCTTAGCCTTGGTACGATTTCTGGATCGATCACCTTCTGAGAGATTGCATTGAGGAATGCACATAGTTTCACAATGGCTAATCGGACGTTTTCCGGTAGAAGCCCCCTCAATGCAACCGGAAGCAGTTGCGTCATAATCACATGGCAGTCATGAGACTTTAGGTTCTGGAACTTTTTCTCTGCCATATTTATTATTCCCTTTATATTCGACGAGAAGCCAGTCGGGACCTTCATACTGAAAAGGCATTCAAAGAAGATTTCTTTCTCTTCTTTCGTAAGAGCATAGCTGGCAGGACCTTCATACTGCTTCGGAGGGATGCCGTCTTTTTCGTGCAAACGTTGCAGGTCCTCCCGTGCCTCAGCTGTATCTTTTGTCTTTCCATACACGCTCAAGAAGCCTAGCAGGTTCACGCAAAGGTTCTTCGTCACGTGCATCACGTCGATTGAAGAGCGGACCTCTAGGTCTTTCCAGTAGGGTAGGTCCCAAAATATAGATTTCTTCTTCCACATGGGTGCGTGTCCCTCATCGTCATTCGGAACAGCTAGTGCGCCGGGGCCCTTTCCGAAGATTACATGTAAATCATTGACCATAGCAAGTACGTGATCACCGGTACGCATGGCGGGCTTCTTCCGGTGATCTGCCTCGCCTTTGAAATGCTTGCCTTTCTTTCGACATTGATGGTTGGTCGGAAGAAATCGACGATGGCCCAGGTACACATTCTTCCTGCACTTGTCCAGGTATATACTTTCAGTGTCATCTAAACAGTGCGTGCATGCGTGGTATCCTTTGTTTGTCTGTCCTGAAAGGTTACTGAGAGCGGGCCAATCATTGATGGTCACGAACAGCAACGCCTTTAGGTCAAATTCCTCCTGTTTGTGCTCATCCCACGCACGTACACTGTTTCCATTCCACAGCTGTAAAAGTTCTTCAACTAATGGCCTTAGGTATACATCAATGTCGTTGCCGGGTTGCTTAGGGCCTTGGATGAGAACTGGCATCATAATGAACTTCCGCTTCATGCACATCCAAGGAGGAATGTTATACATACATAGAGTCACGGGCCAGGTGCTGTGATTGCTGCTCTGCTCCCCGAAAGGATTAATGCCATCCGCGCTTAGAGCAAACCATACGTTCCTTGCGTCCTTTGCAAACTCCTCCCAGTACTTTCTCTCGATTTTTCTCCATTGCGTCCCGTCAGCGGGTGCTCTCAACTTCCCGTCTTTCTTACGGTCCTCACTGTGCCATCGCATCAACTTGGCATGCTCTCTGTTTCTAAACAAACGTTTCAACCGTGGTATTATAGGAGCATACCACATCACCTTCGCAGGAACCCTCTTCCTGGCGGGCTCGCTATCAACATCACCAGGGTCATCTCGTCTGATCTTATACCGCAATGCACCGCATACCGGGCATGCGTTCAGATCGTTGTATGCACCGCGGTAGAGGATGCAGTCATTAGGGCATGCATGTATCTTCTGCACCTCCAATCCTAGAGGGCATACGACCTTCTTTGCTGCGTATGTACTGTCGGGCAATTCGTTATCCTTCGGAAGCTTCTTCTTCAATATTTTCAGTAGCTTCTCAAATCCTTTGTCAGCCACAGCATTCTCTGCCTTCCACTGCAGCAATTCCAGTACGGTACCGAGCTTTGCGTTGCCATCTTCGCAATTGGGGTACAACCCTTTTTTGTGATCCTCTAACATGCGATCGAACTTCAGCTTCTCCTTTTGACTTTCGCATTGTGTCCTTGCATCGACAATGACCCGGCGAAGATCATCATTTGGTTCCTCTTGATCTTCAGCAGCTTCACCCGTTGCAGCATCATTGGGCACATCGTCTGGTTCCTCTTGATCTTCACCAGCTCCCCCCATTGCAGCATCACCGTATTCAGGGGGCACATAGTTGTCATCGTACTCTTCTTCTTCGCCGTCTTCCATCATAACCCCTATTTCTCCGTGCCTCGTCCAAACATTATAGTGTGGCATGAAACCCTTGTAAAGCAGGTGGGAGTGAAGGATTTTTCGGTTAGAGTAAGACATCGTATTCACACATTTAGTGCATGGACAACACATAAAACCATTCTGCTTGTTTGCCTCTGCCGCATTTAGAAACTCACGCACGCCCTTAATGTACTCGGAGGTGTGTCTGTCACCGTACATCCATTGGCGGTTCATCTGCGTGCATTTATATATAATTAAGTGTGTCAAAAACCATTACAGAACATCATAAATAGATAATTACGTGACCAGATGGATAAAAGTTCATCATCACATTAAAAACAAAGTACATACATATATAGTTCTCATCTAACAACATATAGCTCTCCATACACATCGAAACTATGTAAAACATTTCAACGCGAAAACAAATGCTATCATAATCGCAACCAAGGTAACAATTGATCCAACGGCATAATGATACCAAGCCTCGGTATTAATGGCATATTTTCTAATCTTTTTAATCTTCAACCGCATTGCATCCATCTTGATCTTGTGATCATCGACGACATCCGCAACATGCAACTCCAATATCATCTTCTCGTCCACAATTTTTTTTATTTTTTCCTTCAAGAATTTGTTTTCTTCTTCAACTAAATTTAACCTCTCGACAATAGGGTCCATCTTGATCTTGTGATCATCGATAACTTCCGCAACATGCAACTCCAATTCCATCTTCTCCTCCTCCATTTTTTCCAATTTTTTCTTTAAAGAAATGTTTTCCTCTTCAACTAAATTTAACCTCTCCACAAGAGGGTCGGTTGGAATTTCCGGTTCAACTACCTCCTAGACATAATAAAACATCTATGCATGTCAGGTTGGTCGGCATAACTATCATAAGCACTAAAACAAATAGTTATAAATTAAAGATAATATACCACATCCGAATCGTAGACCGGACGAGGGCCCACGTGGGCGGATATCAAAACCATCGCACTATATAATAACAAGCAATAATAAACGTAAGAAAATTAGACAAATATCTATCTAAAGCAATAATAAAAGTAAGAAAAGCATGGACATAACAAGAGGCTCACCACGGTGGTGCCGGTGACGAGATCGACGGGGGCGATCGACGGCGGCGAAGACGGGGACGGGACGTGATGGACCGCTAAACCTAGACAAATCTCGAAGAAAATAGAGCTTCGAGAGGAGAAAAGCTTAACTAGTGTGGCTTGGGCATTCCACCGAACACGTTGTGTGCATAGGAGGTGAGCTAGAGCACCACTAACCCCTCTCCCCCTCGGCCAGAAAAAAAAAACAGAGCAGTGAGCTCTGCTCTTGAGTGAGGGGGTTTATATAGGCAACTCACTGGTCCCGGTTGGTGCTACAAACCGGGGCTAAAGGGGTGCCTTTGGTCCCGGTTCACAAAACAAACCGGGACCAATAGTGGTGGGCCAGGAGCAAGAGCCATTGGTCCCGGTTTTTAGCCCCAACCGGGACCAATAGGTCCAGACGAACCGGGACCAATGACCCACGTGGCCCGGCCGGCCCCCTGGGCTAACGAACCGGGTCCAGTACCCCCATTGGTCCCGGTTCTAGATTGAACCGGGGCTAATGGGCTGGACCAATGCCCTGTTTTCTACTAGTGTTCCTCAAAACAGCCACCATATATCTTCCTCAAAATAGCCACCATACCTACCTATCATGGCATTTCCATAGCCATTCCGAGATATATTGCCATGCAACTTTCCACCGATCCATTCATATGACACGCTTCATATTGTCATATTGCCATGCATGATCATGTAGTTGACGTCGTATTTGTGGCAAAGCCACCATGCATAATTTTCATACATGTCACTCTTGATTCATTGCACACCCCGGTACACCGTCGGAGGCATTCATATAGGGTCATACTTTGTTCTAGTATCAAGTTGTAAATCAATGTAAGTGTGATGATCATCATTATTAGAGCATTGTCCCATGTGAGGAAAGGCCGAACAAAAGAAAAGGCCCCTCCAAAAAAAGGAAAAGAAAAGGGGACAATTTCTACTATCTTTTTTCCACACTTGTGCTTCAAAGTAGCACCATGTTCTTCATGATAGAGAGTCTCATGTTTAGTCACTTTCATATACTAGTGAGAATTTTCATTATAGAACTTGGCTTGTATATTCCAACGATGGGCTTCCTCAAATGCCCTAGGTCTTCGTGAGCAAGCAAGTTGGATGCACACCCACTTAGTTTCTTTTGTTAAGCTTTCATACATTTTTAGCTCTAGTGCATCCGTTGCATGGCAATCCCTACTCACTCACATTGATATCTATTGATGGGCGTCTCCATAGCCCGTTGATATGCCTAGTCGATGTGAGACTATCTCCCTCCTTTTTGTCTTCTTCACAACCACCACTCTATTCCACATAGTGCTATATCCATGGCTCACGCTCATGTATTGCGTGAAAGTTGAAAGGTTTGAAAGAATAGAGTACGAAAACAAGTGATTTGCTGAAACCGTGGTTGTGCATGATATGAATATTTTGTGTGATGAAGAGGGAGCATAGCCACACTATATGATTTTGTAGGGATAACTTTCTTTAGCCATAGTATTTTGAGAAGACATGATTGCTTTCTTAGTATGCTTGAAGTATTATTATTTATTATGTCAATATAGACTTTTGTCTTGAATCTTTCAGAACTGAACATTCATGCCACAATTAAGAGAATTACATTGAAAACTATGTTGGTTAGCATTCCACATCAAAAATTCTGTTTTTATCATTTACCTACTCGAGGACGAGCAGGAATTAAGCTTGGGGATGCTTGATACGTCTCCAACGTATCTATAATTTTTTATTGTTCCATGCTATTATTTATGATGTTTTGAATGTTTAATGGGCTTTGTTATACACTTTTATATTTTTCTTGGGACTAACCTATTAACCCAAAGGCCCAATCCATATTGCTGTTTTTTTTTGCCTATTTCAGGGTTTTACAGAAAAGGAATATCAATCGGAGTCCAAACGGAATGAAACTTCGGGAGATATTTTGGAGCAAAATACGCACGGGAGACTTGAGAACCATGGAGTAGGGCACACGTGGCGTCCACGAGGGTGGGGGGCGCCCCCCCTATAGGGCGCGCCCCCTGCCTCGTGGGCCCCACGTTTGGCCCCCGGTGCACTCCTTCCTCCTATATATACCTACGTACCCCGAAACCATCAGAACAACAGAGAAAACCCTAGTTCCACCATCGCAACCTTTTGTTCCCGTGAGATCCCATCTTGGGGCCTGTTCCGGAGCTCCGCCGAAGGGGCGATCTACCACAGAGTGCTTCTACATCATCATCATCGCCTCACCATGAGTTGTGAGTAGTTTCCACAGACCTTTGGGTCCATAGATAGTATCTAAATGGCTTCTTCTCTCTCTTTGGATCTCAATACCAAGTTCTCCTCGGTCTTCGAGGAGATCTATTTGATGTAATCTCTTTTTGCGGTGTGTTTGTCGAGATCCGATTAATTGTGGGTTTATGATCAAGATTATCTATGAGAAATATTTGTTTCTTTTCTAAAATCCTTTATGTATGATTATAATATCCTTGCAAGTCTTTTCGAATTATTGGTTTGGTTTGGCCTACTAGATCTATAGTTCTTGCAATGGGAGAAGTGATTGGCTTTGGGTTCAATCTTGCGGTGTCCTTTCCCGGTGACAGTAGGGGCAGCAAGGCACGTAATGTATTGTTGCCATCGAGGATAAAAAGATGGGGTATATATCATATTGCTTGAGTTTATCCCTCTACATCATGTCATCTTACTTAAGGCGTTACTCTGTTATTATGAACTTATTACTCTAGATGCATGCTGGATAGCGGTCGATGTGTGGAGTAATAGTAGTAGATGCAGAATTGTTTCGGTCTACTTGTTTCGGACGTGATCCTATATATAATGATCATGCCTAGATAGTCTCATAAGTATTCGCTTTTCTATCAATTGCTCGACAGTAATTTGTTTACCCGCCATAGAATACCGCTATCATGAGAGAAGCCACTAGAGAAACTTATGGCCCCCGGGTCTATTCTCAACATATCAATCTACAATCTATTTTACTTTTCCGCTTTTACTTTATGTTCTTATATCCAAAAAATACCAAAAATATCAAACTATCATATCTATTAGATCTCACTTTCGTAAGTGACCGTAAAGGGATTGACAACCCCTTATCGTGTTGGCTGCGAAGTTCTTATTTGTTTGTGCAGGTGCGAGGGACTCCCGCGTGGTCTCCTACTGGATTGATACCTTTGTTCTCAAAAACTGAGGGAAATACTTACGCTACTGTGTTGCATCTCCCTTTCCTCTTCGAGGGAATACAACGCAAGCTCGAGAAGTAGCAATCAACGATCCGCATGATCGATTCGTGGACTTGTGTTTTCTCTTTGCTGTATGTGGTCCTGTTAACAAACGGCAAAGTAAGCACACTTTGCCATCTGTTAATAAAACCACAGACGGTAAAGTTCTTTGTCGTCTGTGATTTTATTAACAGACGGCAAAGTGTGCCCCTTGTCATCTATAATAAAAAAGGCAGACGGCAAAGATCTTTGTCGTCTGTATTTATGTGTACAGACAGCAAAGTTATCTCTTTGCCGTCTGTAAGAAAAAAGACAGTTGACAAAGTCTATTTTGCTGTTATTTTTCCTTTGCCGTCTACTGATGATGACAAACCCTTTCTTTGCCATCTGCCCCGATGAAATGCTGACGGCTAATAAAGTACTGACGGCAAATCTCCTGTTTCATGTAGTGGTACACCTTCTACCACATATCTGAAGGCAAGATATTCGTTGCTAAGAATGGATCTGTCGTGGTACTAAGTCTGACAGTAAGGATAGGGGGTACATAGGAGGAGGCAAGGTCCTAGCTACGGCAGCGTTGTACACAAGGGTTTTACGAGTTCAGGCCCTTCTCGGAAGAAGTAACAGCCCCTACGTCTCGGTGCCCAGAGGCTGTTGACTGGAATATGGATGTGTGTGTGTTACAGGGGGTGCGAACCCTTGTACCGGAGGAGGGGGTGGCTTATATAGAGTGCGCCAGGACCCCAGCCATCCCATGTTAAAGAGGGTTCAATGTACATAAAAGCAAGACATTACTGATAACGTCTGTAATAAAGGACAGTAAAGGCTATCATTACTATGGAGTGAACGCCCGGCCGTTGCTAGCCTTACGAGACCTTTGACCTTCAGGAGTTGAGTGGTTTCTCGCATGGTCGAGTGACTCCATTCTGTCGAATGGAATTGGATTATCCGAGCGAGGTATGCTGTCTAGTGAATTGCTCTCTTTGGCCATACCAGTCGGCATCTTCTATCATCCTTGGAATGGCTTTAAGCTTTAAGGCACTAACCTTGGGTAGGGCATCTAGGTCAGGCATGTGACCCTACCCTAGGTCTGTGGCGTCATCAGTAGCCCCCGAATGGATTAAGGTCCGAGTGAAGAAGAGGGTTGAAGTTGATTTTGATCCAATTTTGATGCTTCAGAGGCATCTTCCTCGAACCGGGGGATCAGGCTGGCCCTTCAACCTTAATTCAGTCGCCTTGATCGATTCAGAAACCGCCGAGTGAACTTTAGTGTATAGTTTCGAGTGCCGGCGGGGCGCGCAGTTCTCGACGCAATTGGATGATCTGCGGTCCCCAGATTTTGCGGGATTCGAATTTCAGGGAAGCGCGCGGGACAGAGCGAGCAGCGGTAATTGGACTCGATATACATGGACACCTCGATTTCCGTGCCGCCTTTTTTGCCACGTATCGGGAGTGTGTCTGTTGCAGGATTTGACGGGATCATTTGGGCCCAGAAGTCAGTCACTTGACCATCGGGCTATAAGAAAGCGCCGCGGCCGGTGCATGAGCATTGTGCGCCCAAACTTTTTCTTCTTCCTCTGCTACTCCACTGCGCCACCGCTCCTCGCCCACCGCTGCTTCGCCCGCGCGCGGCTCACCCTCATGGGTAAGGACAAGACGGCGGCTCTGGAGCATGCGCAGAAGGCGTCCGCGACGGGGAAGGGCAAGAAGACCAATCGCGGGTTGACGTCGAGGACTGGTCTGCCGCCCGGCTGGATCCGGGGGGATTGGATCAGGTCCTCGATGCATGTGGAGGATATGGAGGAGCTAGCGGAGGGGGCCTGATTGCCCATGATTCTTGGAGGCTATCGCGGGACGAGCTTAAGCCGCGGTCGTAGGAGGGCGAATGCATCCTCCTTGTGACTCACGTCGACCGAGGTTTCTCTTTGCCCCCACATCCTTTCTTCTGAGGCTTCTTGACCTTCTACGGCGCTCAGTTGCACCACTTTTCTCCCAACATCATTGCATACCTCACGGCTTTCATCTCTCTGTGTGAGAACTTCCTGGGGTGTCGATCGCACTGGGGTTTGTTCAAACACATTTTTACTTGTCGTTCCCAATCCGTCAAGAAGGCGAATCCGAGTGACGAGAAGATGCATGTGATCCAGATGTGCGGCGGTTTGGGCATTCAAAACTAGGGGTAGGAGTACTTATCCTTCCATGGTCCTTCCCGAGTCGGTCAGAGGATGGCAGTCGACCTGGTTCTACAGCAAGGACATCCTGACTCCTGGTCAGTCGACCGGACTCCCTCCTTTTACTCTAGATCGAGTCAGTCAGCCTCCCCCGTTGCTTGTGAGTCGGGCTGAGAAGGTAGAGGTAGACATGTTGGTCGAACGAGTGGTTCAGCTGGTCCGTGAGGGAGTCACTGGGATGGACCTGCTGGAGGTGTTCCTCAGTCGACGGATTCAGCCTCTCCAAGCTCGTGATCATCCGATGTGGATGTACTCGGGTACCAACGACACCGCTCGGGTCCACCCGGAGGAGGTCGCCGAGAAGACGGTGGAGCAGTGGTTGAAGAGCATCACTGGGAACAAGGATAACCCTCGGGGGACTAGGAGGGTCCGCCCATTCAACGCAGATCACGAACCAGACAAGGTTCGGCTTCGATTCCCGAGTGAATTTTTCCAGATTCATCTTTGCAGATGTCCGTGAATCCGATTGATGTTTGATCGACACTTTGCTTTGCAGATCTATACTGTGATGTATTCGGTGCTCCAATGGAGAGCAAGTCCAAGAGAGGTTGGAGGGCATCGGGGAAGCCAACGAGTGGAAATCCGATGAGGAGACCGAGGAGGAGAGCTAGGACTCGAGCAGCGGCGAAGAGGTCGAGTCACCGCCTCGCATCAAGAGGCGATCCAAGCTGACCCACGATCCGAACCACGTGCGCGCCAAGACGGTTCCTTCCAGTTCCCAGGTACAAAAACGCACTTGGACGGCTTCTCCTGATCCGACTGAGAAGGCTCTGAAACAGCCCAAGGTTGCTACTTCTAAAAGTCGAAAGGCCCTGCCCAAGATCAAGGTGGACGTTCTGATTGCTTCCACGTGAGTGTCATTCTTCTCCTGTTCAAGAAATCGGATGCGTCTTGCTAATTCACTTGTCCGTTTTACCGAGTGTGTTCTAGAATCTTTAGCGCTGCCGCCTCTGGAACCTCTATGGAGATTGACAAGGGCCAAGACGACGAGGAGACTGCAGACATGGCCACATCCAGTGCTAGTATAGTTCTTCAATAATGTCTTTACTTTTTTTGACCACTCTATCAGTCGACTGAGCTTCACTTTCGGTCGAATGTTTTAATCAGCGCCACCCAATGTTATCGAGTTTCTTGATGATGATGAAGAGCACGTAGAGGTGCCCCAGAGGAACACAGGAAGGAGAGGTCGGAAGATGTCTGCTGGTTCGGATGCTCAGCAACAAGGCGACACGGCTCAGGCTGCGGTTTCTTTTGTTGTTCCCGTGTCGACAGTTCGTCCATCTGCGTCAACTGTCCAAGTTGCGGATCCTCTAGCTACTCTGACTGCCCCGCCGTCTGCGCTCTTTGCTACTCATCATGTCCCGGAGGACCCCGTGAACGCGGCTAAGGAAGCCGTTCATCAAGTAGGGCTGATGATGGAGCAGACGAAGGCAGCATATGAGGCCAGCATGGCTGCTTATAATGCTAGTTTGGCCCTTCAAACCAACGTCCAGGTAAGTCTTTTCCGACTGACTATTATTCTGTCGGGATCTTCGATCTAAAACCCGTTGATTTGTTCGTAAGATGATATTCCACTTGAAAACCGTTGCTTTGTTCGTAAGATGATATTCCACCCAGTGGGTGTTCTGGATATTGCAAAGTATTTCTTGTGATCCAATCGGTCCGGTTGTGGCGATTGGACCAGTGGGGGCACGCTGAGTGCACTCACTTGGTGTAGTCCCCGAGGCCATGGTCAACTGCGGGCAGTCGGCTATGGTCTTAGAACTGATGTTGTTGTCTGGTTTTGAACTCCTTCCACTCGCACAGGACGGATCTGGTCGAGTGGGAACCAGTGGGGGCACGCCATGTGCACCCACTGGGTGTAGTCCCCGAGACCATGGTCGACTGCTGGCAGTCGACTATGGTCTAGGAACAACCCGAGGTTTTTTTACATCTTCCACTTGTACAGGACGGATCCAGTCGAGTGGTAACCGGTGGGGGCACGCCAAGTGCACCCACTGGGTGTAGTCCGCGAGGCTACTGTTGACTGTTTGACTCGGCAGTAGTCTTAGAACTCTCTTATCGTAACACTTTGCTCTCTGCAGTACTCTGAGTGGAAATGACTGTCTCTACCCTTATTGACTGGTTTGTCTTCTTTGTCGACTATAGAAATCTTGTGAGTTCAGAGCTCAATCCGCGGATCTTGAGAAGAAGCAGATCCAACTCAATCTTGATCTGGGACGGGCCAGGGAGAACTTGCAGAAAGCCAAAAACGAAGCATCTGGTATGAAATGTACAGAACTTGTCGACTGTATTTAAATGAGTGTGTCCGGCAGAACATGGACATCCTCGGGCTCATCTGTCTAGCATTATGTTTTGCAGATCAAATGAGGGTAACTTTTGAGCAGAAGGATCTCGACTTGGCCGCGGTGCAGCAGAAGGCGCAGGAGAAAATTGAGCTTGTTGAACAGAAGCTGGCCTCGGTCGGCAAGCTGGAAGAGGAAAATGCCAAGCTAAAGACTGCCCTTGACGAGGCCAACAAAGAAGTGACACGACTGAAGAGGGCCAATCTTGCTCTGGACGACAAGATAGGGGATCTCTCGCAAAAGAGGGACGGGCTGGAGACTTATCTAGGCGACCTTGCCAAAACGATGTTCCTCATGTTCGAAGGTATCTTCATTTGTCCGACTAAATCAAGGTTGTCGACTCATAGCCCAACTATCGGCTAACCATATTTTTATCTGTGTAGAATTCTGCCAGAACTTTGAGGAAGAGACTGGACGGATCGAGACGGGTCTGAATCCTGCCAATTCTCTTGTCAAGGACAATGTTGCGATGAACGTCTTGCAACTGGAGTCTCGCCTTACCAGTGCCACTGGCTACCTTGCCCAGCTGAAGGAGGTGATGTCCCGGATCAACACGACGCTCTAGCGGGGGATGGTGCTTGAGAATGACCTCGAGTCTCTGTTGACTCGGCTCAATGAGATCCCTGGTCGAGTGCAAGAGTGGAAGAAGTTGGCCGCCCGGTGTGGTGCTGACGTTGCGCTGTCTCTGGTCCGTGTGCATTGCAAGGAGGTGAAGGAAGAAATGTTGGCTGCTCTTAAGGTTGCCAATACCAAAAAGCTTCAATTTCAGTCATTCATGGAGACTTTCCTTGAAGTTGCCACTCACATCGCCGACGGAATCGACCTGGATGAATAAGTCATGCCTGCAAGGCCTCCTCCTCCAGAAGAGTGAACAAACTATATGCCTCAATTTAATTTGCCTCGGAATGCCGAGTGATTTTGTAATCGTTAAACTCTTTCGGGCTCGACGCCTGAGTACTTCTGCCCGAACCTTGCGGGTCTTTATCCGAACTTGATTTCGTTTGGAATATGTTTGCTTTGCTTCTGATGCTTTTGGATCTTTTGGTTCCGAGTGGTCATTGTACTTATGGCGTAGCTCGGAAGGCCATGGTACGTTGTATTTGTGGTGCAGCTCGGAGAGCCAAGCCACATTGTACTTGTGGTGTAGCTCGGGGGGCCAAGGCACATTGTACTTGTGGCGCAGCTCGAAGAGCCAAGGTACATTGTACTTGTGGCGCAACTCGGAGAGCCAAGTTGCATTGTACTTGGGAGGTTGCCTGGAGCGCTACCGAGTCATCGAGTGAGAGGGTTGCTCTTCACTCGGAGTGTTTTTGAAACTTAGGCGATTATGGGGTCACAGCTAAGTCCCCGAGTGAGAGGTTTCCTCTTCACTTGGAGTGTTTTTGAAACTTAGGCAATTACGGGGTCGTAGCTAAGCGCCCGAGTGAGAGGGTTGCTCTTCACTCGGAATGTTTTTGAAACTTGGGCAATTACGGGGTCGCAGCTAAACCCCCGAGTGAGAGGGTTGCTCTTCACTTGGAGTGTTTTTGAAACTTAGGCGATTACGGGG
>LR738713.1:832159172-832178335 GCA_902687465.1 Secale cereale
TCACTCGGAGTGTTTTTGAAACTTAGGCGATTACAGGGTCGAAGCTAAGCCCCCGAGTGAGAGGGTCGCTCTTCACTCGGAGTGTTTTTTAAACTTAGGCGATGACGGGGTCGCAGCTAAGCCCCCGAGTGAGAGGGTCGCTCTTCACTCGGAGTGTTTTTGAAACTTCGATTACAGGGTCGCAGCTAAGCCCCCGAGTGAGAGGGTCGCTCTTCACTCGGAGTGTTTTTTAAACTTAGGCGAATCAGGTTCGCGGCTAAGCCACCCACTGGGGGATTTGAGAACATGTGCCTTTGGAACGACAATCATTATGGAATTGAAAAAAACTTGTTTTTGAAAGCAAACTGAAGGATTCTTATTACAACTCGTCCGGTCGACTGTCTTAAGTGTAGAAGCGGCGGAGCAGATCTGCATTCCATGAACGTGGCTCATCTATTTTCTTGGCTACATTGTAGAGGTGGTATGCCCCATTGTGGAGTACTTTGGTGATGATTAAGGGGGCCTCCCAGGCCGGAGCAAGCTTGTGAGGTCGCTTCTGGCATACTCGGGGTACAAGATCTCCTTCCTGGAATGCTCGGCCACGAACATTGCGGTCGTGGAATCTGTGGTGGCATCCCGGCTCAGAGAAAACCGGAATGCCCCGTATTCCAGCAGAGAGATCAAGATGAAGTCTTCTGGAATACGGCACTGCTTAGTATAGAACAAACCAGCTCTTTATTACAACACGAATATGAATACAAGGGTCCCGATATTACAATGAATAACATCGACACGACGACACTACGCCAACACAGTTGCTCTATACAAGCAGCATAACAACTAAAAGCAACGGAACAACTACTTGAAGCGGAACAACGAACGGCGATGATGAACTCCAATGCGCAGGGACTTTGGCTAGAACGTTTATCCTAGCTCCCGAACAGGGGAACAACACCAAACAAGCAAGCAATCCAGGCACGACCTGCAAGCTGGCATGACACGCCAGGTCAGTACATTGAATGTACTTGCAAGCTCACAATAAACCAGAAGCATTCAAAACAAACAATAGCATGGCAATTACAGGTTAATCAGGAATTATCAGGATAACATAGCATGAACAACATGAACATGATGCAGCTAGGCAATATGAGCATGGCATGAACATATAAATCTGATGAAACGAGCATGCAACATGATGACACTACATGCACCATTTATTTTTGTTCGGGTTACCTCGTAACCATCACATGCATCACTTACCAACCTCGGACATTATACGATCATCTCAAGATCAAATCAAGCTTGGTATGAACTATACCGTACTAATCATCAAATGACCACAAGGAGCTTGATCTTTACCCACGATATCTCGAACAACATCACCAATATCCAACAACTCGGTATCCTTGATGCCATGGTGATCATTCCGGTGATCACAGTCATGACAAACACTTGGTCTCAAACGGTGATCTTTCCGGTGATCACAACCAACTTATCTCATCATCGAACCGGGGTTGTTATTAAGCATATTATTATTATTAATGTTGACTCATAGTGTGACCTAGGAACTGGGCCCTTATCCGCGGGCCTGGCTATCGATAGATTTAATATACACTCTGTAGAGGTAGCGCACTGTACCCACACTACGGAACCCATGGCCTCGCACTCCCATTCGGGTGGACCAACGGCGTTCCGACAAAACCGATCTACTGTCATGACACTCTCCCGGCCACTCCGACTCACGCCCCACTGGGCTAGTCTTGGGTGACCCCGTGTCTACCAAAGACGCAACGACCACCATCGTGGCCAAACATAGATGGTCCCAAACGAGGACTCGGATCCAATCAATAACAACAACGACACACAAGGTTATGTCTGCTTACCCGGCCAAGGTACCGCACACCCATAACATTCCCTCGTTGGAGGCACCGGCGAGAGGCATGACAATAGACCCAGTTAGGACCTTCCCATAAATGTAAACGTGGTTGCACTGGTTAGTTCGATATGGTTGCACCATGACTCAGCCAACAGTTGTTCAAGTCCAATTTAATCCGGTTAAACTTGAATGCAAATATGCTGAGTCATGATAAAATACATGATGCAATTACAATGCATGAGCATGAATACCAACATAATCATATTTATCCACCATATCAACAATGAATCATAAGCATGGCATACTAACTGGCATGAAAATCATAAGTACATACTTCTTCAAAACATAGCATGACTACTAACATCGACAACAAATATAATGCAAGAACATATCAAGAATACTAGCATTCAAGTATTTAACTAACTAGATGAAAAGGAACATGCACAACAACGGTACTCGGGGCAGACGACAGTCGTGCATGCAAGACCATCACCAACATCAACATGTACTACTAGCAAGCATAAACATATGAATGGAATACTAGCAACTAGCATGGCACGATAAACAGGTGCATAACAACATAGCAAGAAAGTAAGCATTAACCCCGAAGCATTACCGAAACAACGATAATCATATTTTAAACAAACAAACATTTAATAAATATTCAAGTTGAAACCATGGTTACTGCATGACTATCATGCAAGTGGGTATTGTGGCTTGCCTAGGGTGACGGGGACTCCAGGAAGAAGTGCGGAACGATCGCGAAAAGAATCGCCGGAAACAGTTCTCTCTCGGAGGGAGCTGTTTACAGGCAAGGGTATAATGGTCATTTTCATAATGTCAAACCATAGTGAACCATGATGTTGCACTCACATACTTAAGTGTCATGAGCTGAAATTTGGTGGAGCTGAATCATTTGACCATGTGGAGTTGCTGTAAAAACCTCATGCCATTTGGAGTTACCAAAGTGGCACTTCCTTCATAAAGCTCCATTCTGGACAGAATCTTGGAGAATTTACTGAGGGTAAATGATAACTGGATTGAGTCAAAACTTGGTGGAGGGGTAGATGTAGATGTAAGAATGGCCTGGTAAATTGGCAGCTCAAATGAAGCAAGGTAAAATAGTGTTGCTTCACAAAGTGAAAATTTTACCAGAACCCAAGATTTGGAGCTGAGCTCACATAGATGATCTCCATGAGATCTAATTTTGTATAGATGAATGATTTGATCAAATGAAGGATGTGACCAAGTTTCATCTCATTTGGAAATGCCTAGAATATACTTCCTTCACAAAGTTCCTTTCTGGACAGAAACTTTGAAAAATCACTGGAAAATAATTACTAGGAAAATGAGTTTGAAATTTGGCACAAGCCAATGATATGGACATGAAAAGATTTCCAAGAAGTTTGGGGGCAATTGGGCAAAGATAAATAGCACTAGCTTCACAAAGTGCCATGTAGGGCAGAATAGGAAAATGATTATTGGAGGATTACTTTTGAACATGGCAATGCAATGTTTTGCCACATTTGAGCAAGATATGACCCAAACAATTTATGAGAATTTATTTGGGAATTTTTAGAATGACAGAGATATAGGTTGCTTCACAACCTAGGGTAAACAGAATTATTCCTTTAATAGAAAAGGAATATTCCTTGGAAAAAGAATATTGGGTTAGGTCAAGGATGGAAATAGCAGGGTCTAGGGATAGATATGAGGATGACAAGCCACTCTGGAAAGAAAGAAGAGGTCAGCTTCTTCAGTTTCCAGACCACATAGCCACGGAAAAAGAAATCTCAAGCAAAAATCTCAGAAAAACAAAAGAAAAAGAAAGGGCCAAAAATCAGGCTGTGACAACTCTTCCCCCCTTAAGGAAATCTGTCCTCGAGATTTGGTTATTTAGGGTTAAATAATTTTTCTGACTTGAAGAAACCATTTCCAACTCAGGTTTCTTTTATTCATAATCATTTCCACTGAACTGGATCTGACTGACTGTCTGGATCTGAGGTGGTTTGCTCAACCGTACCTGAGATTTGACCGGGCTTGCCTGATATGCTCCTGTTTATACTGACTCAAATTTTATTTCATATCTGTTGGCTGAGCTAGCATCCGAAATATTATTTTTACGGACATGCTTGTCCTTCTTGATATTGATCCTTGCTGGAAATGTTATCTTCGTATCGAGTACCGAGAACATTCCACGGAGTTGGGGGACATATCTTCCCATGGAAGAAAGAATCCCTTCTATCCATGCATCGGACTCTCGTTCCAAAACAGTGATGTGGATCATATCTGTTTTTGCTAACGGATGTTGTCATCTTGCGGGAGTTTCTGACTCATCTTGACTGTCTTCTGAGTCTGGAGTATCCAAGTTGTACCAAGAGTTAGACTGTTGCTTGTCGTGACTGATAGAAAAATGCACCATCCTTTGATGATAAAATTTTAAGTCTTGACTGGCCGTGATCTTGGCAAAGAATCCCATCCACACAGGCTATTCTTTTAATTGCTTCCCTTATGCGAGGGATAACAATCCTCAAAGTATATGTTTTCACACTGATTCTTTATTTTTGCCAATATCTCCATGGGAATAACAGTTGGTGCGATGCTCCATCGCGGGTGTTGAGGTCAATATATTGAGCTGTCCATGAGTCTGACCGGACAGACTCGGGTAGTCAATGCTGACAGTTCTAAGCATACTGTGGACTGAGCTGGTTGCCTCGCTATGAGGTCCTTACCACCATGGAGTATACCTCTTAGGTGGATCATTGTTTGGGTTCGCAGTGGAATAAGACTGTCTTGGACATCCATATTTTTCACATAATAATCGACATACCTGTATTGTTGGTCTTGCCTTTTCATTATTACTTTCTTCATATGGATCCTCAACTGAAAGAGCGGGGCCTTACATAGATCCTTGATTATTTTTGCGGCCCTGAATACGGTTACGTACAATATCTGGCAATCATACCTTGGTCTAGCTCATGTTTTGAGCATCGGTATATTTATCCGGCTCACATGTGGTTATACAGATCTCAATACTGCTGGGGATTTTGCCGGACAGTGACAGGGTTAATAACATCATATTGTTGGATGTGCGGGACTGATCTTGACAATGACTGGCAAGATTATTGTCTCAGTGTTGTCTTTCCTTCAAGACTTGTTGATCATGGCATCACCCACTGGTTTTTGTTTCTTGAATAACCGGTGAGGTTGTCGGATGTGTACCGCAAATTCTTCCTTATGCGAGAGACTTGCATGGACTTGGCAGCATACTGAATGAATTAACATCTGATTCTCGAGGCATACCTCTGATTGGTTTTATTTTAGACCAACTGTTGCAGATTTGCCACTTGGAAAACACCATCATATGCTGACAATTCCAAATTTAATGCCTTGTATTAATGCCATAGAGAAGAATACTGGGCAGCTTGCGTTCGGAAACCACCGGGGTGTCGTGTTGAGAAAAACTGAGTGTCTTATGCTCGAAGCCTTTGGTGGATATCTTCTTGAGGAAAAACGGGCTACCGTACCTCATAAGCTTCCCCCCTTAAAGACCTTGCTAGGGAAGACTCGGTACCTTATGCCAGAAGCTTTTGTAGTATGGGAATCCATTCATTCCCTGTCGATGCAGACTGGGAGCCTTATCTTTGTACACTTTGTCAATAACTTTGTCAGTTCGGCAGATGATTATTTGTATGGCAAGAATTTTCTGAATGTCCTTACTGAATTCACCGTGCATTTGGACTGGTGTCTCAATGCTTTTACTTTGGCTTATGGCCGATTCATTTATCGCGTACGGACCATACCTTTGACTGGGAATGCACTGTTGATCCATCTTTGTTCTCTTGCTAATTTAATCATTGATGCGGTAAAGTGTGGCTCTAACAGGTACTTGCTGCTGAAAGTCTGAGCAGAATATACTTGTATTCAGAACGGATGTAATACCATGTTGTCAGCTGAAAATCTGAATTCCTTAGTGTATATATGTACTGCTCATGGCTTCTTCTGATCCGGTGTCGGTCGAGGAATAATTTCCATAAGGGGTAACACCGAGGATTTAAAACAAAGAAGCACGAGAAAACGATTTATTGCAACAAATCATACAGCAAGCAAGCTACAACACTATTTCACACAGGCACACACAAGCACACACAAGCGTAAACAAGCAATGATACTACAGCAGATGTACAAACACTACACGAAGGATTACATCCTACACTTGAGCAAACGCTTGCGAACTGACGAGGAAGCTAAGAGAGTAGCGAGTGGAACCGCTGACTCTGAAACTCCGGATGGACGAGGCGGCGGAGACTGAGGTAAGGCGACACCAAGCAATCTCCTGGCCCGAATGGCGTCTCGGACTAACTCAGAAATAAGAAGACACTCGGCCGTCATGTAACGAGACATGGCGAGGATAGCCGGGTCATCTTGAGGGTTGACGGAGGGAAATTGGATTCGCCTAGGATTCTCGACGATGGTGGCATAATATTGATAAGCACGGTTCTCTTGCACCAGGTTCTCTTGATGACGAAGACCGGTGACTCCTGCCATTGCGGCAAGCTGAACTGCACGCTCAGGAGTAGCGTCGTAACCACCGTGGAAACTGTAGGTGCGCTTTCCGACACGAATCGGGGCTGACAGATGAACATGAGCAACATATTCCCGAATTCTTCCTCCAGCAGAAAACTGGAATACTTGATAATGAGGTGGATCTCCGAGGGGATAAATACTACGCCACATGTTGTCAAGGAGGACGGCAAAGCTGAGAGGTGCAGGAGTGGGACTGAACTCAATTGGAACAGCACCGGGAGCTAAGGAAAGGGCGCTGAAATCATGGAAGTTGACCGCTATCTACGCATGAAACAGAGGTTAGTGGTAACCGAAATAAGAGTACATGCAGCAAACAAATGCAACAACCAAATGCAGCAATCAAGGGCAACAACCAGACCCTATACTACCATTTTCTAACGTTCCAGCGGACTAGGACGCTCTACAGCCAGACCTGCTCTGATACCAAGCCTTGTGGTGGCACCCCGGCTCAGAGAAAACGGGAACGCCCCGTATTCCAGCCCAGAGATCGAGATGAAGTCTTCTGGAATACGGCACTGCATAGTATAGAACAAACCAGCTCTTTATTACAACACGAATATGAATACAAGGGTCCCGATATTACAATGAATAACATCGGCACAGCGACACTACGCCAACACGGTTGCTCTATACAAGCAGCATAACAACTTAAAGCAGCGGAACAACTACTTGCAGCGGAACAACGAACGGCGATGATGAACTCCATTCCGCAGGGACTCTGGCTGGAAAGTTTATCCTAGCTCGCGAACACGGGAACAACACCAAACAAGCAAGCAATCCAGGCACGACCTGCAAGCTGGCATGACACGCCAGGTCAGTACATTGAATGTACTTGCAAGCTCACAATAAATCAGAAGCATTCAAGACAAACAACAGCATGGCAATTACAGGTTAATCAGGAATTATCAGGATAAAATAGCATGAACAACATGAACATGATACAGCTAGGCAATATGAGCATGGCATGAACATATAAATCTGATAAAACTAGCATGCAACATGATGACACTACATGCACCATTTATTTTGTTCGGGTTACCTCGTAACCATCACATGCATCACTTACCAACCTCGGAAAGTATACGATCATCTCAGGATCAAATCAAGCTTGGTATGAACAATACCGTAGTAATCATCAAATGACCACAAGGAGCTTGATCTTTACCCACGATTCTCGCACAACATCACAAATATCCAACAACTTGGTATCCTCGATACCACGGTGATCATTCCGGCGATCACAGTCACGACCAACACTTGGTCTCAAACGGTGATCTTTCCGGCGCACAACCAACTTATCTCATCATCGAACCGGGGTTGTTATTAAGAATATTATTATTATTAATGTTGACTCATAGTGTGACCAACTACGAACTGGGCCCTTATCCGCGGGCGCGGCTATCGATATATTTAATATACACTCTGCAGAGGTAGCGCACTGTACCCACACTACATAACCCACGGCCTCGCACTCCCATTCGGGTGGACCAACGGCGTTCCGACAAAACCGATCTACTGTCATGACACTCTCCTGGCCACTCCAACTGACACCCCACTGGGCTAGTCCTGGCTGGCCCCGTGTCTACCAAAGACACAACGACCACCGTCGTGGCCAAACATACACGGTCCCAAATGAGGACCCGTATCCAATCAATAACAACAACGGGCACACAAGGTTATGTCTGCTTACCCAGACAAGGTACCGCATGCCCATAACCTTCCCTCGTTGGAGGCACCGGCGACAGGCATGACAATAGACCCAGTTAGGACGTTCCCATAAAGGTAAACGTGGTTGCACTGGTCAGTTCGATACGGTGGCACCATGACTCAGCCAACAGTTGTTCAAGTTCAATTTAATCCGGTTAAACTTGAATGCAAATATGCTGAGTCATGATAAAATACATGATGCAATTACAATGCATGAGCATGAATACCAACATAATCATAATTATCCACCATATCAACAATGAATCATAAGCATGGCATACTGACTGGCATGAACATCATAAGTACATAGTTCTTCAAAACATAGCATGACTACTAACATCGACAACAAATATCGTGCAAGAACATATCAAGAATACTAGCATGCAAGTATTTAACTAACTGGATGCAAAGGAACATGCATAACAACGGTACTCGGGGCAGACGATAGTCGTGCACCGAAGACCATCACCAACATCAACATGTACTACTAGCAAGCATAAACAAATGAAAGAAATACTAGCAACTAGCATGGCACGATAAACAGGTGCATAACAACATAGCAAGAAAGTAAGCATTAACCTCGAAGCATTGCCGAAACAACGATAATCATATTTTAAACAAACAAACATTTAATAAATATTCAAGTTGAAAACCATGGCTACTGCATGACTATCATGCAAGTGGGTATTGTGGCTTGCCTGGGGTGACAGGGACTCCAGGAAGAAGTGCAGAACGATCGCGGAAAGAATCACTGGAAATAGTTCTCTCTCGGAGGGAGCTATTTACGGGCAAGGGTATAATGGTCATTTTCATAATGTCAAACCATAGTGAAAATGATACCAATAGAAAGGTCTCGACGAGACGAAGACGTGGGTTTTGGAATCACCTGATTCGGAGTTACGGTTCAAAAGTTATGAAGGGTTGAACACCTGGGACCAATCTGTGAAAGTTTCTGCTACAAACAAGTCCCTGAGTGGATAAGACAGAAGCAGATTTCAGAAAATACGCTTTGTGAGAAAGAAAACGTAATCTGGTCCGAAGAAGGAAAGAAATACGCTTTCATATAACGAAAACGCATTTCAAGAAAACGTTTCCACTTAAAACACCTGGGCCCGGGCTTGTGCCACTTACTGGTGGGGTCCGCGGGCAGGGGGAGGGGCCAGGCGTCGTTTGTCTTCATCCTCCCGCCTTGTCCCGGCACGGGACAGAGGGGGAGCAGGGGAGGCTCTGCCGGCGAGAGGCTCGGGCGGCTCCGGCCGTCTCCCGCCCGGCCGAGGCCACCAGCGGGCGCGGGAGGCCAAGGCGAGGCCGCCTGGAGGGACGTTGGCCGTCGGGGTGGCAAGGAGGAGTGGCGATGGGAGGAGGACGGGGAAGGCAGAGGCGGCTGCGGCGCTGGGGCCGGCCGGCTCCGGCCGTCTCCGGCCGAGTGGAGGGCACCGGTGGGTTCGGGGAGGCGCGGTGGTTCCGTTCAGAGGGTTAGTGGGCGCCGGGGAGGAGTGGAGAGGATGGGAGAGGTGGCGCCATGGAGGTGACAGAAAGGTTCTGATGGCGAGGTTCGCCGGCGATGCAGGGGCTCTGGCGAGGGGGCAAGGGGTTGGGGCGGCTCGGTGGAACGAGAGGGAGGTGGTGGACAACAGCAAAGGACGAGAGGGGGCTTGGGTTGGCCGGACCTAGGCCGAGACCGAAGCGGCCATGGCGGACGTCGACAAACAGAGGAGGAACCCGAGGGCTCTGGTGGTCGAGGAGGAGCGAGAGGAGTGGTTGGTGAGGTGCGGGAGGAGTCGAGGGTCCTTTATATAGGCGAGGAGAGGGCTCTGGACGCTCACTAGCGAGCTCCAACAGTGCGTTAATGGAGGTCAGAGGCGATGCACGGCAGTGGCACTGTTATGACGGTGGACTGCTGGCGAGCGACGACGAAGCAACAATGCAGGGTGGTGCAGACGAGCACGGGCGAGCTCCTGGACAAGGTTTGAGGCCGAGACGAGGAGGGAGGCGACGAGCACAGTGGCCCGACCGTTCCAGAGCACGTGCTGTGCATGACGCAGGCACAGTCACCACGGGCACCGGTGCAAGCGGCGAGCTTTGGCGTGGCCAACTGTGTCCAGTAAATGGACCTCAGTGCCCATAGTAGAAATGCAGAAAGAAATTGATCCAGGGGCAAAGAAGAGATTTGCAGATGGCTCCATGGTAAATCAACAGGAAGGTGTTTGTAGCTTCCTGTGGTTAAACCAGCTAGGTAACTTGGTAAGAGTTTGTCTGCGATGATCTTACACCAAGATGATTTAGATCACCAAAAACCAGACTAACCGGAGGAGTTTAGATGGGGGTTGTTGTAGAAAGTGAAAAACTGGCCAGAATAGTGAACCATGATGTTGCACTCACATACTTAAGTGTCATGAGCTGAAATTTGGTGGAGCTGAATCATTTGACCATGTGGAGCTGCTGTAAAAACCTCATGCCATTTGGAGTTACCAAAGTGGCACTTCCTTCACAAAGCTCCATTCTGGATAGAATCTTGGAGAATTTACTGAGGGTAAATGGATAAATGGATTGAGTCAAAACTTGGTGGAGGCGGTAGATGTAGATGTAAGAATGGCCTCGTAAATTGGCAGCTCAAATGAAGGAAGGTAAAATAGTGTTGCTTCACAAAGTGAAAATTTTACCATAACCCAAGATTTGGAGCTGAGCTCACATAGATGATCTCCATGAGCTCGAATTTGGTGTAGATGCATGATTTGATCAAATGAAGGATGTGACCAAGTTTCATCTCATTTGGAAATGCCTAGAATATACTTCCTTAACAAAGTTCCTTTCTAGACAGAAACTTTGAAAAATCACTGGAAAATAATTACTAGGCAAATGAGTTTGCAATTTGGCACAAGGCAATGATATGGACATGAAAAGATGTCCAAGTAGTTTGGGGGCAATTGGGCAAAGATAAATAGAAGTTGCTTCACAAAGTGCCATGAAGGGTAGAATAGGAAAATGATTATTGGAGGATTATTTTTTAACATGGCAATGAAATGTTTTGCCACATTTGAGCAAGATATGACCCAAACAATTTATGAGAATTTATTTGGGAATTTTTAGAATGACAGAGATATAGGTTGCTTCAAAACCTAGGGCAAAAAGAATTATTCCTTTAATAGAAAAGGAATATTCCTTGGAAAAAGAATATTGGGTTAGGTCAAGGATGGAAATGGCAGGGTCTAGGGATAGATATGAGGATGACAAGCCACTCTGGAAAGAAAGAAGAGGTCATCTTCTTCAGTTTCCAGACCACATAGCCACGGAAAAAGAAATCTCAAGCAGAAGTCTCAGAAAAACAAAAGAAAAAGAAAGGGCCAAAAATTAGGCTGTGACAAAATCGACGCAGGTCATGCTGGTATATGGTCGAGCGGATCAGAGCCATCTCGCGCTCTTCCTCCAGGAGGTCGACTGCATCTTGGCGAGCTTGTTCCGCCTCAGCTTCTGAGAAGTGTTCTACCCGGGGGGCGTTATGCATCAAGTCACTCGAAAGTAGGGCCTCAGCGCCATACACCATGAAGAAGGGGGTCCGATCAGTCGACCGGTTCGGAGTCGTTCTCAGCCCACACAAAACGGACGGTAGCTCGGTTACCCAAGCTCCAGCGGCGTGCTTGAGGTCGCGCATCAGCCATGGTTTCAGTCCTTGAAAGATCAAGCCATTTGCCCTTTTTGCCTGTCCATTCGACTGCGGATGTGCAATGGACGCGTAGTCGACTTGAGTGCCCTGGGAGGTATAGAATGCTCTGAACTCATCTGAACCTAAATTGGAGCCATTATCTGTGATGATGCTGCGAGGGACTCCACATGTGAATATCGGTTCTTTGATGAAGCTGACAGCGATGCTTGCACCGAGATTCTTGATGGGCTTGGCTTCGATCCATTTTGTAAACTTGTCGACTGCCACGAGCAAATGAGTGAAGCCACCCCTGCCTGTCTTGAAGGGCCCAACCATGTCTAACCACCAAACAGCAAATGGCCAGACCAAAGGGATTGTCTTCAGTGCAGACGCAGGTTTGTGAGACATGTTTGAGTAGAACTGACAGCCTTCGCATTTGTCGACTATATCTTTTGCCATCTCGTTCGCGCGGGGCTAGTAAAACCCGGCTCGGTACGCTTTGGCACAATAGTCCGAGAGGATGCATGGTGGCCACAGGTTCCCGAGTGAATCTCATTCAGAATCATTCGACCTTCCTCCGGGGTGATGCAACGCTGAGCGACTCCCGTGACACTTTCTCTGTAGACTTGTCCCTGTATCATAGTGAAAGCTTTGGATTAATGGACAATCTGACGTGCCTCATCCTCATCCTCTGGGAGTTCCTGCCTGAGCAAATACGCAATATAAGACACTGTCCAGTCGGGTGTGATCACCAAGACTTCCATGATCAAGTCGACCACAGCTGGGACTTCAATTATGGCCGGGTTGGACGCACTTATTGGTTGCGGGGGCTCTTCCGTGAAGGGGTCTTCCTTGACTGACGGGGTGTTTAGATGTTCCAAGAACACATTTTTGGGGAAAGGTTTCCGAGTGGAGCCTATCTTTGTGAGATCGTTGGCGAGCTGATTATTGATTCTAGGCACGTGGTGGAGCTCCAACCCTTCGATCCTCTTTTATATCTTCCGCACTGCGCTGCAATAACTGGTCATCACTGGGCTCCTGACGTCACATTCCTTCATCACTTGATTGACCACTAAGTCCGAGTCGCCGTACACCATTAGGCGACGGACACCGTGTGAAATGGCCATACGCAACCTGTCGTGGAAATAACACGGCAGATGTCCGGTTTAACGGACTTGATAATGGAACCATCGCACGGGTTAGCTTGAAGGGGTTAAAAGCACACAAAGGACACAGAGGGTTTATACTAGTTTGGCCCCTTCGATGAAGGTAAAGGCCTACGTCTAGTTCGGTTTGGTATTGCTTGGGCGTCGATGAATAGGGAGCGGATCGCTTGCCTGTGTTTCAACGGGTTGTTTCTTGCTTGTCCTCGAACCATCGCCGGGTCGTCCCTTTATATAGAGGCGACGCTCGGTCCGGTTTACAGAGTCCCGAGGCCGGCTCATACTTGTGTCCGCCTCGGTCTCTGCTCTTTCTTCCTTATCTCTCAAGTTACATGATCAGGCGGTTTACAAGCCGTAACTCTATACATGGGCCCTAAGATCTCATGGGCCGTAGCCTCTACTAAATATTACAATGATACAACAATATTACCATAATCTGGTTTACACTAGCCGGTTCATACCTGCTAGTAATATCCCTGACATTAGGCCCCAGAATGATTTGAACTTGTTCACATCAATCTTCCCGGTCTTGCATAATCTTCCTTCTTGTGTCTTCTCATTTTTGTAAACCGGCCCTGACGTCATCTTTGAAAATCACTTAATTTAACCATGACATCACTTCCGCATTTAACGCACCCAGCTGTTTATCGGCTTTGTTTAAAGGCCATCCCGAGAATCGAGGCGACAGAGGATCTTGATCGGATTTTTTGCCTCCTCAAATCTCGTGCCTGCCATTTCGTTCTCTGGCCCTTCATAAATACCGCTGCAGCTCTTCTTCATTCCCCTTCCGTTCGTTCTTCTTCCTCCGTCGCCCGAACTCAAGACTCCGCCATCGCTCGTTGAACTCAAGACTCCACCGTCGTCCGTCGAGCTCAAGTCTTCGCCGGCCGCCGCATCAACCTGAGTGCGACCAGAGAAACTCCGCCGCCGCTTCTTGCTGCTCCAGGTACTTCATCTTCCTCGCTATAGATCTATAGCTCTAGGGTTCTTCCTCGCATCTCCGCCATTAAACCTCAGTGTTAGCTTCATCTGTTCATCGTAGGCGCCAAGTTCACAGTAATTTCAGCCTTTAAGTCTTGCCCTTAAAACTTGCTTCTGTTCCGCTGCTGTATGCTTTAGATCTCGTCCTTTAGATTCATCTGCTTTGTATAAGATTCTTACAGTTCTTCCTGTAATAGTCTCGTATTTGTTTTTCCTTTTCCTGGATGCTCAGATCTGTTTTACTTTAGCTGTCTGCGAAAACTTGTTTCTTCACCTTTGTAGATCTGTAAAGTATTCTCCGGTTTAAACAATCATATGTTGCTTCTGTAAAAATCCAATGACGAACACGATGGTTTAGCTCTTTCTCTTTTGTTGTCATGAACCGGTAATAATACATTTTCCTGTTTATTGCCGGGTTAGCCATATCATTAGTCCCTTGTCTAAACCGTCGCGTGATCTTTGCATATGTCTTCCGGTTTACGCCACTGTACTCAAATAATCCGGATTTACACTTTACCCTTTCAGCACTTGTTCTTCTGTTGCTATGGCCAAACAGTTTGTCTCTTGTAACTGGGTTCCTTCCGTTATCACGGAAGAAGATTTAGCTAAAGCGGTTGCAGTTGGTACTCTGGGCCCTCAGTCCGTTTTAAAATGGCGGGCTCCAGGAGATGAATGCCCTCCTACTCCCAAAGAGGGGGAAGTTATTGTTTTCTTCGACCACATTGCTCGAGGTTTCACTCCTCCCGGTTCAAAGTTCTTCCGGGATGTACTTGCCACTTTCCAGCTTCACCCCCAGGACATAGGGCCCAATTATGTTTCCAACATCTGTGATTTTCAAGTTTTCTCAGAGGTGTATTTGCAAGAAGAGTCGTCTGTCGACCTGTTCCGGGACATCTTCCACCTGAACCGGCGAACTGAGTTTACTAGTGGACCCCATCAAGAGCTGGGCGGAGTCAGTATTCAGAAAAGAAAAGATGCAGTCTTTCCTCATGCCGCTCTCCACACACACCCCAAGGATTGGAATAAGTCTTGGTTTTATTGTATTGACACTTCACCTGAAGGGGAAAAGCCATTGCCGGGTTATCGCGAGCACCGTCTTCCGGAGGATCACCCCCTGCCGCAGCGCCTCAGCTCCGCAAAGCGGCCTCGGTTTGCTTCTCATCTTGCCAGGCTAAAGGCCTTTATGGCCAATGGCTTAACCGGAGTGGATTTTATGCGCTGCTGGCTCTCTTGGAGTATCCTTCCTCTGAGCCCGTGCCCAAGCTTGATGTATAAATATTCTGGTAAACTGGATGATCCTCAACGTTTTTCTAAGGACAAACTTTCTGAATCGGAAGTCACTGAGTCTGCTAAGAAGATGCTTAATGTCTCCTTAGAAGAATGCAGCCAAACCGGATTGGCTCCATATTACAAGAAAAACAAGCTGCCTGCAGTACGTCTTACTCTCTTTCATATGTTTTGTAATCCGTTCTTTTAAATCGCTCTTTCAATTATCTGTCACCTTTTGAATAGGCTGATGATCCCTTTTGGAAAAGGAAGCCACAAGAGAAGGCCGGAAAACAGCCACGCCGGAAAGCTTTCGCTATTAAGAAGAGAAAGGCGGCTGCTGGCTCCGGTTCACATGCTGAAGATGATGATCCGGATTCTGAGGTATGGGTTAATCCGGCTTTGACTTACTCACTTTTTATCCATACTTGTGTTTACCGGTAACTTTCCACAGGAGTTGGCTGAAGGAGATAAACCGACAGAAATTGAGGTAACTATTCTTTCTTCCGATTCAGAACCACTTACACAAAAAAGTCGTCGGACAGTCCGGAAATATCAGTTCTCTCACCCTTATGCTCAATTGGATCCCAATTTTCTTTTGAAGAAACAACAACATGAAGCCCTTCGCCGGACCACCCGCCATAGCGGCCTTGCAGTGGAATCATCCGGAATATCCCTTACTCCGGCTCGGAGACGCCGCTCTGAGGTTATACTCTCTCCAACTCTTCTTCATCCCAAGGCCGGGCTTATACGCAAACCACTGAAACCGTCTGACCCCAATTATCAGGATACTCCTTTATCTTCTTCCGGCGAATCAACTGCCACACAACTCCCACCCCTGAAAACTATCCCAGGGTAAGTCTTTTTAATTTATCCGGTTCATGATTGCACTTTGCTTTACAGTTCTGACTTCTTTTTCCAATTTCTTTCAGCAAGCCTAAACCCAGCAAAAAGGCAAAGGCCAACAAACCAACTGCTGAGACCGCCGTTAATGATCCGGCGGTTGATCCGGATTCAACTATCCCTCCGGAATGCGAGCCCACAATTCCACTTGAAGATCCTGCTCCTATGGATCATACTACTGTACTTGAAAATCCCAACATCGAAAATGTCCCTGAACCGACAAGTTTTACCCGGGCTGATCCTCCTCGGACTAGCCCGGCTCCTGCTAGCCCGGCCCACACTATTATTCCACCAACGGAAACTGCTTCTCCAGAGGTTCAAGTAACTGGTACGGCTTATACTGCTCCGGCTGAGCCCACTGTCTTAGCCAAACATACGGCCAAAGTGGAGAAATTGCATCAAGAAAAGGGTAAATGGAGTACCGAGCTGTCTAGCCTCGCTGATATGAGTGCCCAGGAACTCTATTATGCGTACTTGAACCGGCTTCATAGCAGTCGAGATTATGAAGCGGGCTTAGTTAACATGATGAAGGACAAGTATGAGGTAATTCTTTGCTTTTGATTTTTGCTTTTGATGTGCTTCTGTCTATATCATAGTAGCCCCCAAGTTCCGGTTTAGCTACGTCCAGAAGGTGAACCGGTACTTCCTGATTAAATAAATGATCTTACATTAGCCCCCAAGTGCCAGGGACATAACTCGGTTTATGTGCTTGGGACTTGTCTGACTTTTTCCTTTGATACTTCAACTATCCATTAGCCCCCAAGTGTCAAGTAGACAACTTGTTTGTGTGCTTGAGACTTGTCTTTGAATTGCTATTGTTTGACGCTTCAACTGCCCATTAGCCCCCAAGTGTCAATTGGATAACTTGGTTATGTGCTTGAGACTTTCTTGACTTTTACTTGATTTTCATTGCAGGCTGATTTGAACCGGAGAGCTGAAGAGATCACTGAACTCCGGAACAGACTTGCTGAAACGGAGTCTACTGCTTCTAAGGCCAAGAAAGACTTGGCACTGAGCTTAAAGACTGCTGAACAGCTAAAGAAATTCTTTGAAGAGGAGCGGACCGCCTTTGAGGTTCAGAAAAAAGATCTGGAAAAAAGGGAAAAGGACGCTGAGGAAGCCCTAAATCCGGTGACTTAAGAGTTAACCGGCTTAAAGCGGCAAATAGAATTGATGACTTCTGCTGCCTTCGGTAAGTACTTAATCTATAGTCTTGCTTGCATCCTTGCAATTTTAATCCGTTCCGATTTAACTATGATAATCATATACAGGGCGCCGCGTCACCCATCTTGGGGATGATTTGCGGAAAAAACTCAAGGCGTGTTATACTTTGGTCGAGCAGCTGTATTCCGGCGCTCAAAGGATCATAAGTGCAACATCTTTCAATAAACCGGCCCCTACGACCATCCAAGGTACATTAGAGAAACTATCTGTCTTGCCAGTGCGCTTGGAAGAAGTCAAGAAGTCTGCTGCTCGAGCCGGTTCCCTCATGGCGCTTACCAGAGCGAAAGCGTGGGTTCCGGACTTTGATCCCGAAGAAGCTTTGAAAGGGTATCCCAATACTAAAGAAGACGGATCAGGTTTTACTGCAAAGGATCTCCATGCCTTGACGAAGGAGATGCGTCCTCTTGCCAGCAAACTTGCGGCCGAATCAGATTTATCCAGGTATCATCCGGGGTATGATTTACAGAACGAGCGGGTGGAGCGGCCGGTTTATGATACCGTCAATCTAATCCCACCAGTGCGCCCTCATACCTTCGCCCCAGATATCGATCCGTCTGAACTCATCAATGAAGAGATGTACTTTCGTGCCTTAACGAAAATCGATTGGTGCGTCCCTGACTTCCAGCCGCTTCACGAAGAGGAGGAGACTCCGGCACAAGTTGATACCCAGGTGTCGCAGCAGGAGGAAGCGTAGTTCATAGTATATCTTTGTAGTTGCAGTCTCATTTTGCTGGACAATCTTCAATCCGTTCAGGCTTGCTATGCCTTGTAATAGGATAGCTGAAAACATTGTCCGCTTTGATCCGGATGCTCCAACTTTCCTGTTTTAACGTTGCCAATTTAAATTTGGTCTGATATGGCGTATCCTGCATATCATCTGTTCCTGCATAGATAATATTGAAAATATGTCCTAGCGGTTTTACCGCTGGACCAATTAAATTGCTCTCATAAAATATATCAAACAAGTGTTTTGTTCGTACCAAAAATAACTTCATACCTGCCATCAAGCACACTTGATATTTTTAATCCAGTAAAATTTAAAACTTTCTGCGGGAACTTTTGATAGACCCAATAATAATCCCGGGTTTGATAAAAGATGCCGGTTTAGATCATGCTGGAACTTTGTCCAGACATTTGTAGATATACTTGGCTTTTGCCTGATGGTTGATCCGGATTATAATGGTCACCGGTTTTACTCATGCTGGTGCTCATGATCCAGACTTTTAACTCATGCTGGTGTTCATGACCCAGACTTTTAATTTTGTAGATATGTGGTCAACTCTTGAGTTGTCCCACTCCGGATTAGAGAATCATAAAACATAAACACCAGAAATGCAAATTTGCAAATAAAACCATGTAGTCGAGGCTTTTTACGAGCTGCCAGGCTCAAAGCAAGGTTCAGCCAATCACTGGATGCGGGTACCATCCAGAGGGCCGGTCGATGGATGCGGGTACCATCCATAGGAACCGGATATGACCAACAGGGGTTAAGCTAGAATTCGGGTACAATCCTGCCCCTTGCTGGCCATATAAAACTTTGCCAATCACTGGATGCGGGTACCATCCAAAGGGCCTTTATGGTTCGGGTACAACCATAGGAAGAACTTTGCCAATCACTGGATGCGGGTACCATCCAGAGGGCCTTTATGAAACTTAACCAATCACTGGATGCGGGTACCATCCAGAGGGTCTTTATGAAACTTAGCCAATCACTGGATGCGGGTACCATCCAGAGGGCTTTTATAAAACTTAACCAATCACTGGATGCGGGTACCATCCAGAGGGTTTTTATGCCATGTCCTCTTGGGTCCGGATACGACCTATGCTTGAATAG
>LR738713.1:832178345-832239721 GCA_902687465.1 Secale cereale
ATGCGGGTACCATCCAGAGGGCCTTTATGAAACTTAACCAATCACTGGATGCGGGTACCATCCAGAGGGTCTTTATGAAACTTAGCCAATCACTGGATGCGGGTACCATCCAGAGGGCTTTTATGAAACTTAACCAATCACTGGATGCGGGTACCATCCAGAGGGTCTTTATGAAACTTAGCCAATCACTGGATGCGGGTACCATCCAGAGGGCTTTTATAAAACTTAACCAATCACTGGATGCGGGTACCATCCAGAGGGTTTTTATGCCATGTCCTCTTGGGTCCGGATACGACCTATGCTTGAATAGAAAGCTCTTCAGTGAGTTATTATTCCAGAATACATATGCCCTGCAAAATCAGTTTAAACCGATCGACTTGTTTGAAATATGACATATGATAAGAGATGTATGGTTGTCACCATAGGATACTTGTATTGGAAAAAAGGCTGAATCCCCGGTTTACCGAGGGTGCCGGTTTATTCATTAATCATAATATATACATAGGATACAGTGGAGCTCATGGCTCAGGTATAGTAGGGCCGCAAGAGGGCGATGTTCCATGGCCTCTTTGTCTCTTCTTCCGATGTCCGTGAGTCCTTGTGTTCTCGAACGTCCACCAGGTAATATGAACCGTTGTGCAGATTCTTGCTGACCACAAAGGGCACTTCCCAAGGCGGGGATAGCTTGTGCATATCTGTTTGATCTTGGATAAGCCGGAGTACTAAGTCTCCCTCCTGGAATGTCCTGGTCTTGATCCGACAGCTGTGATATCTGCGCAAGTCTTGTTGATAGATCGCAGACCGTGCTGCCGCTATATCACGCTCTTCATCTAGCCGGTCCAAACTATCTTGTCTCGCCTGCTCGTTGGCCACTTCCACATAGGCCGTCACCCTTGGTTTATCATGACGGATATCACTTGGAAGGACCGCTTCAGCACCATATACCATAAAGAAAGGTGTGTAACCTGTGGACCGGTTTGGCGTAGTATTGATACTCCAAAGGACAGATGGTAACTCCTCAACCCAGCACCCTGGTGTTCTTTGCAAAGGAGTCATAAGTCGGGGCTTGATACCTCGCAAAATCTCCTGATTTGCTCTTTCAGCTTGACCATTGGTTTGAGGGTGGACCACAGAAGATACGTCTAGGCGAATATGTTCCCGTTGACAAAATTCTTCCATCTCACCTTAGATAAATTGGTGCCGTTGTCTGTGATGATGCTGTGTGGAAAACCAAACCGGAAAATTACCTTTTTGATGAATTTAACTGATGTTGCCGCATCACACTTGCTCGCAGGCTCTGCCTCAATCCACTTCGTAAACTTATCCATCGCCACCAGTAGATGAGTTTTCTGATCTTGGGATCGTTTGAAGGGCCCAACCATATCAAGCCCCCAAGTCGCAAACGGCCAAGTTATGGGTATCATCCGAAGCTCCTGCGCTGGAACAAGAGCGCGTCGTGAAAACTTCTGACAAGCATCACACTTCCGGACTAGATCCGCCGCGTCAGCATGAGCTGTCAACCAATAGAACCCATGTCGAAAAGCTTTAGCCACCAAGGATTTTGAACCGGCATGATGACCACAATCGCCTTCATGGATCTCACGAAGAATATCACAACCTTCCTCAGTTGATACACATCGCTGAAATGCTCCAGAGACGCTGCGATGATGAAGTTCCCCGTTCGCAATTGTCATGGACTTAGAACGCCGGACTATCTGTTGTGCCTCGATCTCGTCGTCCGGTAACTCTCCTCGGCTCGGATACGCTAAATAGGGCAACGTCCAATCCGGAATAACATGAAGTGCCGCAACTAGCTGTGCCTCCGGATCAGGAACAGCCAGGTCTTCCTTTGATAGTACTTGCACTGATGGACTGTGCAGCTCATCCAAAAAAGTATTTCGTGGTACCGGTTTACGTTGAGAACCCAGCCGGCTCAGAGCATCAGCCGCTTCATTCCTTCGCCGGTCTATGTGATCCACCTGATACCCTTTGAAATATCCTGCAACTGCTTCAACTTCTCGTCTGTAAGCTGCCATGAGAGGATCTCTTGAATCCCACTTGCCAGATACTTGTTGTGCCACTAAATATGAATCGCCGAAGCACTTGACCCGGCTCAAGTTCATCTCCTTTGCCATCCGCAAGCCATGAAGTAATGCTTCATACTCTGCTGCATTATTAGCACAAGGAAACAATAAATGGAGGACATAACAAAACTTATCACCTCGCGGGGAAGTTAAAACAACTCCAGCCCCCGAGCCTTCTAACTGCCTTGAACCGTCAAAGTGAATCGTCCAGTATGTAAGGTCCGGCTTCTCCTCAGGTGTTTGCAGTTCTGTCCAATCATTGATGAAATCCACCAATGCCTGAGATTTGATAGCGGTGCGTGGCACATATTTCAATTCGTGTGGGCTGAGCTCAATGGCCCACTTCGCCACTCTACCCGTAGCTTCCCTGTTCTGGATTATATCCCCCAATGGTGCTGAACTAACAACAGTTATCGGATGGCCTTGGAAATAATGCTTCAACTTCCAGTTTGCCATGAACACACCATATACCAGCTTCTGCCAATGCGGGTACCTCTGCTTAGACTCAATGAGTACTTCACTGACGTAATAGACTGGACGCTGAACCGGATATTCCTTCCCTGCTTCCCTGCGTTCAACCACGATCGCCACACTAACTGCCCGTGTGTTGGCGGCGACATATAACAGCAAAGGCTAATTATCAACAGGGGCAGCCAGGACCGGTGGCCTTGCCAGCTGTCGCTTTAAATCCTCGAAGGCAGTATTTGCCTCATCACTCTATATAAACCGATCCGTCTTTCTCAGCATCTGATAAAGCGGAATCGCCTTCTCCCCCAAACGGCTAATGAACCGGCTCAATGCTGTGATCTAGCCAGCGATACGCTGAACATCATTAATGCAAGCCGGTTTGGTCAAAGATGTGATTGCCATGATCTTCTCTGGATTAGCTTCTATTCCTCTGTTTGACACCAAAAACCCAAGGAGCTTGCCTGCCGGAACACCAAAAGCACACTTCTCCAGATTAAGCATCATCTTATAGGCCCGAAGATTATCAAAGGTCTCCTTGAGGTCCTCTATCAGCGTCTCCTCCTTTCTTGATTTCACCACGATATCATCCACATAAGCATGAACATTTCTCCCTATCTGCCCCTTAAGACAGTTCTGTACGCAACGTTGATAAGTTGCTTGGGCACTCTTGAGCCCAAAAGGCATAGATACATAGCAAAAAGCACCAAAAGGAGTTATAAAAGCTGTCTTCTCCTGGTCCTTAACTGCCATCTTGATCTGGTGATATCCTGAGTATGCATCCAAAAAACTTAGCCGCTCACATCCCGCTGTAGCATTGATGATCTGATCAATGCGAGGGAGAGCAAAAGGATCAGTTGGACAAGCTTTGTTGAGGTCTGTGTAGTCCACACACATTCTCCACTTTCCGTTCTTTTTTAACACCAGCACCGGATTAGCCAACCATTCCGGATGAAAAACTTCAACTATGAACCCTGCGGCTAAAAGCCTGGCCACCTCTTCTCCTATAGCCTTGCGCCTTTCTTCGTTGAAGCGGCGCAGATACTGTTTGACCGGTTTAAACTTTGGATCAATGTTAAGACTGTGCTCAGCGAGTTCCCTCGGTATACCCGGCATGTCAGAAGGTTTCCATGCAAAGATATCCTGGTTCTCACGGATGAACTCGATGAGCGCGCTTTCCTATTTGGGATCAAGGTTAGCGCTGATAGTGAATTGCTTGGACGAATCGCCTGGCACAAAATCAACTTGCTTGGTCTCCTCCGCCGATTTAAACTTCAACACTGGGTCATGCTCCGTAGTCGGCTTCTTCAATGGGGTCATATCTGCCGGATCAACATTATCCTTGTAAAACTTAAACTCCTCTGTAGCACATACTGCCTCCGCGTAGGCAGCGTCTCCCTCTTCACACTCCAATGCAATCTTGCGACTTCCATGAACCGTGATTGTTCCTTTGTGACCCGGCATCTTGAGCTGTAGATAAACATAACACGGCCTGGCCATAAACTTGGCATAAACCGTCCTCCCGAACAGAGCATGATAAGGGCTCCGGATCTTGACCACTTCAAAGGTTATCATCTCTGACCTGGAATCCTATTCATCTCCAAAGGTAACTTCTAAGTCAACTTTTCCAACTGGGTAGGCTGACTTACCTGGCACTACTCCATGAAATACCGTGTTTGATTGCCTTAGCTTTTTATCCGTCAGCCCCATGCGGCGGAAAGTCTCATAATACAAGATATTGATGCTGTTGCCGCCATCCATAAGAACTTTAGTGAACTTGTAGCCACCCACCTGTGGTGCTACCACCAAGGCCAAGTGGCCCGGATTATCAACTCCCATCGAGTGATCCTCCCTGCTCCACACAATGGGCTGCTCTGACCAGCGTAGGAATTGCGCCGTTGCCGGTTCAACCGCGTGGACCGCCCGCTTCAAAACTTTTTGATCTCGTTTACACAAACTCGTGGTAAACACATGATACTGCCCACTACTCAACTCCTTCGGATTACTCTGATATCCGGATTGCTGCTGCTGCTGCTGCTGATGCTGCTGATTGCCCTGGTTATTGTGATTACCCTGGCCCTGCTGTTGGTTGTTTTGGTTATTGTAACCACCTTGACCACGCTGTTGATTGCCTTGGTTATTATAACCGCCTTGTCCATACTGATTATTGCTGCGATTATGATAACCACTGTTGTTGCCACGATATCCCGATCCGGAGCCATTCCCTTGGTGACTCAGACCATAAAACCCCGGGCCTAAACCGCCGTTTGGAGGCCCGTTGTTAGAGTGAAGCGGCTCATCACGGCTTCCATCAAGGGCTTGCATTCTCCTATGGTGTGTTTTGCTGGTCGTTCCCTTGTGCTATGCTTCAGACAAGGCTGGTTTAACTCCTGGTCCTAGCTAACATTCCCTACGCCGGTTTGTGGAGGCGGTTTGCCCTTATTGCGCTGAAAACCCCCTTGAACTTGGGTATTGGCCACGAAATCAGAACCACCCTTTGCTTTTCGCTTGCCTAAGAAACTAGTACCAGCCGGATTAACCTGCGCCGGTTTACCAGGCCTGTTTACCTTTCCTGCTTTGTCTCCCTCTGCTTCTGGATACTTAGTGTTGTCAGAATCCCCATATTTTACTAGAGCGCTCATGAGAGTTCCCATATCATTACAATCCCGTTTAAGCTGTCCCAGTTTTAACTTGAGAGACTCAAACCAGCAATTATTTTCTAATGTCACTATTGTCGTACTGGGATTGATACCATTCGAAGAGTGCAAGATCTCTGACACTTGCCGTACCCACGCACTTGTAGACTCCTGTTCTCCTTGCACACAGGCTGCTAGATCTACTATCGACATCGGCTGCTTGCATGTATCCTTGAAGTTCTTGATAAACTGGCGATGCAGCTCTCCCCATGACCCGATAGAATTAGGGGGCAACCCCTTTAGCCAAGTCCGGGCTGTACCTTCAAGCATCATGGTAAAGTATTTCGCACAAGCCGCTTCATCCACATCCAACATCTCCATGGCCATCTCATAACTCTCAACCGAAGCTTCTGGAGCCAAATCTGCTGTGTAATTAGGCACTTTACGTGGGCCTTTAAAATCCTTGGGCAGCTTCACGCTCCGTAAAGCGGGGATAAGACACTGCACCCCAAAGGAACTCGTTGTAACTCATGTTTCTGCTGTGGTTGTGTGAACCGGTGTTTCCTGACGGATCTCCTCACGACCCACCGATCTAACCCGGTTCGCGTCCTGAACTTGTGCATCCGCGCCTGTCGGATTACTTTGTCTGTGACGGTGTCGCCTGCGTTCACTACTAGACACTTCTGGTTCCTCCCAATGCCTAGTGTAACTCCGGTTGTGGCGTGGCGTTGAATGGAGCCTCTCCCTGCTATAAGAATATGCTTGTTGTTGTGTTAACGCCGTGTTGAGCAGATCCTTGACCCTGCGTGCCTCTAACGCCACAGGGGATGTCCCCTCGATGGGTAAAGTGGCCAAGCGTGAAGCAGCAGCAACGATGTTGTCCAACGGATTTGAATAATGACCCGGAGGGGTAGGAACGTGAGGTGCGGACGTGATCCGCCGATCTTGCTCCGCAGTAGGCTGCTGAACCGGCTCATCCCTCCCTGGGGGTGCCCTCCGGTTTGAAGCCGGATCATTACTGGTCCCCGCTCCTGGTGTTCTGAAAAGATCCGTCGCCTCGTAAACCGGCGGTAGGCGAGACTGGTACTTCCGACTCCTTACTCCCTGTGCGGAGGCCTGCTCCATCCTTAGATGAAAAGCCTGATCATTCAGCTCTGCCTGCCTCATTGCTATCATAGCCTTCTCTGTTTTCAGATTTTCCCTTACTTGATCAATCCGGCCCTTTAGCTGAAGGAGCTCTGCATCATGTTGCGCCTTGTCTGCTGGAGCTACCTCTACCATGGCTCGGGCTGTAAACTCCACGACCAAGGTGGATAGAACGTCAGCGGACGAGAGAGCCTGGCCGCTCCCCCCTGCACCAGCTTCTGCTGTCGCCCTGATCACCGTTGACTGCGGCGTGGATTGTGAACCGGCCATAAAGACAGCCACCCGGTTTGGCGGGACAAAGGGGCCCGGAATACTGTCTCCGTTGGACTCACCCTCAGACCGGCCGTCCCGCAACTGATACAAAGATTCAGTCTCTCCGGATGAAGATTCGTCGTCGGAGTAAACAACTGTCTCGCCACCGGACTCCGATCCGTCCTCGGCTTGAACCCCGTGAACTGCTCCAACGAAAACGTGCTTCATGGCGGGCTGAATCCGGGCTGATCTCGCACGCTGAGCCGGCTCGACGATGTTGGGGAAGACGTCCGGCTCAGGTCCTGGTTCGCCGATCTTGCCGATGAAGACGTGGATGCCGCCGAAGGGAACCCAGTACCCGTATTCGATTGAATCGGCCTCCGGTCCCCAACCTGCGTCGTCGATGTAGACCCGGCCGCGGCGACTCTTGGTCATCCGGCCGACCGCGTAGCCCTCGAGCCCTTCAAAGCTGCCCTTCAAGAACTCGAAACCATCATGCGGAGGCCCCACGGTGGGCGCCAACTGTCGTGGAAATAACACGGCAGATGTCCGGTTTAACGGACTTGATAATGGAACCATCGCACGGGTTAGCTTGAAGGGGTTAAAAGCACACAAAGGACACAGAGGGTTTATACTAGTTCGGCCCCTTTGATGAAGGTAAAGGCCTACGTCTAGTTCGGTTTGGTATTGCTTGGGCGTCGATGAACAGGGAGCGGATTGCTTGCCTGTGTTTCGATGGGTTGTTTCTTGCTTGTCCTCGAACCGTCGCCGGGTCGTCCCTTTATATAGAGGCGACGCTCGGTCCGGTTTACAGAGTCCCGAGGTCGGCTCATACTTGTGTCCGCCTCGGTCTCTGCTCTTTCTTCCTTATCTCTCAAGTTACATGATCAGGCGGTTTACAAGCCGTAACTCTATACATGGGCCCTAAGATCTCATGGGTCGTAGCCTCTACTAAATATTACAATGATACAACAATATTACCATAATCCGGTTTACACTAGCCGTACAAAAGTGCCTCATATTCAGCTTCGTTGTTCAAAGAATCAAAGTGAATTTGCAGGACATAACTGAGCTTGTCGCCTTTGGGGGACCCCAAAACCACACCTACACCGGATCCATTCAGCATCTTGGATCCATCGAAGAACATAGTCCAATGATCTGACTGGATTTGTGTCAGTTGCTCCTGTTCGATCCACTCGGCGACGAAATCTGCTATTGCCCGAGACTTGATTGCTTTCTTTTCTTCAAACTTGATATCCATTTGAAGGAGTTTAATCGCCCATTTAGCCACTCGACCGGTTGCATCCCGATTGTTCAGAATTTCAGATAACGGAGCGTCGTTGACGACTGAAATTGAATGATGCAAGAAGTAGTGCGCAACTTTCTTGGCGGTCAAGTAGATCCCATACACAAGCTTCTGATAATGCGGATATATATGCTTAGATGGAGTCAAGACTTCAGAGATGTAGTAGACTGGGCATTGAACCTTGTAGGCTTTGCCTTCTTCTTCCCGCTCGACCGTGAGTACTGTGCTGACGACTTGTCCAGTGGCTGCAATATACATCAATAGAGCCTCTTTGCTGACTGGGGCAGCAAGCACCTGCTGGGTGGAAAGCAAGGCATTGAGTTCCTCGAACACTGCTTCAGCTTCAGTATTCCACTCGAACTTGTTAGATTTCTTCATCAGTCGGTAAAGAGGTAATGCCTTCTCACCGAGACGAGAGATGAATCGACTCAATGTGGCCAAACAACCAGTAAGCTTTTGAACGTCGTGTATACGCACGGGGTGTTTCATTCGGAGGATTGCGCTGATCTTTTCGGGGTTAGCGTCGATTCCTCGTTCGGAAACAAGAAAACCGAGCAACTTGCAGCATGGGACTCCGAATGTACACTTTGACGGGTTGAGCTTGATATCATAATTTCTCAAGTTTGCGAATGTTTCAACGAGGTCATTCAGTAGGTCGGAACCTTTACGTGACTTGACCACGATGTCATCCATGTATGCTTCCACATTCCGACTGATTTGCTTCAGCAGAGACTTTTGGATCATGCACATGAAAGTCGCGCTGGCATTCTTGAGACCGAAAGGCATGGTAACATAACAAAAACACCCGAATGGGGTGATGAAGGTTGTTTTTATTTCATGGGGTCCAAACAGTCAGATCTGATGGTACCGGAGTATGCATCCAGGAAACACAAACGCTCACACCCCGCGGCCGAGTCGACGATTTGATCGATGCGAGGGAGAGGGAAATGATATTTCGGGCAGGCCCGATTGATATGTTTGAAATCGATGCACATGCGAAGTGACTTGTCCTTCTTGGGGACCATAACCACATTGGCGAGCCACTCGGAGTGGTAAATCTTGTGGGTGAACTCAGCTGCCAGAAGCCGAGCCACCTCTTCGCCAATTGCTTTCCTCTTCTCCGTGGCAGATCGCCGGAAATGCTCCTTCATAGGTTTCACTTTCGAGTCGACTGCAAACGGTGATCAGCCAGTCCCCTGGGTACACCCGGCATGCTGGATGGTTTCCATGCAAAGATGTCCCAGTTCTCACGGAGGAACTGGATGAGCGCTTCTTCCTATTTGCTATCGAGTGTGGTTGAGATGTCAGTTGGAGCGGCATTGGGGTCGGTAGGATGAATATGCACATGCTTCGTTTCTCCGGCAGACATGAATGCTGACTCAGATGCAGGCTTCTTAGCTCGCAACAAATCACTCGAATCCGCATTCTTCTGGTATTCTTCCATCTCTACTGCCGCCATCAGCTCATCAGCAATTTTTGAGCCTTTCTGCAAGCATTCTTCTGCTTTTTGCCGATCCCCAGTGACAGTGATCACGCCCTTGGGTCCCGGCATCTTCAGTTTGAGGTATACATAACACAGTCGAGCCATGAAATAGGAATAGGCGGGCCTGCCCAGAATTGCATGGTAAGCACTACGGAAGTCCACCACCTCGAACGTCAACTTTTCTTTGCAGTAATGAGTCGAATCGCCGAAAACCACATCAAGGGTGATTTGACCAAGTGAGTTGGCCTTCTTCCCGGGGATGACTCCGTGGAATCTCATGTTGTTCTCACTCAGTTTGGACATTGGAATGCCCATTCCTCGAAGAGTTTCGGTGTATAGGATATTCAGACCACTGCTGCCATCCATCAGAACCTTAGTCAACCGCATACCGTCGACAACTGGGTCTACCACCAACGCTTGCCGCCCGGGGGTAGCAATGTGCGCGTGGTGGTCGGACTGGTCGAATGTGATGGGAGTCTTAGACCACTTTAAGTACGTTGTTGTTGCCGGAGCAACCATGTTGCCTTCTCCGTTGATAACTTTTAGTCGACTCTTGCTTTCTACGTCAGCAAGAATCATCAAGGTGGAGTTGATTTGGGGGTAGCCTCCATCCCCTTGTTTGTCTTCAGTCTCCTCGGATTCCTTCTCCTTCTCAGCGGGCTGGTCCTTCTAGAAGTTTTGAACCAGGAGCCAACATTGTCGAGTGGTATGTTTGGCGTAAATCAAGTTCCCCTCTTCATCCTTCTTCGTGTGTATAGAACACGGTAAATCAAGCACGTCATTCCCTGCTTGGTCTTTTACTTTCTTGGGGATCCAAGGACCTTTAGGTTTCCCTTTGCTCTTCCCCTGGGTAACCACTGCCACCTCTCCTGGAGCTGTGGGCTCTGCTTTACGCTTCGGTTTCCAATTGGAATTTTGTGGCACCCCGATCCGCATGGAGCAGGGGGCCTTTGCACGTCAGCCCAGGATAACACCTGACACACGACAGGTCCATGATACAGCATTCCAGGTACAACAATATTCATCAAATACATGTATATATGGTTACATCATTGATGAATACAAGTATCTGGCATAGCCCTAAGGCTATTTAAATGGCAGCAAAAGTCTATTAAATGGCGGCGGAAGTCTTGGTTTGGAAGCATAACAACTCGGGATGGGCTCCACAACTCAAAAGACTGGCAAGATTACGACCTAGCACGATGGAGCAATCGAACAATCTGGGCATAACCTACAAAACTGGAATGACATGCAAGGTCAGTACATTGAATGTACTTGCAAGACAACCAATTACATAGCATCCAAACAAACAGATGACAAAGCAAGAACCAAACGTCTGCAATAACCTACCTCAAAGCAGAAACTAAGCATGGAAAGATATTAACTAGAGGCATGGATCAAAACAAGCATGAACAACATCATGGCATATACTAGCATGGCAATGACAGATCAAACTTACTCCTAACATGGCAATGGCAAAACAAAGCATAGCATCTCAAACCATGGCATAAGTTCAATCAAGACATGGCACGGCATCATGAAAGCTATACTGAAATTAAACTACCAGTCTTATCCATTTCAAACATAACATGCTAACTTTATGCAATCATCCCCTATCCTACCAGGGTTCTATCAATGCAAATAATCAACTTACTACTCATGCAATGCAAACAAACTAGTGCACTGAGTCCCTCAGACTCTCTTACCAACGGGTTGCCTCGCAACCAAGCGATGATCATTTGCAAATCACGAACGGAACCATACTTGGTTCAACACTGAAAGGATCGATATGGTTGACTAGAGGGGGGTGAATAGGCAACTAACAATTTGTAGCTTTTCTTAACCAATTTAAATTAAGCTACAAGGTAAGTTGTCTAGATAAGCAACTAGGAAGACAACTAATAGGAAGCAAGGATAACAATCTCACAAGCAAGCTACTTAAGATAAACAAGGAAAGCTTGCACAAGTAAGGAAAGAAATAACCACAAGTGGAGCCGGTGAAGACGAGGATGTGTTATCAAAGTTCCTTCCCTTTGAGGGGAAGTACGTCTCCGTTGGAGTGTTGTGGAGGCACAATGTTCCCCAAGAAGCCACTAGGGCCACCGTATTCTCCACACGCACTCACACAATGCAAGGTGCCGTGATTCCACTAGTGGTGCCCTTGAAGGCGGCAACCGAACCTTTACAAACAAGGTTGGGGCTCTCTCGACAACTTAATTGGAGGCTCCTAACGAAACCCCGGAGCTTCACCACAATGGAATGTGGCTCCGAAGTGACCTCTTCCGTCTAGGGTGCTCAAACACCCAAGAGTAACAAAATCCACACAAGAAAGTAAGGGGGGATCAAGTTCCTTTGGTGAGAGTGTAGATCTAGGTCTCCTCCTTCAATCCCTAGCAAATCAACAAGTTTGAGTGGCTAGGGATAGAGATCGGGCAAGAAAGCTTCAATGGCATTAATGGAGGAGAGAGAGAGGCAAGAGGTGGGTGGGAGGTAGGAGAAGGACCTCCTTAAATAGGGTCCCCAAGATTCCAACCGTTATGTGCAGAAATGCACTGGACCGGTACTTCCGCACAAGCCACCGGTATAACCGGTGTGTGAAGAAAACCGCAGCCATGGCAACAGGGTGGTACTTCCGGTGTAGCACACGGTAGTACCTGTCTTTCGGAGAAAACCGGAACTACCGCTCCACCACCGGTCAACTACTGCTTCGAGTCCAGAAGGTTTAACCAAGGGCGGTAGTTGGGGCGGTGGTAGAGCCGGAACAACCGCTAGGGCGGTAGCTCTTGAGTGGTGGCAGTTCAAGCGGTACTACCGCTCTGAATACCGGTAGTACCGGTTTGTTGAGAGGACACCGGTACTTCCGGGCCACCACCGGTCCACCACCGCACCCAGTACAGAAGGTTATCACCCTTGTGCGGTACTAGGGGCGGTGGTTCGACCGGAACTACCAGCCACCGGTAACGGTACTACCGCAGTAGTGGAGACTGCACACACACATAGAACCAAGGGGACCTCTCTCTCCTCGAACGAAGGCAATATAGTGGATGCATAGTAACTGTGTACGTGACTTTATTCACCCAATACCTTTCGATGTGGGTTCCCTCTTAATAGTACGGATTTCCTACGACCAAGGGAAACAAAAGGCGTCGGAAACTCCGTCTTCGATCTTTTCCTTCTAGAGGGAAGGCCTAACCGTCTTGCGCCACACAATGTATACCTGAGTAATATTTGACGCACGATTAGTCCACACATGTATTGTCATCATCACCAAAACCCTAGGCAAGAGATGCCCTTACAATCTCCCCCTTTTGGTGAATGATGACAACCACATGAATAGCACGGGGGGCCTATAAAATGTAGGCGAAGCTCCCCCTGAGTGTGAGCACTTATTTAGAGTTTGCTTTTGGAATGCAAAAGTGCTCAAACTAGGATCAATGCTCCCCCTAGATTTTATAGACCAACCAGCAACCACAAACCAACATAGTAGACAACAAAGCATATGATTGCAAAGAAAGAGCGGAGAGCTAAAGATTAGATCACTGATAATAAGCAAGCTCTTCCGAGATAAGTGCATAGAAAACTAGATAAGGACACACATGTCTCACACCATGCACAAGGTCACAACACAGGACATAAATAAAAGGTTCAGTACGAGGAAAGTAATTGCAAGAAAACCCATGCAACTCACGTGACCTAATAACTCTCTCCCCCTTTGGCATCAAGCACCAAAAAGGAAAAGAGTGAAACTAACACCCCAGGGCTCAGTAAAGCTCATCGCCTGTCGCAAGGGAATCATCGGAATCATCATCGTTAGAGTCCTCAGCATCCTCAGCAACCTCAGCCTCAGTATCCATAGCATCCTCAGTCACACGAGCAGTAGACGTAGTGGGCTCGTCATTAGACCACTGACAGTTAGCCAGACACCACTTATCCTCAGGAGTGATGCTCTTCTCAGAGCCACTCTTCACATCTGGCACATTGAGGTGCTTCATCATCTAAATCTGTCTGCGGCGCGCCATCTTCTCAGACACATGGGCCTTATAGAGCTTCTTCTGAATATGAGCCTGTAAGCAGAAGGTCTTCTTGACCTTGGCAGTCAGCTTCTCCACCCAAGAGGGCTTGGCCCCCGCCTCCAACTCAAAGTCCTCGTCATCCGAGGTAGCAAAAGTGTCCTCCTCATTCCCCGCATGGAAGCGAGGAGCAGCATGTTTCTTTTGCCTCAGCAACTTTACCTCATGCTCCGTGAGCCTATCAGGAGTAGTAAGAGGCACTCCAGGCCTCCGGACTTCCCAAACTGAGTATAGGAAGCACATCACAAAAGGAGCGTAGATAGGTACCTTGCGGTACCAGACACAGTTGTACATCTCCTCCCACATCCACTTAGACACATCGAAAGTGATGCCTTTGCCCCGCTTGGTCTTCATGGCCACAAGCAAATCCACCAGATATCCATAAATGTCATCTTGGTTCCCAACCTTGGGCAGCAGCACACAACGGAACACACGGTGTAGAATATCATAGATAGGCAGAAGATCATTTGATTTACCCACAATGCCATGGCCAGGGATATACAGAGGAGCAAGTTTCACCTTATCCATGGGGTTGGCTCAGTCGTGAGGACGGAGACCACCTTGACCCTCCAAACCAGTGTCAGCATAGCCCAGAGCATTGCAGAAGGCACTCCAGGGAACACGGAAGAACTCATCCCGGCACATACAAGAAAGGTGATGTTGATCGTCACTTCTGAAGTGGACAGTAGCATAAAACTGATGGATAAGCTCCACATCAAAATCACAGCGCAGCTCCATGAGCTTGACCAAGTCAAACTCCTCGCATACCTCCATAGCCTCCCCAAAGTAATTGAGGTTATTCCTCCAACGCTCAAGGTCAATGGACCACATCTGGGTGAACTTGTTCTTGTGGTGCTCGAAGATTTCAGACACAATCCTCATTTGCAATTCATTTTGGAACTGAGGGATATTCCAGCGAGGAGTTGGTGGTCCGATGTAAGGATCCTGAAAGCGAAACTTCTCCCAGTCCGGAAGCTTCCACTTATACATAGGAAGCGCTGCACGCTGCTTGGCAGCAACTGACTTCTTCCGGCGAGTGGTTTTGGAGGGGACCACTACTTCGTGATCTTCTTCATTGTCAGCTGGCCTCTTGCCCCTACGGGCCTTCTTCTTGGCGAACTGAGCAGCACGAGAGCTAGAGCCACCTGCAAACGCACACGGAGAACACAAAGCAACCCAGCAAAGATGAGAGGAATGTACACAAGATCAGAAGAATAATTCACGGGTATGTAAGTAGAATAGAAACAGAGCATATAAGTTCAGAGCAACCGGTAGTTCCGGTTATTGAACCGGTAGTTCTGATCCAGCGGTAGTACCGGTCGTGGGGACCGGTAGAACCGCTGAGAGCGGATCTGCCGAGTTGAAGGAGAGGAACCACCCAATCTCAAAACTAGATGCACTATGTCTATTACTAACTACGCACAAGTGAATAAGAAGTCTATAAGGATCTCCCCCACCAAGCATTTAGCCAAAAATGAGGGAACACTAGCATTTCCCTAGAAGGAGGATTCAATAAAAGAACCCTAACAAAGAGAAGAACAGGGCAATACCGGTATCCATGGGAGGAGATCGAGGAGGAGGCGGCCTCCACGGAGCGGATCCTATGAAGAGTCGACCAATCCGAAGTGCCGAGGGTACTTCGGGGCAGTGGGCGAAGCAACCGGCGGCTAGGGCAAAAAGGAACAGACGAGCGTGAAGGGGAAACAGAGAAACCCCTTCGGTCCGTGCTATTTATACCCGCCCCGTTAAGCAGCCGGTAGTACCAGTCCGGGGACCGGTAGTACCGCTCCAGAAGCTACCAGGTGGTTGGGGCGGTACTTCCGCGCGAGGCGGTAGTACCGCTCACCAACACCGGTAGTACCGGCCAGGGGTACAGGTCAGAGTACCAGCGGTAGAACCGCTGGCTCTAGACCGGTACAACCGCTGGGCTACAGCCCGGTGGTAAAGCGGTAGAACCGCTGGTACCACCGGTTGTACCGCCAGGAAGCAACAGCCCACTCCAAGATAGCAAACTTGTGTACATTTGGAATAGATGGCTTGGATGAGAAGGCTTAGGATGGAGCTAGACACTGTAGTATGATGGTGAATACTCCAAGACATTGGAAAATTCACACACCTAATAGCACTCAAAGAGCAAAACAAGAGAGAACCAACCAAGCCCGAGGGCGGTGGCCGGAGCCACCTATGTTTGAGACAAATGGTATAGCACCGCGAAGAATTATCCTTGAGCCCATAACCAAAGCTCGTCTTTGAAACAAAAGTGTCATCATAAATGACGAATGTGGAAGAGTTGATCAATTTATGCATAACGGGGGGGAGAGTTCATTGAGAGAACAACACTCCCCCTATGTCCATGCCTACACCTAGATTAGACAATATGAAGAGTATGGTGGGGTGTGCACGTGCTCAAGCCACATTTCTCAAATCAATGATATTTAGCTCATGCCTTAACTCGCGAAATCTTGCTTCATCCAAAGGCTTCGTGAAGATATCTGCAAGGTTATCATGAGTGTTGACATAGTGAAGCTCGATTTCTCCTCGCCGAATATGATCCCGGATGAAGTGATACCGAATCTCAATATGCTTCGTCTTGAAATGTTGCACCGGGTTAAGAGAAATCTTGATGGCACTTTCATTGTCACACCAAAGAGGCACTTTGTCACAAGTGACACCGTAATCCTTTAAAGTTTGCCTCATCCATAGAAGCTGAGCACAACAACTGCCAGCTGCCACATACTCTGCTTCGGTGGACGAGAGAGACACACAACTTTGCTTTTTGGAAGACCAACTTACCAGAGAGCAACCAAGGAATTGGCACCCTCCGGAAGTGGACTTCATATCCACTTTGTCTCCCGCCCAGTCCGAATCAGAGAAACCTACAAAGTTGAAGTTTGCTCCTCTTGGGTACCATAAGCCAAAGTTTGGGGTATGAGCCAAATATCGAAAGATTCGCTTGACTGCCACAAAGTGACTTTCCTTAGGTGAGGCTTGAAACCGTGCACATATTCCCACACTCAACATAATATCCGGTCTAGATGCACAAAGGTAAAGCAAGGAACCAATCATAGAACGATATACCTTTTGATCCACCGCTTTACCATTGGGATCAATGTCAAGTTGGCACTTGGTTGGCATTGGAGTAGTAGCCGGCTTGACATCACTTAGATTAAACCTCTTGAGCATGTCTTGAGTGTACTTGTCTTGTTTGATAAAGATTCCTTCTCTTCTTTGCTTAATCTCAAACCCAAGGAAGTACTTCAACTCTCCCATCATGGACATCTCAAAATGTGTGGTCATGAGTGCGGCGAACTCATCATTGAAAGCTTTGTTAGGTGAACCAAAGATAATATCATCAACATATAGTTGGCAGACAAACAACTCCCCTTTGACCTTATTAGTGAAAAGAGTGGGGTCGGTTTTCCCAATTTCAAACCCACGATCTTATAACAACTCGGTAAGATGCTCATACCACGCATGTGGGGCTTGTTTAAGGCCATAGAGTGCCTTATCGAGTTGATACACGTGATTGGGGAACTTACGATCCTCAAACCCCGAGGGTTGTTTGACATAAACCAACTCACTAATAGGACCATTAAGAAATGCACTTTTCACATCCATTTGTTGCAACTTAAAATTTTGATGAGAAACATAGGCAAGCAACAAACGGATAGATTCAAGGCGAACAATGGGGGCAAAGGTTTCACCGTAGTCGATACCCTCGACTTGGGAGTAGCCTTGAGCCACCAACCGCGCCTTGTTGCAAATGACAATGCCATGGGCATCCTGCTTGTTCTTAAAGATCCACTTGGTTCCAATGACATTATGGTTCTCCTTTGGCCTCGGCACCAAACGCCACACTTTGTTGCGCTCGAAGTTGTGGAGTTCTTCATGCATGGCATTAAGCCAATCAGGATCTTTGAGCGCCTCATAGACCTTCTGAGGTTCAACACAGGAGACAAAAGCTTGATGAGCACAATAGTTTGCTAATTGTCTACGAGTGCTTACCCCCTTTGTGATGCTTCCAAGAATATTCTCCATGTGATATTCTCTATAAGCAAGCCTGGAGGCAACTTTTGCAGCACGACGCTCCAATTGCTCTTCAAGTGACAATTGAGGAGCACTGAGTTGATCATGTTGAGTGACGTCAAGATCTTGATCTTGATCTTGAGCTTCCTCTTGATCTTGATCTTGCTCAGAGGAGAGAACTTGGCCTTGTGCATCATTTGGTGGCTCACCACCATCTTGTGATTGATCTTGCACTTGGCCTTGTTCGTCTGGTTGAGGGCCTTCACTTTGTTCTTTGGAAGCGTGTGGGTCTTAGGTTGATGATGGTTCCACTTGGGTGGAACATTGTCCTTCTCCTTCAGCCACAAGGGGTTCCTCAATGGGCAGGATATATGCAACACCCATTCTTCTTATGGCTTGAGGAGGAATTTCATCACCTACATCGCAAGTACCACTTTGCTCCACTTGGGAGCCGTTATTCTCATCAAACTCTACGTTACACGTCTCCTCAATGAGTCCATTGGACTTGTTGAGGACACGGTAAGCATGAGAGTTTGTAGCATAACCAACAAATATGCCCTCATGAGCTCTAGACTCGAATTTAGACAAACGAGCACCTTTCTTGAGGATGAAACACTTACACCCGAACACCCGGAAGTACTTGAGATTGGGCTTGTTACCGGTAAGAATCTCATATGGAGTTTTGTTCAAACCTTTGCGGAGATAGAGTCGGTTGGATGCATGACATGCGGTGTTGATGGCTTCGGCCCAAAAGTTGTATGGAGATTTGAATTCCGCCATCATGGTCCTTGCCGCGTCCATCAATGTCCGGTTCTTTCTCTCCGCTACACCATTTTGTTGAGGGGTATAAGGTGCGACATATTGATGTTTGATCCCCTCATCACTAAGAAACTCATCCAAGGTGTAGTTCTTGAACTCGGTGCCGTTGTCACTTCGGATCATCAAAATCTTTTCTTCATGTTGTCGTTGAGCTTCATTTGCAAAGTTGATGACGGTTTGTTGGGTCTCACTCTTCTTCTTGAAGAAGTATACCCAGGTGTATCTTGAATAATCATCCACAATCACCAAGCAATACTTTCTACCCCCAAGACTATCAAAAGATGGAGGCCCAAAGAGATCCATGTGAATGAGCTCTAAAGGTATTTTTGAGTAGATGATAGTAGTGGGAGGGTGAGTCGTCTCATCTAGCTTTCCTTCAATACAAGCACTGCAAGCACGATCTTTGGCAAAGCTAACATTTGTTAGTCCACGGACATGGTCCCCCTTGAGAAGACTTTGCAAAGATCTCATATTGACATGGGCTAACCGGCGATGCCAAAGCCATCCCAGATCAACTTTATCCATTAGGCATGTCGCGGTCTTAGTGGGTTGCTCCGAGAAGTTCACCACATAGAGACCGTTCTTGACGTGTCCAACATAGGCTACTTTAAGAGTCTTGCTCCACAAGAGGGCCACGGTATCAATATCAAAGAATGTATCAAAGCCCATGAGTGCAAGTTAACGAATAGAAAGTAAGTTATATGCAAGGGACTCAACAAGCATGACTTTCTCGATCGTGAGATCATGAGAAACTACAACCTTGCCAAGCCCCAATACCTTAGAAGATGAAGCATCACCCCATTCGACGTTGGTGGCCATGGATGAACCTAGATGCACGTCCACCACCAAGTCTTTGCTTCCGGTCATATGATTTGTGGTTCCACTATCGAGCAACCATGATCCCCCACCGGAAGCAAACTCCTACAAGAGATCAATGCTTGGATTTAGGTACCCATTTGGTAATGGGTCCTTTGAGGTTAGTAACAAGGGTCTTAGGAACCCAAATAGACCATTCAATGTACTCATAAGAAGAACCAATAAATTTAGCAAAGACATGACCATCACTAGCACGACATAAAACATAAGAAGGATTAAAGTCACCGTCCATGATTGATGGTATGGTGGGATTTTTCTTGACTCCACCACCCTTCACATTGTTCTTCTTCTTAGACGCACCCTCTCCTTCTTTCACAAAGGTTTGATGGAGAGGGGGAGGTAGCTTGGTCTTGTCGTTCTTCTTCTTCTTGGGCTTGGGAGCAAACCCAATTCCTTCCTTTGCCACAACCTCCTTTTGATTACTCAAAAGATTGTTGAGGTTCTTCTCACCTTGTATACATGTCACAAGGCCTTTCTCAAGTTGCTTCTTCAACTTGGCATTTTCTTCAACAAGGTGCACATGCTCGCAACATGGGTTAGTAGCATTTGCATTATCAATCAACACCATGCGAGGAAAGATAGCTTTTTCCTTGGTTAGCGAAACTTGGAGTTGATCATGAGACTCCTTGAGAGAAGCATGTATACCTTTCAAGGCCTTGTGAGCCTTGTCGAGTGTAACAAACTCCTCCTTCAGTCTAGCATGGTCAACCCCAAGTTTTGCCTTCTCGGAATTAATCATACGAGAGACAGCTAAAGCATGATCGAGATCTTTCTTTAATTTAGCATGATCATCGTTGTGTGACTCCTCAAGAGTCAAACGATGACCACGCTCTTCCTCTAGAGCATTAGAGAGATCCGATAACTCATCGGCATAGTATTGACTATGTCCTTCCAATTTAGCAATGGTCTCCTCGTGAGACTCGATCATGTCATTGGCCTCACCGAGTTGTTCCAAGAGAGCAACAAAATGCTTCTTGGGTTTGCCCTTGAGTTTACTCATAAACAACTCAAACTCATTCTCTTTCTTCTTAGCTCCCTCACTCTCATCAATACAATCCGCCAATGAAGGATTAGTGATGATGGTAGTGTTGATGTTTGGAGTTACCTTGTTGGTGGCCTTAGCCATGAGACACTTGGCGGTGATGTTCTCATTTGGTGAGTCGAAGAGAGATGAGCGAGGAGTAGTTGCAATAGCAATTGTGGCCATGGTGACCATCTCATCATCTTCATCATTATCATCATCCTCAACATATTCTTCTTGGGCCACCAACCCTTTAGGAGGGGTCTTCTTGTTGAAGTTATTCTTGTTGGGATAAGACTTGGCCTTATCCTCCCGGATAAGCTTGCCTCCAAAGTCTTCTCTTTTCTCATATGGGCAATCTACAACAAAGTGGCTCACATTCCCACAGTTGAAGCATGCCCTCACTCGTTGCTTGCCCTTGTTGCCACTTGAGTTGTTCTTGTTGAAGTTGGGCCTTGAGTTCTTCTTGTTGCCCCAAATTGTCGTGAAGCAAGAGCCATGTGCTCATGATAGGCATATTTGGTGTCCTCGGGGCAACACTCATCGTCATCCTCCTCCTCCTCTTCTTTCACACAAGCCTTGGCCTTCAAGGCAAGGTTAGGCTTCTTTGACCATTGAGCTCTTAAAACCGCATTGTCGGCAGTCTTGTCCAAGATCCTCATGGCAACGAACTCATCCAACACTTCATTTGATGACAAAGTGTGGAAGTCCGGTTTTGCGAATGACGGAGGACATTGCCTTGTGGTAAGGCATCATGGCCTTGAGAAACTTGCGCTTGATCCAATTGTCATCCGTGTCCTTGCTCCCATGATCTCGAAGAGAAACCACAAGAGTGGTTAATCTCCGATAAAGTTCACGAGGATCTTCATCTTCGACCATAGCAAACTCATCGGCTTCATCTTGCACAACTTCATAGTTAGAGCGTTGAATGCTTGCGCTCCCCTTGTACATGGAGCCAACATGCTCCCAAGCTTCCTTGCCCACGGTGAAGGGTCGAAGATGTGCAATGTCTTCGGGAGGGATAGCATCTTGAAGTATGCAAAGAACGGACTCGTTGAATTGATGATCTGCAGGTTCTCTCGGAGTTAAGTTGCCGGGATCACGTGGATAAAAACCTTGCTCAATGATTCTCCAAAGATTAGTAGAGCAATGATTTAAATGACATTTAAAGAGAAACATCCAAGTAGCAAAATCAGAATTTTTCATAAACTTAGGAGGATGCCCAACGGAATTTAAATGCGGTGTGGGAACGGGTCCTCCATAGTGGGTAGGAGGAGCGGAGTGGGCAAAGATCCCACTCCCATTCTTAGTAACCGGGGCTTTTTCACTACTAGCTTCTTCCTTGTCGGGAGTAGCCTCCGACACGATGGTAGCGGGACGAACCACTTCCAACGGTGTGGTGGATAATTTAAGCCCCTCGAGCAATTCCTTAAACATGCCTTTGACCTCGGTTGCTAGTGATTCTTTCAATGTGGTCATAGCCACATTGAACTCCTCATGAGAGATCGAGGCTCCCCCATCGGACGTAGGCAAGGACGGAGTTCCATCGGAATGTTCCTCCGTCTCGACTACGTTGTCACCCATACTCTTTGGACGGTAAAGTCCTTAAAAAGATACGAGGCTCTGATACCAATTGAAAGGATTGATATGGTTTACTAGAGGGGGTGAATAGGCAACTAACAATTTTTAGCTTTTCTTAACCAATTTAAATTAAGCAACAAGGTAAGTTGCCTATATAAGCAACTAGGAAGACAACTAATAGGAAGCAAGGATAACAACCTCACAAGCAAGCTACTTAAGATAAACAAGGAAAGCTTGCACAAGTAAAGGAAAGAAATAACCACAAGTAGAGCCGGTGAAGATGAGGATGTGTTATCGAAGTTCCTTCCCTTTGAGGGGAAGTACGTCTCCATTGGAGCGGTGTGGAGGCACAATGCTCCCCAAGAAGCCACTAGGGCTACCATATTCTCCTCACGCCCTCACACAATGCAAAGTGTCGTAATTCCACTAGTGATGCCCTTGAAGGCGGCAACCGAACCTTTACAAACAAGGTTGGGGCTCTCTCCACAACTTAATTGGAGGCTCCCAACGAAACCCCGGAGCTTCACCACAATGGAATGTGGCTCCGAAGTGACCTCTTCCGTCTAGGGTGCTCAAACACCCAAGAGTAACAAAATCCACACAAGAAAGTATGGGGGAATCAAGTTTCCTTTGGTGAGAGTGTAGATCTAGGTCTCCTCCTTCAATCCCTAGCAAATCAACAAGTTTGAGTGGCTAGGGAGAGAGATCGGGCAAGAAATCTTCAATGGCATTAATGGAGGAGAGAGAGAGGCAAGAGGTGGGTGGGAGGTAGGAGAAGGACCTCCTTAAATAGGGTCCCCAAGATTCCAACCGTTATGTGCAGAAATGCGCTGGACCAGTACTTCCGCACAAGCCACCGGTACAACCGGTGTGTGAAGAAAACCGCAGCCATGGCACCAGGGCGGTACTTCCGGTGTAGCACATGGTAGTGCCGGTCTTCCGGAGAAAACCGGAACTACCGCTCCACCACCGGTCAACTACCGCTTCGATTCCAGAAGGTTTTAACCAAGGGCGGTAGTTGGGGCGGTGGTAGAGTCGGAACAACCGCTAGGGCAGTAGCTCCTGAGTTGTGGCAGTTCAAGCGGTACTATCGCTCTGAATACCAGTAGTACCGGTTGATACGTCCAAAACGTATATATAATTTCTGCTTGCTCCATGCTTCTTTTGTGTGATATTGCTATGATATTTATGCACTTCCATACACTTTTGATCATATTTGGACAAACCTATTAACTCAGTGCACCACAGTGCCAGTTCCTGTTTTCTGCTGTTTTTCTATTTCAGGTTTCCCCCGTATTAAAAGTGCTCCAAAAATTCCGGGAAAAATACAGGAAAAATCAGCGTACATGAAGCTTCGAGAAAAACCAAAGCGGGGCCAGAGGGGATCCAGGGGTGGCCCAGGCGGCCACCCGGCGCGGCCCCACCCTTGGCCGCGCCAGGGGGGCTCCTGGGGGCCCCTCTCCGCCTCTGGTGACCCCCCCTTCGCATATATATTTCTCCCGCCGCGGAAACCCTGATTCCAGAACCCTTTTCTCCAGAAGCAATTCCGATCTCCGCCGCCATCGCCACAAAGTTTCGGGGGACTAGAATTCCTGTGCCGGCATCCTGCCGGGACGGGGAAGTGCCCTCGGATTCATCTCCATCGACGTTGCTTCCTCCCTCCATGATGCGGGAGTAGTTCCTCCTCAGGGCTGAGGTTTCTACCAGTAGCTATGTGGTCAATTCTCTCTCCCATGATGTGATCTTCGTTGTGATCATAGGCTATGTTGATCTAGGGTGATCCCATGATATTTCCCCTTCCTCTATGTATTGGATTGATGTACTCACTTGTCTTTATCTAGTATAATCCCCGAGACAAAGGTGACAGCGGTCTATTGGACATGGATTAGAAGAATATTTTCATGAGTGATTTCCTCTTTTGTGTGTTGATTAAAGATTGAGAGTCTCTTGGTGCTTGTCTTTGACTATCCTTGAGATATGTTGTGGTGATTGTGGTACTCTCTTTGGATGGCCGCGGTGACATTGGGAAATCCATAGATTGAGAACTACGAACTTTGAGGTGTGCTTTTGTAGCCCTACATAATTCTCGTCCTCTCTTGACCACAAAGGAATGACCTCCGAGTGCGTCTCCCTTGCATGTTTTATGGGAAATATCGTGTGATTAGACTATGTAATGTTGTTGGGAGTTGCCACTAGTGAAAGTATGAAGCCTAGGCCTTGTTTCCACCATTGCAATACCATTTGTGCTCACGTTTACCACTTGTTTGCTTGCTGCACTTTTTATTACAGATTTATATTACTTTGCTTTGCCACTCCTATCATCCATATTTTACCATCTCTTCGCCGAACTAGTGCACCTATACAACTCCTAGTTGTATTAGGTGTGTTGGGGACACAAGAGACTTCTTGTATCTTAGTTGCAGGGTTGCTTGAGAGAGACCATCTTCAACCTCTACTTCCCTGAGTTCGATAAACCTTAGGTCATCCACTTGAGGGAAATTGCTGTTGTCCTACAAACCTCTGCGCTTGGAGGCCCAACATAGTCTACAAGAATAGAAGCGTGTGTAGACATCACCGGTTTGTCGAGAGGACACCAGTACTTCCGGGCCACCACCGGTCCACCACCGCACCAAGTACAGAAGGTTATCACCCTTGTGCGGTACTAGGCGCGGTGGTTCGACTGGAACTGTCGGTCATCGGTACTACCGCTGCTAACAGCGGTACTACCGCAGTAGTGGAGACTGCACACACACATAGAACCAAGGGGACCTCTCTCTCCTCGAACGAAGGCAATATAGTGGGTGCATAGTAATTGTGTACGTGACTTGATTCACCCAGTACCTTTCGATGTGGGTTCCCTCTTAATAGAACAGATTTCCTACGACCAAGGGAAACAAAAGGCGTCGGAAACTCCGTCTTCGATCTTTTCCTTCTAGAGGGAAGGCCTAACCATCTTGCGCCACACAATGTATACCTGAGTAATATTTGACGCACGTTTAGTCCACACATGTATTGTCATCATCACCAAAACCATAGGCAAGACATGCCCTTACAAGCACTCACCGAGACCTTGTCTCGTGATCATACCAACTCATCATCGTGATTACTCACGACTGTCTCAAAGTCCAAGTCATCACCTTATTTGTTACACAATATTTATCAAATTAGTTATTTTAGGTTTATCCTCCATTTCGACCAAGACCTGATAGTGTGACCTACTACGAACTTGTTCCCATGACCGAGGATGCGGCTATCAATAGACTGAATACACTCTGCAGAGGTAGCGCACTGTACCCACACCACAGACCCCATGGCCTCGTACCCCCATTCGGGTGGACCAACGGCGTTCCGGCAGAACCGACCTACTGCCATGACACTCTACGGGCCACTCCGACCAACACCCCCTTGGGGTTCAGTCCTGGGTGGCCCTCGCCTACCAAAGGCAAAACGACCACCGTCGTGGCAAACACGGTCCCAAACGGGGACAAAGCGCGCAAAACAACTCGGGCTCACAAGGTTCATGTCCGCCTACCTGATCAGGGTAGCGCGTGCCCATAACCTTCCCTATGTTGGAGGCACCGGCGAGAGGCATGATAATAAATCAGTTAGGGCCTTCCAATACCAAGGCAAATGTGGCAGCACTAGAAAAAGCTCGATTTGGTGGCACTATGACATCCCAGTGATGACGGAGGAGGTTTGCTATTAAGTCATATTATTCACTTCTCCATCATCAATCACCATGCAAGCATTAATAACATGAATGCAACAACTAACATGCAACATGTTGATGCAGTAACAACATCAAGCATTTCAATTAAACAATGATAGCATGTGAAACATGGCAATACCAAGTACTAGCAATCTTAGCAGTGCAACCGAATTATCATAACATCGATACTACTAACATGAAACTAAACAGAGGCATGATATTATCATTAACAACATTAAACTAGCATGTCAACTTATTTTATGAAACACAAGCATGTATGGCACATAACAATAACATCGAGCACTACTGAAATAACGGCAGACAGAACAGACAAGAAACTAATGCAACTAAGCACACACGCAAGGTGCAAGCAAAGTCAACATGCAAGTTCGGGGCTTATGATAAGAGGTTGGCTTGCCTAGGGTCGACAAATACTTCGGGAAGACGCGCGGAACGATCACGGAAAGTTTTGCCGGAAACAGTTCTCTCTCGGAGGGGGCTGTTTACGTGCAAGGACAAAGTGGCCATTTTCACTGTGTGAAAATATTATGACAATGATATCAATGGAAAGAGCTTGACGAACAGAGAGCGTGAGCGCTGGAATCACCTCAATCGGAGTTACGAGTGTAAAGTTGTGAAGTGATGAAGGTCAGGGACCTATCTGTGAAGAATTTATCACCAATGGGTCCCTGGGCTGAAAAACAGAAACGTATTTCACATAATACGCTTTCGGAACTGAGAAAGCGCAGTCTTCACCGCGATAGAGAGAAATACGCCTTCCAGAAGAGAAAATGTATTCCCGTCTGAAGCAATGCAAGAGTACATTTTCGAACAAGGGAAGACGTATTCAGAGGAATACTCTTCCACTTACCACGTGGCAAGGGCGGGATCAACGCGCGGTGAGGCTGGCCGGTGGGGGACGCGCGCAGGTGAGGAGGGGGGCCTGGCGAGTCGTCGTCTTCCGCCTCTCTCTGGCCCAACTGAAGCAGGGGGGAAGCAGAGGCAGGGACGCTGCCAGTGTCGGAGCGGGCCACTCCGGTGATCTCCGGCCAAGTGGAGACCAACGGCGAGCTCGTGGGGGTGCGCCGCTTCCGTACAGGCCAAGCACGGGTGCCGGGAAGCAGCGGGACGATGGCGGCTCGCGGGGACAGAAGACGCGGGGCTCGGTGATTGGGTGGCTCTGGTGGGGGAATGAGGTGGGCAGCGAGCCAGGGAGGGTCACCGGAGTGCGAGGGATGCAGTGCTGGAGGTGGAACAAAGAGGGGGCGCGACATCGCCGGAATCGGGTGAGACCCAAGGCGGCGGCCACAGCGGCGATGGTGGTCAAGGAGAGGGGCTTCGGGAGGACTGAGTGGCTCGGGTAGTCGTTGTGGACTGCGAGGGGCTCGAGGGCGTGCTTAATTAGCCACAGGGAGGGCTCGAGTGAGAGGGGAGGAGGTGGCACGCGGCAAGCGACGTTTCCGTGCGCCGGCGACGGACACGCGCGGCTAAGGGTCACGGGGAGGGGCGACAAGGCGATGAGGGTGATCCGGACGAGTGACAGGGGGTCACGGAGTCAAGCTGCGCTCGAAGACGAGAGGAGGAAGAGGACGGGAGCGAGGAAACGATGGCGCACAGAGGAACGCACTATGTTCGGCGACGGCAACAGATCAACAAGGAAGAAAACAAAGGGGGAGAGGAGTCCAGGGGAAGACGACGCCGAGGCCGAGCTGTTGGACACGCTGGGACGAGCTAGAACCGGCCGAAGCAGAGTTGCCGATGAGAACAGGGTCTAGACCACCGATTTCGCTGGCATTGCCTGTGGTCACCAAGGACAACACGCGCTCTGGCCATCTACTTCAGGCCAAACCTTGTCAGCAGTGGAGTCCTTCCATGGCTCATTAAAAATGAGGTGATTGCACACGCAGAAGAGTAGTAAGCGGAGGGAACCAAGCTCGACAAGTTTGTTGTTGCAAACTTGGCCACGTCTTGGTGATCAAACCAGAGAGGTTAACATGACAACTTGATGTCTAGGAGGTTTAGGGTAGCAAGGATTACAGTGCTGGAAATTTGGAAGGGATTTGGGCAAGTATTTAACATAGCTATAGTGCAACTGTCAAATATGGCCCAGAAAACAAATGATGAAGAGGCACTCACTAGGAGTGTTGGATTGGGCTAAAACTTGTCAAGGCTTGATGATTTAGACATATAATGATGCTGTAAAAATATCATAACAAAATGGGCTTGCCAAAATGGTACTTGTTTCACAAACATCACTTCTGGCCAAGAACTTGGGAAAATTCTAGGAAAATATTTGCTACATTAAATGAGCCAAGACCTTGGGTAGGTGGGCTATATGGATAAGAGAAGGCTTAGGGATATTTTCAGCCATAATGGAGCAAGATAAAATATACTTGCTTCACAAACTGAAAATTTGAGCAGAAAACTAGAATTGCTCCTATGCTCACATAGCTCAATGAAATGAGCTGAATTTAGGTGGAGGCTAAATAATTGAGATACTTGAGAAGATGGATAAGTTTCATCTCATTTTGAAACCCTATGAGGGTACTTCCTTCACAAAGTTACAATCTGGTCAGAAACTTTGAAAAATTGCACAAGGAGCTATGATAAAGGGATTGAGCTCATATTTGGTATCCCTGGGTTATTTATCAATGATAAACAGCCTGCAAAATTTCAGCTCAGTTGGAATTAGGAATGAAGTACTTCCTTTGCAAAATTTCAGAGAAGGCACAAACTTGCATTGGATCATGTGCCAAAAAAATTGAATTGTGGAACATGAGCTAATGATGGAAATAGTGATTATATAGCAAGGACAAGCTCCACAAATTATTTGGGAATTTTCCTTGCCTTAAAAATGGTAGTTCCTATGGGAAATGGCAGAAATGCAATATTGGCTTAAAATAGGAAAATACAATTTTCCTTATTTTAATGTGGCCAATATTTTTTTTCAGAGCTTGGATTAGGCATAAATATCAACTCCACCAATTCTCATGAATTTAGGAGATGGCTAGCTATGCCTTTGGATTTTATTCCTCAGAAAGTCAAGACAAGGAATAAATCATAATTCAAAAATATTGCATGGGACTTAGCAATATTTTTGCATATCCAAGGATTAGGAAGATAGGACGGTCTCTTGGAACGGATGGAATGATCAATAGGTCAAGGAAAATGATGGCTCCTTTGTAATCACAAAGGCCACATTTAAATTCCAAAAAATTGGAATTAGGGTTTGAGAGGATTTGAGATTATGCAAATGAGGTCTTGCCCATTGACAAAGACATGAGCAAGGTTTTGAAAGGTTGGAAATGGCAAGAATTCTCAGAGTCATCCAGCAAACTCAGGAGAAAATTGGAAAAATGATTGCCAGGAAGAAATAACAGCACAAAAATTGATAACCCAATTTTGGGGTTGTTACAAATTTCCATCATCTTGGCCAACTTGTTTCTTGCCGCTACGGAGTCGATCCGCTTCTTCTCCATTAGCATACCGACCGGCTATCTCCATCATCCGAGTCAGAGACATATCTCCTGTCCGACCGAATTTCAGGTTGAGCTCTCTGTACCGTACACCCTCTTTAAAGGTGCAGACTGCCTGATGCTCGGACACGTTCTCCACCGTATGATGTAGAGTGGTCCACCTCTGAATGTAATCTCTCAAAGTCTCATTCGGCTTCTGGACGCAATGTTGTAACTCTGCCAGTCCAGCAGGCCGCTTACAAGTGCCCTCAAAGGTCCTGACGAACACTCGGGCCAACTCCTCCCAGCTGAAAATGCTACCAGGGGCCAACTGATTGGCCGAGCCTCCCAACATCAGACGGAGGTGCTTCATAGCCACATCATCATTGCCACCGCCAATCTGTACAGCTACTCGGTAATCTTCTAGCCAAGTATCTGGCTTCGACTTGCCAGCGAACTTGCTCACTCCTCCAGCTAATCTGAAATTGGCGGGAATCTCTGCGGCCCTGATGATTGCTGAAACACTCAGGCCCGGAAACGGACGCTCTGCTGCCACTCGAACGATCTCGGTCTTGTCTTTCTCGGTGTGCCCGGTTCCTGTTGACCAGACCTTGCACAAGAATGGATCTTGCATCAAAGCCAGGTCTTCAGGGATCCACGGGGATCCTTCGCTCGTCACCATGCGGGCGCCTGCCATCATGTCATCGGGGCGAGTACGATCCGATTCCCGGAGGAGGCGTAGGCACTCGGCGGCGATCATTGTGACCGAGTCGACGGTCGTACTGACCATAGTTCTGACCTGGGTGTTGCTCTTGACGGGGTCCAAGACCCTCACGCCACGGGGGCGATCTTGGGCTATGGGCCGACCAGACAGTGTCCGCCGCCACCGACCTGCTATGAATCATGTTGCGTGACTCGGACACGGCTACATTCTGCTCTCCGCTGTTCGAAGCAGCGCCCGAATCTACTGCAGGCCTCTTCCAGCCTCCGACTGAGATGGCTAGATTGACTCTGTGATGCGGGCCACAACTGCGAGGTTCTGAATCGGTGTACGGAATACCTGGGGCTCGCGCGGGAACAACTACCACGGCCGTCGACTGGATTCAGGAATCAATCGACGGGCTCGATCGTCAAGCGAACGCTGAAGGTTCTCCAGACGCGCGCGCTCGGCCATGGTGGATAGGCGTGTGGCTTCCAGAGCTCGAGCCTCAGGAGTTTCCCCCAAGATGGGGGTATAGAGCGCTTCTTCGTTATGGCAACAGAGCTCTTCCCTTTGATCGGCAGTGAGGGGCTCGGGTACGTACCCATCGTGGTCGTATGACTGACCATCATCGCTGCCGCCGTTGCCGCCGCGAGGGTACCCTGGTGGACTACGCCATGAGTCGACCATGAGGACCTCTGCCGCAGGGTCACTGCTCCCGAACTTGGAAAGCGTGTCTACGGAGCCAGTCGGCAGGTCGACCAGCCTGTAGTGGTACTCGTCGGGCTCGATGGACGCGACTTGGGGGGTGGCCGACTGGCGAGCCACTTCGTGCTTCACCCACTGCTGGAGTCGTGATCGACCGGATCGCTTGCAGCGGCGAACAGAGGGGAGTGTAGACGACGAAGGAGCCGACCGATACTTGGTCGTCGGCTGCCGGAGTAGGACGCCACAGGCGCTCGCGCGGAAGTGCGCTGCCCCGTGGACGGGTAGTGGCTCGGCATCGAGGGGGGCCTCCTGGAGCCAGGCGGAGTCGTCGGCGATGAAGATGAGCGCGTCGAGTCGGATCTCGCGGCCCAACGCCAGACCACCGCCGAAAACCATGATGATGATGATCGGAAGAAAAGCTTGCAACATCACCGGAAGTCGCTAAGACACCTGCCCCACGGTGGGCGCCAACTGTCGTGGTACTAAGTCTGACAGTAAGGATAGGGGGTACGTAGGAGGAGCCAAGGTCCTAGCTACGACAAGGTTGTACACAAGGGTTTTACAAGTTCAGGCCCTTCTCGAAAGAAGTAACAGACCTACATCTCGATGCCCAGAGGTTGTCGACTGGAATATAGATGTGTGTGTGTTACAGGGGGTGTGAACCCTTGTACCAGAGGAGGGGGTGGCTTATATAGAGTGTGCCAGGACCCCAGCCATCCCACGTTACAGAGGGTTCAATGTACATAAAAGCGGGACGTTACTGATAACGCATGTAATAAAGGACAGTAAAGGCTATCATTACTGCGGAGAGAACGCCCGATCATTGCTAGCCTTATGAGACCTTTGACCTTCAGGACTCGAGTGGTTTCTTGCATGGTCGAGTGGCTCCATTCTGTCGAATGGAATTGGGTTATCCGAGTGAGGTATGATGTCGAGTGAATTGCTCTCTTTGGCCATACCAGTTGGCATCTCCTATCATCCTTGGAATGTCTTTGAGCTTTAGGGCAGTGACCTTGGGTAGGGCATCTAGGTCAGGCCTGTGACCCTACCCTAGGTCTGTGGCATCATCAGGATCCTTTCTAGAGAAGGAGTTTCTCTCGAAAGAAGTGAGTGGGAAGAAGTGGAACTTGATGAGGTAATTGTACCTTCTTCCGAATTTTGTACCTTCTCCCGAATTGGAATGTAGTACATCACAGAAACTAGTTCCAGTGATTCCTACACCAATCAGTGAGGAAGCTAATGATGATGATCATGAAACTTCGGATCTAGTTACTACTGAACCTTGTAGGTCAACCAGAATACGTTCCGCGCCAGAGTGGTACGGTAACCTAGTTCTGGAAGTCATGATACTAGACCATGGTGAACCTACGAACTATGAGGAAGCGATGATGAGCCCGGATTCCGCAAAATGGCTTGAGGCCATGAAATCTGAGATGGGATCCATGTATGAGAACAAAGTGTGGACTTTGGTTGACTTGCCCGATGATCGGTAAGCCATCGAAAATAAATGGATCTTCAAGAGGAAGAAATACGCCGATGGTAATGTTACTGTCTACAAAGCTCGACTTGTTACGAAAGGTTTTCGACAAGTTCAAGGAGTTGACTACAATGAGACTTTCTCACATGTGGCGATGCTTAAGTCTGTCTGAATCATGTTATCAATTGCCGCATTTTATGATTATGCAATCTGGCAAATGGATGTCAAAACTACATTCCTTAATGGATAGCTCAAAGAGGAGTTGTATATGATGCAACCAGAAGGTTTTGTCGATCCTAAAGGTGCTAACAAAGTGTGCAAGCTCCAGGGATCCATCTATGGACTGGTGCAAGCATCTCGGAGTTAGAATATACGCTTTGATGAGGTGATCAAAGCATATGGTTTTATAAAGACTTTTGGAGAAGCTTGTATTTACAAGAAAGTGAGTGGGAGATCTGTATCATTTCTGATATTATATGTAGATGACATATTGTTGATTGGAAATGATATAGAATTTCTGGATGGCATAAAAGGATACTTGAATAAGAATTTTTCAATGAAAAACCTCGGAGAAGCTGCTTATATATTAGGCATCAAGATCTATAGAGATAGATCAAGACACTTAATTGGACTTTCACAAAGCACATACCTTGATAAAGTTTTGAAGAAGTTCAAAATGGATCAGTCAAAGAAAGGGTTCTTGCCTGTGTTACAAGGTGTGAAGTTGAGTAAGACTCAATGCCCGACCACTGCAGAAGATAGAGAGAAAATGAAAGTCATTCCCTATGCCTCAGCCATAGGATCTATCATGTATGCAATTCTGTGTACCAGACCTGATGTGTGCCTTGCTATAAGTTTAGCAGGGAGGTACCAAAGTAATCCAGGAGTGGATCACTAGACTGCGATCAAGAACATCCTGAAATACGTGAAAAGGACTAAGGATATGTTTCTCGTTTATGGAGGTGACAAAGAGCTCGTCGTAAATGGTTACGTCGATTCAAGCTTTGACACTGATCTGGATGACTTTAAGTCACAAACCGGATATGTATTTTTGTTGAATGGTGGAGCTGTCAGTTGGTGCAGTTCCAAGCAAAGCGTCGTGTTGGGATCTATGTGTGAAGCGGAGTACATAGCTGCTTCGGAAGCAGCAAATGAAGGAGTCTGGATGAAGGAGTGCATATCCGATCTAGGTGTAATACCTAGTGCATCGGGTCCAATGAAAATCTTTTGTGACAACACTATAGCAATAGCCTTGGCGAAGGAATCCAGGTTTCACAAGAGAACCAAGCACATCAAGAGTCGCTTCAATTCCATCCGCGATCAAGTCAAGGAGGGGGACATAGAAATTTGCAAGATACATACGGATCTGAATGTCGCAGACCCGTTAACTAAGACTCTTCCATGTGCAAAACAGGATCAGCATCAAGACTCCATGGGTGTTAGAATCATTACTATGTAATCTAGATTATTGACTCTAGTTCAAGTGGGAGACTGAAGGAAATATGCCCTAGAGGCAATAATAAAGTTGTTATTTGTATTTCCTTATATCATGATAAATGTATATTATTCATGATAGAATTGTATTAACCGGAAACTTAGTATATGTGTGAATACATAGACAAAACAGAGTGTCCCTAGTATGCCTCTACTAGACTAGCTCATTGATCAAAGATGGTTATGTTTCCTAGCCATAGACATGAGTTATCATTTGATCAACGGGATCACATCATTAGGAGAATGATGTGATGGACAAGACCCATTCGTTAGCTTAGCAACTTGATCATTTAGTTTTACTGCTATTGCTTTCTTCATGACTTATACATGTTCCTATGACTATGAGATTATGCAACTCCCGAATACCGGAGGAACACCTTGTGTGCTATCAAACATCACAACATAACTGGGTGATTATAAAGATGCTCTACAGGTGTCTCCGAAGGTGTTTGTGGTGTTGGCATAGATCGACAATAGAATTTGTCACTCCGAGTGTCGGAGAGGTATCTCTGGGCCTTCTCGGTAATACACATCATAATAAGCCTTGCAAGCAAATGACTAATGAGTTAGTCACGAGATGATGTATTACGGAACGAGTAAAGAGACTTGTCGGTAACGAGATTGAACTAGGTATGATGATACCGACGATCGAATCTCAGGCAAGTAACATACCGATGACAAAGGGAACAACGTATGTTGTTATACGGTTTGACCGATAAAGATCTTCGTAGAATATGTAGGAGCCAATATGAGCATCCAGGTTCCGCTATTGGTTATTGACCGGAGATGAGTCTCGGTCATGTCTACATAGTTCTCGAACCCGTAGGGTCCGCACGCTTAACGTTCGATAACGATTGGTATTATGAGTTTATGTGTTTTAATGTACCGAAGGTAGTTCGGAGTCCTGGATGTGATCACGGACATGACGAGGAGTCTCGGAATGTCTGAGACATAAAGATTCATATATTAGAAGGTTATATTCGGACACCGAATGAGTTCCGGGGGTTATCGGATAAATACAGGAGTACCGGGAGGTTACCGGAACCCCCCGGGGGATTAACGGGCCTACATGGGCCTTAGTGGAAATAGAGGGCACCAAGGCGAGTGTGGGACAGCCCCCCCAAGGCCCAAGCCGAATCGGTTTAGGGCAAGCGGGGCCAGCCCCCTCTTTCCTTCTCCTCCTCTCCCTTCCTTCCCCTCTCCTACTCCTAATAGGAAAGGAGGAGTCCTACTCCTAGTGGGAGTAGGACTCCCCTCATGGCGCGCCCCCTAGGCCGGCCGCCTCCTCCTCCCCTCCCTCCTTTATATACGTGGGGAGGGGGCACCCCATAGACACACAAGTTGATTTTAGCCATGTGCGGTGCCCCCCTCCACAGATACACATCTCGGTCATATCGTTGCAGTGCTTAGGCGAAGCCCTGCGCCGGTAGCTTCATCATCACCGTCACCAGGCCGTCCTGCTGACGAAACTCTCCCGTGACGCTCAACTGGATCAAGAGCTCGTGGGACGTCATCGAGCTGAACGTGTGCTGAACACGGAGGTGTCGTACGTTCGGTGCTTGGATTGGTTGGATCACGAAGACGTTCGACTACATCAACCGCGTCACTAGACGCTTCCGCTTTCGGTCTACGAGGGTACGTAGACACGCTCTCCCCGCTCGTAGCTATGCTTCTCCTAGATAGATCTTGCGTGATCGTACGAAATTTTTTGAAATACTGCGTTCTCCAACACGGTGGAGGCCGGGGAACGGTTGTGCGTGCAGCTCGGTCGCGCGCCCGTACCAGGGTCACGTCCAGGAGCTAGCGCGGGAGCTCATCGCCGCATGCAGCAGATAGGAGAGCACCTAGACATGATAGAGATGGACGGATCATAGGCGGGCCGCTGTCGTCGCGTCTCAAACCTACCGCCTCGCATTGGCTTCGGTTTGCGGAGATACTCTGGTTCTGCCATGCATCACGAGGATTATGGCGGTGGTGGTCATCTCCTCCATTGGAGGTGGTCAGATCTCGAGATCTGTCATCTAGTCTCGGCTGCGAGTCGGGGAGACATAGTTACCGGTGAAAACCTAGACGACGGTCGGCGACGACGGCGTTCTTCAACATTACCTTGATGAAGGCATCGTCGTGTAATTATTGTCGACCCACTCGTGTTGATCGGGGGAAAACCCTAGGATCTGGTCTTCCAGATCGGATGATGACGACACTGTGGTGTCATTTGTCTCTTGGGAGCATTGTTTGTGGAGCAGTGTTGGAAGACAGATGCGGGAGATGGAGCGGCTTTGTCTTGCACGGAGCTTCGGTGGAGATGTCAAGTTTTGCATGGCCGAGAGGCGCTACGCTATGCCATGCATGTTCGGCAGGTGCTATGCACGACAGATCTTTCAGGAACTTCAAGTTATGTCGGCTGGTGGTTCTTAGCGGCATGGTGTTGCGGTGTACCCGCGACGACCGTGACGTGTTGTGTAGAAAGGTGCTGTCGTTGGGCGTCGTGGTGGCATCGATGGATGGTCGGACCGGCAAGGATGATGCGGACATGCATGTAAAACGAAACGAGGTTAATTAGTTTCTTGCCCGAGCAAGATTGCCGTGGTTGTAACCATAGAAAATGATTTCGTCGAAATTTCCGAAATTTCACGAAATTTCGATCGTTTCGAGGCTCGTCGAAAGTTTTACGTTACGGTCAAATTATTGCGTGATTTTGGCCTGGCCCAAAAGGCCCCAAATAACTCATACGGCCCACCCCTGTTTCTATTTTACCCTAGCCACACTGTTACGCTCCCCCACTTCTCATTTACCCTAGCCGCACACGATTTGCCATAGTCGCTGGCGGCGCCTCCCTTCCTCCGGCGCCCTCATGGCTCCGTCGCGTTCTCCGCGAGTTCGCGACCGGGTGTTGACGCTCAAAAGTGGCACAATCGTAAAAGTTGCTTTAATCTATGTCAAGATTACTTTAAACTTTTGATTGGAAGTCACCATGAGATGGCTTTCTTTGAGAAGATCAAGATGGATATGAAAGTGGTCTAAAACGGAGTCCGGATGCAAAAGTTATGACAAGTTCAGAGATGCTCATGATGACATCAGATTAAAGAATGGCTTGAAACCCAATTAAGACGAATTCAAATGGAAAAAGTTTCAACATGAAAGTTGTGCGTCTCGTCGAAACGGTCGATTTTGATATAAAAATCGTCCCAATCCGAGTTCGTATGCAAAAGTTACAGCTATCCGAACACAGCCCTGTCACAGAGCCATAAGTGGCGCGCCCCACCAGCCACGTGTCTGATGGGTAGCGCGAATAACAGCCTGTATTGCGTGACCGTTTTGGCCTAGAAGACGGCTTCAAATCGAAAAACGTTCAACATGAAAGTTGTTCGTCTCGTCGAAACGGTCAAGATTTCTTTTGGGCTCTTTTCCATCCGAGGTCATTTACCACCTCAAAATTTATCCGTAAGGTACAGCCAGTTTAAACCGAACAGTTTTGGAAAGTTCAGACAAAACCAATCCAAATTTGGCTAGGGTTTTGGACGTGAATCCAAGCCTTTTCCTTGCACGGGGAGTCCAGCCGCCTCTTATATACCTAAGGGGTGACGGCCGATTGAACAACACACAATCGAACAATTCATCTACCACTTTTTATCTTTTATCTTTTCTCCTTAACCCTAGTTCTTCTTCTTCCTCGTTCTTCGTTCGTTCTTCTTGTTGCAGGGCGGCGAACCTCGAGGCTCTAGGGGCGATCAGGTCGACCTAGGGCAGCCCATAGCCGCCGCGCGCCCTGACGGGGTCCCTCCCGGGCGTGTGGGGTTTCGGGTCTACAAAAGCGCCCGCCAGATTGTCTTGAGTACCGCGCTTCCGGCGGGTCTCCTTCGACGTGAGCTGCGGTGCATCACCCCCGGCGTCGAGGGTACACGGTGACGTGTTCGTGTGCGAACACACTTTTTGGCGACTCCGCTGGGGACGAAGCTTTGAACGGTCTCCGGCCCGTTTTTGCTACGAAGAGATCGTCATCTAGGGTTTGCAATCTACAAAGGTAATATGAATACCCAATTCACATATGTAGATGCAAATAATGCATATTTTGTTGCTAGATCATCTAATGAGCATAATGTATCGGCTAGCCCTAGCTTTATCAATCATGCATCTAATTATGTGCAAGGGCCGATGCAACAAAATCTCCATGATTCTACTTCATATAATTTTAGCAACATGCAACATATGTATTCCAATTCCCATGTATCGGCAACCCCACAAATCCATATGCCGATGAACAACATGATGAGTTCGGTTAATCAAGTTGAAACACCCCATGTAGGATCTTTCAATGGCATGCAACATAGTGTTTCATCTTTTTATTCACCGGCAACTAATTTGCAACATGTTAATCCAAACATGCTGGTGGATAGGGGAATTGGCCATGCTACTACTAGTTATTCGGCCAATTACCCTCAAACATCATATGCTACACCTCATGCTACTTGTTTTTTGGCACCATACGCAACTGTTGATGTCCATAATTCGGCTCCGTACCTTAATGGTCATGGCCGAATAAGTGAAACTTCTGCAGGAGCACAAATGCCTTCACCTACTATCGTGGCATATCATGTCCTCCCTACACAATTACAGAATTTCGGCAACATCTCATTGCCGAAAGAGTCTAAAAGCATTGGGGGGCAACCATATCCAGACTGGGTAATTGAGAACAAGCTTACATTCTCTTGGGATTTGTGCAACTCTATTCGCCAGGAACTAATAGAAGGCGGGAAGCCTCATGATTTTGCTGCTGCAAAAGCTAGAGTTGTGCAAATGATGCAGTTGCCCAGTGTTGTACCATCCAGTGTACCACCTAAACAATCGCAAAGTTTCGGCACCTCATTGCCGAAAGAGTCTCAAAGTATTGGGGGGCAATCTCATGACGAGTGGATGGAAATTGAGATGAAAAAGTTTAAAGCTCGCCAAGCTGAGATGTGGGCTAAAATTAGACGAGAGCGAGAAGCCTTGCAAATTCAAAAAGATAAAGTTGTTGATTCAGGTAACAAAGAAAATTCGGTTATTAGAAAAGCCGGATCAAGTAGTATATATTCTGAGTCCATCAAAACCAAAGAGGCAAACATTATTGAGAAAGGGCATGGAAAGCATAGCAAAACAGTCATACTTGATTTTTCCGAAGTCAATGGAACCTACTTCCTGCCTTATGAGTTCCGTGCCATAGAAATTGACAAGCCTCAAGGACAAGAACAAGTAGCCGAACAAAGTTCGGCTGACATGGATATTCAAAGCAATGATGCACAGAATCAAGAAAAATATGATGAAAGGGTGTTGGGGAGCCATCCAAATCCGGAGCAAGATGTTCTTCAAGTGACATCACCATCATGTTCTCCCAACATATTTGAAGAGGTATGCATAGAGAGTAATTTACCTATTTTCAGATTTGGTCGCGACTTCATTATTGATGCATCTATAAGAAATATTCTCATAAGTAATTTTGAAAGACCAATGAAGAAGGGTAATTTACTTGTTAGCAATAAACTTGTTATGGAACATATCGGTCAACCCATTATGCCATTTATAAAGACCGATATTGACTTATTGTTACAGCCAAAGCTTTCCCCGTTGCTTTATGTAAAGTTCATATCTAGTTGGGTAGCTTTGCTTATTTCGTACTTGGCTTGCACTTGGTCTCAACAGAGACATGTATGTTCTAAATATCTTCGTTTCAGAAATTTAAAGCCAAGGTTAAATTCTATTGAGAAAACTGATGCTAATATAATATCTTATCCAAAGACATCGGAGATAGAGTGGAAAACACAATGCATAGCCGAATGGGCAGATTACAAATCTGAACCATTCGTTTGCTTATCTCCAAAGCCGTTCAAACAGCAAGATCGGCTAGAAAACAAGAAGTATACCTTCAATTCAAGCATGTGTGATCAAATATTTGATTTGTTGCTGAAAAATAATTATATTACAATTCTTTATCACCATGTTAAGCCATCAATCCAAGGACGAATGTATTGTAAGTTGCATGATTCATCCAAGCATAATTTTGAGGATTGCAACATGTTTCGTCAAATAGTTAAATCGGCCATTGAAAAAGGACGATTGAAGTTTGTTGAAACACCAAGAGATGACCAGTCTATTCTGATTGGTCCCGATGGCAAAAAGTTTTTGCATCGGCTGCTTCAAGCCGATCCATTTAAAGAGAATGTAAAAGCTGCAGGTGATGGGATCAAGCTTTCAAGTAAAGAAGTTGTTGAAGAGCATAACGAGCATAATATTGAGGGCGAGAGTTCCATCGAAGCTACAATGAAGACGCCAAGGACTGGGGGGCAGCAAAAAATCCAATGATCGATGAAAGCAAACCAAAAGAAAACAAAGGCCGGAATAAGTGCAAGTGTAAGAGATCAAAAATCACCTTCGCTGAACTATTGGATAAATATCAAAAGAAGAGTGAAGAGAAGAATGCTTATCGGCCAAATCATGCAAAGAAACCAAGATCACCCCCAAGGCGCAAGTATGAGGATCGGTATTGGCAAAGTGACAATTTTTATGCAACATATTCATATCCTTATTTTGGGCCGCCAATGCCAATGCCGTGGATGCCTCCCTATGCTCAAGTAGATCCATATCCATCATGGGACGGGTATGATACAAGGGCGCATTCTCCATCTTATTTTAGACCATCTCACCAATATTATGCAGCTCCGAGAAGATCAACATTTGAACAATCACATGTTAAAGACCGTTTCAATCATAAGGAATCGGTCCGGAGCTCAAGGAAGAAGAAAGAGGTGGTCAAGCAAGTTTACCGTGTTAAAAGAGATGGTCGTAAGAGTGCAAATTCAGATTTGATCTCAAATGAAAAAGAGCCAATTAAAGTGTTGACATTGGCTACTAAAGGCAATGAGATGAAGCAACCAATTATTGAGAGTCAAAGTGCCAATCTGAAGAAAAGAAGTTGAGAGTGCACAAGGCCAAAAAAGGATTGCCATTGGCCAAGACAAAATCGCAGCCGGGGTGCCCACTCGGCTTATCATATTGGCAAAAGAAGAAATTACAAAAACTTAGTGCACAAGAACTTGAAGAAAGAAACATGGCATGGGTTCCCAAAGGAAGTGCTCAAAATAAGAATTGTGTGCAAGCTTCCATTACAAGAAGTGCGGCAAAGGTGAAGAAGGAAAAGAGTGAAAACTATGAAGGACGAAGCCGAAGGTTTCAGCATCTTCGGTCTACACATTATCCATATTCTTCAACCATGCCATTAACGCCCATGTCATGGAATTCGTCATCAGGTATGATTGGTAACCCTCAATGGGCTTATTTTAATCCATGGATGCCATATAATTTCTTACATCATGAAAGGGTATTACCAAGTCACTATACATTTGATTAGCTACAAGTTTGTTGCTGATCCAAAGGGCCGAAATACTTAGTTTGTCATTTCATTTGTTTGTTTCGGCTATATGTGCTTTGAATGAAGTTTACATGGTAATGGTCGATATTTATCTATCGTCCTAAGAATATGTCATTGCATGGCCGGTGTAGTATTCTAGCATCGTCCTTAGTTCGAATGGAGAGCGAGACAAGGTATGTACTCATGAAAATTCATATGTATGCCTATATTATGATTGAATGGAGCTGAGACATCATTGAATATATGTTGCATAGACCAATTCATAGTTGCAGAATTGGCTAGTGGGCTTATACTTTGTTTGGATATGATTTGGCTTATGCATCTTTGAGATCTATAAGAGGCCAAAGCATAGTTGATTTTATTACTGAACATCGGATTAATGACATGCATAATTTTGATGTTAGCCTTGTCTCTCTAGTACTATGGAGATTATGTTTTGATGGTTCAGTTCGTAGCAATGGCCAAAGTGTTGGTGTTGTTTATATATCTCCTTGTGGTACTATTTTTAAAGCCTCATGTTGCTTAGAATATTTTTATGCACGATTAATCAAAGCCGAATATGCATTGTTATTCGGGTTGACTCTTTTACTTGCTATAGGTGCTATACATATTGAGGCTTTTGGTGATTCGTTATAAGTAGTGCAACAAATATCCAAGGGTTATCAATGTTTTGACGAATCGTTTATAGTTTATCTTGGGGTATGTCTAGATGCAAAATTTACCTTGGGTTGCATTAAGATTGTTCTTATATTTAGACATGACAATTCAAATGAGTTGGCACAGCAAGCATCCGGCTACTACGTTAATCGTGGTGTATTGCATTTCTCTCAATAGCCGATGCTTCGTCTCGTCAACATAGGTAAGGCCGAACCGAAGTTCACAGCTTCGGCCACTAATGAATTTTGATGCAGGTGATAGTAAGGATTGGAGAGAGTTTATTGTTGATTATGTACAAAATCCTAGCAAAAGGGGGAACAATATGGTTCGGAGGATGACCTTGAGATACATATTTATGGAACTTTATCATCAGATTGTTAACGAAGTTGAGAAGGTTTCGCCCAAGTTTGCATCAAGGGTTCAAGAACAATAATGGCCGATATATAATTATCGTCCTAAGCATATAAATGGCCGATGGGGTGTTGACATCGTCCTTAGAACCAACATGGTACAAATTATTTTTCGGCACGCTTGCTTTGCCGAAAAACAGAGGGGCATGTGTTGACGCTCAAAAGTGGCACAATCGTAAAAGTTGTTTTAATCTATGTCAAGATTACTTTAAACTTTTGATTGGAAGTCACCATGAGATGGCTTTCTTTGAGAAGATCAAGATGGATATGAAAGTGGTCTAAAACGGAGTCCGGATGCAAAAGTTATGACAAGTTCAGAGATGCTCATGATGACATCAGATTAAAGAATGGCTTGAAACCCAATTACTCCCTCCATTTTTGTATACAAGGCCACTATGGAAAATACATTTTGCATCAATACAAGGCCACCAACAGTAATCGAGGCAAATATTAATGATATTTCCTCGTACTACTAACCCATGGCTTAATTACTAGCATGCATGTAGTGGATGATAATGACACACTCACCCACTTCCTCTCTCATGACCACTCAGTTTCCTCTAATGTGCATGCACCCTATTAATTAACCCGATAAACGAGAAAATAAATTGGCTTGTAAAGCCCATATTAATTTCTATCTTGGTACCTGTAATTTGAGTTTGTGGCCTTGTATACAAAAATGGAGGGAGTAAGACGAATTCAAATGGAAAAAGTTTCAACATGAAAGTTGTGCGTCTCGTCGAAACGGTCGATTTTGATATAAAAATCGTCCCAATCCGAGTTCGTATGCAAAAGTTACAGCTATCCGAACACAGCCCTGTCACAGAGCCATAAGTGGCGCGCCCCACCAGCCACGTGTCTGATGGGTAGCGCGAATAACAGCCTGTATTGCGTGACCGTTTTGGCCTAGAAGATGGCTTCAAATCGAAAAACGTTCAACATGAAAGTTGTTCGTCTCGTCGAAACGGTCAAGATTTCTTTTGGGCTCTTTTCCATCCGAGGTCATTTACCACCTCAAAATTTATCCGCAAGGTACAGCCAGTTTAAACCGAACAGTTTTGGAAAGTTCGGACAAAACCAATCCGAATTTGGCTAGGGTTTTGGACGTGAATCCAAGCCTTTTCCTTGCACGGGGAGTCCAGCCGCCTCTTATATACCTAAGGGGTGACGGCCGATTGAACAACACACAATCGAACAATTCATCTACCACTTTTTATCTTTTATCTTTTCTCCTTAACCCTAGTTCTTCTTCTTTCTCGTTCTTCGTTCGTTCTTCTTGTTGCAGGGCGGCGAACCTCGAGGCTCTAGGGGCGATCAGGTCGACCTAGGGCAGCCCATAGCCGCCGCGCGCCCTGACGGGGTCCCTCCCGAGCGTGTGGGGTTTCGGGTCTACATAAGCGCCCGCCGGATTGTCTTGCGTACCGCGCTTCCGGCGGGTCTCCTTCGATGTGAGCTGCAGTGCATCACCCCCAGCGTCGAGGGTACACGGTGACGTGTTCGTGTGCGAACACCGGGCTGCGGCCAGTGGACTGGACCTACCTCCATGAGCATTATTAATTTTATGGTATATTGTAATGAGAAAATGCTTTTCCACAAGTCTGTCAATGCATCCGGAAAAATTCAGAATGCAGGTAATGAGGAAACTCACACCATTATACCATAACAATTGTTCATTACTTCAGTCACACGATCACTAATTTATATTGCTTGTCTTTGCATGTAGATTTTCTTTATCTGGAGATTAAGAAGGTGATTGTCGATGAGATTGGTCATGAGGTGGTTATGCAAATAGTCACTGACAATGGATCTAATTATAAGAAGGCATGTACACTTCTCATTGCAGAGTATCCTCATATCTATTGGCAACCGTGTGCTGCTCACACTATAAATCTAATGTTAAAAGACATTGCTAAATTTCCGAATGTTGCTAAGGTAGTCAAGAGTGCTAAGAAGATATGTAGGTTTCTACACAGCCATAACAGATTGCATGAGGAGATGAGGGCCAAAGTTGGTGGGGAGTTGATCCGGCCAAATGCAACCCGCTTTGGAACAGTCTTTATTTTCCTTCAGAGCTTTTTTGATAAGAAAGATAAGTTCCGAGAGTGGATGGTGTCAGCATCATGGAAGAACAGCGAGTGGAGTAGTGAGCCACGATTTGATTATGTGGAAAATTGCATAACAAGTAGCCAATGGTGGTCTAATCTTAAGGGGGTCATTGATGTAGTGGAACCACTATATAAGGTGCTACGGTATGCTGATCAACAAAAACATGGCACTGTTGCTGGTTTCCAATTGAGGATGACACATGCTTTACATTTAATGGAAGATTATCTTGGTCCGGGGACAGAGGAATTTAATAAATATATGAGCAAGGTGATTCCTAGGGTTCAATATCTTTACACAGACACACTGATGGAAGCAGGTAATGAATGATACCTTTGCTGGTATTCAATATTTTGTAGTTTGTACTGCACAATAGCTAATCGACATGGATTATAACACATTTACTTCCTTGTTGTGTCTGTAGCTGCCGTTCTTGACCCTGAAGGCCACTACAAATTTAAGTCTAGTCAAGCTGTGAATGCAGCCGATAAGTTAAAGCGTGTGATAGCACAATTGGCGGATTCTAGTGAAGAAGCAATGGTTGCAATGAAACAGTTTCTTGGACTTTCGTGCTAATAAAGGAACTTTTAATGGAACAATGGCTCGCCTTGCAGCATCGAACACTAGTGCAGGTAAGTAGTCAAACCAAGATTCTTTAGTATTGTTTGCTGAATATGAGATGGGCTTTGGGCCCATTTAGCAATTACAGAAAAATCCCTAAGGGCCCATGCTGCCTAGCAAGTGGTGGGAGTTTAGTCCCATATTGCTAGTTGAGAGAGATGTACACCAACTTATAAGGTGAGACATTCTCCCACTAGTATGAGTTGGTGTAAAGGAAGGAGAGGTGTTCCACACGCGCGCTCCTCCTCCTCCGCCGCCCGCTCGTCTCGACGCGCCGCGGGTTGCGGGTTGCGGGTTGCGGGAATCTCGCCGAGCCGATGTGTTATTTTTGTCACGCAGGATTGGAATTTGAACAGTCAACTGAAAATGATCAATGGAGAATGAATACGAGCTGAAACGTTTCGTCTTAAGTATGGCCGTTACCAGAATTCATTGTGAGAATGAATACGAGCTGAAACGTTTCGTCTTAAGTACGGCCGTTACCAGAATTCATTGTGATTCATTATGTGCGTTTATGCTGGACCGTTTGTCTCCTCCTCTGCGCCTATATAAGAGAGGTCGCTCCTCTCCAGAGAACAACACAGATCACATCTGCTCTGCCACCACCACCTCTGTCGTTCCTCTCGCTGCTGCTGTCGCCGGTGACTCCATCCCGTCTTCCGCGTACACGGCCGACGGGAGAGCAGGCCTCCGAAACCCGCCTCTCCAGATCCTGTACGGGAGAGGGGCGATTAGGTTTTTGGGGAGCGTCTTCTACGCGACTGCTCGCCTCGGTTCGACTGCTTCCTCTACGTCGACTAAACCTTCGTCCGCGTCGCCTTCGCCTTCACCATGAGCACCAGCACCGACGCTGACAAGGCTGCTGCCGACAAGGCCGCCTCCGACAAGCGCATCGCCGACGAGGCCGCCGCCTCTGCTGCTGATCCGGCCAACTGGCCTACTGGAGGGTATAACATGCTTACCCTTATCCTGATTATTTCCATGTGTGCAGTACTAGTGGTTTGCGTAGATGTTTCTACTATATGTCTAGTATGTGCGTACATCATGAATTTTCAGTATGTCATTAGCACTGTCTATATCATGTTCATGATTTATTCTTGGATTAAATTAATCGAACAATTGCTTAATTTCTCAACAATCCAAAAACCTAATATGTGTAGGCAATTTTCGATCCATGGTTTTGCTGCTGCACTGAAACTTGCCCCGTTTACGGGGACGTACTTTAAGCGTTGGTAGACCAAAACCGTCTTATGGCTCACGGCGATGAACGTGTTCTGGGTCGCCGGTGTGACTCCCACGGGAACGATTGCTCCTGAACAGGAGAAGGCGTTCAGGGAGGCCACCGTCGTCTTTGTTGGATGCGTTCTGAGCATGATCGGAGATAAGTTGGTTGATGCATATTTACATATGCGGGTTGCCAAGGACTTGTGGGAGGCGCTCGAATCTAAATTCGGCGCAACCGATGCTGGAAGCGAGATGTATATTATGGAGCAGTTCCACGATTACAAGATGGTTGAAAACCGTCCTGTATTGGAACAGGCTCATGAGATACAGTGCATCGCTAAGGAACTTGAGGTTCTGAAGTGTGTGCTGCCGGGCAAATTTGTCGCGGGATGCATCATCGCTAAGCTACCCAATTCCTGGAGGAATTTTGCTACCACTCTGAAACATCAGAGGCGTGAATTCTCAGTTGAGGATGTCATTGGCCATCTGAGTGTTGAGCAGAACTCGAGAGCAAAGGACTCGAATGGAAAAGGGAACGAAGGGACCCCTGTCGCCAACATGGTGCAGAAGAACTTCAACCCCCACAAGCCCAAGGGAAAGACTGGTGTCCAACAGAATACCGAGTTTAAGAAGAAGGGCAAGAAGCCTTTCAAGAAGGATAAGAAGAAGGGTGGCTGTTTCACTTGTGGTTCTGATGAACATTGGGCTGTCAAGTGCCCACACAAGTTCAAGAAGCCAGGACAGGACTCCAAGACTGTCAACATGATTGTGAGCAACAATGAGAGTGGGCCATCTGGGTACGGTAATTTGTTTACTGTATTTTCAGTTTGCCAGTCTACCGATTGGTGGATTGACACAGGTGCAAATATTCATGTGTGTGCTGACATTTCATTGTTTTCTTCTTATCAGGCCACAGGAAACGGGTCCGTACTGATGGGGAATGGCGCGAGTGCTTCTGTTCATGGTGTTGGCACGGTCCATCTGAAGTTTACTTCGGGAAGGATCGTGCAACTGAAGAACGTGCAGCATGTCCCCGCCATCAAGAAGAATCTCGTTAGTGGTTCCCTTCTATGTAGAGAAGGGTTTAAACTGGTATTCGAGTCTAATAAAGTAGTTGTTACGAAATATGGACTGTTTGTTGGAAAAGGTTATGAATGTGGAGGTCTATTCCGCTTTTCCCTCGCTGATTTTTGTAATAAAGTCGTGAACAATATTCATTCAAATGTTAATGAAACAGAAGTTTGGCATTCACGTCTTTGTCACATTGGTTTTGGTTGTATGACGCGGTTAGCAAAGTTAAATTTAATCCCAAGTTTCACTTTAGCCAAAGGTTCTAAGTGCCATTCGTGTGTGCAAGCAAAGCAACCTTGCAAGCCCCATAAGGCTGCGGAGGAGAAACACTTGGCGCCATTAGAACTCATACATTCTGATCTTTGTGAGATGAATGGTGTGTTGACTAAAGGTGGAAAGAGATACTTCATGACACTGATAGATGATTCTACTAGATACTGCTATGTATATCTTTTAAACACTAAAGATGAGGCTCTACACTACTTTAAAATCTATAAGGCAGAAGTTGAGAATCAACTTGAAAAGAAAATAAAACGAGTCCGGTCAGATCGTGGTGGAGAGTATTTCTCTAATGAGTTTAATTTCTTTTGTGTGGAACATGGTATTATTCATGAGAGGACGCCTCCCTACTCACCTCAGTCAAATGGGGTTGCCGAACGGAAAAACCGTACTCTAACTGATTTGGTTAACGCCATGTTAGATACATCGGGTTTATCCAAGGCATGGTGGGGGGAGGCTATATTGACATCATGTCATGTCCTGAATAAAGTTTCGACAAAAGACAATGAGATCACTCCCTATGAATAATGGGAAAAGAGAAGAACAACACTCTCATACTTACGTACTTGGGGCTGTTTGGCGAAAGTCAATGTGCCGATCCCCAAAAAGCGTAAGCTTGGACCAAAGACTGTGGATTGCGTTAATTTGGGCTACGCTAAGAATAGCGTCGGCTATAGAATTCTGGTAGTGAAATCTGAGGTACCTGACATGAAAGTCGGTACGATTATGGAGTCTAAAGATGCTACATTCTTTGAGGATATTTTTCCTATGAGAGATATGCAAAGCACTTCTAGACTGGAATCTGATGAGACTCCTGAACCTGCCATTCCGATGGAATATTATGAACAAACACATGATGAAAATCCTGAGGAGGAGGGCAAGGAAACCCTTGGTAGGGGCAAGAGACAGAGGACTGCAAAGTCCTTTGGTGATGATTTCCTTGTGTACCTTGTGGATGATACTCCCACTTCTATTTCAGAAGCTTATGCGTCTCCGGATGCTGACTACTGGAAAGAAGCGGTCCGTAGCGAGATGGACTCCATCTTGGCTAATGGGACATGGGAAATCACAGAACGTCCCTATGGCTGTAAACCATTGGGATGTAAGTGGGTGTTCAAAAAGAAGCTTAGGCCTGATGGTACGATTGAAAAATACAAGGCTAGGCTTGTGGCCAAGGGTTATTCCCAGAAAGAAGATGAGGATTTCTTCGATACTTATTCACCTGTGGCCAGACTGACCACCATTCGAGTATTACTCTCGTTGGCGGCCTCGCATGGTCTTATCGTCCAGCAGATGGATGTTAAGACAGCTTTCCTGAATGGAGAGCTAAACGAGGAAATCTACATGCAACAGCCAGATGGCTTTGTGATAGATGGTCAGGAAGGAAAAGTGTGTAGGTTGATAAAATCTTTATATGGCCTGAAAAAAGCACCTAAGCAATGGCATGATAAGTTTAATACAACACTGACATCTGTTGGCTTCATTGTTAATGAAGCTGACAAATGTGTATACTATCGCCATGGTGGGGGCGAAGGAGTTATACTGTGCTTGTATGTTGATGACATACTGATATTCGGAACCAACCTCAAAGTAATTGAGGAGGTCAAGTCGTTTCTATCTCAGAACTTTGAGATGAAAGACCTTGGTGTGGCTGATGTTATCTTGAACATCAAGCTACTGAGAGATAATGAGGGTGGGATTACACTTTTGCAATCCCATTATGTTGAGAAGGTGTTGAGTCGTTTTGGATACTCGGACTGCACACCATCTCAAACACCATATGATCCTAGCGTGTTGATTCGAAAATCCAAAGGCACGGCTATAGATCAATTGAGATACTCTCAAATCATTGGTTCACTGATGTACCTAGCTAGCGCTACGAGGCCTGACATCGCTTTTGCTGTGAGCAAACTGAGTCGGTTTGTATCAAAACCGGGTGATGTACATTGGCATGCTGTTGAAAGTGTTATGCGTTATCTAAAGGGTACTATGAACTATGGACTTCACTATACCGGATACCCGTCGGTACTTGAAGGGTATAGTGATGCGAATTGGATCTCTGATGCTGATGAGATAAAGGCCACAACTGGGTATATGTTTACTCTTGGAGGTGGCGCTGTTTCCTGGAAGTCTTGCAAGCAAACGATCTTAACGAGATCGACAATGGAAGCAGAATTAACAGCATTAGACACATCTGGTGTCGAAGCGGGATGGCTTCGAGATCTCTTGATGGACTTGCCATTGGTTGATAAACCGGTTCCGGCTATCCTTATGAACTGTGACAATCAGACCGTCATCACCAAGGTGAAGAGTTCAAAGGACAACATGAAGTCCAACAAACACATAAGAATGGGATTAAAAGCTGTCAGAAAATTGAGAAACTCCGGGGTGATAGCGTTGGAATATGTCCATACGGCTAAGAATCTGGCAGATCCCTTTACAAAAGGGCTATCACGTGTTGTGATAGATAATGCATCGAGGGAGATGGGCATGAGACCCACATGAGTTGCCATGGTGGTAACCCAACCTATGTGATCGGAGATCCCGTGAAGTAGGACCTGGGAAAACAAGCCAGTGGTGAACTGAGGAGAGTAACTATACTAACCCACTCCGCTGGAGATGCAATACTCTCAATACTGTATGGGAGGATGACTACTGTCTTAATGTGTTCTAAGGCTTATATGTATAAGCAAGATGCTATCCTACAGAGCGATCTTTGGAGGAACACACCTATATGAGCCCGACTGCTGGTGACAGTCTATGAGATTGGGGTGATCTCTAGTAAGCTCATGAACAGGCCAGGAGTGTGACTTATATGCTCCACCCGAGGGGTCAGCCTTCGGCAGCCTAGTATCAGTAAGACATGTGGTGAAACTTCTTTACGCCAAACTGACAATTCAAGGCTTAGTCCATTGTTCAGTTGTGGAGGGGTGTAGCTATTTGCTCTAGGTGGATGTTCAATCTTAACAGGTCTCCACTGAAATACTGGTATATCAAAACAGAGTTTGGAACAGAGGACAACACCATGGGCCTTTGGGATCTGGTGGGGGATTGCTGAATATGAGATGGGCTTTGGGCCCATTTAGCAATTACAGAAAAATCCCTAAGGGCCCATGCTACCTAGCAAGTGGTGGGAGTTTAGTCCCATATTGCTAGTTGAGAGAGATGTACACCAACTTATAAGGTGAGACATTCTCCCGCTAGTATGAGTTGGTGTGAAGGAAGGAGAGGTGTTCCACACGCGCGCTCCTCCTCCTCCGCCGCCCGCTCGTCTCGTCACGACGCGACGCGACGCGGGTTGCGGGAATCTCGCCGAGCCGATGTGTTCTTTTTGTCATGCAGGATTGGAATTTGAACAGTCAACTGAAAACGATCAATGGAGAATGAATACGAGCTGAAACGTTTCGTCTTAAGTACGGCCGTTACCAGAATTCATTGTGAGAATGAATACGAGCTGAAACGTTTTGTCTTAAGTACGACCGTTACCAGAATTCATTGTGATTCATTATGTGCGTTTATGCTGGACCGTTTGTCTCCTCCTCTGCGCCTATATAAGAGAGGTCGCTCCTCTCCAGAGAACAACATAGATCACATCTGCTCTGCCACCACCACCTCTGTCGTTCCTCTCGCTGCTGCTGTCGCCGGTGACTCCATCCCGTCTTCCGCGTACACGGCCGACGGGAGAGCAGGCCTCCGAAACCCCGCCTCTCCAGATCCTGTACGGGAGAGGGGCGATTAGGTTTTTGGGGAGCGTCTTCTACGCGACTGCTCGCCTCGGTTCGACTGCTTCCTCTACGTCGACTACACCTTCGTCCGCGTCGCCTTCGCCTTCACCATGAGCACCAGCACCGACGCTGACAAGGCTGCTGCCGACAAGGCCGCCTCCGACAAGCGCATCGCCGACGAGGCCGCCGCCTCTGCTGCTGATCCGGCCAACTGGCCTACTGGAGGGTATAACATGCTTACCCTTATCCTGATTATTTCCATGTGTGCAGTACTAGTGGTTTGCGTAGATGTTTCTACTATATGTCTAGTATGTGCGTACATCATGAATTTTCAGTATGTCATTAGCACTGTCTATATCATGTTCATGATTTATTCTTGGATTAAATTAATCGAACAATTGCTTAATTTCTCAACAATCCAAAAACCTAATATGTGTAGGCAATTTTCGATCCATGGTTTTGCTGCTGCACTGAAACCTGCCCCGTTTACGGGGACGTACTTTAAGCGTTGGTAGACCAAAACCGTCTTATGGCTCACGGCGATGAATGTGTTCTGGGTCGCCGGTGTGACTCCCACGGGAACGATTGCTCCTGAACAGGAGAAGGCGTTCAGGGAGGCCACCGTCGTCTTTGTTGGATGCGTTCTGAGCGTGATCGGAGATAAGTTGGTTGATGCATATTTACATATGCGGGTTGCCAAGGACTTGTGGGAGGCGCTCGAATCTAAATTCGGCGCAACCGATGCTGGAAGCGAGATGTATATTATGGAGCAGTTCCACGATTACAAGATGGTTGAAAACCGTCCTGTATAGGAACAGGCTCATGAGATACAGTGCATCGCTAAGGAACTTGAGGTTCTGAAGTGTGTGCTGCCGGGCAAATTTGTCGCGGGATGCATCATCGCTAAGCTACCCAATTCCTGGAGGAATTTTGCTACCACTCTGAAACATCAGAGGCGTGAATTCTCAGTTGAGGATGTCATTGGCCATCTGAGTGTTGAGCAGAACTCGAGAGCAAAGGACTCGAATGGAAAAGGGAACGAAGGGACCTCTGTCGCCAACATGGTGCAGAAGAACTTCAACCCCCACAAGCCCAAGGGAAAGACTGGTGTCCAACAGAATACCGAGTTTAAGAAGAAGGGCAAGAAGCCTTTCAAGAAGGATAAGAAGAAGGGTGGATGTTTCACTTGTGGTTCTGATGAACATTGGGCTGTCAAGTGCCCACACAAGTTCAAGAAGCCAGGACAGGACTCCAAGACTGTCAACATGATTGTGAGCAACAATGAGAGTGGGCCATCTGGGTACGGTAATTTGTTTACTGTATTTTCAGTTTGCCAGTCTACCGATTGGTGGATTGACACAGGTGCAAATATTCATGTGTTTGCTAACATTTCATTGTTTTCTTCTTATCAAGCCACAGGAAACGGGTCCGTACTGATGGGGAATGGCGCGAGTGCTTCTGTTCATGGTGTTGGCACGGTCCATCTGAAGTTTACTTCGGGAAGGATCGTGCAACTGAAGAACGTGCAGCATGTCCCCGCCATCAAGAAGAATCTCGTTAGTGGTTCCCTTCTATGTAGAGAAGGGTTTAAGCTGGTATTCGAGTCTAATAAAGTAGTTGTTACGAAATATGGACTGTTTGTTGGAAAAGGTTATGAATGTGGAGGTCTATTCCGCTTTTCCCTCGCTGATTTTTGTAATAAAGTCGTGAACAATATTCATTCAAATGTTAATGAAACAGAAGTTTGGCATTCACGTCTTTGTCACATTGGTTTTGGTTGTATGACGCGGTTAGCAAAGTTAAATTTAATCCCAAGTTTCACTTTAGCCAAAGGTTCTAAGTGCCATTCGTGTGTGCAAGCAAAGCAACCTCGCAAGCCCCATAAGGCTGCGGAGGAGAAACACTTGGCGCCATTAGAACTCATACATTCTGATCTTTGTGAGATGAATGGTGTGTTGACTAAAGGTGGAAAGAGATACTTCATGACACTGATAGATGATTCTACTAGATACTGCTATGTATATCTTTTAAACACTAAAGATGAGGCTCTACACTACTTTAAAATCTATAAGGCAGAAGTTGAGAATCAACTTGAAAAGAAAATAAAACGAGTCCGGTCAGATCGTGGTGGAGAGTATTTCTCTAATGAGTTTAATTTCTTTTGTGTGGAACATGGTATTATTCATGAGAGGACGCCTCCCTACTCACCTCAGTCAAATGGGGTTGCCGAACGGAAAAACCGTACTCTAACTGATTTGGTTAACGCCATGTTAGATACATCGGGTTTATCCAAGGCATGGTGGGGGGAGGCTATATTGACATCATGTCATGTCCTGAATAAAGTTCCGACAAAAGACAATGAGATCACTCCCTATGAACAATGGGAAAAGAGAAGAACAACACTCTCATACTTACGTACTTGGGGCTGTTTGGCGAAAGCCAATGTGCCGATCCCCAAAAAGTGTAAGCTTGGACCAAAGACTGTGGATTGCGTTAATTTGGGCTACGCTAAGAATAGAGTCGGCTATAGATTTCTGGTAGTGAAATCTGAGGTACCTGACATGAAAGTCGGTACGATTATGGAGTCTAAAGATGCTACATTCTTTGAGGATATTTTTCCTATGAGAGATATGCAAAGCACTTCTAGACTGGAATCTGATGAGACTCCTGAACCTGCCATTCTGATGGAATATTATGAACAAACACATGATGAAAATCCTGAGGAGGAGGACAAAGAAACCCTTGGTAGGGGCAAGAGACAGAGGACTGCAAAGTCCTTTGGTGATGATTTCCTTGTGTACCTTGTGGATGATACTCCCACTTCTATTTCAGAAGCTTATGCGTCTCCGGATGCTGACTACTGGAAAGAAGCGGTCCGTAGCGAGATGGACTCCATCTTGGCTAATGGGACATGGGAAATCACATAACGTCCCTATGGCTGTAAACCATTGGGATGTAAGTGGGTGTTCAAAAAGAAGCTTATGCCTGATGGTACGATTGAAAAATACAAGGCTAGGCTTGTGGCCAAGGGTTATTCCCAGAAAGAAGATGAGGATTTCTTCGATACTTATTCACCTGTGGCCAGACTGACCACCATTCGAGTATTACTCTCGTTGGCGGCCTCGCATGGTCTTCTCGTCCACCAGATGGATGTTAAGACAGCTTTCCTGAATGGAGAGCTAAACGAGGAAATCTACATGCAACAGCCAGATGGCTTTGTGATAGATGGTCAGGAAGGAAAAGTGTGTAGGTTGATAAAATCTTTATATGGCCTGAAACAAGCACCTAAGCAATGGCATGATAAGTTTAATACAACACTGACATCTGTTGGCTTCGTTGTTAATGAAGCTGACAAATGTGTATACTATCGCCATGGTGGGGGCGAAGGAGTTATACTGTGCTTGTATGTTGATGACATACTGATATTCGGAACCAACCTCAAAGTAATTGAGGAGGTCAAGTCGTTTCTATCTCAGAACTTTGAGATGAAAGACCTTGGTGTGGCTGATGTTATCTTGAACATCAAGCTACTGAGAGATAATGAGGGTGGGATTACACTTTTGCAATCCCATTATGTTGAGAAGGTGTTGAGTCGTTTTGGATACTCGGACTGCACACCATCTCAAACACCATATGATCCTAGCGTGTTGATTCGAAAATCCAAAGGCACGGCTATAGATCAATTGAGATACTCTCAAATCATTGGTTCACTGATGTACCTAGCTAGCGCTACGAGGCCTAACATCGCTTTTGCTGTGAGCAAACTGAGTCGGTTTGTATCAAAACCGGGTGATGTACATTGGCATGCTGTTGAAAGAGTTATGCGTTATCTAAAGGGTACTATGAACTATGGACTTCAATATACCGGATACCCGTCGGTACTTGAAGGGTATAGTGATGCGAATTGGATCTCTGATGCTGATGAGATGAAGGCCACAACTGGGTATATGTTTACTCTTGGAGGTGGCGCTGTTTCCTGGAAGTCTTGCAAGCAAACGATCTTAACGAGATCGACAATGGAAGCAGAATTATCAGCATTAGACACATCTGGTGTCGAAGCGGGATGGCTTCGAGATCTCTTGATGGACTTGCCATTGGTTGATAAACCGGTTCCGGCTATCCTTATGAACTGTGACAATCAGACCGTCATCACCAAGGTGAAGAGTTCAAAGGACAACATGAAGTCCAACAAACACATAAGAATGAGATTAAAAGCTGTCAGAAAATTGAGAAACTCCGGGGTGATAGCGTTGGAATATGTCCATACGGCTAAGAATCTGGCAGATCCCTTTACAAAAGGGCTATCACGTGTTGTGATAGATAATGCATCGAGGGAGATGGGCATGAGACCCACATGAGTTGCCATGGTGGTAACCCAACCTATGTGATCGGAGATCCCGTGAAGTAGGACCTGGGAAAACAAGCCAGTGGTGAACTGAGGAGAGTAACTATACTAACCCACTCCGCTGAAGATGCAATACTCTCAATACTGTATGGGAGGATGACTACTGTCTTAATGTGTTCTAAGGCTTATATGTATAAGCAAGATGCTATCCTACAGAGCGATCTTTGGAGGAACACACCTATATGAGCCCGACTGCTGGTCACAGTCTATGAGATTGGGGTGATCTCTAGTAAGCTCATGAACAGGCTAGGAGTGTGACTTATATGCTCCACCCGAGGGGTCAGCCTTCGGCAGCCTAGTATCAGTAAGACATGTGGTGAAACTTCTTTACGCCAAACTGACAATTCAAGGCTTAGTCCATTGTTCAGTTGTGGAGGGGTGTAGCTATTTGCTCTAGGTGGATGTTCAATCTTAACAGGTCTCCACTGAAATACTGGTATATCAAAACAGAGTTTAGAACAGAGGACAACACCATGGGCCTTTGGGATCTGGTGGGGGATTGCTGAATATGAGATGGGCTTTGGGCCCATTTAGCAATTACAGAAAAATCCCTAAGGGCCCATGCTGCCTAGCAAGTGGTGGGAGTTTAGTCCCATATTGCTAGTTTGAGAGAGATGTACACCAACTTATAAGGTGAGACATTCTCCCACTAGTATGAGTTGGTGTGAAAGAAGGAGAGGTGTTCCACACGCGCGCTCCTCCTCCGCCGCCGCCCGCTCGTCTCGTCACGACGCGACGCGACGCGACGCGGGTTGCGGGAATCTCGCCGAGCCGATGTGTTCTTTTTGTCACGCAGGATTGGAATTTGAACAGTCAACTGAAAACGATCAATGGAGAATGAATACGAGCTGAAACGTTTCGTCTTAAGTACGGCCGTTACCAGAATTCATTGTGAGAATGAATACGAGCTGAAACGTTTCGTCTTAAGTACGGCCGTTACCAGAATTCATTGTGATTCATTATGTGCGTTTATGCTGGACCCTGGACCGTTTGTCTCCTCCTCTGCGCCTATATAAGAGAGGTCGCTCCTCTCCAGAGAACAACACAGATCACATCTGCTCTGCCACCACCACCTTTGTCGTTCCTCTCGCTGCTGCTGTCGCCGGTGACTCCATCCCGTCTTCCGCGTACATGGCCGACGGGAGAGCAGGCCTCCGAAACCCCGCCTCTCCAGATCCTGTACGGGAGAGGGGCGATTAGGTTTTTGGGGAGCGTCTTCTACGCGACTGCTCGCCTCGGTTCGACTGCTTCCTCTACGTCGACTACACCTTCCTCCGCGTCGCCTTCGCCTTCACCATGAGCACCAGCACCGACGCTGACAAGGCTGCTGCCGACAAGGCCGCCTCCGACAAGCGCATCGCCGACGAGGCCGCCGCCTCTGCTGCTGATCCGGCCAACTGGCCTACTGGAGGGTATAACATGCTTACCCTTATCCTGATTATTTCCATGTGTGCAGTACTAGTGGTTTGCGTAGATGTTTCTACTATATGTCTAGTATGTGCGTACATCATGAATTTTCAGTATGTCATTAGCACTGTCTATATCATGTTCATGATTTATTCTTGGATTAAATTAATCGAACAATTGCTTAATTTCTCAACATTGTTGTTATTCTATTCTGCACAGTGACATGCCTCTTTTATTCGTTTCTACTCTTTATTTTATAGCTGATTGGTGGCTGTTGTATGGAGGAGAGGTGTCAGTCTTGCAAAAGTATGCCCTTCGAATTGTCTCTCAGTGTGTGTCATCTAGCGGTTGCGAACGCAATTGGAGTACATTCGCTTTGATCCACACAAAGTTAAGAAACCGGCTGGGTTATGAAAAGTTAAATGATCTTGTATATGTGAATTACAACCTGAGGCTTCGTATCCAACAAAAAGAGATAGAGCGGCAAGAGAGGGAACTTGATCCTGTCTCCATAATGATGGATGTTGCATTGTTCGATGAGGATAACCCGATAATGGAATGGCTGAATAATTCGATGGGTGAGTCTAGCCCACTATTGGATGAAGAAGATGAACCATCTGAGCTTGTTGTTAATGAAATTAATAGACAGAGAGCAATTAGAAGGATAGGTCACGTTGGAAGAAAAAGAAAGAGGAGGAGGACAAAGAAACTTTCTCTTCTTACGAAAAATAGAAGTCCGGGAAAAGGAAAGAAGGCAGTGACCGAAGATGATGATGATTATGAGGATGACTTTGCTGATAGTGATGATGAGGATGATGATAATGAAGAAAACAAAGGTCTGAAGATGACGTTGATGGTGACAATGAAGAGAACGAAGATGAGGAGATGTACTTGCATGAAGAAAACAGATCAGTAGAAGGAGGTAGCCATGTAGGGGAAGAAGACAATCAACAAACAGAGGTTGTAAACCGACGAGTTTCAAGGCGAGGCAATGTGCCGAGGAAGGACCCCAATAGTGTCTACTATTAACCAAAGGTAAGTAAGGAAAAACTCTAATTAATTATTCATTCTGCCACTGTTATGTTAAATGTGCAACATAGAAACAGTTATAGAAGTATATGGTTTCAGGTAATTGCCCCATGGACCTTTGTTGCTACTGGAGCTGTTAGGACTTTTGTTGCTGGAAGTATTATGTACTGGAGTCTGGAGCTATTCTCTACTTGAAGATGTAGTTTGATGTCAAACGTAGGGAAGAGGAACCAGCTATGATAGTACTCTGACCGCTGTTTCATTTTGCTTGAGCGGACTTTTGGACTGATGTTAAACATCACTAGTATATTATGTTTAATTGGACTTCTGGAAACTATTGTACTGTTATGTCAAGCATCTTGGTTTATGATGTTTGAGTTGACACTAAGTAATTATCTATGTTATAAACTGTTAAACAATTCTGTTTGTTAAGATCTTGACGATCCAAGTTCTACCTCCTTTCAGTTGAGTTTTACCTTATTTTTTGGTGCAGTTAGTTCCCCTGCTTATTTACGAAATTTCAACGAAAATTTCGAAAAAATTCGAAAAAATTTCGTTCAAATTCAAATTTGTATTTCGTTGGTTTGCACGAAATGGATTTCGAAATTTCCGAAATTTCGTTAGTTTCGAGGGTCCTCGAAATTTTTCTTCCTTCGAAACCATTTTCTATGGTTGTAACTTGCGCGCCTACAGTTGAATAGTACTAGCGGTACGTAGTACTGATGCTGAAGCGGCAGTCGCGTCTCTACAGCAAACATTGCTTCGCCATGAACGCTCGGCCGCTCTTGCACGCCTCGCCTCGCTCCCGCGCGCCTGCGCCGGGTTCTACGGCAAATACTACTGCATCATGCGCCAGATGCCGCACACCCTATATATTGCAGATCACGCCCCGTCGCCCGCGCGCGCTCGTGCAGAGCTCTGCGGACCGCGGGAGGACGCCGCATTCGCACGAGGACTCGTCGGGGACGCACGAGCTAGGGAGAATCGCGGGCAACGGCACTGTCACCGCCGCCCACGAGGTGAACGACTAGCACAACACGGTGAAGTTGGTGGTGACGAGGCCGCACGTGAGGTTGCCGCCGACGACGAGGAACGCGAACTCCGTCCCATAGGCGAGGCTCCAGCACATTGTGGTGTGGTTGCGCCGCTGGAGCCCGCACACGTGTGAGTCGCCGACGGCGAGGTCCAGGAGCGGGCTGGGCGGGGTACGTCCACCTGAGCTGACCCAGCAGCACGGTACAGGCACCCGCCGTAGCCAACGGCAATGAATCCTGCGAGCTTGGCGATGCTCCGCGCCTCCGCTCCTTCCTCCGCAGCTCCTCCTTGGACATCTCCTGCTCCATCGTCGCCGCTCAAGGGGGCGTGTCGACCGCGTGCACCGGTGGGGGAGTTGCTGTTCTATTTGCGGCGATTTTGCAAAAAAAAAAAAAAAAAACGTATTTTGGACCGTATGTGAACCCCATGACAAATTAAGACCATATTTCGGGTACATTGAATTGAAGTTAAGGTACCAGACTGAGCACGGGCTTAAGTATAGGGATCGTGAGTGAATTTTTCTCTTTTCAAAACACCCCGGCACACCACACTGGCTAGGTGCGCGAGCTTGCACATGGGAGACATGGGTTTGAATCCCGGCCCCTCTAGCGGGTTTTTATTTTTTCACCATTGATGGATTTATGTGTTTTTTTTCTTAGGCACAAGGCAATATATTCTATAAAAAATTAACATGGCAGTTTATAAATTTTCAAAATATGTCACATTGCAATTTCAATATATTTCTTGCACGAGTCAAGTTTGTTTTCGTACATCGCATTTTTACTATTAAGATATGGCAATTTTTATTATAAAGAGATAGCATTTTGATATTTCCAAAGCATGACATTTATCAATTTATGTTCATTTTTTGTTCATGGCATTTTTTATTTAGAGGATGCCAGTTTTCAAAGTTTAGCATGGCAAATTCATTTTTCTAGATCACACTTCAAAAAAAAGTTAAACATGGCAAAAAAAAAAAAAGTTAACTCGGCGAACGAAGTAGTCCGGTGGAGGCAGCCTTCGGCGATCGAACGCCGCATTGGGGTCCTAAGTTTTCTTTTTCTTTTGTCTGGTGTATTTGGGTCCTATATAAGTTAATCGTCTTCTCTGCTGAGCCAGGTTTGGAAGCTTGTATTGGTAAAGCTCTCATTTAACATCGGTAAAGCTCTCATTTTCTCTCATCAACCTATGCACGATTACGTGTATGTATATTTTGACATTCTTCAGAAGTGCTATTTCCAGTAAAGTTGAATGAGCTGCTATTAAAATGTACTAGTACCATCCAGAAAAAAAAAAGGAGAATTGTTTGTACCGTGCAATAGGGTTAGCCAGGTTTTATTTCAGGAATATATGCTCCTCCACGGGAGTCACACGTGTCTACCAACTAACCGTGCATCATCTTGATCAAACGCTGCTTACTGACAAGTTGACCTACGAATCCAAAAGGTCAAAATTCCAATCTCTACATGCATAGTCGGTTAAACCCAAGAGGGGGTCAGTAACAGCGTACTATCCAAACAAATTGAAAAAAGACTGCAATAAACATGCTAACAAAACTCGACGCGTGCATCGGGGTGAGGCGATGGAAGTTGGCAATGCAAAGAGATGCAAATTTCGCAAATTCAATACAAATATAGCAAATATGAAGTTCCACCTGTTCATACTCCTAGCAACTATGGATGCAACATGCCTAAAATGGCCAATGGAAATTACCATGGGGGGAGAGTATAAGTGTCTATTTTTTTCATACAAGTATAATAAAAGAGACTCACACCCACCCATGTAACCCAAATCAACAGCAACGATAACAAGGGAATGTTCAGGTTTCTTTCCCCTCACTGCAAAAACACAGGTATCAAAAATCCACAACAAAAATTGCTAACGGCCAGTGGGTATCCCATTGTCTTGAGCCCAAAAGTGCTTCTGCTATGGGTCTCCTACTAGATTACCTCCCAACTAACGGTACATCATCTTGATCCCAAGCTACTTGACTGACCCATCCAAAACATCAAAACTACAAGACCTGCCCCTATGTGTTTCTGTTACAGCCACAAGCATCAGGTGTGTCATCGGAACATCAGGATTTCCCCGTCGCGGCAGAAATCACCTCGGGTACCTCTGCAGGTAGAGATCATGAGGGGCGTATCCAGCAGACACGGTCCTGTCGCCGAAGCTGCGCCCATGTAAGGAATGTGCCGCCATGCATGCAGCCTCCTTCCGCATGAACTCCACCAGTATAGAGCCAGCTTCCAGCACGATGATGTCTGAAACCGGAGCATCTTCCATGGTGTCAGTCAAAGGTAATTTTTTTGCACCACTTTCACTCGCGCTATTAGCGCTTTGTTGCTCGTTCTCAGTTTCAGATCTCTCCACCACATCTCCGGGTATAGTAGAACCACAGATCACCAAAGTTGTTGGGCCTGCATGTCCTTCTCCTAAACCATCTTCACCCACTGCAGAAGCATCTTGTTCAGTTTGTGTAGAATCCATAAGACTGGCCTCCGTTTGTTGATCCACATTGGGGTCGCCCACTGCAGTAGCATCTTGATCAGCCTGCGTAGAATCCATATGACCAGCCTCCATTTGTTGATCCATTGTGGGGGCAACAGCTCTAGCATGGATGTCAACCACTGGAGTAGCATCCTGATCAGCCTGTGTAGAATCCATATGATCGGCCTCCGTTTGTTGATCCGCTGT
>LR738713.1:832249038-832273444 GCA_902687465.1 Secale cereale
AGGAGCGGCGAATCCGAGCGGGGCGAAGCGGGGCGGGGGCGGGGGCAGGAGGCGGGCTCCGGCGGGGGCGGGAGGCGGGCCTCCGGCGGTGGCGGTGGCTCGCCGGGGTGGTGGCTGCGGCCTGCGGGGATTGGGGTTTTGGATGATCTCTCTCTCTCTCTCTCTCTCCTCCTCGCCGTCTCTCCGGCTCGTGGTGGTGAGACGAGAGACGCACCCAACCCGAGACGGTCGCTCCGGTTGGGCTATGCCAAGGAAGGCCTCGGGCCGCGGCACTTGCTAGCGAGACGGGCCGGAAATGTTTAGGCCTGGGCCTCTCTGATGCGACGCGCACTGTCGGGCCCACCGGGCTCTCTCGCGAGGTACTGCACGCCTAATACCTTTATATATTTCATAAATGTCTCAAAAAATTTATTTCATAAAATATAGGTTTTTAATTAAAATTTCAAATTTATAACATGTATAAAAATAATGAAAAAACTACATAGTGCGAAAAAAATCATATAATATTTGAAAAATATTTCTGTGACAGAAAAGAATGTTTATGTGTTGAAAATGGATCATAGATGTCTAGATATATGTTCATATACTTTCGAAAACTGTTTGCATGCTTGCCCGAAAAATATTTCATGTATTAAGAAAATAAAAATAAAACATCAATGCGATATAAAAATGATAAAAGGAAAACAAACAAGGAAAATAGATTAATAAACACGTCATGGGCCGAACCATATACGGAACACTTCATGTCGTTACAAAAACTGAAGCTGACATTTAAAAGTTTCAAAGAAACAAAAAAAATGCAAAAACATAGGCATGTTAGAATTGTTCTCTAGGTATACGTAAACTTTCATAAAATAATAAAGTAAATTGTAGGCTACACAAAAAAGACAAAATTTCCGCCCATAAACAACAAAATACAGGCCCATTTTGGTTCATGTATTTGCCTTTTTTTATATACGTCGCGTATAGATACATATTATTCTTTTTTTCGGGAACTTCAGAGAGCTTTATTCACCGAATGCATTCGTCGAGCAGTCCGCCAAAAGGCTCAGGAAGCTAGAGGTAGTCTCGAGCCAGCTCTCGGGCCCCCTTTCTTTGGGCTACATATTCCTAAGAATCAGGTGTGGCTTGGATTCGTAGAATCGGCTGGGGCTACAGATTTTGAAATTAGAAGTTGACTATTTGTTTTACTAGCTTTTGGAAAATCTGAACCCTTGTGAAATGTCTGCATCGCCCCTGAATGCACTGGTGGATCCGATTGATGCAGGAGGCGGCGCATGAGGAAGCTCCGGGCTGCAAGGTTGGTGAAGCTGGACTAGCCCATGGAAGGGCGCGGCAAGGATGAAGCTCACCACCGACCAGGGTGGTGCAGGAGGAGACGGTTAACGAGGCTCTGTGGGAGGATGGCGACCCGTTCTCGTCTGACGGAGGCACGGTGTCGGCTGCCACGGAGGCCCAAAGCCCCAGACGATGGCTAGTCGGCCGGCGCTGCTCTCGCAGTCAAGGGCTTCACCGCTTCCATGACGACGCCATGGCCCATGGCTACCGATGGGGATCTGGTCGGGAAGTTGATGCTGGTCGTGGAGATCTCAAAGAATGGCGACACGGGAGATCCCTTGGATCATGCGGGAGAGATGAGAGGAGAGGGCAGAGGGTCGGGTGAGACCGGCGGCGGGTGGGGTGAGATCGGCGACGGCTGGTGTGGTGAGATTGGTGGCGGCTGGGGGATAGCTTTGGGGAGATGAGAGATTTGTGCCTGAGGTGGCAGCTTCATTGTAATATTGACCAAAACAGGGGCGAGGCTAAAAACGAACCGTTTTCTTTTGCGGGAGGGGTGCAAAATCGCCAGGATCACCGATATCGCAGCTTCCGGCTTGGCTTGCCTCGTAATGCATTTTATGGAATCGATTCTAGGAAGCTTTTTAAGAATCTGAGGTGTTTGGCTGAGATTTTGATTTTAGAATGCCTAGAATCTGAGAATCGGTAGCTGAAGCTCAAACAAAGGCCACCTCAGTCACATTAAGCGTATTATCACGCTTAGCGCATAGATGTGCAGGACCATTTGCCACTCTTATTACATGTCGAATTACAAAGGAAGAAAAGCTAAGAATGACCTATCTAACTTCCGCGGTGCTACAATTGAACGATCGTTGTAGTGATTGTTCCAGAGGTTTATTGCCTCTAGACAATCAGTCTCCAAGGTCACCTCGGTGAAGCCCCTCAATCTGGCGAAAAGCACGCACTCCTTCATGGCTTGAACCTCGGCGATCAGTGGATCAGAGACCCCCATATGTGGCTTACACTAGACTCCCAAGAGGGATGAAGCCGATCTGGCCACTCCTCCTGTACCCGCAATGCCGTCTCCGAAGTTGATCGAGGCTTCGTGTTGATTTTTATGTTGTTTGCATATACATACAACACATCCAACATATGTATATACATGTACAAAAAATAAGAATTTATGGAGGTACAAAAAATACCAATTAAATAAAAAGAATATCGAGCTTCCTTGGAGCCCGGCCACCAAAGTGCATTATCACAATCTGCATGAACTCCGTGACTTAGCATAGAATAGGATTTAGAACGCGTCTAGTGGGCATGTGTGCGCTAGGGAGGGTTCTTGAGCGGCATGCAGATTAGAAAGTTTTGTCCTCGTGTGGTCCAATATTGTTAGAAAGTGAAACTGCTAATTAATCATCTCACATGTTTTCTGCCATGTGTTAGATGCCCACATGCCTCGTGTTGGATACCCACGTTTGTCTTTTGTGTATTAAATTAGAGTTTTCAAAATTTAAAAAGGTATAACTTTCAAATCGAGTGTCGCAATTCATATCCGTTTTCGCTGTTAGAATCCTCACGATATTCTCTTCGAAACTAGATCCCGCGTGGTTATGTTCTGCACGAATTATTTTTGTGCAATTTTGTCCCGGTTAGGTGCAACTGCTTAGCAGTTGACGTGCAACTATCTGGCCGTTAATGTGCAACTTTTCTCCTATATGTGGGCGTGCAGTTTTCACTGATGACACCTTCACCCCAAACTACCCCCTACCAGTGAGATGTGCAACTTTGTATGTTGTCCATGCCAACTGCCTAGTCAATGTGCAACTTTCCCTTGCTAGTGGATGTGCAGTTTTCATTTTTTTTGTCTCGGTCAACCGTCTTGTAATGGATATGTAACTGCGGATACTGTCCTAGCCAACTGCCTAACAGTAATGTGCAACGTTTTCTGTACCCCGTGAATGTGTAGTTTTTCATGCTAGCACCCCGCCCAAATTACCTCTGTTAGTGAGTTGTGCAACTTAATGCCACACTATATGCAACTTTTCACTACCCTCATGGATGTGCAATTTTCATCATCCTACTATCATTGCTCATGAGATGTGTAACTTCGTTTGTTGCCCTGGCCAATTACCTAACATGCTATGTGCAATTTCATTTGTTGCCCCACCAACTAAAACAATACACCCACATGCAGGGAGGTGGACTATTAGACAGTTGGTTGGAACAACAAACTAAGTTGCACATATCGTTGGTAGGGTAGGAGGGGCAAGGTGCGCTAGAAGTGAAAACAACACATCCATGAGTAAGGGGGTTGCACATTGACTATTAGGTAGTTGGCCGGAGGCAGCAGATTCATTGCACATAACAAAAAGTTGGTTGTCATGGTTGTTAGGTTGCAATCTCATAGGAAGTTGGACTATGAAGCTCCAAAATTGATTGTGAAAAAAGTTGCACCATTTTGGCCTTTCCCATATACATTTGTGGATAATATTTGAACATGAACATGCATATATCTAAGTATATTGTATTTTTCAAACATTTACAAAAACATTTTCGGCGTATAGGAGCAAATTTCTCTCCGGAGCCAAATTAGATAACGGTCCCTCTAAACGCAAGCAGGGTGGCGCCACCGTAGGGGCAGGCATGGGTGACTACTACAGTAGCTGTAATATATGCTTCAAATACATGTTGATTTATCTATCTCAGTAGGCAATAGCGATTCGTTTGGAGGAGAGGAACAACATGAGATGAGAACAAACGTGAAACAACTCTTTGAAGGTAAGCTGGCTCTTAAGTGGCCCAACGTATCTCTCCACACATGAGATGGATGACTACAGCAAAGCTATTTCATCGTAAGACTATGTAGAACCGGACTTAGGAAATATGCCTTCTAAATGTTCGTGGACGTGCTTCTCATGAAAGCATTTAGAATCGGACTTAGCAAACTTGTCTCCCTAAACGTCCGCGAACACGCCGGGGCGCGTGTCCGCAGACAATGACCGCTCACCCCTCAAATGTCCTCTTTCACAACTGGGTACCTTATTAGCAAATTCGCAAATCCATATAATTATTTGCAACGTAAAATCTAGTCTAATCTTTGCTGGCACCCGTCCTTGGTTGTTCCCTTTCATGCTCATGTTCGGCGGCCGTGAGACCCATGAAGTGAAGATGTTGTTGCCGGTAACGGTAAGAAAGAGTAGGACATGGGACATGGACTGGCCCACATGGGTCACGAGGCATCGTCGACTATCTCTCATGATCAATGCAGATGCGGCCGTCAGGGGCTGTCGGTCACGTGTTGTGGCTCCACGGTGGCATGTGACTCCGCCTCCGCGGCCTCGGTCGCAAGGGTTACAACTGCCTCCCGTGTCTTATGCCTCGCATGGCGGGAACGCCGCTCCATAACACCGAACAGGTTGTGATGCTCCCAGCCATTTACCTTCGACTCGGAGCCCAAGACATGCCACTGAAGGGATTACGCTGCCACCACGGCATTGGGGTGCCAGACGGACCGCATCGCCTCTTGCATGGATTACGCGCACGCCAACCTGAGCAGCAGCTCCAGGAGGGGACGCCACCAGGTGCCTGGTCTGGCTGGGGGACCTTATTGATGCTGAGAAGTTGGAAGGCAACGCTGCCGGCAGTGACACGCTGCACCTCCGCGTCGCTAGCATGGCTACCGTAGGTACCCCCACAAATCGACCCTCTCCGAAGTAAGACTCGATCGGGATGAAACTGTTGGAATTTGCACCACAAAGATTATCTGATAACGTCAACCTAAATTTCAAAAGGCAGAAAGAATGAGAGAAACACGATGAAAATTGTATTGCCAGTTTTAGCAGGTGCTCTGCTGGTGCTGACATGCTTACCACTTGTGATACGGGTTTGCAATTCCAAAGGTATGGCATACTTTGCTCAAGCATATTTGTCATAATCCAGTTCTACACCATGCATGCTCTGTAAATCTTCATATTAATATTTTGGATGCAAGAAGTAAACTGAAACACGGCAATTTCAATAGATTACCAGGGATAGGAGATTTGAGCGCATGTGAAGGTTTTGGAATAGGAAGCCCCACTAAAGGTTTTGAGTTTTCACTGGTAAGCTTCAGAGATATTGTAGCTTGACAAACAACTTCCACACATCACATATGATCGGATAGGGCGGTTTTGGCAAAGTGTACAAGGTAATTCTGGTAGTCATCTATCTATTCCAGCCTTGTTTTTTATCTCATTCATTCTCTCCATCAAATGCAAAAGGCAGTGTTAGATGCCCGTGAAGTTGCTATCAAAAGGCTTAGCAGAAATTCTGACCAAGGAATGACAGCGTTCAGAAACGAGGTTGTTCTGATTGCCAAGCTACAACATAGGAATTTGGTTAGCCTTGTTGGTTGCTGCTCGGACGAAGATGAAAAGTTGCTGATTTACGAGTGCATGCCTAACAAAAGCTTAGATGCTCTCCTTTTGAGTATGATCTAGCAACACATCATAGTAAGTTCTTCAATAAGCACAACAAATTGACCACTAATCATAACTTTATTGCCCTTTTGTAGACGGTTCAAGAGAAACAATGCTAGATTGGCCAACCCGGTTTAGGATAATTAAAGGGGTGAACAAAGGTCTCCTATATCTTCATCAAGATTCCAAGTTGAAGATAATTCACCGGGATCTCAAAGCAAGAAACTTTTTGCTGGATGAAGAGAATGCGACCCAAGGTTGCAGATTTTGGCATGGCAAGGATGTTTGGTGAAAACCAACAGAAGGCGGACACAAAGCGAGTAGTGGAAACATAGTGAGTAAAAACGTTAGCTTCCATGAATTTAGCACACAAGTGAACCGAAGTTACTGAAAAATAATCACTCATTGGTAAAAAAAATCAACAGCGGCTACATGCCCCAGATGTTGATCCGTATGATCTTATTACGGAAGAGATGTACTTCCGTGCTTTAACAAAAATTGACTGGTGCGTCCCTAACTTTCAACCGCTTCAAGAAGACGAAGAAGCTCCGGAACAGGTCGATCCTCAGCCGTCGCAACAGGAGGAAGCCTAGGCCGCACAGTTTATCTTTGTAGTTGCAGTCTCATTTTGCTGGAAAAACTTTAATCCGTTCAGGCTTGCTATGCCTTGTAATAAGATAGCTCGAAACATTGTTGTTTTGATCTGGATGTTCCAACTTTTGCTTTGGCGTCTGCCAGTTTAAATTCTTTGCCTGCTAGGGTTTATCTTTCATACTGTCTGTATCTGCATAGACAACATTAGAAAGATGTCCTAGCGGTTTTACCGCCGGACCGATTAAATCGTTCTCATATTTATATCAAATAAGTGTCTGTTTATACCAGAAATAACTTCATACCTGCGATTAAGTATGCTTGATATTCTTAATCCGGCGAACTTTGCAGTTTTCTGAGGGAGCCTTTGGGATAGACCCAATAATAATTCCGGGTTTACAGAAGCTACCGGTTTGAATAATGCTGGGACTCTGTATCCAGACTTTTGAAGATATGTGGCCAACTTTGGAGTTGTCCCACTCTGGATCAAAGAACCATAGAACACAAATACAAAAAATACAAGCTTGCAAATAAAACCATGTAGTCGAGGCTTTTTGCGAGCTGCCAGGCTCCAAATCGAGACTTCTGATTCGAATACGATCAGTAAACCGGACCATAGGGGCTAAGCTAGGATTCGAATACGATCCGTAACCCCCTACTGGCCTTGAAATTTTAGCCAAGCAATGGATTCGAATACAATCCAATGAGCTTATGATTCGAATATGATCATACAAACCGGACCATAGGGGCTAAGCTAGGATTCGAATACGATCCGTAGCCCCCTACTGGCCTTTTAAATTTTAGCTAAGCAATGGATTCGAATACGATCCAAGGGGCTTATGATTCGAATACGATCATACAAACCGGACCATAGTGGCTAAGCTAGGATTCGAATACGATCCGTAGCCCCCTACTGGCCTTTGCTATGTTCTCTTTGGTTCGAATACGACCTATGTTTGAACAGGAATGGCTATGTTCTCTTTGGTTCGAATACGACCTATGTTTGAACAGGAAGCCCTTTAGTGATCACAGCGGTAGAGTACCTATATGGGAGTCGTCCTGCATAACCAGATAGACTGATCAAAGCATCTTATTTTCTTAATGAAAATGATATATATTAAGAGAAATAAACTTTAGATGGTTGATACGTCCAAAACGTATCTATAATTTCTGCTTGCTCCATGCCACTTTTGGGTGATATTGTTATGATATTCATACAATTCCATACACTTTTGATCATATTTGGACTAACTTACTAATCCAGTGCACCCCAGTGCCAGTTTCTGTTTTCGGCTGTTTTTGTATTTCAGGTTTTCACGTTTCGAGAACTGCCCAGAAAAATCCAGAAAAATTATATAAAAAATCAGCGATCCGGAAACAACACTGCGTCCGAAGGGCAGCCTGGGGGGCACAGGGGCTCCAGGCGCCCTGTGGGCGCGCCCCCCCTGGGCCGCGCCGGGGGGGGGGGGGGCGCCTGGGCCCCCCGAGGCTCCCCCGGTGCCCTACTTTGGCATATATTTAAAGGACCCTCCGAAACCCTCAGAACATAACTCTTTTCGCGATCCCATCTCTGTTCCGCCGCCGCCGCCGCTTCCAAGATCGGGAGCACCAGGAGAACTCTTCCCGGCACCCTGCCGGAGGGGAGGATCACCACCGGGAGCTTCTCCACCACCATGGACGCCTCCCGGATGACTCGTGAGTAGTCTCCCTTGGACCATGAGTCCATGACCAGTAGCTATGTGATGTTCTCCTCACGTTCTTGTGCTTCACTAATTAGTCCTCGTGAGCTGCCCTACATGATCGAGGCACCTATGTAATCCTTATGCTGTTGCTATGTTGAGTTTGCTGGGATCCGATGGATTATGAGATTATGTTCAGATTGATCTTGAGTAATATATTTGATTCACCTCTTTTATATTTTAGTTCATAAGTAATTCTTGCATGTTCTCCGTTGTTATTTATTGCTTTGGTTGAGTAGTAGGTAGTGACTCCAAGAGGGAACGTTATGCTCGATTGTGGGTTCATGCCCCTCGATGACTAGCTTAAGTGACAGAAACATGAGTCTAGGGGATGTGCTGTTGCCACAAGGGGGAAAACAACGGTGCTTGTGCCCGCGGGTGCAAGGATTGTTTACTTTACGCAAAGTTCTTTTAATGCAGTTGTCTGTTGCATTGAGTTTACACTATGGGTGGGACTCGCAACTTAATACCAGCGAGATGTTCTGGATAGATATCTCAAGGTGGATGATTAGTAGTAGATATTGATGGATTTCGGTCTACTTACTTTGGCGTACCGCCCATGCTTTGAACCTCAACCTTTCTTGCAATGTAGTCAGCATTGGTTTGCGTTCGTGGTCCTGTCAATTGCCCAGCTGCAATTTGTTTACCTCACATAGCTGTTTTATCGTCTTTTGGGAGAGAGACATCACTAGTGAACATCATGAGACTCCGGTCCATATTACCATCATTGATCACATCCACTATTTACTTTTCGCTATTTACCTACTATTGCAAAAACTATCTATCACTACTATCATTGCTTTTAACCCTTTGTGAACTACAAGGCCGGAGGGATTGACAACCTCTCTGTACTCGTTGGGAGCAAAGTTATTTGTATCTGTGTGCAGGTCCACGTTGATTGCTAATTGCGCCGTTAGCAGTTGACACCTACTTGTTGAACCTAGGAGTCTCTGGGGATTCGATCATTGGCATCTTTGCTAGGGGAAAACACTTCTACTTACTGCATCTTACACCTTCCACTTGGGGTAACCAACGAGGGGTTCGAGGCCCATCAAGGAGTATTTTCTGGCGCCGTTGCCGGGGACTCCACTCTTCAGGATAGGGGAGTTGCATGCTATCTTTTACCTTTGCTTTTTAGTCTTGTTAGTTTACCTTTCATTTTTTGCTTTAGTTCCTTTTATCGAAAATCACAAAAATAGTTATCTTGCTTGCTTGCTACTATGGGTTCCACCGAGAACACCAAGTTGTGTGACTTCACTAGTCACAACAACGATGACTTTATCAGCACACCTATCACTACACCTGCCACTTCAGCACCTTCATATGAAATTAAACCTGCTTTACTTAACTTAGTCATGAGAGAACAATTCTCCGGTGCTGGAGATGATGCTGCTTTACACTTGAACAACTTTGTTGAACTTTGTGATATGCAAAAGTACCAAGAAATAGATGGTAATATTGTTAAGCTTAAGCTTTTTCCTTTCTCCTTGAGAGGAGGAGCTAAAATTTGGTTTCAGTCTTTGCCTAGAAATAGCATCGATTCTTGGGACAAGTGCAAAGATGCTTTTATTGGAAAATACTATCCACCTGCTAAAATTATCCAACTTAGAAGTAACATAATGAATTTTAAACAATTGGATAATGAACACGTTGCCCAAGCTTGGGAACGTATGAAGTCTCTTATCAAGAACTGCCCTACTCACGGTTTGACTACTTGGATGGTTATCCAAACTTTTTATGCAGGCTTGAACTTTACCTCGCGGAACTTGTTAGATTCGGCCGCGGGAGGAACTTTTATGTCAACTACACTTGGTGCTGCCACAAAGCTTCTCGATGAGATGATGACCAACTATTCCCAATGGCACACCGAACGCGCTCCAACAGGTAGGAAGGTAAACTCTGTCGAAGAGATTTCCTCCCTCAATGAAAAAGTTGACTTGATCATGTCTCTACTTTCGAAGCAATCTACTGTTGATCCTCGTCCTTTAAATTCTTTGATTGCTCAAGAACAAGTAGATGTGAACTTTATCTCTAGAAACAATTCTAACAACAATGCTTATAGGAGTAACTTTGGTAACAATTCTAGACCGTTCTACTCTAACTCTTATGGGAACAACAATGCTTATCCTAGTACCAAGAACTCCAATACTGAACTAGAGACCATGCTTAGAGATTTCATCACTACCCAAAAAGCCTTTAATAAGAATGTAGAAGAGAAACTACATAAACTAGATGATCTTTCTTTTAAGGTAGACCACTTAGCCAATGAGGTAAAATTGCTAAAAATTGAAACTTCTCCTCTTAAGGAGAGGGAAGTCATCCCTATTAATGCTACTCAAGTGCAAATTAATGAAAATATTAGGATGATGGCTAAGCTAAAAGAGAGATGGGCTAGAGAAAGGGAGGAAGAGGAAAGAATTAAGAGCCTTCCTACCCACCACACTGTTGCTACTATCCAAGTTATTGAGGATGTTCACACTCTTAGCACCCGATGTACTCCTGGTCCCAATGGACCCATTAATGGTGATGCTATAGAAACTACCAACCAAGTGAACCTTAAGGACACCACTACCACTTTACTTGATGCTTGTGACCTTGATTTTGATAATTGCACTCTTACAGAAGTTATTGATTTCCTTCACAAGATGTCTAGAGATCCCCGCACTAGCACGCTTAACCTTGCCTTCACAGAGCATATCACTAATGCTCTCATCAAAGCTAGGGAGGAGAAACTCAGAGTAGAAGCCTCCATACCTAGAAAGCTAGAAGATGGTTGGGATCCTATGATAAAAATTTATTTGAATGACTTCTCTTGTTATGCATTATGTGATGTTGGTGCTAGTACCTCTGTTATGCCCAAAAGAATTTATGATATGCTTAAATTGAAACCTTATGATTCTTGTTCTTTTGGTGTTCGTCTCGTTGATTCTTCCATAAAGAAACCTTTGGGGAGGATCGATGATGTTCTTATTGTTTTCAATGATAATTATGTGCCCGTTGATTTCACTATTATGAATATTGAATGTGATCCTTCATGTCCAATTATTTTCGGACGTCCCTTTTTGCGCACCGTTGGTTTATCATTGACATGAAAGAGGGTAATATAAAATTTCAGTTTCCTCTCAAGAAAGGGATGGAACACTTCCCTCGTAAGAAGGTCAAGTTACCTTTTGAGTCCGTTGTACGGGCTAGCTATTCTTTTACTCTTGATAAAACTTGATCTATGCATTATGCCTAGCTTAAAGGCATAAAAGAAAGCGCTTTTGGGAGGCAGTCCACATGAATAAATTTTTGCTTTTGTTGTGTCTTGATGTTGTTTACTGCTGTAGCATCATCATTGTATCTTTGCTTTTCATATTTGTGCCAAGTATAGCCTCTGATTGCTAGAAAGTTCAAAAGTTGTGAGGTGCTGTCCAGGAAACAGATTCTGTCCTTGGATAGAAAAATTCGTATAAAATCACCAGATCATCTTTTTGGTCTGAATTTTTTCGACAGCGTTCTCTATATAATTGTCTTTCGTGCGTCAGTTCTGAGTTTTTTGATTTGAGTTGCAGAAGTATCCCGAACAGGTCAATTACTGCCTGCTGTTCTGTTTTCACAGATTCTGTCCTGTTTTGCCTTACCTTCACTTTGCAAATTGAGAACTTGCTTTTTCTTTGCAAAAACCTTTTGGCAATCTTGAGAAACAGTATAACTTTAATAATATCCTTATTTCCAGCAAGGTATAATTATTTTATTAAGGGTACTAACCTCGCTAATCAGATTATGATGAGTTATGTATGAAGGGAGTTTTCAAGTGTGCGAGGGAAGATGATAAAAAGATTCAGGAGTGTCAAGCGCTCAAGCTTGGGGATGCCCCCGTGCACCCCCAAGAAATATTCAAGGAGACTCAAGCGTCTAAGCTTGGGGATGCCCCCGTGCATCCCCTTCTCCATCAACATTATCAGTTCGTCTTTCGTTTCGCTATATTTTTATCACTTCATGTGTTATGTGCTACGCTTGGAGCGTCTTGCTTTTAGTTTTCTTTTTAGTTTTTCATAACGAGTCGGAACCCAGCATTCCTTTATGTGGGAGAGAAACACGCTCCATCTCTACCCTAGAACATTACATAGAATTTTCATGTCTATCTATGCTGTGTGTGTTCTTTGTCTTTTAATAGCTACTATCGTGCTCTGCTCTTAGTATTCATGCTTATCTTTTCAAGAGCTTTTATTTAGTTGGTTGCTTGAACTCTCTTTAATTACCATGCTCACCTTATTAAGAGAGTTTGCTTTCGTTGCATGGGTTAATGTGTCTATGATAAAGATGCTACTTTCATGATGGTGCTTAGTAGTTCAGGTTTTCTTTTGGTTAATCTCAAATAGCTGGGGGGTTCCCAATGTGTTATTGGAGTACCAACTTGGTTTGTTTGCCTATGATGTGGTATGGTTTAGTAATATCTTCCTTCGAGAATTTATTTTGATTGACTTGGCGTATGCTCACGCATATTTAAGACTGTAAAGAAAGTCTGTCAAGCCTTGATGATCTTTTATTTCTAAGTAGCGATATAACTGCCATGCCTGATTCAATATTGCTTTGTCGCTCTGCATGATTATGACCGTCATTGCTCTCTTAGTTGGTCGCTCCCTGTCTTCTTGCTAACCTCCACCTGTACTAAGCAAACTAACCATGCAATACATAGCTCATGGGAAAGTAGCCTAAAAACTATTGTGGTAAAGAATATGTTGCTTATGTATCTTATTTCTTATAAGTTGCTTGCTGAGCGGTAACCATGTTTCTGGGGACGCCATCAACTGTCACATTTTTGTTGAATATCATGTGAGTTGCTATGCATGTTCGTCTTGTCTGAAGTAAGGGTGATTTACCGTGGGTTGAATTAATATGCATATTGTTAGAGAAGAACATTGGGCCGCCAACCAAAGCCATGCATCATGGTGGAAGTTTTAGCTTGGACCTTAAACCTTAATCTCTCATGAGAATATGCTTATGCATTAAAGAGGAGTCCATCATCTATTTTCTATGTTGTCCTGGTATGGATGTCCTCAAGTTGAGATCTATCAAAAACGAGAAATCAAATGCGATTTATCTCCTTGGACCTTTGTATAGGTGGCATAGAGGTACCCCTTTGTGACACTTGGTTAAAACATATGTAATGCAATGATAACCCATGGGGATCCGAGCTAATTAGGACAAGGAGCGAGCACTATTGGTATACGATGCATGAGGCTTGCAACTTATAGGATGTTTTATACATGACACATATGAAGTACTACTACCGTTGACACAATTGCTTCCATGTTTTCGAATAAAAAGCTTTAGCACTTAACCTTTCTTTTACCTTTATGTTGAAGCACCAACTACTGAGAGCATGATTGTCATTCTGAGTGTAATGTGCATTGTCCCAAAGTAGCATTGTCTTTTGCATGATTGTGATATCGTTTATTCTGAAATGATTGTATCTAGTCATCACTTAAACCTTGAAGGTGCCCTTGCATTTATGCATCACTAAAGGGGGCAAGCTAGACATCACTTTATCATATTTGCACATCATGTTCATTGCAAATCTTTTTGATGTTTCAGTTTCATGTTGTAAAACTTTCAGTCATTTGTGATTTTCTCTGGAGACAACTTAATTACTATAGAATCATTGTCTCAGTAAGCTTTTGTCATATGACTATGAGAACCTCCTATATGGTTAATAGCATGTCACCACAGAAATTATTCTTGTTATCATTTACCTACTCGAGGACGAGCAGGAATTAAGCTTGGGGATGTTGATACGTCCAAAACGTATCTATAATTTCTGCTTGCTCCATGCCACTTTTGGGTGATATTGCTATGATATTCATACACTTCCATACACTTTTGATCATATTTGGACTAACTTACTAATCCAGTGCACCCTAGTGCCAGTTTCTGTTTTCGGCTGTTTTTGTATTTCAGGTTTTCACGTTTCGAGAACTGCCCAGAAAAATCCAGAAAAATTATATAAAAAATCAGCGATCCGGAAACAACACTGCGTCCGAAGGGCAGCCTGGGGGGGGGGGCACAGGGGCTCCAGGCGCCCTGTGGGCGCGCCCCCCTGGGCCGCGCCGGGGGGGCGCCTGGGCCCCCCGAGGCTCCCCCGGTGCCCTACTTTGGCATATATTTAAAGGACCCTCCGAAACCCTCAGAACAGAACTCTTTTCGCGATCCCATCTCTGTTCCGCCGCCGCCGCCGCTTCCAAGATCGGGAGCACCAGGAGAACTCTTCCCGGCACCCTGCCGGAGGGGAGGATCACCACCGGGAGCTTCTCCACCACCATGGACGCCTCCCGGATGACTCGTGAGTAGTCTCCCTTGGACCATGAGTCCATGACCAGTAGCTATGTGATGTTCTCCTCCCGTTCTTGTGCTTCACTAATTAGTCCTCGTGAGCTGCCCTACATGATCGAGGCACCTATGTAATCCTTATGCTGTTGCTATGTTGAGTTTGCTGGGATCCGATGGATTATGAGATTATGTTGAGATTGATCTTGAGTAATATATTTGATTCACCTCTTTTATATTTTAGTTCATAAGTAATTCTTGCATGTTCTCCGTTGTTATTTATTGCTTTGGCCGAGTAGTAGGTAGTGACTCCAAGAGGGAACGTTATGCTCGATTGTGGGTTCATGCCCCTCGATGACTAGCTTGAGTGACAGAAACATGAGTCTAGGGGATGTGCTGTTGCCACAAGGGGGAAAACAACGGTGCTTGTGCCCGCGGGTGCAAGGATTGTTTACTTTACGCAAAGTTCTTTTAATGCAGTTGTCTGTTGCATTGAGTTTACACTATGGGTGGGACTCGCAACTTAATACCAGCGAGATGTTCTGGATAGATATCTCAAGGTGGATGATTAGTAGTAGATATTGATGGATTTCGGTCTACTTACTTTGGCGTACCGCCCATGCTTTGAACCTCAACCTTTCTTGCAATGTAGTCAGCATTGGTTTGCGTTCATGGTCCTGTCAATTGCCCAGCTGTAATTTGTTTACCTCACATAGCTGTTTTATCGTCTTTTGGGAGAGAGACATCACTAGTGAACATCATGAGACTCCGGTCCATATTACCATCATTGATCACATCCACTATTTACTTTTCGCTATTTACCTACTATTGCAAAAACTATCTATCACTACTATCATTGCTTTTAACCCTTTGTGAACTACAAGGCCAGAGGGATTGACAACCTCTCTGTACTCGTTGGGAGCAAAGTTATTTGTATCTGTGTGCAGGTCCACGTTGATTGCTAATTGCGCCGTTAGCAGTTGACACCTACTTGTTGAACCTAGGAGTATCTGGGGATTCGATCCTTGGCATCTTTGCTAGGGGAAAACACTTCTACTTACTGCATCTTACACCTTCCACTTGGGGTAACCAACGAGGGGTTCGAGGCCCATCAATGGTTATCACCATAAGATATTTATATTGGAAAAAAGGCTGATCCCCCGGTTTATCGAGGGTGCCGGTTTATTCATTAATCATAATATATACATAGGATACAGCAGAGCTCATGGCTCAGGTATAGTAGGGCCGCAAGAGGGCGATGTTCCATGACCTCTTTGTCTCTTCTTCTGATGTCCGTGAGTCCTTGTGCTCTCGAACGTCCACCAGGTAATATGAACCGTTGTGTAGATTCTTGCTGACCACAAAGGGCCCTTCCCAAGGCGGGGATAGTTTGTGCATGTCTGTTTGGTCTTGGATGAGCCGGAGTACCAAATCTCCCTCCTAGAACGTCCTGGTTTTGATCCGGCGGCTGTGATATCTGCGCAAGTCCTGTTGATAAATCGCAGACCGTGCTGCCGCTATGTCACGCTCTTCATCCAGCCGGTCCAAACTGTCGTGTCTTGCCTGCTCATTGGCCGCTTCAACATAAGCCGTCACCCGTGGCGAATCATGACGGATATCACTTGGAAGGACCGCTTCAGCACCAAACACCATGAAGAAAGGTGTATAACCTGTGGACCGGTTTGGCGTAGTGTTGATGCTCCAGAGAACAGAAGGTAACTCCTCAACCCAGCACCCTGGTGTTCTTTGCAAGGGAGTCATAAGCCGGGGCTTGATACCTCGCAAAATCTCCTGATTAGCCCTTTCAGCTTGACCGTTGGATTGAGGGTGAGCTACAGAAGACACATCTAGGCGAATATGCTCCCGTTGACAAAACTCTTCCGTTTCTCCTTTAGATAAATTGGTGCCGTTGTTTGTGATGATGCTGTGTGGAAAACCAAACCGGAAAATTACCTTTTTGATGAATTTAACCGCTGTTGCCGCATCACACTTGCACACAGGCTCTGCCTCAATCCATTTTGTAAACTTATCCACAGCCACCAGCAGATGAGTTTTTTGATCTTGGGATCGCTTGAAGGGCCCAACCATATCAAGCCCCCAAGTCGCAAACGGCCAAGTAATCGGTATCATCCGGAGCTCCTGTGCCGGAACAAGAGCACGTCATGCAAATTTCTGACAAGCATCGCACCTCCGGACTAGATCCGCTGCATCAGCATGGGCTGTCAGCCAATAGAACCCATGTCGAAAAGCTTTAGCCACCAAGGATTTTGAACCGGCATGATGACCACAATCCCCTTCATGGATCTCACGAAGGATATCACAACCTTCCTCAGATGACACACACCGCTGAAACGCTCCAGAAACACTGCGATGGTGAAGTTCTCCGTTTGCAATTGTCATTGATTTGGAGCGCCGGATTATCTGTCTTGCTTTGATCTCGTCGTCCGGCAACTCTCCCCGGCTTAGATATGCCAAGTATGGCAGCGTCCAATCCGGAATAACATGAAGTGCTGCAACTAGCTGTGCCTCCGGATCAGGAACAGCCAGGTCTTCCTCCGATGGTACCTGAACTGATGGACTGTGCAGCTCATCCAAAAAAGTATTTGGTGGTACCGGTTTACGTTGAGAACCCAGCCGGCTCAGAGCATCGGCCGCTTCATTCCTTCGCCGGTCTATGTGATCCACCTGATACCCTTTGAAATACCCTGCGACTGCTTCAACTTCTCGTCTGTAAGCTGCCATGAGAGGGTCTTTTGAATCCCACTTGCCGGACACTTGCTGTGCCACTAAATCTGAATCACCAAAACACTTGACCCGGCTCAAGTTCATCTCCTTAGCCATCCGTAGACCATGAAGCAACGCCTCATATTCTGCTGCATTGTTAGTACAAGGAAACATTAAACGGAGGACATAACAGAACTTGTCACCTCGTGGGGAAGTTAACACAACTCCAGCCCCCGAGCCTTCTAACTGCCTTGAACCGTCAAAATGAATCGTCCAGTATGTAAGATCCGGCTTCTCCTCTGGTGCTTGCAGTTATGTCCAATCATTGATGAAATCCACCAATGCTTGGGATTTGATAGCGGTGCGTGGCACATACTTCAATCCATGTGGGCTAAGCTCAATGGCCCACTTCGCCACTCTGCCAGTAGCTTCCCTGTTCTGGATTATATCCCCCAATGGAGCTGAACTGACAACAGTTATTGGGTGGCCCTGGAAATAATGCTTCAACTTCCGGTTTGCCATGAACACACCATATACCAGCTTCTGCCAATGCGGGTACCTTTGTTTGGATTCAATGAGAACTTCACTGACATAATAGACTGGACGTTGAACCGGATATTCCTTTCCTGCTTCCTTGCGCTCGACCACGATTGCCACGCTGACTGCCCGTGCATTGGCGGCAACGTATAACAGCAATGGCTCATTATCAACGGGGGCAGCAAGGACCGCGGCTCTGCCAGTTGCCGCTTCAAATCCTCAAACGCAGCGTTCGCCTCATCACTCCATATAAACCGGTCCGTCTTCTTCAGCATCTGATAAAGCGGAATCGCCTTCTCTCCCAAACGGCTGATGAACCGGCTCAACGCTGTGATCTGACTAGTGATACGTTGAACATCATTGATGCAAGCCGGTTTAGTCAAAGATGTGATTGCCTTGATCTTCTCCGGATTGGCTTCTATTCCTTTGTTTGACACCAAGAATCCAAGGAGCTTGCCCGCCGGAACACCGAACGCACACTTCTCCGGATTAAGCATCATTTTATAGGCTCGAAGATTGTTAAAGGTCTCCTTGAGGTCCTCTATCAGCGTCTCCTCCTTCCTTGATTTCACCACAATATCATCCACATAAGCATGAACATTCCTCCCTATCTGCCCCTTAAGACAATTCTGTACGCAACGCTGATACGTTGCTTGGGCACTCTTGAGCCCAAAAGGCATAGACACATAGCAAAAAGCACCAAAAGGGGTTATGAAGGCCGTCTTCTCCTGATCTTTAACTGCCATCTTGATCTGGTGATACCCTGAATATGCATCCAAAAAACTTAGCCGCTCACATCCCGCCGTAGCATCAATGATCTGATCAATACGAGGGAGAGCAAAAGGATCGGTCGGACAAGCTTTGTTTAGGTCTGTGTAATCCACACACATTCTCCACTTGCCATTTTTCTTTAATACCAGCACCGGATTAGCCAACCACTCCGAGTGAAAAACTTCAACTATGAACCCTGCGGCCAAAAGCCTGGCCACTTCTTCTCCTATAGCCTTGAACCTTTCTTCGTTGAAGCGGCGCAGATACTGCTTGACCGGCTTAAACTTCGGATCAATGTTAAGACTGTGCTCAGCGAGTTCCCTCGGTATACCTGGCATGTCAAAAGGTTTCCATGCAAAGATATCCCGGTTCTCACGGATGAACTCGATGAGCGCGCTTTCCTATTTAGGATCAAGGTTAGCGCTGATAGTGAACTGCTTGGATGAATCGCCTGGCACAAAGTCAACTTGCTTGGTCTCCTCCGCAGACTTGAACTTCAATGCCGGATCATGCTCTGTAGTTGGCTTCTTCAACGGGGACATATCTACCGGATCAACATTGTCTTTGTAAAACTTCAACTCATCCGTAGCACATACTGCCTCCGCATAAGCAGCGTCTCCTTCTTCGCACTCCAATGCAATCTTGCGACTCCCATGAACCGTGATGGTTCCTTTGTGACCCGGCATCTTGAGCTGAAGATAAACATAGCACGACCTAGCCATAAACTTGGCATAAACCGGTCGTTTGAACAAGGCATGATACGGGCTCCGGATCTTGACCACTTCAAAGGTTATCATCTCCGACCTGGAATCATGTTCATCTCCAAAGGTAACTTCTAGGTCAATTTTCCCAACGGGGTAAGCTGATTTACCTGGCACCACTCCATGAAACACCGTGTTTGACTGTCTTAGCTTCTTATCCGTCAGCCCCATGCGACGAAAAGTCTCATAATATAAGATATTGATGCTGCTGCCGCCGTCCATGAGGACTTTGGTGAATTTGTAGCCACCCACCTGTGGTGCTACCACTAAGGCCAATTGGCCCGGATTACCAACTCGCGGCGGGTGATCCTCCCTGCTCCACACAATAGGTTGCTCTGACCAGCGCAGGAATTGTGGTGTTGCCGGTTCAACCGCGTGGACCGCCCACTTTAAAACTTTTTGATCCCGTTTGCACAAACTCGTAGTAAACACATGATACTGTCCACTGCTCAGCTCCTTCGGGTTACTCTGATATCCGGACTGCTGCTGCTGCTGACGCTGCTGATTGCCTTGGTTATTGTGATTACCCTGGCCCTGTTGTTGGTTGTTTTGGTTATTGTAACCGCCCTGACCATACTGATTATTGCCTTGGTTATTATAACCATTGTTGTTGCCACGATATCCTGATCCGGAGCCGTTCCCCTGGTGACCCGGACCGTAAAACCCGGGGCCTGATCCGCCGCCTGGTGGCCTATTGTTAGATCTGATCCGGCTCATGGCCTCCATCATGGCCTTGCATTCTCCTATGGTATGTTTAGCTGGATGTTCCTTTGATCCATGTTTCGGGCAAGGCTCATTCAACTCTTGCTCCCAACTGACGGACCCCCCGCCAGTTTGTAGAGGCGGTTTACCCTTATTGCGCTGAAAACTTCCTTGGACTTGGGTGTTGGCGACGAAGTCAGAGCCACCTTCTGCCTTTCGCTTGCCTAAGAAGCTTGTTCCTACCGGACTAGCCTGCGCTGGTTTACCGGATTTATTTGCCTTTCCAGATTTATCTCCGTCCGCTTCTGGATACTTAGCGTTGTCAGAGTCCCCATACTTCACCAGAGCGCTCATGAGAGTTCCCATGTCATTACAATCCCGTTTGAGCCGTACCAGCTTTAACTTTAGAGACTCAAACCGGCAATTGTTTTCCAGTGTCACTATTGCCGTACTGGGATTGATACCGTTCGAAGAGTGCAAGATTTCTGATACTCGCCGCACCCATGCACTTGTAGGCTCCTGGTCTCCTTGTATACAGGCTGCCAAATCCACCACTGACATTGGCTGCTTGCACGTATCCTTGAAATTTTTGATAAACTGGCGGCGTTACTCTCCCCATGATCCGATGGAATTAGGTGGTAAGCCCTTCAGCCAGGTCCGGGCTGTACCCTCAAGCATCATGGTAAAGTACTTCGCGCAAGCCGCTTCATCCACGTCCAGCATCTCCATGGCCATCTCGTAACTCTCAACCCAAGCCACTGGAGCTAAATCTGCTGTGTAATTAGGCACTTTACGCGGACCCTTGAAATCCTTGGGTAACTTCACGCTCCGTAGAGCGGGGACAAGACACTGCACCCCAAAGGAACTCGTCGTGACTCCTGTTTCTGCTGTGGTTGTGTGAACCGGCATCGTTTGGCGGATCTCCTCGCGGGCCGCAGATCTAACCCAATTTGCTGCCTCCTGAGCTTGCGCCTCTGCGCCCGCCGGGTTATCCTGTCTGTGAAGGTGTCGCCTCCGTTCACTACTGGACACCTCCGGTTCTTCCCAATGCCTAGTGTAACTCCGGCTGTGGCGGGGTGTTGAATGAAGCCTCTCCCTGCTATAAGAATACGCTTGCTGCTGTGTCAACGCCATGTTAAGCAGATCCTTGACCCTGCGTGCCTCCATGGCCACGGGGGATGTCCCCTCAATGGGTAAAGCGGCCAGGCGTGAGGCACGGCAACAATGTTATCCAAGGGGTTCGAGTAATGACCCGGAGGAGTGGGGATGTGAGGTGTGGACATAATCCGACGATCTTGCTCCGCAGTGGGCTGTTGAACCGGCTCGCCCCTCATGGGGGCAGCCCTCCGGTTTACCTCCGGATCATTGCTAGCTCCCGCTCCTGGCGTCCTGAAGAGATTCATCGCCTCATAGACCGGCGGTAGACGAGACTGGTACCTTCGATTCCTTACACCCTGCGTAGAAGCCTGTTCCATCCTCAGCTGGAAAGCCTGATGATCTGGCTCTGCCTGTCTTGTTGCTATCATAACTTTCTCTGCCTTCAGATCCTCTCTTGCTTGATCAATCCGGCCCCTCAGCTGAAGGAGTTCTGCATCGTGTTGCGCCTTGTCTGCTGGATCCACCTCTGCTACTGCCCGGGTTGTGACTCCTCGACCAAGGCGGATAGAGCGTCAGAGGGCGAGAGGGCCTGGCTGCTCCCCCCTACACCGGCTTCTGCTGTGATCGCCCCGTTCACCGTGGACTGCGGCGTAGGTTGTGATCCGGCCATAAAGACAGCCACCCGGTTTGGCAGATCAAAGGGGTCCGGAATACTGTCTCCGTCGGACACACCCTCAGACCGGCCGTCCCGCAACAGATACAAGGATTCAGTCTCTCCGGATGATGACTCATCGTCGGAATAGACAACTGTCCGCCACCAGAATCCGATCCGTCCTCGGCTTGGACTCCGTGAATCGCTCCGACGAAGACGCGCTTCATGGCAGGCTGAATCTGGGCCGATCTCGCACGTTGAGCCGGCTCGACGATGTTGGGGGAAAACGTCCGGCTCAGGTCCCGGTTCACCAATCTTGCCGATGAAGACGTGGATGCCGCAGAAGGGAACCCGGTACCCGTATTCGATTGAATCGGCCTCCGGTCCCCAGCCTGCGTCGTCGATGTAGATCCGGTCGCAGCGACTCTTGGTCATCCGGCCGACCGCGTAGCCCCTGAGCCCTTCAAAGCTGCCCTTCAAGAACTCGAAACCATCGTGCGGAGGCCCCACGGTGGGCGCCAACTGTCGTGGAATTAGCACGGCAGATGTCCGGTTTAACGGACTTAGTTGAGGAACCATCGCACGGGTTAGCTTGAAGGGGTTAAAAGCACGCAAAGGACACCGAGGGTTTATACTAGTTCGGCCCCTTCAATGAAGGTAAAAGCCTACGTCCAGTTTGGTTTGGTATTGCTTGGGCGTCGATGAACAGGGAGGTGATTGCTTGCCTGCGTCTCGACGGGTTGTTGCTTGTCCTTGAACCGTCGCCGGGTTGTCCCTTTATATAGAGGCAACGCCCGGTCCGGTTTACAGAGTCCCGAGGCCGGCTCATATTTGTGTCCGCCTCGGTCCCTGCTCTTTCTTCCTTATCTCTCAATTTACATGACAAGACGGTTTACAAATCGTAACTCTACACATGGGCCCTAAGCCTTCATGGGCCGGAACCTCTACTGAGCTTACAATTATACAACTATATTATCATAATCCGGTTTACCCTAGCCGGTCTACACCTGCTAGTAATATCCCTGACACAATGAGAGGCGTATTCTCTACCAAATCGGATGTTTACAGCTTCGGTGTGTTTGGCATTGGAGGTTGTAAGTCTTAGAGAAATAGCAACTTGATATATTAGGAGGCAAAAAGCTATCATCATATATACATGTACAGGGGAGGCCAAAGGCCACCATAAATATAACTCTAACACCCCCCTCAAACTCATGGGGGATCCACAACACTATGTTTGGAGAGGTAAAATCCATGTTGCGCTCTAATCCGGGCCTTTGTGAAGAAGTCCGCCAGCTATAACTCGGAAGACACATACTGAAGAGCAATAACTTGGTGCTACACACCAGCCCGCACAAAGAAAGCATAACAACAATATGCTTAGTAAGCTCATGCTTCATGGGGTCCTGCACAATACCGATAGCACCTGTACTGTCTGACAAGAGTGTAGTAGGCGTACTAACAGAAACACCAAAATCCTCGAGTAACCAATGTAACCAAGTCACCTCTGCCGTGATAAGAGCCATAGCTCGCAACTCAGCCTCTACACTCGAACGGGAAACTGCAATCTATTTCTTCGACTTCCAAGCAATGAGAGAACCACCAAGAAAGACACAGTAAGCAGAAAGTGAATGGCGATCCGAAGGATCACTAGCCCAGGTAGCATATGAATAGGCTTGGGGCTATAACGGGGAAAGAAGAGACGGTGAGAGATCGTGCCACGAAGATATCGTAGAACACGAAGAAGGTGACTATAGTGAACAGAAGTGGGAGAAGAAACAAACTGACTCAGTATATGGACATGATAGGAGATATCTGGACGAGTGGCAGGAAGATAGACAAGACTCCCAACAAGATGACGATAACGAGTCGGATCAGACAAAGACTCACCATCAGAAGCACGTAGATGAACATTAAGTTCCATAGGAGTCTCAACAATGCGCTCGTCATTAAGAGTCGCACGAGCAAGAAGATCCTGGATATACTTTTCTTGGGAAATAAAAAAATCCATCAGAGGTGGAGGAAATCTCAATCCCAAGAAAATAACGAAGAGGACCAAGATCATGCATACGAAACTATTCATTGAGACGGGCCTTAACAAAGGCCCGTCTCAAGATCATCGCCAGTGATGATCATGTCATCAACATATAGAATAAGAAGAGTGAGACCACGAGCAGAAAGGTGGACAAACAACACTGGATCATGAGCACCGGGTGAAAAACCAGCTGCAGTGACTACAGAGGCAAAACGCTCAAACCAAGCGTGTGGGGCTTGTTTAAGGCCATAGAGAGAGCGATGAAGAAGAGAAACCATGTCATCAGGAACTGAATACCCGGATGGTGGCTGCATATAAACTTCCTCATGCAACTCACCATTAAGAAAGCCACTCTTAACATCAAGCTGAGACACAAACCAATGGTGAACAGAGGCCATGGCAAGAAGTGTACGAACAGTGGTCATATGAGCCACATGAGCGAAAGTCTCATCGTAATCACGACCATGCTCCTGCTGAAAGCCACGAGCCACAAGATGAGCTTTATAACGCCCAAGAGAACCATCAGAGCGAGTCTTAATCTTATAGACCCACTTACAAGTGATGGGACGAACACGGGGAGGAAGAGAAACCAGACCCCATGTGGCGGTGCACTCAAGGGCAACAATCTCCTCTGCCATCGGAAACTACCATTCAGGATGAATAATGGCATCTCGATAAGAAGTCGGCTTAAGAACCGTTGAAATACCATAGCGAGAAGGAGAATATCGATACGGGGGGGGGGGGGGGGA
>LR738713.1:832273509-832290946 GCA_902687465.1 Secale cereale
GACAAGGCTGAGAACGAAGACCATAAGTCGGTTGAGAGGAGGAGGATGACACACCATAAGTAGAGGGTGAGGGGGTCCTGTATTCAGGGGTCCTCAGTCATCCGGGTCGTTGAAGCTGGGCCACATTGATGGGCTGCATGAAGAAGAAGCAGAAGGCCCTCCCCCGTATTCGGTCAGGACTCCTATGTACGTAGAAAGGCAGGTGTAGAGTCTGGATGTATCAATTTATTCCTCCCCAAGTCACCCTTGTAACCCTAGGTCCCCTCCGGTGTGTATATAAGCCGAGGAGTTTAGTCTGTAGAGGGGATCATCTTACAATATCCTCATAGGCTATACCTAGGGTTTAACCATTACGATCTCGAGGTAGATCAACTCTTCTACACATATTCATCCATACTAATATAGCAGGAAGTAGGGTTTTACCTCGATCGAGAGGGTCTGAATCTGGGTAAACATCGCGTCCCCAGCCTCCTGTTACCATCGATCCTCCAAACGCATAGCTTGGGCCCCCCTACCCGAGATTTGCCGGTTTTGATACCGACAATGGTGCTTTCATTGAGAGCTCCGTTGTTCGCTTGCCATGAGCGATCGATGGCGCGTCTCGTCATCGACGACGGGATCACCCTCGGAAATAACCTGGCTATCGGCCAGGTCCTCTAGCTCGGCGGGTTCACTGTATGCACCCGCATGGCCTCTGGGCCGGCCGCACTCCCTGCGGCCGTCGAGCATCACCTTTATGTCGATTCCGGCTACTCCGATGATGCGACTTTGGCAAAAATCTCGCCCATAAACGAGCTGCTGGATCGCATCGCCGCCCTGGGGCTATCATCACCAGGAGATCAAATCGGACTTAAATCCAGCCATGACGAGATAGGCCCTTCTCCGATCATTCATCTGGTAGCATCAGTGGAGGACGAAACCATAGAGACTTCTCCTCTACAGACAGAGACCGCAACAGTCCGGATCTCCGAACCCATCGAGCCAAACCTCCCAGTCAGGAGGCGCACTATGTTCTTTGAGCTCTAGGACAGACGCCGGACCCGAAGGGCAATTAGATCCCATCGAAACCAGATTGTCATCATCGGGGGTTGTTAAAACCCTGAATACCACTCTGGGTCGGGATTCAAAATTACCAACACCCACCCACCCTGGGAAAAACTTTTCAAATAAATCCGGAATCCTGGACATAGATGACCTCGCGAACATACAACAGCAGCCCGAGGAAACGGTCAACCACTTCTGGGCCAGATTCCTACTTGTTAAAAACAAGGTCAAGGACCGCTGCGACGACAAAGCGGTTTCCTTATTTCACCGCAATTGCACGGACGAGGGAGTGTTGAACGCCCTCAACCAACGTCGTGTTCTGAGTTTCACAGAATTATCGCAGTTAGTATGGAAGTACTGCGCAATGGAAAATACTTGGAAAGCCCAGAATACACCTCTAAAACAGTCCATATTCGGATAGTACGTTACTAAAGCTAAACAGACTTACCCTAGTTGGCCATCCAATAGCATTCCTATTGGCAAGAAGAACAATCCTCTTTAAAGGCACAGGTCCGTACTGGACGAACTACTCGATACACCTTGCCAAATACACGCAACCCCAAATAATGTCCCAAACCATCGCCTTAGAGCATGTTGGGTACTCCGGCAGGTAGCAAAGAGCGGTACAACAATTCTTGCCATCACCGCACCAAGGGAGAAAGACATCGATGTCTTCACTGTCTTCGAGACGTTCTCCTCAAATAATCGTCACAAGAGAACAAATCGCAAACTTGCCGAGGTTTACCAAATTAACTCTGCAAGCCCATGGAGCGACACGGCAATTAGTTTTTCTGCCGAAGACGCACCTCGAGTCCGGCCGATCCGAGCATCAGCAGCTCTTGTACTAGACCCAATAGTAGATGGCTTCCGCCTCACTAAAGTACTCATGGACGGAGGAAGTGGACTAAACCTCATATATGAGGAAACGCTTGCAAAAATGCAGGTCGAGAAATCCCACATTAAGCACACCAGCACAACCTTTAGAGGAATTATACCAAGCCGCGAGGCCCAGTGTTCGGGAAGCATTAAGCTCGATGTAGTGTTCGGCTCACCCGACAACTACAGATCGGAGGAGCTACTCTTTCACATTGTGCCCTTTCACAGCGGATACCACACCCTTCTAGGACGGGATGCTTTCTCACGCTTTCAAGCTATACCCCATTACGGGTACATGAAGCTTAAAACGCCAGGGCCCAATGGGGTGATCACAATAATAAGTGATCCAGATAGAGCACTCTCCGCCGAAAACAAAATGGCATCCTTAGCCTTAGAGGCATTATCCGAAGCTCTCGCGACTGAAGAATTAACCACCCTACGATCAAAGGTGGCGATGTCATCCTCGCCAAAAGATCGAAGTCTACCTCCTTCAAGCCCGCTGACGAAATCATCAAATTCCAAGTGCACCCAACGGACCCCAACAAAACGGCATCCGTCGGGGCACAGCTGGATCCGGCGGTAGACAGCGCATTATGCGCCTTCCTTCGGGAAAATTGGGATATATTCGCCTGGCACCATTCCGACATTCCAGGAATCCCATGTAGGCTGGCCGAACACAACCTCAATATTATAAAAGGGTTCAAACCAGTCAAGCAGTCACTACGACGATTTTCCGAACCCAAAAGACATGCAATGGGAGAAGAGTTAGCCAAACTATTGGAAGCCGGATTCATCAGAGAAATTAAACATCTATATTGGCTAGCCAACCTAGTCATGGTACCGAAGAAGGATAAATCCTGGCACCTCTGTGTCGACTTCACAGACCTGAATAAGGCTTGCCCAAAGGATCCCTTTCCTTTGCCCCGCATTGACCAAATTATTGATGCAACGGCCGGACACGACTTCCTGTGCTTCCGTGATGCTTATTCCGGATACCATCAGATAAAGATGAAGGAATCCGATCAGGCCGCAACGACATTTATCACCCCGTACGACCCCTTTTGTTTCAACACTATGCCCTTCGGACTCAAAAACGCTGGAGCCACATATCAAAGCATGATTGAAACATGCTTAGAAAAACAAATTGGCAAAACAGTCGTGAAGACCAAACACGTCGAAACCTTAGTGGATGATCTTCGCCTTACGTTTTCCAACCTCCGAGAATATGACATAAGGCTCAATCCGAAAAAATGTGTCTTCGGCGTTCCAGCCGGAAAGCTATTAGGGTTCATCGTATCCCATAGAGGAATCGAAGCTAACCCAGCCAAAATCCGGGCCCTGTTAGAACTCAAAATACCAACCGATCTCAAGCAAGTGCAAAGACTAGCAGGCTGCGTAGCGGCTTTAAGCCGCTTCATCTCCAGGTTAGGAGAAAAAGCATTACCACTTTACAGATTGCTACGGCGCACTGACAATTTCAAATGGATAAATGCGGCCACAACCAGATTGGAAGAAATAAAAGCTCTACTAACAAGCAGCCCAATCCTAGCCGCCCCCGGTGTTGGCGAACCAATGTTGTTGTACATATCAGCTACTCACCAGGTGGTGAGTGCCGTGCTCGTCGTCGAACGAGCCGAAGAGGGACATAAATTTCCCGTTCAAAATCTCGTATACTATGTATCCGAGGTTCTCACACTGTGTAAATCACGGTACCCCCACTATCAAAAAATTGCCTATGCAGTCTTCATGTCATCTCGGAAACTCCGGCACTATTTTCAAGAGTGTTCGATCACAGTGGCATCCGAGAGGTACCACTCAATGATATTATCAATAATAAAGACGCCACGGGAAGCATAGCCAAATGGGCCATTGAGCTCTTACCGTTCGAAATATCCTACAACTCATGCTGGACTATTAAATCCCATGTGTTGGCCGACTTCATCACAGAATGGACCGAAGCCGAACTCCCTAAAGAGTATGACTCATACTCTCACTGGACAATATACTTTAACGGTTCCAAAATGATATCCGGACTGGGGGCCGGCATAATACTGACATCTCCAACAGGGGATACGGTTCGGTACGTTTTACAGATTATGTATACGGACTCGAACAATGCGGCCGAATATGAGGCCCTATTGCATGGTCTCCGACTAGCCGTATCCATGGGCATACAACGCCTCGAGGTACGCGGAGACTCAAACCTCGCCATCTCCCAAATCAACAGGGATTTTGATGCGAAGGATTCAAAAATGGCAGTATATCGCAATGCCATATTGGAAATATCGGCTCGATTGAGGGGTTGGAATTCCATCACGTAGCCTGGGATAATAACCAGGCCGCTGACGTACTCGCGCGCATGGGAGCTAAACGCGACCCCGTCCCACCGAACACATTTGTGGAACGGTTGTTTAAGCCATCAGTAACATGGCAGGACACGAGCGGCGATACAAATTCGGATCCGAACACACCCCCAGCCGAACTCAATCGCGATGTCATCGGAGATCCAAGCATGGAGATAACTCCTTCGGCTCACGAAATCATGGCTGTCATAGCCCCCCTAGACAGAGCCTTTCCTAGCTTACCTTAATAAGCAGGAACTCTCCGATGATCAAAATGAGGCCCGCTGCATAGTCCGGCACTCTAAAGCCTACAAAGTTCACGAAGGTGAACTATACAAGAAAAGCACAACCGGTATTCTCCAAAGGTGCATCTCCGAAGAGGAGGGAAGGCGGATTCTCACTGAAATACACGCTGGAATGGGCAATCACCATGCCGCAGCAAGGGCGCTCGTAGGCAAAGCTTTTCGCGCTGGTTTCTATTGGCCTACTGCCCGAGGAGACGCCCAAACCTTAGTCCAACACTGCGTTGGCTGCCAGCTCTTTGCAAATCAAAGTCACATGCCTCCCACCGCACTGAGAACAATCCCCATTACCTGGCCTTTTGCGGTCTGGGGGCTTGATATGGTCGGACCCCTTAAAGGGGGAAGTCATAAAAGAAAATACTTACTGGTGATGGCAGATAAATTCACTAAATGGATAGAAGCCAAGCCAGTAAAAACAGCTGAAGCAGGGCCTGTGATAGATTTTATATCCAGCGTAGTACACCGCTATGGTGTCCCGCATAGTATTATCACAGATAATGGCTCCAATTTCACAGCTGATGAGGTAAAAATTGGTGCGCAAAGGTGGGTATAAAACTCGACTACGCTTCTGTATACCATCCTCAAACAAATGGTCAGGTCGAAAGGGCCAATGGTCTGATTATGAGCGGCATTAAACCCCGACTAGTGCGCTCCCTACGGGAGTCTGATAAACACTGGGTCGAAGAGCTTGACTCCGTACTCTGGGGGCTGCGGACCACTCCCAATCGTACGACTGGATATACACCTTTTTTCATGGTGTACGGCGCAGAGGTTGTTCTGCCCTGCGACATTATTCATGACTCACCTAGAGTGCGCATGTATGAGGAGAGGGAGGCCGAGTTAGATCGAAAGGACGACCTAGATGGACTTGAAGAGGAGCGCGATACAACGCTAGCACGTTCCGCATTTTACCAACAACAGGCTAGGCGATACTAGAGCAGAGAAATGCGGGCCAAGACATACAACATCGGCGAACTTGTTTTACGCCTCCCGAAGAAGAAAAAGGACAAGATCAAACCAAAATGGGAGGGCCCCTTCATTATTGACGAAGTACTCACCGGTGGAGCTTATCGCCTTCGCAATGCACAGGACAACCGCCTTGAGCCAAACCCGTGGAACGCTGGCAGGCTCCGACGAATTTATGGATAGTTCGGTAGCAATTTCTTCCTCTTTATAAGTTAGGTCTTGTCTTTTACCTTTTTGTTTCTCTCCCTTTTTCTCTCTACATTTTCTTTAATTGGCAAGTATTTGGCTCACCCGAACTTCCACATGACGAGTACGTCCTCAAATGTACCTACCTCAAATATACCTGGGGGCTTCTTTAACGAAGCCCATTACCAATAAAGCTTCTTGCTTAAAAATGTCGCCTGTTTTTACAGTTCATCCTTGCCATTATATGCACCGATATGACTTAAGTTCTGGCCAAGCTGGGTTGCCTGGCTCCTATGCTTACCCCTACATTTCTGATTGTTCGGCTAGGGCGTAAAGGGAGCACCTCTGCGATTGTTACAACCGGGTAATCCAGATATGTACCTCAGACTGGGTGAAGCCGAAAGCTAGCGCTCTTAAGGGAATAATTGGTCGGCGGATACATGACATACCGCATTTCAAAGCGTACCTTAAACTATCACAGGAGATGGCTTCCTAATATCCTTCTCATAGGATTAAAAGCCTAGGCCCGCATCTTTATGCACGCCGACCCAGGGAAAGGAACCCCTAACGGAACTATTCTCTCTGGAAGATGTTTCTTACATTAAATAGTAATATAACATAACTCCCCAAACTCAGTTCATCTGTTCAAGCAATTATGACGGGAATGTCTGATTTCTGAACATATCACGTGCTTTACCACAGATATAGTATTCGGAAACACTCCAGCCTTTGGGTTTATGGAGGTCGAAGCAGATGGTCGGCCATGACAAACTTTATATAAATTCGGCCAGAGATAAGTTTGATGGTAAAAGTACATTAATACATAGAATCAAACAACTATTCATTTTATATTCCCTCTATCAGGCTGTCTAGCTTACAGTCCTGTTGGGAAAGCTTGACAACTATTTCTACTTGGTTATAGACCAAACACGGAGGAATTTCCTGTCCATCGGACCCTCGAGGTCTGATGACCCACAAGTGTAGGGGATCTATCGTAGTCCTTTCGATAAGTAAGAGTGTCGAACCCAACGAGGAGTAGAAGGAAATGATAGGCAGTTTTCAGTAAGGTATTTTTTGCAAGCACTGAAATTATAGGTAACATATAGTTTTGTGATAAGATAATTGGTAGCAAGTGACAAAAGGTAAAAGTAAATAAGGTGCAGCAAGGTGGTCCAATCCTTTTTGTAGCAAAGGAAAAGCCTGGACAAACTCTTATATAAAGGAAAGCGCTCCCGAGGACACATGGGAATTATCGTCAAGCTAGTTTTCATCACGATCATCTGATACGCATTCGGTACTTTGATAATTTGGTATGTGGGTGGACCGGTGCTTGGGTTCTATCCTTACTTGAACAAGCCTCCCACTTATGTTTAACCTCTAATGCAAGCATCCGCAACTACAAAAGAACTATTAAGGTAAACCTAACCATAGCATGAAACATATGGATCCAAATCAGCCCCTTACAAAGCAACGCATAAACTAGGGTTTAAGATTCTGTCACTCTAGCAACCCATCATCTACTTATTACTTCCCAATGCCTTCCTCTAGGCCCAAATAATGGTGAAGTGTCATGTAGTCGACGTTCACATGACACCACTAGAGGAGAGACAACATACATCTCATCAAAATATCGAACGAAGACCAAATTCACATGACTACTTATAGCAAGAATTCCCCTATGTCCCCAGGAACAAAAGTAACTACTCATAAGACATAATATTGTTCATGATCAGAGGGGTATTAATATGCATAATGGATCTGAACATATGATCTTCCACCAAATAAAGCAACTAGCATCAACTACAAGGAGTAATCAACACTAGCAACCCACAGGTACCAATCTGAGGTTTGGGTACAAAGATTGGATACAAGAGATGAACTAGGGTTTGAGAGGAGATGGTGTTGGTGAAGATGTTGATGAAGATAGCCCTCCCCAAGATGGAATTGTTGTTGGTGATGACGGCGGTGACGATTTCCCCCTCCCGGAGGGAAGTATCCCCGGCAGAACAACTCTGCCGGAGCCATAGATTGGTTTCCGCCTCGGTTCCGCCTCGAGACGGCGGCGTCTGGTCCCGAAAGCCTCCTTGTGATTTTTTCCAGGTCAAAACACCTCATATAGGAGAAGATGGGCATCAGGGGCCGTCGGTGGGCCCACGAGACAGGGGGCGTGCCCAGAGAGGGGGGGCGCACCCCCCACCCTCGTGGACAGCAGGTGGCCCCCCTCGTGAACTTCTTTTGCCAGATATTTTTTATATTTTCTGAAACGGAGTTCTGTGGAGTTTCGGGGCTTTTGGAGTTGTGCAGAATATGTTTCGAGAGTTTGCTCCTTTTCCAGCCCAGAATTCCCGCTGCCGGCATTCTCCCTCTTCATGTAAACCTTGTAAAATAAGAGAGAAAAGGCATAAGTATTGTGACATAACATGTAATAACAACCCATAATGCAATAAATATCAACATATAAGCATGATGCAAAATTGACGTATCAACTCCCCCAAGCTTAGACCTCGCTTGTCCTCAAGAGAAAGCCAATATCAAAAAATATGCCCACATGTTTAGAGATAGAGGTGTCGATAAAAACAAAATACGGACATGATGGCATCATGGTTGTCATATGATTCTTATGCTAAAGTAACAATTCATTCACCATATCAAGCATGAATCATAAACTTCATTGAAACCTAACAAACTTTGATCTCAGTCATTGAAGCAATTGCAATTTATCGTAACATTGGAAAGAGTCAATGTAAGAGCTTTTCAGCAAGCCTACACACTCAACTATCATATAGTCTTACACAATTGCTCACACTCACGCAATACTTATGTTTATGGAGTTTTAGTCGGACATAGAGAAAGATAGGGGCTTATGGTGTTGCCTCCCAACCTTTTACCTCAAGGGTAATGTCAACAGTAATAGATCATGGAAACTTACATCCAAGTGGGTATATATGTCAGGATCTTTCCAACACAATGTGCTTGCCAAAGGATAAAATGTAAGAAGGAAAGGTGAATTTCACCTTGACTCTTATAAGGCAAGAATAATAGATAGGCCCTTCGCAGAGGGAAGCAGAGGTTGTCATGTGTTTTTATGGTTGGATGCACAAAGTCTTAGCACAGAAGAACGTCACTTTATATTGCCACTTGTGATAAGGACCTTTATTATGCAGTCCGTCGCTTTTATTACTTCCATATCACAAGATCGTATAAAGCTAATTTCCTCCACACTAATAAATCATGCATATTTTAGCGAGTTTGCAACATGACAACTTACTTGGAAGGATCTTTCTCAATCCATAGGTAGGTATGGTGGACTCTTCTGGCAAAACTGGGTTTAAGGATGTATGGAAGCACAAGTAGTATCTCTACTTAGTGCGAGGAGTTTTGGCTAGCATGAGGGGGAAAGGCAAGCTCAACATGTTGGATGATCCATGACAATATACTTTATTTCGGATATAAGAAAACATAACCCATTATGTTGTCTTCCTTGTCCAACATCAACTCTTTAGCATGTCATACTTTAATGAGTGCTCACAATCATAAAAGATGTCCAAGATAGTATATTTGTATGTGAAGCCTCTCTTCTTTTATTACTCCCTATTAATTGCAACGATGACCAAAACTATGTTTGTCAACTCCCAACAACTTTTATTCATCATACTCTTATATGTGAAGTCATTACTTCCCATAAGATCAATATGATCTCTTGGATAGTCTTTATGTTTTCTTTTTTTTATCATGACCCAAGTGAGGAAATCAAGCCCTTGACTCAACACTAATCTTTATTATATAGCTCAAGGACTTGATTACAAAGGGTAAAGATCATAAAGCAAAAGCTCACAACTAGATCATGCTAACTTTATTCTACTAGATCAAGATACTACCAAAAGGATCGAACTAAGAAAAACGGTAAAGATAGGAGTGATGGTGATACGATACCGGGGTCACTCCCCCAAGCTTGGCAGTTGCCAAGGGGAGTGCCCATACCCATATGATTATGTCTCCTTCTTCGGGGGTGGTGATGATGGCTTCTTCCTTAACTTGCGCTTAAGGGCAGAATTATGCTCCCTTAGGTCATTGATCTCCTGCTCAAGGTTTAATATTTTCTTGCATAGTGCCTGCTTGTTTTCCTGCAAGAGGTGAAAAGGGATAAATTCGGTCTTAGATTTCTTTGCTTTGTCGGGGAGGCTTGACTTTTTGAACTCCACATGCATGTCCCTAGGTTGAGGTAGTGGGACTTCGTCTTCATCTGAACTAGTCCAATCCTTTCCTTTGGAATCATGGTCTTCTTCTTCCTCCGTGGTCCAACCATAATGCTCCCAGTCCCCATAGGCCTTAGGATCAGCAAGGAAATCAGCTACATAGCTTTCTCCTTCCGAATCCTGGGACGACATGTTGCTTTTATCTGCGACATAAACAGCTCAAAACGAAAACAGAGGATTTTTGCGTGATACAGAGGTCAAAACCTTCAGGAGTATATATAATGAATTTTTACCGACCAAAAGGAGTAACATACAAGAAATCAGAGTCCGGGAGGCACACGAGGGCGCGCCCCCTGCCTCGTGGACGGCTCGTGTCTCTTCTGGACTGCTACTTATTTTTCTATTTTTCCAAATATTCCAAAACAGAGAAAAATTGCCTTTAGAACTTCTTTGGACTCGGTTTACTTACCGTATCACATACCTCTTCCTTTTCAGAGGCTGAATCGTTCTGCAAAATGTCCCTTATGTATTCCTCCGGGGTTATGGTTTCAATAACATTGGTTTCAACATTTATAGGGTTACCTGAGATATAATGCACTAGTAGATAAAGGGGGATCAGACCCGGTTTGTTTGGGCCTTTAGCCCCGGTTCTTGAACCGGGACAAAAGTGTCGGTACTAATGCTCTGACCATTTAGTCCCGGTTCGATCCAGAACCGGGGCAGATGGGTGTCCACGTGGCCTGTGCGCCGAGCCCAGGCAGGAGGGGCTTTGGTCCCGGTTGGTGGCACCAACCGGGACCAAAAGGCATCCACGCGTCAGCATTTCTGTGGCTGTGGTTTTTGTTTTTTTTGAAAGGGGAGGGGGGGTTGGAGGTTTTGGGGGGTTAATTTAGGTGTTTCATATTGTGTTAGCTAGCTAATTAATAGAGAGAAGTGTCCTCTCTTATGTCCGTGCTTGGTCGACGCTACGTACTACACATACGTATAGAGAGGACTAGACACGCTAGCTAGCTAGCTAGCTAGTAAGCAAACGAAGGAAACAAAAGATCGTATAATCAACATATATATATATATATATATATATATATATATATATATATATATATATATATATATATATATATATATATATATATATATATATATATATAGGGTGGGTCTATTCTCATAACAAAAGGCTTATTCTCATAACACCTCCCGACGCACAGCGCACAACCATCCGAACTGATCTAACCACGAGCACCCGAAGGAAGAAAAAACTAACCCACCCTCCCCACGTCCTCACCTTCTCTGCACACAGCCGCATCCCCCTAATTCCCACGACGGCCTTCCACCCACCCCCACCCCCCGCGGCGGCTGGCTGGGGCACCGGATCCGAGCGGCACCCCGCCGCGTCCCACCTTTTCTCCCGCGCCACCATGGCGAGCGCGCGCTCGGGCATCTCCTAGGTAGGAGCCCGCCATGGATCAGGCCGCCCGATCGCGATACCGCCAGACCAAGACCATGGTGGCCCCCAAAACATCTCGCCGCCGGATCCATGGTGCGCCGGCCCTACGCGACGCCCCGCCGCCGGATCCATGGTGCGCCGGCCCTCCGCGACGCCCCGCCGCCGGATGCAGCCCCCCTTAGTCCACCCCTCCCACCAGCGCCAGCCAGCGCCACTACCTCCTCCCCATCCATGGCTTTCGTCCCGCCACAACGACCTCTCCCCGTTCTGGATCCGGTGGGATCCGCCTCCATCGTATCCCGCCTGGACCCGCGCCGCCGCGGCCAGGCCAGCTCCCCCGTCCCGCCTCCTCCCCATCTTGGACATTATGGCTGATGGGTCCAGGTCGATCCTGCCTCCGGTGGCTCCTGGGCGAGGGGGCTCTCTGCAGCTTGGTGGCGCTCGTGGTGCAGCTCGGTGGTGGTGTAGCACATGGACAACGCCGCCGTGCAGTTCGAGCGACCGGGGGCGTGCATTGCGTTCGGTGAGTGTATACGATTCTACGGGGCATCGTTTCCTACGGGGTTGCCTCCTTGGTCCTCGTCATCCTCTCTGACGATGGTGGCGTGGTGGGGCTACCTCCATGGTCCTTGTCGTCCTATCCGACGGTGGTGGCATGGTCGGGATGCCTCCCTGGTCCTCCTCATCGTCGTCTCCTACGGGGCCGCATGCAGTCCACTACGTGTTGGAACTCCCCTGTGCAGTCCACAGCGTGGGTTCAGCCCCCACAGCAGCGTGCAGCTCTACCCACGGACCTATGCAGTATGCGATGACGAGCATGTATATTGGTTTTGGGAGCAAAACCATAAGCGTGCGGTTTGCTGTTTGTTGCTGTAGTCCACTGCTCTCACTTGTATCACTTTTGTATGCAGCTCACTATGTCTTCAGGTGTAAAACTAACACATAGATGTGTATGCTTTGAAGCTAGCTTTGTTGTCTCACGCGGATCGACTAGTCCTCAATTCCTGTTCGGCTGGTGACCGTGTTGATTTTGGCTGTATGTATGTGTGTGTGGCCGTGTAAAAAAAATGAATGGATGTGTATGTTTTGAAGCTCACTTTGTTCTCTCACGAAGTTGGCCATAAAAAAACCTTTGTGGTTCACTTGGTGATCCAAAAACAAGAACACATCGGAAAGCAGCTCACTTCTCAACACTTCTCAACGCGCGTAAAAAGTTAATTAGTACGAAAAAAGACAACGGCAAATCATGAGGTTCACTTGCAATGTTTATTTTGTAATTGTTGCAAAAGCAAAAAATGCAGTGCACTTTGGTCTAAAAAAGTCCATTGCAAAAGGACTCTTTGAAGCTCACTTTGTTCTCTCACGAAAGTTGGTCATAAAAAAACCGTTGTGGTTCACTTGGTGATCAAAAAACAATACCACATCGGAAAGCAGCTCACTTCTCAAACGCTTCTCAAACGCGTGTAAAAAATTAATTAGTACGAGAAAAGACAACAACAAATCGCCCGTGTAAAAAAAATTGTTACCAAAACAACACAAAAAAGTAATGCGGTTCACTTGGTGATCAAAAAACAAAACACACATCGGAAAGCAGCTCACTTCTCAAACACTTCTCAACGCGCGCAAAAAAACAACACAAAAAGAGTAATACGGTTCACTTCGTGATCAAAAAACAAAACACACATCGGAAAGCAGCTCACTTCTCAAACACTTCTCAACGCGGTGCAGTTCGTAGTCAGCCGCACGATTTTCAAATTTAACTAAAAACCGTAACGAATCTCAAAAACATTTCAACATATGAAAGTTGCGCCTCGTTCATAGCTTTCCAACGGTATATTACACGCCTCGTTCCGACAAACGGTTAAAAAACTAGAGAGAAAACAGTACCGAAAATTTGAAAAAATTCGAAAAAAACAATTCCACGATTTAGTAAATTCAAAACTGCTCTTAAACCGTAGCGAATTAGAAAAAATAATAGATACGAAAAAGATGCGTGGCGACGATACCTTTCCAACGGTGTATCATATGTTTCGTTCCGACAAGCGGTTTAGAAACAAACGCCAAAAAACGCTCGCTGCCATTCGTTGTGAGCCGCACAATTTTCGAAACTGCTCTTAAACCGTGCGGAATTTTGAAAAGTGTTCAACATGGCAAAGTTGCATCTACTCCATAGCTTTTCAACGGTATATTACACGCATAATTCTGATAAACGGTTAAAAAACTAGAGCAAAAAAGGTACAGAAAAAACAACACGTACAGTTTTTTCAACATGAAGTTCGCTGGTCTCTGTGGTGCGGTGCGTTTAACTCTCCAATGCAATTTTGCAATGCAGTTCGGAAGTGTTATGAGAATATTATTCTCATAATGTTATGAGAATAGACCTCAGTTGCATCTATGAGGTATGTGTTAACGAACCCAATATCACCTACTTGTCTTTTCTTCAATTCGACGATCTTCAATCTGCATAATATAGTGAGGATAATTATAAATACATGCAATAAAAGAGATCAGCTATATAGAGAGACTTAATGACAGAAGTAGTACTACTTACACACAGTAGCAGGTGACCGTTGCTTTATCGAGGGCCAATTGATTGAAAAACTGATAGAACTCCTCAAATGGAATAGGCAACAATTCAATTCCAACGAGGTCATGCTCCGGTTTAACTCTCACATACAAGCTATCCCTCCCCCAGACTCTCTGTAGATTTTCAAGTACCAATCATGCAATCTTCGCATATTCGTTGATAGAGATCTTTCATTTTTGACGAGAGGCTTCCCGTACTCGTATCTTTGTATCTGCACCTCCAAGAAATCATATTGTACATCGTCGGACAGGTAATCTCTAGGATTGCTATAACCGGGCACCATCCTCGGATCATTAGCGACCATGTCGCTAGACACCTTGAGCGGGGGGCACGATTGGTCCGCTTGTTCGCCGAGCTGGGCAATTTGTTTCCCAGCTCGTCCTTCTGCTAACCTTTGATCACTTTTAGTACGTCCCGACCGCTTCGCTGCTTGAAATGACTTTTCAATCATGCAGTCATAGTTGTCCTTCGGCTTACTTATCGCTGGTTGCTTCAGGGCAGCAAGAGTGCGCTTTGCTTTCACCGGATCTATCTTCTCCTCCGGAGGTGGATGTCTCTGTGCTTTCAACCCTTCAAGCCAGTCCTTCACTTCGCCTTGAGCGATCTTCGTGTTTTCCTCGTCGGACCTCTCGTATGGTAACTTCTCTAGAGGCGTGAGAGAAGGACCGAATCTGCATCGCCTCCCGCCTCTGGCTGTACTGCTTTACGTCGCCAGACCAGATGAAGCGGCTGTCTTCTTTCCTTGCTTACGCGCCAGAGCAGGAGTAGCCGGAGCGGCGGCAGGTCTCTTCCGCCCTTGCTGACTAGGCGGAGAAGGAGGAGCAGGCTGGCTGCTCGGGCGCGCCGGCGCAGGCGGAGAAGGAGGAGGCTGGCTGCTCGGGCGCGCCGGCGTAGGCAAAGGAGGCGGAGTGCCGCCACGCGCCGGAGTGCCCTGATCGTCACTCGCCGGAGGAGGAGGCGGTGGAGGAGGCGGTGGAGGAGGCGGAGTGCCCTGACTCGCCGGAGGAGGAGGAGGAGGAGGCGGAGGCGTCCAATTGAGAATGTTGATGAGGTCCTTCCGCCATAGGCATGGAGTCTTCAGTGAAGAACCCAGCCGAGTCTCCCCTTCACCAGTAGGGTGGTCAAGCTGGAGCTCCTCAAATCCCTCCGTAATTTCATCCACCATCACCCTAGCATATCCTTCTGGAATCGGCCGACAGTGAAAAGTGTCGCCGGGTCCAGTAGGAAAAACAGAGCCAGCAGCCGCCTTGACCTTCAGATTTATCCACTGCGTCATAAGGTGGCAATTTTGTACCTCCGTGATAGCATCCACGGGATACCTGGCAGTAGCCGTCAAGACATGCTCCGGCTGAAGCAGCTCGGTGGAAGCCATGCTGCTTCTCCGCTGAGATGGCGGGGTAGCTTCGGGGGAAGCTTCGGCAATTCTTTTGTCCCGATTTGCTTCCCGTTCCTCTATCGCTTGTATTCTGGCCCGCAGCGCCTGCAGTTCGGTCTGCTGCATTTTCTTCCTCCTCTCGTGGCATTTGTAGCCGCCTGCGTCCGGAAACCCAGCACTCCACGGAAGGGAGCCTAGCGTGCCTCGTGTCCGTCCAGGGTGCTCAGGATTCCCGAGGGCCATTGTCAGCTCGTCGTTCTCTCTGTCGGGGAAGAACGTCCCTTCATGCGCTAATTTGATATAGTGCCGAAGCTTCCTGAGTGGTGTTTCCAATTGCTTGTTCGTCCAAATGCACCTCCCTGATACAGGGTCCAAGGTTCCGCCAGCCCCGAAGAACCAAGTCCGGCAACGGTCTGGCCATTGCATTGTCTCTGGTTTGATCCCTTTCTCAAGCAGATCATTCTCAGCCTTGGCCCACTTAGGCCGGGCTCTGAGGTAGCCACCTGACACCGTGCGATGGTGATGCTTCTTCTTCGCAGCATTTATCTAGTTTGTCGCCAACATCTTCTTACTCTTTTCTGATGTCTTATAGGCCACAAATGCGGGCCAGTCATCTTTGATCTTCTCATATATGCCCACGAATTCTGGAGTCTCTTTATCGCGGACAAACTTATTCAGTTTTTCTTCCATGCCCTGAATTGGTCTGCCATCTTCGAAAGAGAAGCAGACTTGATTAATTTCTCTTTAACTAGATTCGCCAGATCATCCTCTGGCGGTAGGATGAAATTTGACTTCAGCTCAGTCCAAAGATCTTCTTTCTGCATATCAGTGACATAAGACACCTGAGCGTCTTTTGCAGCCGGCTTTAACCATTGATGGATGCTGATCGGGATCTTGTCCCTAACCAGAACCCCGCACTGATTAACAAATGCATTCTTTGTCCGGATGGGTTCAATCGGCTCGCCGGAGCGCGAGATTTCTGAGATCTCAAACTTTTCATCCGGCCTCAACTTTTTCTTTGCGCCTCGTCTCTTTACCGAAGATTTGCTCGATCCGGAGGGCTAGAAAAAGGAACAAAGACGAGAGTTAATGTATGCATCAATTAACTAGTCAGCACAGGCTTAACTAACATATATACCTCCTGGCCGGACTCGGTTCGGTCACCGGAGCCAGCATCACGGTCTCCTTCTTGCACCGGCATTGGGTCACTGGAGCCATCCTCACGGTCTACTTCTTCCATGTGCATTGGGTCACCGGAGCCATCAATATCATAGCCTAGATCTTTCAGCTGCAGCTCTCTTTCCACCTGCTCATTGGTGTCGTTGAGAAACGACAAGACGGCATCTTGTCCGTCTGCGATTATGTCCATCAACATCGCTTCTTGTGCTAGGTCTCGGGTGTTGTCATCCATAGTTTCTACAAATATTTACAACATGCCAATTATTATTCAAACATGACAGATGGATATATTAATGGCAAACGTAGAACTAGCTTCGACCCTCGACCCCTGGACGACCCTCGACTGCTCGGCGATCCACAACCCTAGACCCCCTCATGTCACATTTTATCTAGTGTCAAAGGATTCAACAAAACCAATACTTCATCATTAGGCGAAAGTAACAGTCGCATGATGGTACGAAGCTCTCCAAAGTTATTTTGGAACGAAGTCTCAGATAGGATAATTCGTAACAAAAGACGGATTATCCTATCAGGAACTCCGTTCCAAAACAACTTTGCAGAACTTCATACCAACATGCCCCGGTTACTTCTGGCAAATGATGAAGTCATGGATTTCTTCAATACTTTGACACTAGCTAGGCAACCTCTCGACCCCTCGACCCTCGACTGCTCGGCGATCCACAACCCTAGACCCCCTGATGTCACATTTTGTCTAGTGTCAAAGGATTCAACAAAACCATGCATGTCTTCATCATTAGGCGAAAGTAACAGTCGCATGATGGTACGAAGCTCTCCAAAGTTATTTTGGAACGGAGTCCCAGATAGGATAATTCGTAACAAAAGACAGATTATCCTATCAGGAACTCCGTTCCAAAATAACTTTGCATAACTTCGTACCAACATGCCCCGGTTACTTCTGGCAAATGATGAAGTCATG
>LR738713.1:832291976-832339048 GCA_902687465.1 Secale cereale
GGGGCGACGACGCGGGGCGGGGCGGCGCGACGGCGCGGGGCGGGGCGGCGCGACGGCGCGGGGCGGGGCGGGGGCGTGGGGCGGGGCGACGGCGCGACGGCGACGGGGCGGCGTCGGGGGCGACGACGACGGCGTGACGGTGACGGGGCGACGGCCGGGGCGACAGGGGCGGGGAAGGAGATGTGAGGAGGCGTCGGGGGCGGGGAAGGAGAAACTGAATGAAATTTTCGCAAGTGTAGCTTATATAGGAGGAGTATTAGTCCCGGTTCGTGGCACAAACCGGGACTAATAGCCCCCTTTAGTCCCGGTTGGTGCCACCAACTGGGACTAAAGGTCCCTTTTCAGCAGCCCAAAGGGCGGGAAGGAGGGGCCTTTGGTCCCGGTTAGTGGCACCAACCGGGACCAAAGGCCTTGCGCTGGCACTGCGGTGGGAGTTTAGTCCCACCTCGCTAGTTGAGAGAGGCCAACACCTGTTTATAAGCTGCGCTGCCTCTCTCCTCTCGAGCTCCTCTTAACTGCAGGCTTACGGGCCTAATTTGTACACTTCTATGCCTGTTGGGCCTGCTAGGCCTTCTGCGGGCCTGAATCCTAGCCCATGGTTGGGTTTCTAGTCGTATTCAGGCCGTGCTGGCCCAGTAGGTGGCATTTTCTTTCTTTTTTTCTATTTATTTTTTCATTTCTACTTAGAACTAAATATTTATAGTTTTTTAGTGATTTCTTTTTTTTTAGGTCACAAAAATTATAAACTTTCTTTGTTTTCTTTGTTGCTTTATTTATTATATTTTGTTTCTACTTACAACAAAATACTTATTGTTGCTATTTTTATTTTTTTGTAAGTTTTTTTATTTTGTTTTCTGCATTATTTATTTTCTTTTGTTTTTTGCTTTATTTTTTAATTCTTTCTGGTAAAACCAATTACCAACTTTCTGTTAGTGCAAGTAGTATTCAAATTTGAATAGTTTAAATTTGAAATTATTTGTTTTCTTTGTTGCTTTATTTATTTTATTTTGTTTCTACTTACAATGAAATACTTATTGTTGCTATTTTTATTTTTTTGCAAGTTTTTTTTGTTTTCTACATTATTTATTTTCTTTTGTTTTTGCTTTATTTTTTAATTCTTTCTGGTAAAACCAATTACAAACTTTCTGTTAGTGCAAGTAGTATTGAAATTTGAATAGTACAAACGGACAATGGTATCATACTCGTCTGTTACAAAGTTGGCATGGTATCATCATAATAGTTGCGGAAAAAAGTCTTCACTTTTTCTTCGCTTGTGTCATTTGCTTATTGCGCCATAACCATGGATAATCTTCATCATTTATCAGGATGCTTGGGTCAGCCTTAACTTTGAAGGGAGGAATTTCATGAAACTTTTCATAATCTTCGGATATGTCTGTCTTGCCCTCCACTCCCAGGATGTCCCTTTTTCCTGAAAGAACTATGTGGCGCTTTGGCTCATCGTATGATGTATTCGCTTCCTTATCTTTTCTTTTTCTCAGTCTGGTAGACATGTCCTTCACATAGATAACCTGTGCCACATCATTGGCTAGGACGAACGGTTCGTCAGTGTATCCAAGATTTTTCAGATCCACTGTTGTCATTCCGTACTGTGGGTCTACCTGTACCCCGCCTCCTGACAGATTGACCCATTTGCACTTAAACAAAGGGACCTTAAAATCATGTCCGTAGTCAAGTTCCCATATGTCCACTATGTAACCATAATATGTGTCCTTTCCCCTCTCGGTTGTTGCATCAAAGCGGACACCGCTATTTTGGTTGGTGCTCTTTTGATCTTGGACAATCGTGTAAAATGTATTCCCATTTATCTCGTATCCTTTGTAAATCAATACAGTCGAAGATGGTCCCCTGAACAACAAGTACAACTCATCACAAACAGTGTTGTCACCTCTGAGACGTGTTTCCAACCAACTGCTGAAAGTCCTGATGTGTTCACATGTAATCCAGTCGTCGCACTGCTCCGGGTGTTTGGAGCGCAGACTGTTCTTGTGTTCATCGACATACGGGGTCACCAATGTAGAGTTCTATAGAACCGTGTAGTGTGCTTGAGACCAAGAATATCCGTCCCTGCATATTATTGAGTCCCTTCCAAGCGTGCCTTTTCCAGTCAGTCTCCCCTCGTACCGCGATTTATGGAGACCTATCTTATTAAGGCCAGGAATGAAGTCAACACAAAACCCGATGACATCCTCTGTTTGATGGCCCATGGAGATGCTTCCTTCTGGCCTGGCGCGGTTACGGACATATTTCTTTAGGACTCCCATGAACCTCTCAAAGGGGAACATATTGTGTAGAAATACGGGCCCCAGAATGACAATCTCGTCGACTAGATGAACTACGACGTGTGTCATGATATTGAAGAAGGATGGTGGGAACACAAGCTCAAAACTGACAAGACATTGCGCCACATCACTCCTTAGCCTTGATACGATTTCTGGATTGATCACCTTCTGAGAGATTGCATTGAGGAATGCACATAGCTTCACAATGGCTAATCGGACGTTTTCCGGTAGAAGCCCCCTCAATGCAACCGGAAGCAGTTGCGTCATAATCACATGGCAGTCATGAGACTTTAGGTTCTGGAACTTTTTCTCTGCCATATTTATTATTCCCTTTATATTCGACGAGAAGCCAGTCGGGACCTTCATACTGAGCAGGCATTCAAAGAATATTTCTTTCTCTTCTTTCGTAAGAGCATAGCTGGCAGGACCTTCATACTGCTTCGGAGGGATGCCGTCTTTTTCGTGCAAACGTTGCAGGTCCTCCCGTGCCTCAGCTGTATCTTTTGTCTTTCCATACACGCCCAAGAAGCCTAGCAGGTTCACGCAAAGGTTCTTCGTCACGTGCATCACGTCGATTGAAGAGCAGACCTCTAGGTCTTTCCAGTAGGGTAGGTCCCAAAATATAGATTTCTTCTTCCACATGGGTGCGTGTCCCTCAGCGTCATTCGGAACAGCTAGTGCGCCGGGGCCCTTTCCAAAGATTACGTGTAAATCATTGACCATAGCAAGTACGTGATCACCGGTACGCATGGCGGGCTTCTTCCGGTGATCTGCCTCGCCTTTGAAATGCTTGCCTTTCTTTCGACATTGATGGTTGGTCGGAAGAAATCGACGATGGCCCAGGTACACATTCTTCCTGCACTTGTCCAGGTATATACTTTCAGTGTCATCTAAACAGTGCATGCATGTGTGGTATCCTTTGTTTGTCTGTCCTGAAAGGTTACTGAGAGTGGGCCAATCGTTGATGGTCACGAACAACAACGCCTTTAGGTCAAATTCCTCCTGTTTGTGCTCATCCCACACACGTACACCGTTTCCATTCCACAGCTGTAAAAGTTCTTCAACTAATGGCCTTAGGTACACATCAATGTCGTTGCCGGGTTGCTTAGGGCCTTGGATGAGAACTGGCATCATAATGAACTTCCGCTTCATGCACATCCAAGGAGGAAGGTTATACATACATAGAGTCACGGGCCAGGTGCTGTGATTGCTGCTCTGCTCCCCGAAAGGATTAATGCCATCCGCGCTTAAAGCAAACCATACGTTCCTTGGGTCCTTTGCAAACTCCTTCCAGTACTTTCTCTCGATTTTTCTCCACTGCGACCCGTCAGCGGGTGCTCTCAACTTCCCGTCTTTCTTACGGTCCTCACTGTGCCATCGCATCAACTTGGCATGCTATCTGTTTCTAAACAAACGTTTCAACCGTGGTATTATAGGAGCATACCACATCACCTTCGCAGGAACCCTCTTCCTGGCGGGCTCGCCATCAACATCACCAGGGTCATCTCGTCCCATCTTATACCGCAATGCACCGCATACCGGGCATGCGTTCAGATCCTTGTATGCACCGCGGTAGAGGATGAAGTCATTAGGGCATGCATGTATCTTCTGCACCTCCAATCCTAGAGGGCATACGACCTTCTTTGCTGCGTATGTACTGTCGGGCAATTCGTTATCCTTCGGAAGCTTCTTCTTCAATATTTTCAGTAGCTTCTCAAATCCTTTGTCAGCCACATCATTCTCTACCTTCCACTGCAGCAATTCCAGTACGGTACCGAGCTTTGTGTTGCCATCTTCGCAATTGGGGTACAACCCTTTTTTGTGATCCTCTAACATGCGATCAAACTTCAGCTTCTCCTTTTGACTTTTGCATTGTGTCCTTGCATCGACAATGACCCGGCGGAGATCATCATTTGGTTCCTCTTGATCTTCGGCAGCTTCACCCGTTGCAGCATCATTGGGCACATCGTCTGGTTCCTCTTGATCTTCACCAGCTCCCCCATTGCAGCATTACCGTATTCAGGGGGCACATAGTTGTCATCGTACTCTTCTTCTTCGCCGTCTTCCATCATAACCCCTATTTCTCCGTGCCTTGTCCAAACATTATAGTGTGGCATGAAACCCTTGTAAAGCAGGTGGGAGTGAAGGATTTTCCTGTTAGAGTAAGACATCGTATTCCCACATTTAGTGCATGGACAAAACATAAAACCATTCTGCTTGTTTGCCTCAGCCGCATTTAGAAACTCATGCGCGCCCTTAATGTACTCGGAGGTGTGTCTGTCACCGTACATCCATTGCCGGTTCATCTGCGTGCATTATATATAATTAAGTGTGTCAAAAACCATTACAGAACATCATAAATAGATAATTAAGTGACCAAATTAATAAAAGTTCATCATCACATTAAAACCAAAGTACATACATATATAGTTCTCATCTAACAACATATAGCTCTCCATACACATCGAAACTATGTAAAACATTTCAATGCGAAAACAAATGCGATCATAATCGCAACCAAGGTAACAATTGATCCAACGACATAATGATACCAAGCCTCGGTATGAATGGCATATTTTCTAATCCTTCTAATCTTCAACCGCATTGCATCCATCTTGATCTTGTGATCATCGACGACATCCGCAACATGCAACTCCAATATCATCTTCTCGTCCTCAATTTTTTTTTATTTTTTCCTTCAAGAATTTGTTTTCTTCTTCAACTAAATTTAACCTCTCGACAATAGGGTCCATCTTGATCTTGTGATCATCGATGACTTTCGCAACATGCAACTCCAATTCCATCTTCTCCTCCTCCATTTTTTCCAATTTTTTCTTTAAGGAAATGTTTTCCTCTTCAACTAAATTTAACCTCTCCACAAGAGGGTCGGTTGGAATTTCCGGTTCAACTACCTCCTAGACATAATAAAACATCTATGCATGTCAGGTTGGTCGGCATAACTATCATAAACACTAAAACGAATAGTTATAAATTAAAGATAATATACCACATCCGAATCGTAGACAGGACGAGGGCCCACGTGGGCGGATATCAAAACCATCGCACTATATAATAACAAGCAATAATAAACGTAAGAAGATTAGACAAATATCTATCTAAAGCAATAATAACAAGCAATAATAAAAGTAAGAAAAACATGGACATAACAAGAGGCTCACCACGGTGGTGCCGATGACGAGATCGGCGGGGGCGATCGACGGCGGCGAAGACGGGGACGGGACGTGACGGACCGCTAAACCTAGACAAATCTCGGAGAAAATAGAGCTTCGAGAGGAGAAAAGCTTAACTAGTGTGGCTCGGGCATTCCATCGAACACGTTGTGTGCATAGGAGGTGAGCTAGAGCACCACTAACCCCTCTCCCCCTCGGCCAGAAAAAAAAAACAGAGCAGTGTGCTCTGCTCTTGAGCGAGGGGGTATATATAGGCACCTCATTGGTCCCGGTTGGTGCTACAAACCGGGGCTAAAGGGGTGCCTTTCGTCCCGGTTCATGCCACCAACCGGGACCAATGGTGGTGGGCCAGGAGCAAGACCCATTGGTCCCGGTTCGTCACACCAACCGGGACCAAAAGGTCCAGACGAACCGGGACCAATGGCCCACGTGGCCCGGCCGGCCCCCTGGGCTCACGAATCGGGTCCAGTGCCCCCATTGGACCCGGTTCTAGATTGAACCGGGGCTAATGGGCTGGACAGGCCTGGACCAAAGCCTTGTTTTCTACTAGTGATGTTTGATTCTTTGACCGTTCACCACCTTCGGATTTGTGCCTTCGAAGTTGTTAATTTTTATGGCACCGGAACGATAGACCTCCTCAATAACGTAAGGTCCTTCCCACTTAGAGAGAAGCTTTCCTGCAAAAAATCTTAAACGAGAGTTGTATAGCAAGCCATAATCACCTACGTTAAACTCACGCTTTTGTATCCTTTTGTCATGCCATCTTTTAACTTTTTCTGTAAACAGCTTGGCATTCTCAAAGGCCTGGGTTCTCCATTCATCAAGACAGCTAATGTCATATAACCTCTTCTCACCGACAAGTTTGAAATCATAGTTGAGCTCTTTAATAGCCCAATATTCCTTATGTTCTAGCTCAAGAGGTAAGTGACAAGCTTTTCCATAAACCATCTTATATGGAGACATACCCATAGGATTTTTGTATGCAGTTCTATAGGCCCATAATGCATCATCAAGTTTCTTGGACCAATTCTTTCTAGACCTATCAACTGTCTTTTGCAAAATTAATTTCAACTCTCTATTACTTAGTTCTACTTGACCACTAGTCTGTGGGTGATACACTACAGGAAACAACTAATTTGCCGTCATGGGACATCTTTGCCGTCAGCTTTTCATCGAGGCAGACGGCAAAGAGCACTTTTGCCGTCAGGTACAGACGGCAAAGAATGACTAACGACAAAACACATAGTTTGTCGTCCGCGTTTTTTATTACAGATGGCAAAATACATACTTTGCCGTTTGTAAAGAAAAACACAGACGACAAAATCTTTGCCGTTTGTATTTTTTCTTTACAGACGGCAAAGTATGTATTTTGCCGTCTGTAATTAAAAACGCAGACGGCAAACACATACTTTGCCGTCTATACTTAAAAACACAAACGGCAAATAAAGAAGCACACCACGTGGATCATACCCACGGATCCATGACGTGGCAGCCCCTCCAAAGCAAAGCACCCCACCCACCCTGACACACCCACTCACCCACGCATGTCAGCCATACCCACTCACCCACGCATGTCAGTCCCACCCACGCACCCATTAACACACGCCCCAGCCCCACCCACACACGTCCCCCCCACACACAACACATATCCACGCACACCACGCACCCACGCACCCCACGCATCCACGGCCAATGCACACCGCACATCCACACGCGGGCGGCGAGCTTGCTGGGCGGCGAGCATGGCGGCCACTCAGGCGGCAAGCACGGAGGCCGTGTAGGAAGCAAGCTTGCTGGGGACGAGCAAGTTGCCGTCCGCGCAAACAGTGAGCATGGCGAATGCGCGGCCGGCGAGTATGGCGGACGCGTGGGAAGCAAGCAGGACGGGCGGCGAGCATGGCGCGCGGTGGTCGCTCCCTCCACGGCCGACTACTCAGCGCGGGCGCGCGGCGGCCTCTTCCCACGGGCATCGGCTATTCAACGCAGCACACCAACGGCCTGGCGATGGCCACTGTGTTGGAGCTCCTCTCTCTGGCGTTGGCCGCCCGACGCTGCACTGGTGCACGGTGGTACCTCTCTCTCTCCAGGAACCAGCAAGCATGGTCGGGCGTCGGTGTGGAGACCAGGCCGGGCGAGCACGGCTATGCGGTGGCGCGACGAGTAGGGCCGGGCGAGCCCGGCTGTGCGGTGGCGCGACGAGAAGAAGGACGGTCGGCGATGAAGTACATGTTGCTGCGGTGGAGAAGAAGGACTTGATTGCTTTTCATTTTTACTTTGTGGGGTCCTTTGTGTAAATTTTAGGACAACTTTGTAACTGCAACTTCTCTGTTCCAATGACGATGATTGAAAGGCAAACGGACGTTTTGTCCCATTTCTCCGTGTGAGCCGAACCTTGTTTGATGTTCATGTGTCCGGCGAGATTCTCTGCTCTGACATTCTGAAGTGGTTTATAAAGAAAATAAAAATAAATTTTTGCCGTCTGTAGTTTAGTCCGGATGACGGCAAATCACAAGTTTTGACTGACGGCAAAATACCGAGTTCTTTGCCGTCAGCTATTTTTGTGGCAGACGGCAAATCATTTAGCGGCTGGTGGCAAAATCTTTGCCGTCTGCCCGATAAAAAACTGACGGCAAAGTATTCTTTGCCGATATAGAATTTGCCGACACTCTTTGCCGTCTGGAGCTGACGGCAAAATCTTTGCCATCTGTAATACTGTTTTTGCCGTCTGTACAGGCCTGACGGCAAACTAACTGTTTCCCGTAGTGATAGGGGGATGCAATTCTATGGTTGACATCATATTTTGCAAGCATCTTACGGAAATCACCATGAATAAAGTGTGAACCACCATCAGTCATTAGATATCTAGGGACTCCAAACCTCGGGAAAATAACTTCTTTTAGCATCTTAATAGAGGTGTTATGATCAGCACTACTAGTTGGAATAGCTTCTACCCACTTAGTAACGTAATCAACATCAACTAGAATATGTGTGTACCCATTAGAGGCCGGAAACGGTCCCATATAATCAAAGCCCCAAACATCAAATGGTTCAATAACAAGTGAATAATTCATAGGCATTTCTTGACGTCTACTGATATTACCAATTCTTTGACATTCATCACAATATAAGACAAACTTACGGGCATCCTTGAAGAGAGTAGGCCAATAAAAACCGGATTGCAATACCTTGTGTGCAGTTCTATCTCCCGCATGGTGTCCTCCATAAGCTTCGGAGTGGCACTTGCGTAGGATCTATTCCTGTTCATGCTCAGGTACACAACGTCTAATAATACCATCTACTCATTCTTTATAAAGATGTGGGTCATCCCAGAAGTAATGTCTCAAATCATAGAAGAACTTTTTCTTTTGCTGGTATGTGAAGCTAGGAGGTATAAACTTAGCAACAATATAATTAGCATAATCAGCATACCATGGAGCAGTACGAGAAGTATTTATGACAGCTAATTGTTCATCCGGAAAGCTATCATCGATAGGTTGTGGGTCATCAAGTATATTCTCTAACCTAGACAAGTTATCTGCAACGGGGTTCTGAGCTCCCTTTCTATCAATAATATGCCAGTCAAATTCTTGCAGCAAGAGAACCCATCTAATAAGTCTAGGTTTAGCATCTTTCTTCTCCATAAGGTATTTGATAGCAGCATGATCAGTGTGAATAGTTACTTTAGAATCAACAATATAGGGTCTAAACTTATCACAAGCAAATACAATCGCTAAAAATTCTTTCTCAGTGGTAGCATAATTTTTCTGGGCACTATCTAGAGTTTTACTAGCATACTGGATAACATTTAATTTCTTATCAACTCTTTGCCCTAGAACAGCACCTATAGTATAATCACTAGCATCGCACATAATCTCAAAGGGTAAATTCTAGTCAGGAGGTTGGACAATAGGTGCAGAGATCAATGTTTTCTTAAGTATTTCAAATGCTTCTAGGCAATCATCATCAAAAGAAGTTCCGTAAATGGAGAAATCATCCATGAAAACCTCAACAATCTTTTCACAAAAATCAGAATATAGCCATCATGCATTTTTGAAAGGTAGAAGGTGCATTACATAAACCAAAAGGCATACGTCTATAAGCAAAGGTACCGAAAGGACAAGTAAAAGTGGTCTTTTCTTGACCCCCTTTTGACACAGGTATTTGAGAGAAACCAGAGTAACCATCTAGAAAGCAAAAATGAGTATGTTTGGATAACCTTTCTAGCATTTGATCAATAAAAGGCAAGGGGTAATGATCTTTCTTAGTAGCTTTATTTAATTTACGGAAATCAATTACCATCCTATAACCTGTAACTATTCTTTGCGCGATCAATTCATCTTTATCATTAGGAACGACAGTCATACCTCCCTTCTTAGGGACACAATGGACATGACTTACCCACTGGCTATCAGCAACTGGATAGATAATACCTGCCTCTAGAAGATTTAGTATTTCCTTCCTTACCACTTCTTTCATCTTAGGATTCAACCGTCGCTGATGGTCAATAACCGGTTTAGCATTTTCTTCCAATTTTATCTTGTGTTGGCATAAAGTGGGACTAATGCCCTTAAGATCATCTAGAGTATATCCGATAGCAGCACGGTGCTTTTTCAGAGTTTTCAATAATGTTTCTTATTCCTGCTCTGAAAGGTTAGCACTAATAATAACAGGATATATCTTCTTTTCATCAAGATAAACATACTTAAGATTATCAGGTAAGGGTTTAAGTTCAAACACAGGATCACCCTTGGGTGGAGGAGGAACCCCTAGGATTTCAACAGGCAAGTTGTTTTTTTAATACGGGTCCATGTTTAAAGAATATTTCATCTATTTCCCTTCTCTCATTCATATGCATATCATTTTCATGGTCTAGCAAGTATTGTTCTAAAGGATCATTAGGAGGCACAACAATAGAAGCAAGACCAATAATTTCATCCTTACTAGGTAGTTCTTTATCATGGGGTTGTCTACGGAATTTAGCAAAGTTAAAATCATGAGACATATCCCCTAATCCAACAGTAACAATATCTTTCACGCGGTCTATCTTAGCATTAACAGTATTCAAGAAGGGTCTACCAAATATAATGGGACAAATTCATCTTGTGGGGAACCAAGAATAGGAAAATCAGCAGGGTATTTAACCTTCCCACACAAGACTTCAACATCTCTAACAATCCCAACTGGTGAAATAGTGTCTCTATTAGCTAGCTTAATAGTAACGTCAATCCCTTCTAGCTAAACAGGTGCAATGTCATGCATAATTTCTTGATATAAGGTATGAGGGATAATACTCGCACTAGCACCTACGTCACATAAACCATGATAACAATGATCTCCTATCTTAACAGAGATAACAGGCAAGCCTACAATAGGTCTATGTTTATTCCTAGCATTGGGTTTGGCTATTCTAGCAGACTCTTCTTGGAGGTAAATAACATGTCCATCTAAATCTTCTACCAAGAGATCTTTAACCATAGCAACACTAGGTTCAACTTTAATTTGCTCAGAGGGTGTAGGTGTTCTAGTATTACTCTTACGAACTACAGTTGAAGCTTGAGCATGATCCTTTATCCTAACAGGGAAAGGTGGTTTCTCAATATAAGAAGTAGGAATAATAGGGTCAACATTATAAGTAATAGTCTTTTCTTCAACTTTAATAGGTTCAACTACTTTTACTTAAATAGGGGGATGGTATTTAAACCACTTCTCCTTGGGGAGGTCAACATGAGTAGCAAATGATTCACATAAAGAAGCTACTATCTCAGAGCCAAGTCCATATTTAGTGCTAAACTCACGGAAAACATCGGTATCCATAAAGGCTTTAACACAATCAAACTTAGGGGTCATACCTGACTCCTTACCTTCGTCGAGATCCCAATCTTTAGAGTTGCGTTTAATTCTTTCCAATAAATCCCATTTGAAGTCAATAGTCTTCATCATAAAAGAGCCAGAACAAGAAGTATTGAGCATGGAGCGATTATTGAGAGAAAGCCGAGCATAAATTTTTTGAATGATCATTTCTCTTGAGAGCTCATGATTGGGGCATGAATATAACATTGACTTAAGCCTCCCCCAAGCTTGAGCGATGCTTTCTCCTTCGCGAGGCCAGAAATTATAAATATAATTACGATCACGATGAACCTGGTGCATAGGGTAGAACTTCTGATGCTAACCAACTTAAGACGATTATAGTTCCATGACTCCATATCATCGCATAGCCTAAACCATGTCAATGCATCTCCCTTCAAAGATAAAGGGAAGACCTTCTTCTTGTTAACATCCTCGGGCATACCTGCAAGCTTAAATAATCCACAAACTTCATCCACATAGATTAGGTATAAATTAGGATGCAGTGTTCCGTCTCCTGTAAAAGGATTTTCAAGCAGTTTCTCTATCATACCTGTCGGGGAAACTGACCGCCGACGAGCACCTATGGGACCGGAGCCCCTTCTACGGTACGGCAAGGGAGCGGAGGGAGCACAAAGAGCGGATCGAGGGGCACACGCGGGCAGTTTACCCAGGTTCGGGCCGCGCGGACGCGTAAAACCCTACTCATGCCTTGGTTGTATTGAGTTCTTGAGCTCGGGAGCTTGAAGATCTACAGTACTAGCTACACCGAGCGAGGGAGTGATCAAGTTTCTGGAGTCGACCCCCCTCTACGTTGTGCATGGGCCTCCTTTTATAGCTCAAAGGGGTCACCGACAGGTGTCAACGTAGAGGAGGGTAAAAGTGTAAATCTGGTGGTAGATGGAACAGTGCATGAACAGTGTATGCACAGTGTACGTACAGTGATCTATACCTAACCCAGACGGTGGGGGACAAAGGCATTGAATGCCCGTCGCCGTCACCCCAAAAGCGTCCGCCCGGGCGTCTCCGTTCGCCACGATGATGGCCTCGTCACCGCGGCTCGCCATCGTGTACCCCAGGCTGCACGGCCATCTGCCACGTGCCCCCGGAAGGGCCCCAGGGCGACGCGTGTCCAGATGAGCTGGAGCGCAGGCACACAGTGTAAGCCTCCCCCGGCAAGCACCTTGCCGGGGTTGCTATCTTGCCGGGCCCGGAAGCTTGTCGCTTTCCGGGTCCTACCGGGGTGCACGATGCGCCACGATATTCCTTCGGAGGTGTTGTTTCCTGGTCTTCCTGGCAAGCTCCTCTTACCAGGGTCTTGCGAGAATAGAGTGGTCTTGTGCTTGGAGCAGCCTTCCCGGCAAGCTCCTCTTGCCGGGGCCTTGATCTTCTGACTTGTATACTTTGTTCTTGAATGGCTTCAAAGGGGTCCAGAGTGGGTTTTGGCGGGCGCGTGGTGAGCCAGACCACGGGACGCTGCTACTGCCCGTGCACAAGTCGGGATACTAAGGTACCCCTACTTTAGTACACCAATAGGAGCCCCCGGGCCTGGGCCACACACGGTGCCGAGCGCTGTTGGGCCAGGCCCAAAATAGTGCACGGGCACACGCGGCCCACGGCGCGCCGTTTCCCACTCCGCATCTGCCGCATCTCTCCCTAACGGCACGCGTCGATTGCGGCGTCGTGGGAGAGATCGTGGCCTGCTTCTTTAATGGAAAAATGCGGAACGTCCCCCACTTCCCCCTTAAAAGCAGAGGAAGCAGGGGCAGTTTCCCCCCATTGCTTTCATTGTGTCTTGAATCTCCAGAAACCCCCGCCGCCCTCTGCCTCCCCAGAGGTCAACAGAGAGCCGAGCTCCACCCCTCCTCCGCCGTCCCCAGCATCCGCAGCGCCGTCGACCTCCTCCGCCGTCCCCGCCATGGCCCCGAAGAGCGACAAGGCGAAGAGCGACAAGGCGAAGAAGGAGAAGTCCGACAAGGCGGCGAAGCTGGCAGCCATGCGGAGAAGGATGGTGGTATTTCCGTCGAGGCTCGGCGCGAGGGAGCTGCGGGACAAGTATTACTTGTTCTGGGCGAGGGAGACGAAGGCTCACCCGCGCACCAGAGTCCTCCCCGCCGTAGCCGTCGACATGTACCCGGGAGGTTACCACTTCTTCGCTTTGTTCTTCCACTGCGGTCTCTGTCCTCCGTATTCGGAGTTTTTCTGCGATGTGATGAACACGTACGGGCTCCACCTCCTCGATTTCACCCCGAATGCCGTCCTCACTTTGGCCGTTTTCGCACATCTTTGCGAAAACTATATCGGGGTCCATCCAAACGTAGCTCTCTTCCGCCACTTCTTCACACCTAGAGTAGAGTCCGGATCTCCACTCTCCGGCGGTATCTCCTGGATCTTCAGGCTCGGCAAGAAGGAGGCATACTTGATCGGAGAGCTCCGCGGCAAGTGGGAAGAGTGAAGGGCTGATTGGTGCTGGGTCATGGAGGATGAACCCGAGCAGTTTACCTCGCCGCGCCGGACTGCAATAGTGCGCGACAAGGATTGGAGTGACTTGGCCCCGGAGGATGACAAGCTGCAGATTGCCCTCACCAGGATCCTTCGCCTCCGGGCCGCCAACCTTACTGTAGTGGAAGTTGGGGCTGATTTCCTCTGCCGCCGCATCGCCCCTCTGCAGGAAAGGAAGAGGCCTGCCTGGGAGTTCGGCAACACGGCAGACCGCATGAGGCTGCGCCCCGGGTTGAATTATAACTTCACTGTCTTGGAACTCAAGGGGATGGTCCGGGAGTTGTTCAAACATGACCCCAAGCACCCGGAGTGGTTCAGACCGTCGGACGGGGTAGTTTCATTGTGCAACAATACTGCTCTCAGTGCCATCCGCGCGGCAATGCCTGAGTGTGACTCCCACGGGGTTGTTCCCACTTGGCTGACGCCTTCAGCGGAGACCGTCCAAACCTTCTTTGATAATCTGGTTGAACGGCCGCGCAACCCCGAAGAGAAGAAAGGGCTCACCCGTGCGACCACCGACCGGGATGTGGCTTACATAGCCACCAGAATGGAGGAGGCCGCCGCAGCTGCGGCTGCGGGTGAGTTTGGGTACACCGTGGACGAAGCGGAAGCAGCGGACGCGGTGAGCCAGGCCGAGGAGGAGGAAATCCTCAAACTGCTGATGCCCGCCGGGAAGCTCGCCGGGGAGCCTGCCGGGGAGCCTGCCGGGACGGGCGAGGCTGCCGGGCAGGGCACCGAGTCCAGCGAGCCCGCCGAGGAGGAGGAGGACACCGAATCCGGCGATTCTGACGAAGACTCTGGCGGGTCTCTGAACCTTGACGACGACGCCTCCTCATCCTCAGAGAACTCTCCACCACCACCAAGTCCTCCGCCATAGCAGAAGAAGCGCCTCCGCAAGGCCACTGAGACGGCGAGACAACCGGCGCCCCGACAGCAGCCGAAGCGTCGTGCGACGCGCGCCACCACGACGAGCAAGGTCGTCAAGGAGGCGCCCCGTGCCCGAGCGACAAGCGGAGGGGGATCTTCCCGGAGTGGTTCTGGTGCTCCCTCCGCCCCTCGGTCCTCGGGGACGACCGGAGCGGGGTCTTCACAACCCACGGCTCCGGAGCCCGCCAAGCGCCCGAGGGAGCCTTCTCCTCCAGCTCCTCGCGCTGGAGCACGCGAGACGGAGTTTGACTTCTCCGCCCTCAGCTCCGACGAAGAGGAGGAAGAGTAAGCACTTGCAATTCCTAGTTCCTTTGATTTTTGTTGCTTGGTTTTGATCTTGTTTGGCTTCCAGGACCTTGACCCAGAGGATGGCGAAGAGGGCCAAGATCCCTGTGGTTGACCTCGAGGACGACGAGCCCGTCGCAGCGGCAAGTGACGCGCCAGCGACAGGCTTGCCGGACCAGCCTGCTGCTCCGGAGAGCAGCCCCCAGCGTAAGTCCTTTGTTCCCTTTTCTGCTTGACGGGCGCGCTTGAGGTTGTTATCCTTATTGATGTCTTGTTTGCTTGTCGTCTTGTGCAGAAGTGGAGCCGCAGCTGCAGGAGCACCAAGAGGTCGCCCCCGACGAGCCGCTTGTTCCACCCTCCCCGCCAAGGATGAGCTCCCCGGCGAGGGACAGTGCTCCGCCAAGGATGGGTACTCCGCCAAGGGCGAGCACCCCGCCAAGGGCGAGCACCCCAACAAGGGTGGGCACCCCGCCAAGGGAAGGCGCAAGCGGCCCTCCGCCAGCAGGGGCCACTACTACGCCTCCAAGGGAGAATTCCCCGGCGAGGGACCCCGTTATCGAAGATGCCCGCGCAGGTAAGCCCTTGTACTTTCCGTCTTTTGAACTCTTCTTTTTGGATATTTGCTTGATGATTCTTTCTTTTCTTTTTCTTCTGTTAGATCCGCCCGCCCCGGAGCCGATGGAGACGGAGACCATCGCCGAGGAAGACGTACGTGGCAATGCTGGCGACGCCACCACCGAAGGAATGGCTGGTGCTGACGAGCCAGCCGCCGAGGAGACCGCCCCGACCGCTGACGCCACAGCTGGGGAAGGGACCGGCGACCGCACTGCTGGCCCTGAGGCCGTAGGAGCGCCGGACGCTGCACCGGCCGCCGACTCCTCCGCCCCCGCGGCTGGGTCGGGTGTCTATCTGGAGGCCGCCAACGGGGTCTTCATCCAAGTCCCGTGGGCGTCCTCATCAAGGGCACCCGCGGAGGGGGAGACCTTCGACGGAGAAGTTCTCGCCTCCGCCGGGCTGAGGGTTGTCGACGCGCCCGGTAGCAGCAACGAGGCCGAAGAGGAGCAACTCCTACGTCGACTCCTGGGCTTGTACCGGGCCAGGCAAGCCAAGTTGGAGTCCCGAGAGGCTCTGGCTGCCAAGGCTGGTGTTGATCTGGAGAAGCGCGCCGCGGAGCTCCGTGCCGCCAACCAGGCGGCCCTCCGGAACTTGGCGGAGGAGCGTGAAGAGCTTGCCGGAGCACACCAGGCGTTCCTCTTCGAGAAGGCCGAGGTGGAGGAGCAGCAGCGACTGGCCGCCGAGGATCTGTCTCGGCGGGAGGGAGAGCTCAACCAGCGGAAGGTCGACCTCGATAGCCACGAGGACGACCTCACCGCTCGCGAGCAGGCCATTGGCGGGGCTCTGCAGGAGGCGAGGGACGCCGCTGCTGCTACAGAGACCGCCAAGAGGGATCTGGAGGCCAGGGTGGCGCAATTGGAGACGAGCTTGAAGGCGAGCGAGGACAGGGTCGCCGCGCTCAACGTGGCGCGGGAGAAGGACACCCATACTAACTCGGAGCTGCAAGTCCGTCTCTCCGAGAAGGGCAAAGAGCTCACCGATGCCAGGGATTCCATCACAGACTTGGAGCTAAAAGTTTCCACCCTCACCAATTCGCTTGACGCCGCCCGAGACCGCAAGACGAAGCTGAAGGACGATCTCCATGCTGAGAGGGCCTTGCTGGACAGTGCTGCCCTGTCGCAGAACAATTTCCAGCAGACGGTGGAGCAGTGTACCGAGGAGCTCGTCGCCTCCGCCGCCAACATTGATAAGGAGCTGGTGGCGCTGAGGGCGGAGCACCTCGTGTACTCCCCCGACGAGAGCCTCCCCCACAGCGCCAAGCTAAGCTTGTTCTTCAGAGGAGTGGCGCCGACTCTCGCGCAGCTACGGGAGAAGATCCCCGCGCAGCTGGCTGACGAGGCGCGCCGGCTTTGCACGGGTACTATGGAGCGGGTGCTGTCGAAGATCGTCTACCGCAACCCCGGAATCAACCTCGTCAACGTCCTCCGGACCCTGCCGCCCGAAGCCGACCAGGAGGCGTTGAAGGCACAAGTCGCCCACATCGTAGCCAAGGCGGGCAAGATCAAGAGGATCGACGGAGATCGAAGAGACTAGGCTCCCTTCTTTCTGCTTCCTTTGCCGCTGTCGATTAAGTCATGGGTAGTAGTTGGTTAGAGCAGCGGCAAGCTATCTTGTAATATAACTTTATTTTGGATAATCAATGCAGTGTTATCTCCCTTGTTTAGTCCCTTCACTTTGTATGCTTTCCACCCTACGCTTTTAGGGAACTTGCCGGCACCGGAACCCTTGCCGCGAGCGCTGAGTGCGGGACTCTTAGCAGCCTGCTAGCAATGTCCTTGCCGGCAAGAAACCTCGCCGCAGCTAGTCGCAGCACACTTAGATTGCTGAGCGAACTCGAAAACGAAGTAAGGGCGCGACACTTGTCGCAGCTCACTTAAGCCGTTGAGCGTGCTCGAAACAAAGTAAGGGTGCGGCTAGCCACGGGTAGGTTCCTCCGCGCACAGGTTTTCCATACAAAGTGTGGCTGTTCAAGGAAGACAACTAAGAATTTTTAAAAATTTGAATTGCTCAAACTCTGGCAACTTAGCTTTCATGGATTGTTTGCTTCCCGGCAAGGCTTCCCTTTCTTGAACAGCACTTGGTCCGTTTCTGGCAACTTAGCTTTCATGGATTGTTTGCTTCCCGGCAAGGCTTCCCTTTCTTGAACAGCACTTGGTCCGTACCTCTATCTCCTTCCCCCCGGCAAACTTGTGCGCGAGGAATACTTCTTCTGTTTAAGAGAGAAAGGAAAAGAGGAGGAAACACGAGTATGGAGCCTTGCGGCTTGTTACTGCTTACCGGGGATGTGTGCTGCACATTATGTCAGATGATACATGCAAGTAAAAGAAAAGCATGAAATGACAAACAGTGCGAAGCACGAAAGTTTTACTGATGCACGGGGTCTGCGCCCGGCTTTGTACAAAGGTTTACATGCAACAGCGGCAAGACTTGTACAAAAGGTGGTTGCCGGAGCGGATCACGGCAACCGCGCCTTATGGGTGAAACTTGCGAAGATGCTCGATGTTCCAGGAGTTGCTCACCGGTAAGCCTTCTTCGGTCTCAAGGCGGACAGCGCCGAGCCTTGTGACTTGTCTCACCCGATAAGGGCCTTCCCACTTCGGCGTCAACTTGTTGGAATTCTTGGCGGACTGAACACGCCGAAGAACAAGGTTGCCTTCCTCGAGACTCTTGGCCTTGACCTTGCGACTATGATAGCGACGCAAGGCTTGCTGGCATCGAACAGCTCGTACAACAGCCTGGAGACGTTCCTCCTCGAGGAGCAATGCGTCATCTTGCCGCAGTTGCTCTTGCTCGAGCTTGTCGTAAGCGAGCACTCGAGGAGACCCGTATACGAGTTCCGTGGGGAGAACTGCCTCTGCTCCATAGACAAGAGCAAAGGGTGTCTGTCCGGTGGCTCGACTTGGTGTCGTCCTAATTGACCAAAGAGCCGCCGGCAACTCCTCTATCCAGTTTCTTCCGCACTTGTGCAGCCTGTCGAAAGTTCTTGTCTTGAGTCCGCGCAGCACTTCAGCATTGGCCCTCTCCGCTTGACCATTGCTCCTTGGGTGAGCAACAGAAGCGAAGCAGACCTTGGCGCCAAGGTCTTGGACATACTGCATGAAGGTGCGACTTGTGAACTGTGTGCCGTTGTCGGTGATGATCCTGTTAGGGATTCCGAAACGGCAAACAATTGATCTGAAGAACTTCACTGCTGACTGTGCTGTCACCTTTCTCACTGGTTCCACTTCTGGCCACTTTGTGAACTTGTCGATTGCAACGTACAAGTACTCAAAGCCCCCGACTGCGCGGGGAAAGGGGCCGAGGATGTCGAGCCCCCAGACCGAGAAGGGCCAGGACAAAGGGATCGTCTGGAGAACTTGAGCTGGCTGGTGAATCTGCTTGGTATGGAACTGGCACGCTTCACACTTGTTTACTTGTGCAGTTGCATCTTGGAGGGCTTCTGGCCAAAAGAAACCTTGCCGGAACGCCTTCCCGGCAAGTGCTCTTGCGCCAATGTGGTGGCCACATATGCCTTCGTGTATCTCCGCCAACAGCTTCTGTCCATCTTCCCGGGAAATGCACTTCAACCTGACACCATTGAGTCTTCTTCTGTATAGCTCGTTGCCGACGAACTGATACATACTTGACTGCCTGGTAATCCTCTCTATCTCTTCTGGTTCTTCGGGAAGTTCTCCAGTTTGGAGAAAACGAACGATTTGCTGCGCCCATGCTGGAGCCTGAGGCTCAACAACAAGGACTAAAGGCTTCAGGGCTGCTGCGGGAACCTCAGCTTCTGCGACAAGAACCTGCGGCTCTGCCGGAGCTGAGTGTTCCCTGGCAAGCCTGCCGGGGCAAGGCTTGTCGGGAACGCCTGCTTCAACTGTACAGACCCTTGGGTCCGCAGGAGCAGACCGTTCCTCAGCATCTTGGTTGTTGATTTTGGGGACCTTGGCGGCGGCTTCAGGAAGATCCGCCGGCAAGTAGTCGCCGGAGACCCACTTCCTCTTCCTGCTTTGCCCAACTGATGGTGTAACGTATGGTTGAGTTAGCTTGAGCACGAAGACCCCTGGTTCCACAGGTAACTTCATTGCAGCACACTTTGAGAGGCCATCTGCGATATCATTCTGAGCTCTTGGGACATGCTCCATTTGCAGGCCTTCAAAGTGTTCTTCAAGCTTCCTCACTTCGTCGACATAAGCTTCCATCAAAGGACTCTGGTAACTTTTGTTTACTTGTCGGACCACCAATTGTGAATCTCCCCGCACAATCAACTTCTTGATCCCAAGTTCGGCCGCAATTCTGAGGCCGGCAAGCAAACCTTCATACTCAGCAGTATTGTTTGTCGCTTGCTCCTTGGGAAAGTGCATTTGAACGACATACTTGAGGTGCTCCCCGGTGGGTGCTACGAGTAACACACCAACACCGGCGCCTTGCAGCGAGAAGGCACCATCGAAGTACATTATCCATTCCTTGCTTGCTTCTTCGACGGGGATGTTTGTCTCTGGAACTTCTTCATCTGGTGTTGGTGTCCATTCTGCTATGAACTCTGCCAAAGCTCTGCTCTGTATAGTTGAAGTACTCTCAAACTTGAGGCCAAAGCTTGACAGCTCCAGTGCCGACTCGACGATCCTGCCTGTTGCTTCTGGATTTTGCAGTATCCTCTTCAACGGAAAGCGAGTGACCACCGTTATCTCGTGCGCTTGGAAGTAGTGGCGCAGCTTTCTTGAGGCCATGAGGAGGCCGAAAAGCAATTTCTGCACCCCCGAGTACCTTGATCTAGCCCCCTGCAAGAGGGAACTTACAAAATAAACCGGGCGCTGTACCATCTTCTTCTGCACTTCTCCTTGTTCCTGCGCAGACTTGTCCTTGTCGGGGCCAGAGCTTGTCGGGGAAGCCCCCTGCTTGTCACTGGATGCGCTTGCCGGGGATGTTGGTCCCTCATCTGCCTCCCTTTCCGCTACGCAGCACTAACCACTTGATTGGTTGCCGCTAGGTACGGCAGCAACTTCTCTTGTGGCCTAGGTGCGACAAGTATTGGAGTGGAGGACATGTATCCTTTCAAGTCTTGCAGCGTTGCCTCCGCTTCCGGAGTCCATTCCATAGGACCTGTCTTTTTCAAGATTTTGAAGAAAGGCAGGGCGCGTTCTGCAGACTTTGAAATGAACCTGCTGAGGGCAGCCACACAACCAGCAAGTCTCCTTACGTCCTTGACGCGCTTCGGGGCTTCAATCTGCTCGATGGCCTTGATCTTGTCGGGATTGGCTTCAATCCCTCTCTGGGATACAAAGAACCCGAGAAGCTTGCCGGAGGGGACTCCGAAAACGCACTTCTCGGGGTTCATCTTAAGCTGTATCTTGCGCAGATTCTCAAAAGTTTCTTCCAAGTCTTGAATTAGGGTATCCTTGCTCTTGCTCTTGACCACTATATCATCCATGTAGGCTTCTACATTCCTGTGTATCTGTGGCTCAAAAGCAGTGTGGACCACCCTTGCAAATGTTGAGCCCGCATTCTTCAATCCAAAGGGCATGCGTATGAAGCAATACGTGCCACATGGTGTAATGAATGCAGTCTTCTCCTCGTCTTCCTCAGCCATGAATATCTGGTGGTACCCGGAGTATGCATCAAGGAATGAAAGCAACTCACATCCAGCCGTGGAGTCAACGATCTGGTCAATGCGCGGCAAGGGAAATGGATCCTTGGGACAAGCTTTATTCACATCAGTGAAGTCTATACAAAGTCTCCACTTCCCATTAGCCTTGCGCACGACAACTGGATTGGCCAACCATGTGGGATGAAGTACACCTCTAACCAGGCCTGCTGCTTCCAACTTCTTGATCTCCTCGGCAATGAACTCTTGGCGCTCCACTGTTTGCTTCCTAACCTTCTGCTTGACGGGCCGCGCGTGAGGACAAACAGCAAGCTTGTGCTCAATTACCTTCCTGGGAATGCCGGGGATGTCAGACGGTTGCCATGCGAACACGTCGACATTCGCCCGCAGGAAGGCAATGAGCGCGCTTTCCTATTTGGGGTCGAGTGTAGCACTGATGGTGAAGGTACCACCAGTGCTGTCCTCCTTGACGGACACCTTCTTGGTTGCCGGTGGAGCTGCCATTCCTTTCTTGCACTTGCCGGTGGAGCTCGATGGTGCGTCTTCGACGGCAGCGCAGCACTCCGAAGAGGTGCGTTTGCCGGAGTGGGCCCCAGAGCTCTTGCCGGACTTGGTCTTCCCCCCGGGAGCTTCAGCGGCAAGTGTCTTGCTGTCTGCCACGGCTGCTGCATCCTGGTAGATCTTGTCGGCGCAGATAAGCGCATCCTTCTTGTCACCGGGGACAGAGATGACGCTTATTGGCCCTGGCATCTTGAGCATGTTGTAAGCATAGTGGGAGGCTGCCATGAACTTGGCGAGCGCAGGACGGCCAAGTATCCCATTGTATGGTAATGGGATATCGGCAACGTCGAACGTGATCCTCTCCGTCCTGAAGTTAAGCTCTCCGCCAAAGGTCACCGGCAGCGTGATCTTCCCCTTCGGCTTGCTCCTTCCCGGGTTGATTCCTTGAAAAGTCTCGGTCTCCTCGAGCTCGCTGTCGGGGATCTGCAGCTTCTTGATCACAGCGGAGGAGATCAAGTTGAGGCCGGCCCCGCCGTCAACCAACATCTTGGTGACCTTGAGGTTGCGGATAGTTGGTGAAACCAACATCGGCAAACACCCGACCGCAGTTGTGCGGTCAGGGTGGTCCTCAAGGTCGAAGATGATGGGCGTGCCGGACCACTTCAGCAGCCTGCGCGACTCGACGGGTGGCTCAGCTGCATTCACTTCCCGCACCCATTGCTTGAGTTGGCGGTGGGAAGTGTGCAGAGAGGCACCTCCGTCGACACACAGGACTTCTGTGGCCTTCTGGAACTCCTGCTCGCTGTTATCTCCGTCATCCATGTCCTCGTCATCGTCTTCATCTTCATCCTTGTCGCGGCCCCGGGGAGGTCTGTCTCCTTGCCGCTGCTTGGCCTCGCCGCGGCGTCCTCCCCGGCCATTGAACGACCGCTTCTTGCTGGGCTCTCCCCCGCCTCCTTGGGCCTTCTCCTTGTCGCGACGCTCGTATTCAGCCTTCTGCTGTTCTACGAGGTACTCTACCCTCTTGCAGTTCTGGAGATCGTGGCCCTTGGTGCGGTGGATCTTGCAGTACTGCTTGTCGGAACCGTCCTGCTTGTCGGCTGCTGCTACCGGGGTGGACTCCTTGCCAGAGCCACCAGCCTGTGTCTTCTTGGCGGCAGCCTCCTTGCCGGACTGCTCGACAACCAGTACCTCCTTGTTCTTCTTCTTCTTGTTGTTCCGCCGCCGGTTTTTCCTTGCTGGGGCGGCATCCTCGCTGTCTGTTCCTCCTGCTCCAGTATCCTCTCCGGGGAGTCTCCTCCCCTCTTCAGCATGGGCGCACTTGTCAGCCAGAGCGTAAAGCTCGCTGACGTCCCGGATCTTGGTCATCGCCATCTCCTCCCTCATCCGGCGGTTACGCACGTTCTGATGGAACACGCTGATAACCGCGGCAGGGTGGACATCGGGGATGTTGTGCTGAACACAGCTGAACCTCTGGATATAATTTCGCAGGGACTCTCCCTCCTTCTGGGCGAGGATGTGGAGATCGCTCTCCTGGCCGTGGGGCTTGTGGCCGCCCGTGAAGGCGCCAACAAACTGGTGGCACAGATCTGCCCAAGAAGAGATGGAGTTCTCCGGCAAGTGTATAAGCCAAGACCTGACGTTTGGCTTAAGCACGAGCGGGAAGTAGTTCGCTAAGATCTTCTCGTCGCGTCCCCCGGCAGCCTGCACCGCAATGGTGTAGATGCCGAGGAACTCCGAGGGGCGTGTCTTGCCGTCGTACTTCTCGGGTACGTCGGGCTTAAAGTTCTTCATGCTGGGCCACTGGACTTGCCGCAACTCTCGGGTGAACGCAGGGCAACCTACCGCGTACGGCAAGTCGCCTGGTTCACTGGGCGCGTGCATGTCAACAGCAGTCCCAGCGCGCTGGTCGGACTGTCTTCGGGCCTCTCTTCGACGCTCGATACGAGTTCGAGCGTCCTCTTGTCGCCTGTCGTCGAGGACTTGGCGCTGATCGCGGTGAGCCCGCGGATCCGACGACGCTGTGGAGTCGTCGTCGACGTTGATCCGGTAGGGTGGTGATTTCTGCTTCCGCGGCGGGGAGTGCACGGTCGTCGCACCCCCGGCGGTCTTGTCTCCATCGGCCTTCGCTTGGTCGACTTGCCGCGGCCGTGATGTTGCCGGCTGCTGCGGCGTGTCGTTGTTGGCGAAGGCGATGAGGCTCTGGATCGTCGCCCTCCAGTATTCGGCCTTGTCTGCCACTGGAGGGAAGTCGAGGAGCAGTTGAGCTCTTGCTAGAGCTTCTGCTGGGGAGGAGGGGAGCGGCGGCGAGCGGTGCGAGGAGCGAGATATGCTCGGACTTCTAACAGGGTTAGAAGGAGCAGGGTCTCACCCCGGCGATCGCGCCTTGCTCGTACCAGCGCGCTGGCCTTGAGCATCCCGCGACCTACCGGCTTGTCCACGTCCCAGCAAACGTATGGTACCCCCGGTACCACGTCGCTGCTGGTCCGGCACCTCCTGAGAGGGACGTGGTGCATGCACGGACGCCGAGGTCTTGGAGTTCGCCTGGTCGTCCGTCTTGTCCTTGGACTTGGCGGCGCCGCGAGTGTCCTCGCCGGCGTCCACCCCTCCGCCAGCGTCTACCCCACCAACCGTTGGTTCTGGTGGTGGTGGGATCGACGCAGACGAGCCTCCGACCTCCGAAGCCTTCTTCTTCGGAGGCATGTTGATGTAGTCGATGAGGTTGATGAAGCTGGGAAAGTTGCTGAAGATTGCGCCCGCGTGAGCGCCGGATCAGGTTCGCACAACCTCGACGCCCCCTACCTGGCGCGCCAAAGATGTCGGGGAAACTGACCGCCCACGAGCACCTATGGGACCGGAGCCCCTTCTACGGTACGGCAAGGGAGCGGAGGGAGCACAAAGAGCGGATCGAGGGGCACACACGGGCAGTTTACCCAGATTCGGGCCGCGCGGACGCGTAAAACCCTACTCCTGCCTTGGTTGTATTGAGTTCTTGAGCTCGGGAGCTTGAAGATCTACAGTACTAGCTGCACCGAGCGAGGGAGTGATCAAGTTTCTGGAGTCGAACCCCCTCTACGTTGTGCATGGGCCTCCTTTTATAGCTCAAAGGGGTCACCGACAGGTGTCAACGTAGAGGAGGGTAAAAGTGTAAATTTGGTGGTAGATGGAACAGTGCATGAACAGTGTATGCACAGTGTACGTACAGTGATCTATACCTAACCCAGACGGTGGGGGACAAAGGCATTGAATGCCCGTCGCCGTCACCCCAAAAGCGTCCGCCCGGGCGTCTCCGTTCGCCACGACGATGGCCTCGTCACTGCGGCTCGCCACCGTGTACCCCAGGCTGCACGGCCATCTGCCACGTGCCCCTGGAAGGCCCCCAGGGCGACGCGTGGCCAGATGAGCTGGAGCGCAGGCACACAGTGTAAGCCTCCCCCGGCAAGCACCTTGCCGGGGTTGCTATCTTGCCGGGCCCGGAAGCTTGTCGCTTTCCGGGTCCTGCCGGGGCGCACGATGCGCCACGATATTCCTTCGGAGGTGTTGTTTCCTGGTCTTCCTGGCAAGCTCCTCTTACCAGGGTCTTGCGAGAATAGAGTGGTCTTGTGCTTGGAGCAGCCTTCCCGGCAAGCTCCTCTTGCCGGGGCCTTGATCTTCTGACTTGTATACTTTGTTCTTGAATGGCTTCAAAGGGGTCCAGAGTGGGTTTTGGCGGGCGCGTGGTGAGCCAGACCACGGGACGCTGCTACTGCCCGTGCACAAGTCGGGATACTAAGGTACCCCTACTTTAGTACACCGACAATACCCGAAGGAATTTCAAAGCAAACATTTTTATTAAGTGCAGTAGGTTGAGGAGCAACTCTTTTCTCTTCTGGTCGGGGTGAAGATACCCCGAACAAGCCCTCAAAGGATTATGAGCCATAGTAACCAGTGACAATAAATTTCAGCACACTATATAAATTTTTCCTTACCAAATTCCACTTACCAAAGGCGCTTCACTCCCCGGCATCGGGGCCAGAAAAGAGTCTTGATGACCCACAAGTGTAGGGGATCTATCATAGTCCTTTCGATAAGTAAGAGTGTCGAACCCAACGAGGAGCATAAGGAAATGATAGGCGGTTTTCAGTAAGGTATTTTCTGCAAGCACTGAAATTATAGGTAACAGATAGTTTTGTGATAATATAATTGGATGCAAGTGACAAAAGGTAAAAGTAAATAAGGTGCACCAAGGTGGCCCAATCCTCTTTGTAGCAAAGGACAAGCCTGGACAAACTCTTATATAAAGGAAAGCGCTCCCGAGGACACATGGGAATTATCGTCAAGCTAGTTTTCATCACGATCATCTGATTCGCGTTCGGTACTTTGATAATTTGGTATGTGGGTGGACCGGTGCTTGGGTGCTGTACTTACTTGGACAAGCCTCCCACTTATGATTAACCTCTAATGCAAGCATCCGCAACTACAAAAGAAGAATTAAGGTAAACCTAACTATAGCATAAAAACATATGGATCCAAATCAGCCCCTTACGAAGCAACGCATAAACTAGGGTTTAAGCTTCTATCACTCTAGCAACCCATCATCTACTTATTACTTCCCAATGCCTTCCTCTAGGCCAAAATAATGGTGAAGTGTCATGTAGTCGACGTTCACATGACACCACTAGAGGAGGGACAACATACATCTCATTAAAATGTCGAACAACGACCAAATTCACATGACTACTTATAGCAAGACTTCTCCCATGTCCTCAGGAACAAAAGTAACTACTCACAAGACATAATATTGTTCATGATCAGAGGGGTATTAATATGCATAATGGATCTGAACATATGATCTTCCACCAAATAAACCAACTAGCATCAACTACAAGGAGTAATCAACACTACTAGCAACCCACAGGTACCAATCTGAGGTTTGGGTACAAAGATTGGATACAAGAGATGAACTAGGGTTTGAGAGGAGATGGTGCTGGTGAAGATGTTGATGAAGATAGCCCTCCCCAAGATGGGAGAGTTATTGGTGATGACGATTTCCCCCTCCCGGAGGGAAGTATCCCCAGCAGAACAGCTCTGCCGGAGCCCTAGATTGGTTTCCGCCTCGGTGGGCCCCCTTGTGATTTTTCCACGTCAAAACACCTCATATAGGAGAAGATGGGCATCGGGGGGCCGTCGTTGGGCCCACGAGACAGGGGGCGTGTCCAGAGAGAGGGGGGGGGGGGGCGCCCTCCACCCTCATGGACAGTAGGTGCCCCCCCTCGTGGACTTCTTTCACCAGATATTTTTTATATTTTCTGAAACAGAGTTTTTGGAGTTTCGGGGCTTTTGGAGTTGTGCAGAATAGGTTTCCAGAGTTTGCTCCTTTTCCAGCCCAGAATTCTAGCTGCCTGCATTCTCCCTCTTCATGTAAACCTTGTAAAATAAGAGAGAAAAGGCATAAGTATTGTGACATAACGTGTAATAACAGCCCATAATGCAATAAATATCAACATATAAGCATGATGCAAAATGGACGTATCAATGTCCCACACGGGCCATGTGATTTGGATCAAGATGAGTATAGCACGTCTTCACCATAGCCCATGCTTCTCGAGCTCCCATCGGGCATGCTGATGCTTTCCATAGTTTGAAGCGGCGCCGAGCCCCTTTGAACATGTCCGCCAAATCCTCCATAGATTCTGGAGGGGAGTAGCAAGGCCATAGAGCTCTGGCCATACTCTTCAGGGCCTTCCTAGCCCGTTCATGGACCCTGGAAAGCTCTTGCAGCACATCGCCTCAAAACTAGATACTCCGCCTTTAGGCTGACCAGTCAATAAACCTGCAGGAAAAGTTTTTGTAAGAAACTTTCAAACTAAGAGACTATAAGGAGAGTTAGGTATAAGAGACATACTGAACATGCCGCTTTTTAGCCTCTGGTTCTCTTCCAATGAACTGGAGAGTTGGGCCTTTACGCCCTTTAGCTCTTGTTCGAGCCTAATTATTCCATCCTGCGCTTGGTTCCTTTTTTCCATAGCTTGCGTTAGTGCACGCTCGTCAGCAGCTTTTACCTCTTCGGCAAATTTCTTGTCCGCTAGGGCAGCTCTTAACTCCCTTTCTAGTTGGTCGGTTGATAACCCACAAGTGTAGGGGATCTGTTGTAGCCTCTTTCAATAAGTAAGAGTGTCGAACCCAACGAGGAGCTAAAGGTAGAACAAATATTCCCTCAAGTTATATCGACCACCGATACAACTCTACGCACGCTTGACGTTTACTATACCTAGAACAAGTATGAAACTAGAAGTACTTTGTGGTTTTTGTAGGATAGTTTTGCAAGAATATAAAGAGCACGCAAATAAAACTAGGGGCTGTTAAGATAAAGACACAACTAAATTAGTTTTAGTAGAGAGCTTTTTGTCACGAAAAAAGTTATTTGTCCCTAGGCAATCAATAACTAACCGGTAATCACTATTGCAATCTTATTTGAGGGAGATGCATAAGCTAACATACTTTCACTTCTTGGATCATATGCACTTATGATTGGAACTCTAGCAAGCATCGGCAACTACTAAAGATCATTAAGGTAAAACCCAACCATAGCATTAAAGTACAAGTCCTCTATATTCCCATACGCAAACAACCTACTTACTCGGGTCTGTGCTTCTGTCACTCACGCCACCCACCATAAGCAAATCATGAACATATTGCAAACCCTACAGCAGGGATCCCTCACGCTTGCGCAACACACAAAGCACCATAGGACAGAACCAATAATAAAACATGCAACTCAAACCAATCACGATTATCAATTAACCCATAGGACAAAACGGATCTACTCAAACATCATAGGATAGCCATACATCATTGGGAAATAATATATGGTGTTGAGCACCATGTTTAAGTAGAGATTACAGCGGGTAGAAGAGGGGTTACACCGCTTCATAGAGGGGGGAAGAGTTGGTGATGACGGCGGTGAAGTTGTTGGTGTAGATTGCGGTGACGATGATGGCCCCGGCGGCACTCCGGTGCCACCAGAAGTGGGGGGGGGGGAGAGAGCCCCCCTTCTTCTTCTTCCTTGATATTCTCCCTAGATGGGAGAAGGGTTTACCCTCTGGTCCATGGTCTCCATGGCATGGGAGGGGCGAGAGGCCCTCCGAGATTGGATCCGTCTCTCTGTCTCTCTATGTTTCTGCGTTTTCAGATTCTGGCCTTCCACCGTTTCTTAAATTCCCGGAGATCCGTAACTCCGATTGGGCTGAATTTTGGACATGATTTTTATCCGGATATTAGCTTTCTTTTGGCGAAAGAAGGGCATCAACCGCCTTACGGAGTGGCCATGAGGGCCCAGGGTGCGCCCCTCACCCACGTGGGCCACCCGGGCATCGTCTCACGTTGGTTCTGATTCCCAAAATTCACATATATTCCAAAAAAAATCTCCGTCTGTTTTTATCGCGTTTGGACTCCGTTTGATATGGATATTCTGCAAAACAAAAAACATGCAACAAACAGGAACTGGCACTGAGCACTGGATCAATATGTTAGTCCCAAAAAATAGTATAAAAAGTTGCGAAACGTATATGAAAGTTGTAGAATATTTGCATGGAACAATACAAAATTATAGATACGACGGAGACGTATCAGCATCCCCAAGCTTAATTCCTGTTCGTCCTCGGGTAGGTAAATGATAAAAAGATAATTTTGATGTGGAATGCTATGTAATCTAATCATGGCATGAATATTAAGACACGAGTGATTCAAAGCAATAGTCTATCATTTGACATTAAGACAATAATATTTCAAGCATACTAATAAAGCAATCATGTCTTTTAAAAATAACATGGCCAAAGAAAGTTATCCCTACAAAATCATATGCTCTGGCTATGCTCCATCTTCACCACACAAAGTATTTAAATCATGCACAACCCCGGTTTTAGCCAAGCAATTGTTTCATACTTTAGTATTCTAAAAAAAATTCAACTTTCACGCAATACATGAGCGTGAGCCATGAACATAACACTAGGGGTGGAATAGAAGGTGGTGATAGACAAAAGGAGGGAGAAAGTCTCACATCAACTAGGCAAATCAATGGAGTATGGAGATGGCCATCAATCGATATCAATGTGAGTGAGTAGGGATTGCCATGTAACGGATGCACTAGAGCTATAAGTGTATGAAAGCTCAAAAAGAAAACTAGTGGGTGTGCATCAACTTGCTTGCTCATGAAGACCTAGGGCATTTGAGGAAGCCCGTCGTTGGAATATACAATCCAAGTTCTATAATGAAAATTCCCACTAGTATATGAAAGTGACAACATAGGAGACTCTCTACCATGAAGAACATGGTGCTATGATGAAGCACAAGTGTGGTAAAAGGATAGTAACATTGTCCCTTTCTCTCCTTTTCTCTCATTTTTTTGGAGGGGCTTTTTTTAGCCCCCTCTTTTTTTTGGGCCATCTCTTTTTTTGGCCTTTCTCTCTTTTTTTGTTTTTTTTGTTTCCTCACACGGGACATGCTCTAATAATGAAGATCATCAGACTTTTATTTACTTACAACTCAAAGATTACAACTCGAAGCTAGAACAAAATATGACTCTATGTGAATGCCTCCGGCGGTGTACCGGGACGTGCAATGATCTAGCATAGCAATGACATAAAAAATGGACAAGCCATGGAAATATCATGCTAGCTATCCTACGATCATGCTAGGCAATATGACAATGATGGTGCGTGTCATAATAAACGGAACGGTGCAGTTACATGTCAATATATCTCGGAATTGCTATGGAAATGCCATGATAGGCAGGTATGGTGGCTGTTTTGAGGAAGGTATATGGTGGGTGTATGGTACCGGCGAAAGTTGCGCGATACAAGAGAGGCTAGCAATGGTGGAAGGGTGAGAGTGCGTATAATCCATGGACTCAACATTAGTCATAAAGAACTCACATACTTATTGCAAAAAATTATTAGTCATCGAAACAAAGTACTACACGCATGCTCCTAGGGGAAGGGTTGGTAGGAGTTAACCATCGCGCGATCCCGACCTCCACACAAAGGATGATAATCAAAAAATAAATCATGCTCCGACTTCATCACATAACGGTTCACCTTACGTGCATGCTTCAGGAATCACAAACCTCAACACAACTATTTCTACAATCCACAACTACCCACTAGCATGACTCTAATATCACCATCTTTATATCGCAAAACTATTGCATGGAATCAAACATATCATATTCAGCGATCTACAAGTTTATGTAGGATTTTATGACTAACCATGTGAATGACCAATTCTTGTCAACTCTCTAAATAGATATAAGTGAAGCAAGAGAGTTTAAATTCTTTCTACAAAAGATATACCCACGCTCTAACAAATATAAGTGAAGCAAAAGAACATTCTACAAATGGCGGTTTTCTATGTGAAGAGAAACAGACAATCCAAACTTCAAATGATACAAGTGAAGCACATGAAGCATTCTATAAAGCCATACTCAAAAGATATAAGTGAAGTGCAAAGAGCATTCTATAAATCGACCAAGGACTATCTCATACCAGCATGGTGCATTTATTAAAAGGAAAAATAAAAAGCACACGACGCTCGAAGAGTTTACGAATAACATGTGAACAAAACAAATCCGAAAACATGCCGATACTTGTTGCAGAAAGATGGGATGCCTTCCGGGGCATCCCCAAGCTTAGACCCTTGAGTCTCCTCGAATATTTACTTGGGGTGCCTCGGGAATCCCCAAGCTTGAGCTCTTGCCTCTCCCCCTTCTCCTCATATCGAGACCTCCTTGATCTTCGAACACTTCATCCACACAAAACTTAATCGAACTTTTAGTGGCGGGGTTAGTGCATATGATCAATTAAATCCCATCATGTATTGCTCTAACATTATTGTATAATTATGAACAAACATTACCCACATTATGCTATCACAATTCTATGGCCCGAAGTCAAGGAGGCTTCAACAAAAATTCAAACATATGCAAATAATGAAGCTATAACAGCAATCTGTGAAAATAGGACAGTTTGTAGTAATCTGAACATTAACCATACTTCTGTAACTCTAAAAATTCTGGAAAAATTAGGACAAATCAACAATTTGTATAGCAAGACTTTGCAAAAAGTTTCAGATCCTTTCGACGTTCCAGTAAAAAATGTAAAATCACGCACTACAGCCAAAGTTTCTGTTTTGCACCGCACAAACCAACAAGCAGTTTAATCATCCTAAAGGAAACTCTTGCCACATTATTTTTATAATACAATGTAATTGTACAAGGGTATAATTATTTTTGTTTAAAAGTTTCTCTAATCAAGGTTCACAAAGTTTTCATGGGCATGAACTAAGTTCAAGGCTAGCTCCCACTTTAACAATGCTCGTCTTTCTCACTTTCGCTTTTCTTTTTGAAAATGTTTTAGGTTCCCCTCTTTATTTATTTATTTTGTTTTTAAACTTTATAAAAGCACACAGTAGAAATAAATGACTCTCTAAAACTTCCGGGTTGTCTCCCTGGCTGCGCTTTCTTTAAACCCAGACAATCTGAGCACATGCTCAGTGGTTGAGCTATTCTCCTCCATCTTGTAGGCAAAGTACTGTCAGAGGTCTCATACCTCTCGACACGGGCATGAGTATGAAATACTAATTTCAACTCTTGGAACATCTCATATGCTCCGTAGCGTTCAAAACGGTTTTTGAAGTCCAGGTTATAAGCCGTAAAGCATGGCGCACTAAACTATCAAGTAGTCATCATACTGAGCTTGTCAAACGTTCATAACGTCTGCATCTGCTCCTGCAATAGGTTTGTCACCTAGCGGTGCATCAAGGACATAATACTTCTGTGCAGCAATGAGGATAATCCTCAGATCACGGACCTAGTCCACATCATTGCTACTAACATCTTTCAACTTAGTTTTCTCTAGGAACATATCAAAAACATAGGGGAGATATAACGCGAGCTATTGATCTACAACACAATTTGCAAATACTATCCGGACTAAGTTCATGATAAATTGAAGTTCAAGTAATCATATTACTTAAGAACTCCCACTTAGATAGACATCCCTCTAGTCATCTAAATGATCACGTGATCCAAATCAACTAAACCATGTCCGATCATCACGTGAGATGGAGTAGTTTTCAATGGTGAACATCTTATGTTGATCATATGTACTATATGATTCACACTCGACCTTTCGGTCTCCAGTGTTCCAAGGCCATGTCTATACATGTTAGGCTCGTCAAGTTTAACTCGAGTATTCTGCATGTGCAAAACTGTATTACACCCGTTGTATTTGAACGTAGAGCTTATCACACCCGATTATCACGTGGTGTCTCAGCACGATGAACTTTCTCAACGATGCATACTCAGGGAGAACACTTGAAATTATGTAAGGGATCATCTTGTAATGCTACCGTCGTACTAAGCAAAATAAGAAGCATAAAAAGATAAACATCACATGCAATCAAAATATGTGACATGATATGGCCATCATCATCTTTTTCTTTTGATCTCCATCTCCAAAGCATCGTCATGATCTCCCTTGTCACCGGCTTGACACCATGATCTTCATCGTAGCGTCGTGGTCGTCTCGCCAACTATTGCTACTACTACTATCACTAACTCATAGTGATAAAGTAAAGCAATTACATGGCAATCACAATTCATACAATAAAGAGACAACCATAAGGCTCCTGTTGGTTGCCGATAACTTTACAAATCATGATCATCTCATACAATAACATATAACTCATCACGCCTTGATCATATCATATCACAACATGCCCTTCAAAAACAAGTTAGACGTCCTCTACTTTGTTGTTTCAAGTTTTACGTGGCTGCTACGGGCTTAGCAAGAACCGTTCTTACCTACGCATACAAAACCACAACGATTTTTCGTCAAGTGTGTTGTTTTAACCTTCACAAGGACCAGGCGTAGCCACACTCGATTCAACTAAAGTGAGAGAGAGAGACACCCGTCGGTCATCTTTAAGCAACGAGTGCTCGTAATGGTGAAACCAGTCTCCGGTAAGCGTATGCGTAATGTCTGTCCGGGCCGCTTCATCTCACAATACCGCTGAATCAAAGTATGACATGCTGGTAAGCAGTATGACTATTACCGCCCACAACTCATTGTGTTCTACTCGTGCATATCATCTACGGATAGACTTAGCTCATGATGCCACTGTTGGGGAACGTAGTATTTCAAAAAAATCCTACGATCACGCAAGATCTATCTACTACATGCATAGCAACGGGAGGGGAGATTGTGTCTATGTACCCTCGTAGACCGAAAGCGGAAATGTCTAGTGACGCGGTTGATGTAGTCAAACGTCTTCATGATCCAATCGATCCAAGCACCGCACGCACGGCACCTCCGCGTTCAGCACACGTTCAGCTCGATGACGTCCCATAAGCTCTTGATCCAGTTGAGCTTCACGGGAGAGTTTCGTGAGCACGACTGCGTGGTGACGGAGATGATGAAACTACCGGCGCAGGGCTTCGCCTAAGCACTGCAACGGTATGACCGATGTGTGTTTCTGTGGAGGGGGCACCGCACACGGCTAAAACGATGTTTCTTGTGTGTCTTTGGGTGCCCCTGCTACTTCTCGAGCTTGCATTGTATTCCCTCGAAGAGGAAAGGGTGATGCAGCACAGTAGCGTAAGTATTTCCCTCAATTTTTGAGAACCAAGGTATCAATCCAATAGGGGAGCACGCGCGAGTCCCTCGCACATGCACAAACAAATAAGAACCTCGCAGCCAACGCGATAAGGGGTTGTCAATCCCTTCACGGTCACTTACGGGAGTGAGATCTGATAGATAGGATAAGATAATATTTTTGGTATTTTTGGTATAAGAACAGAAAATAAATAAAGCAAATAAGCAACGGCAACAGAAATTGGCTAGTTGAAAGGAAAAGTAATATGATAAAGATAGACCCTGGGGCCATAGGTTTCACTAGTGGCTTCTCTCATGATAGCAGAATTCTTCGATGGGTGAACAAATTACTGTCGAGCAATTGATAGAAAAGCACATAGTTATGAGAATATCTAGGCATGATCATTATATATAGGCATCATGTCCGTAACAAGTAGACTGAAACGATTCTGCATCTACTACTATTACTCCACACATCGACCCCTATCCAGCATGCACCTAGAGTATTAAGTTCATAAGAACAGAGTAACGCCTTAAGCAAGATGACATGATGTAGAGGGATAAACTCAAGCAATATGATATAAACCCCATCTTTTTATCCTCGATGGCAACAATACAATACGTGCCTTGCTGCCCCTATTGTCACTGGGAAAGGACACCGCAAGATTGAACCCAAAGCCAAGCACTTCTCCCATTGCAAGAACTATAGATCTAGTATGCCAAACCAAACCAATAATTCGAAGAGACTCGCAAGGATATTATAAATCATACATAAAAGATTTCAGAAAAGAATCCAATATTATTCATAGATAATCTTGATCATAAACCCACAATTCATCGAATCTCGACAAACACACCGCAAAAGGATTACATCGAGGAGAACTTTGTATTGAGATCCAAAGAGAGAGAAGAAGCCATCTAGCTAATAACCATGGACCCGAAGGTCTCTGGTAAACTACTCACAACTCATCGGTGAGGCCATGGTGTTGATGTAGAAGCACTCTGTGATCGATCCCCCCTCCGGCGGAGCTTCGGAACAGGCCCCAAGATGGGATCTCACGGGAACAGAAGGTTACAACTATGGAATTAGGGTTTCGTCTGTTGCCTCGATGTTTTCAGGGTACAAGGATATATATATATAGGAGGAAGAGGGGCACCGGGGGAGCCAGAGGGGGCCCACGAGGGTGGGAACGCGCCTGTCCCCCCTGGGCGCGCCCTTGCCCTCGTGGCCACCTTTTTCGTTCCCTCGCATGTAGTCCAAGTCTTCTGTGTAGATACGGTTCCAAAAATAACTCTCCCGAAGGTTTCATTCCATTTGGACTCCGTTTTATATTCCTTTTTTGCGAAACACTGAAATAGGCAAAAAAACAGCAATTTGCACTAGGCCCTGGGTTCATAGGTTAGTCCCAAAAATAAAATAAAAGTGTAAATAAATCCCATTAAACATCCAACACAAAATATATAATAGCATGGAACAATCAAAAATTATAGATACGTTGGAGACGTATCAAGCATCTCCAAGCTTAATTCCTGCTCGTCCTCGAGTAGGTAAATGATAAAAATAGAATTTTTGATGTGAAATGCTAACCAACATAATTTTCAATGTAATTTTCTTTATTGTGGCATGAATGTTCAGATCCGAAAGATTCAAGACAAAAGTCTATATTGACATAAGAATAATAATACTTCAAGCATACTAACAAAGCAATCATGTCTTCTCAAAATAACATGGCCAAAGAAAGTTCATCCCTACAAAATCATATAGTTTGGTTATGCTCCATCTTCGTCACACAAAATACTCAAATCATGCACAACCCCGGTTTCAGCCAAGCAATTGTTTCATACTTAATTTTTTTCAAATTGTTTCAACTTTCACGCAATATATGAGCGTGAGCCATGGACATAGCACTATGTGGAATAGAGTGGTGGTTGTGGAGAAGACAAAAGAGGAAGATGGTCTCACATCAACTAGGCGTATCAATGGGATATGGAGATGCCCACCAATAGATATCAATCTGAGTGAGTAGGGATTGCCATGCAACGGATGTACTAGAGCTAAAAATGTATGAAAGCTGAACAAAAGAAACTAAGTGGGTGTGCATCCAACTTGCTTGCTCACGAAGACCTAGGGCATTTGAGAAAGCCCGTGGTTGGAATATACAAGCCAAGTTCTATAATGAAAATTCCCACTAGTAACTGAAAGTGACAAAACAAGAGACTCTCTCTCATGAAGATCATGGTGCTACTTTGAAGCACAAGTGTGGAAAAAGATAGTAGCTTTGTCCCTTTTCTTTTCTTTTTTCCCTTTTTCTTTTTCTTTCTTTTTTTCTTATTTTTTGGGCCTTTCTTTTTCTTTGGCATTTCCTCCTTTTTTTTTTCTTTTTTTTCTTTTCTTTTTCTTTGGGACAATGCTCTAGTAATGATGATCATCACACTTATATTGATTTACAACTCGATATTACAACTCGATACTAGAACAAAGTATGACTCTATATGAATGCCTCCGGCGGTGTACCGGGATGTGCAAAGAATCAAGAGTGACATGTATGAAAAATTATGCATGGTGGCCTATCCACAAATACGATGTCAACTACATGATCATCCATGGCAATATGACAATGATGAAGCGTGTCATATGAACGGAACGGTGGAAAGTTGCATGTCAATATATCTCGGAATGGCTATGGAAATGTCATGATAGCTAGGTATGGTGGCTGTTTTGAGGAAGGTATATGGTGGGTGTGCGGTACCGGCTAGAGTTGTGCGGTACAAGCGAGGCTAGCAATGGTGGAAGGGTGAGAGTGTGTATAATCCATGGACTCAACATTAGTCATAAGAACTCACGTACTTATTGCAAAAATCTACAAGTCATCAAAACAAAGTACTACATGCATGCTCCTAGGGGAAGGGTTGGTAGGAGTTAACCATCGCGTGATCCCGACCTCCACACAAAGGATGACACTTAATGAAATACTTCATGCTTCAAATTTGTCACACAACTGTTACCATACGTGCATGCTACGGGACTTGCAAACCTCAACACAAGTATTTCTCAAATTCACAACTACTCTACTAGCATGACTCTAATATCACCATCCTCATATCTCAAAACAATCATAAAGTATCAAACTTCTCATAATATTTAATGCACTTTATATGAAAGTTTTTACTATACCCATCTTGGATGCCTATCATATTAGGACTAGTTTTATAACCAAAGCTCATTACCATTCTGTTCTAAAAGGCTCTCAAAAGGGTATAAGTGAAGCATGATAGATCAATAGATTCTACAAAATAAAAGCACCATTGTGCTCTAAAAGATATAAGTGAAGCACTAGAGCAAAACTATCTAGCTCAAAAGATATAAGTGAAGCACATAGAGTATTCTAATAAATTCCGATTCATTTGTATATCTCGCAAAAAGGTGTGTCCAGCAAGGATGATTGTGGCAAACTAAAAAGCAAAGACTCAAATCATACATGACGCTCCAAGCAAAACACATATCATGTGGTGAATAAAAATATACTCCCGAGTAAAGTTACCGATAGATGAAGACGAAAGAGGGGATGCCTTCCCGAGGCATCCCCAAGCTTAGGATTTTAGTTATCCTTGAATTTTACCTTGGGGTTCCTTGGGCATCCCCAAGCTTAGTCTCTTGCCACTCTTTGTTCCATAGTCCATCAAAGCCATACTCAAAACTTGAAAACTTCATAACACAAAACTTAGCCAAAAATCTCGTGAGCTCCGTTAGTATAAGAAAACAAACCACCACTCAAAGGTACTATAATGAACTCATTCTTTGTCTATATTGGTGTTAAACCTACTGTATTCCAACTTCTCTATGATTCATAACCCCCGATACTACTAATAGATTCATCAAAATAAGCAAACAACACACGAAAAACAGAAACTGTCAAAAACAGAACAATCTGTAGTAATCTGTAACTCTAAAAAATTGAAATAAATTGGTGGACGTGAGGAATTTGTCTATTAATCATCTGCAAAAAGAATCAACTAAAAATCACTCTCGAGTAAAAAATCACAGCCAATCTCGTGAGCGCTAAAGTTTCTGTTTTTTACAACATGATCATATAAACTTCACACCAGTCTTCCCAAAGGTTCTACTTGGCACAAACACTAATTAAAACACAAAACCACATCTAAACAGAAGCTAGATGCAATATTTATTCCTAAACAGAATCAAAAACAAAGAAAATAAAATTGGGTTGCCTCCCAACAAGCGCTATCATTTAATGCCCCTAGCTAGGCACGATAGAAGAATAGATCTAGGTGTTGCCATAATGATAAGGTAGATCGCGAAAACTCATCTCATTTTCCCTACGTTCAACAGCAAGTTTTCTTTGTGGCAAGCAAAAGTAATCAAAATGGCTAAATTTAATAGGACAAAGTCTTCCATATCAAGCCAGGAGGTATAGGTTCCTCCTTTGGCCCTTCATATTGCACAACCAATTCATCATTATAAGCATTCTTTTGGCAAAAGGTCATGAGCCTTCGCTCAAGGGAAAAACCTAACCCATTGTTTTGAATAGCAAAATCAAGATATCGGTAGGAACGTTTTTCCTAAGGTTTTCATTAAAAGCAACATGGTCTAAAGATTGCAAACGCATTATGTCCTCTTGATTGAATAAGATAGCTTCTATGGGAGGAAGACCAGCATCCACTCAATAATGCGTAAAGATTTCTTTGGCCTCCTTCGTTATGAATCTGAACTCACGAGCCAAAAAGATAATAGCTGCGCGCTTAACAGAAGAATGCTCAATATTAAAAAATTCCAGAAAGATTCTCTGAATGCAAGGATGCATATGGATAAATTGCCTTTCAATTTCAACTACAAGCATAGATATGGCATCCGCAAGACTACTAGTTCTATGAAGAATAGATCCACCCATAGTGGTTAAAGCACCGGCACAAGTAAAGAAGTCTTGAAGAACTCCTTTTCCAATAATATTACCACTACCAACCCGGAACTTCTTAGTATGTAAAGTGGTAGTTTCATCCGGAGGATCAACAAAGGTGAAGTTGCCCTCAACATTACTACCCCTTTCAACGACATCTCCCCCCATCTCAGACATGATAGCAACAACCCGCGATAAAGACGAACACACACGAGGCAAGCGAACGAAAAGAAAGGGCGAATAAAACGGCAATGATGAAGTGGGGGAGAGGAAAACGAGAGGCAAATAATGTAGTGCAAGGGATAAGGGTTTGTGATAGGTACTTGGTATATGACTTTTGCGTAGATCTCCCCGGCAACGGCGCCAGAAATTCTTCTTGCTACTTCTCGAGCTTGCGTTGTATTCCCTCGAAGAGGAAAGGGTGATGTAGCACAGTAGCGTAAGTATTTCCCTCAGTTTTTGAGAACCAAGGTATCAATCTAGTAGGAGATCACGCGAGAGTCCCTCGCACCTGCACAAACAAAAAAGAACCTCGCAGCCAACGCGATAAGCGGTTGTGAATCCCTTCATGGTCACTTACGAGAGTGAGATCTGATAGATAGGATAGGATAATATTTTTGGTATTTTTGGTATAAGAACAGAAAGTAAATAAAGCAAATAAGAAAAGGCAACATAAATTGGCTAGTTGAAAGGAAAATTAATATGATAAAGATAGACCCGGGGGGCATAGGTTTCACTAGTGGCTTTTCTCATGATAGCAGAATTCTATGGTGGGTGAACAAATTACTGTCGAGCAATTGATAGAAAGGCGCATAGTTATGAGAATATCTAGGCATGATCATTATATATCGGCATCACATCCGTAACAAGTAGACCGAAACAATTCTGCATATACTACTATTACTCCACACATCGACCGCTATCCAGCATGCATCTAGAGTATTAAGTTCACAAGAACAGAGTAACGCCTTAAGCAAGATGACATGATGTAGAGGGATAAACTCAAGCAATATGATATAAACCCTATCTTTTTATCCTCGATGGCAACAATACAATACATGCCTTGCTGCCCCTACTGTCACTGGGAAAGGACACCGCAAGATTGAACCCAAAGCCAAGCACTTCTCCCATTGCAAGAACTATAGATCTAGTAGGCCAAACCAAACCAATAATTAGAAGAGACTTGCAAGGATATTATAATCATACATAAAAGATTTTAGAAAAGAATCCAATATTGTTCATAGATAATCTTGATCATAAACTCACAATTCATCGGATCTCGACAAAGACACCGCAAAAAGATTACATCGAATAGATCTCCTCGAAGATCGAGGAGAACTTTGTATTGAGATCCAAAGAGAGAGAAGAAGCCATCTAGATAACAACTGGACCCGAAGGTCTGTGGTAAACTACTCACAACTCATCGGTGAGGCTATGGTGTTGATGTAGAAGCACTCCATGATCGATCCCCCCTCCGGCGGAGCTTCGGAACAGGCCCCAAGATGGGATCTCACGGGAACAGAAGGTTACAGCAGAGGAATTAGGGTTTCGTCTCTTGCCTCGATGTTTACAAGGTACGAGGATATATATAGGAGGAAGAGGGGCACCGGGGGAGCTAGAGGGGGCCCATGAGGGTGCGGGCGTGCCTCTGCCCTCGTGGCCACCTCTTTCCTTCCCTCACGTGTACTCCAAGTCTTCTGTGTAGATACGATTCCAAAAATAACTCTCCCGATGGTTTCATTCCGTTTGGACTCCGTTTGATATTCCTTTTCTGCGAAACACTGAAATAAGCAAAAAACAACAATTTGCACTGGGCCTTGGTTTAGTAGGTTAGTCCCAAAAATAATATAAAAGTGTATAATAAAGCCCATTAAACATCCAAAACATAATATATAATAGCATGGAACAATAAAAAAATATAGATACATTGCAAACGTATCAGCCCCTGCCCCCGTATATAAAGGAGCAAGGGGGGGTGTGGCCAACCAGGGGGCGCGCCATAGGAGTAGGATTCCTACTCCTAGTAGGAATAGGAACCCCCTTTCCTATTCCTACTAGGAGTAGGAAAGGAAGAAGGAGAGGAGAAGGAAGGAGAGGGGCGCCCCCCACTCCTAGTCCAACTAGGATCCCTAGGGGGTGCGGCCAGCCCTAGTGGGCTGCCTCTCTCTTTCCCTCATTGGCCCACTATGGCCCATACTCCCCCCCGGGGGGGGGGGGGTCCGGTAACCCCTCTGGTACTCCGGTTTTATCCGATAACACCCGGAACACTTTCGGTGTCGGAATATAGTCGTACAATATATCAATCTTTATGTCTCGGACATTCCGAGACTCCTCGTCATGTCCATGATCTCATCCGGGACTCCGAACTACCTTCGGTACATCAAAACTCATAAACTCATAATACCGATCGTCATCGAACGTTAAGCGCGCGGACCCTACGGGTTTGAGAACTATATAGACATGACCGAGACTCATCTCCGATCAATAACCAATAGCGGAACCTAGATGCTCATATTGGCTCCTACATATTCTACGAAGATCTTTATCGTTCAAACCGCATAACAACATACGTTGTTCCCTTTGTCATCGGTATGTTACTTGCCCGAGATTCGATCGTCGGTATCACAATACCTAGTTCAATCTCGTTATTGGCAAGTCTCTTTACTCATTCCGTAATAAACCATCTTGTGACTAACTCATTAGTCGTTTTGCTTGCAAGGCTTATTATGATGTGCATTATCGAGAGGGCCTAGAGATACCTCTCCGACAATCGGAGTGACAAATCCTAATCTCGATCTATGCCAACTCAACAAACACCATCGAAGACACCTGTAGAGCATCTTTATAATCACCCAGTTACGTTGAGACGTTTGATAGCACACAAGGTGTTCCTCCGATATTCGGGAGTTGCATAATCTCATAGTCATAGGAACATGTATAAGTCATGCAGAAAGCAATAGTAGTAAAACTAAACGATCAAGTTGCTAAGCTAACGGAATGGGTCAAGTCAATCACATCATTCTCTAATGATGTGATCCCGTTCATCAAATGACAACTCATGTCTATGGCTAGGAAACTTAACCATCTTTGATTAACGAGCTAGTCAAGTAGAGGCATACTAGTGACACTCTGTTTGTCTATGTATTCACACATGTACTAAGTTTCCGGTTAATACAATTCTATCATGAATAATAAACATTTATCATGATATAAGGAAATAAATAATAACTTTATTATTGCCTCTAGGGAATATTTCCTTCATGGCCTTGAACTACACGTTGGTGCTGGATGTGAGATGTAGCCTGTGTATGAGTCCCGCTGTAGGATCGAAGAAGGTGAGAGTGTCTAGAGGGGGGGTGATTAGACTACTCGACTAGATAAAATTTCTGTCTTTTATCAAGGACAGATTTTGACAGTTTTTGCAAAGCACACAAGTCAAGTAACATACTACACATGCAATTCTAGAGTATGGGCAGCGGAAAGTAAATTGCATATATAGTAAAGAGAGGTGGAGAAGATCAAACGCAGTTTGGTGACACGGAGATTTTTGTCGTGGTTCCGATAGGTGGTGCTATCGTACATCCACGTTGATGGAGACTTCAACCCACGGAGGGTAACGGCTGCGCGAGTCCACGGAGGGCTCCACCCACGAAGGGTCCACGAAGAAGCAACCTTGTCTATTCCATCACGGCCTACGCCCACGGAGGACTAGCCTTACTCGGGGTAGATCTTCACGAAGTAGGCGATCTCCTTGCCCTTACAAACTTCTTGGTTCAACTCCACATCTCGACGGAGGCTCCCAAGCGACACCTAACCAATCTAGGAGGCACCACCCCCCAAAAGGTAATAGACGGTGTTGATGATGATGAACTCCTTGCTCTTGTGCTTCAAATGATAATCTCCCCAACACTCAACTCTCCTCACTGATATGGCTGTGGTGGAAGAAAGATTTGGGTGGAAAGCAACTTGGGAAGGCTAGAAATCAAGTTTCATATGGTAGGAATGGAATGGCTTGATCTCAACACAAGGGTAGGTGGTTCACTTCTCAGAAAGTGTATGGTAGAAGTGGTGGTACTTTCTGATGGCTCTCCTCACGAATGAGGAGGGGGTGGAGGGGTATATATAGCCTCCACACAAAATCCAACCGTTACACACACATTTGACCAATCTCGGTGAGACCGAAGTGAAAACTCGGTCAGACCGAAAGTTCAAATATAGTGAACGTTGGGATTTTCGGTGGGACCGAAAATACCATCTCGGTGGGACCGAAAGTGTTTCTGATATGAACGTTGGAGATTTCGGTGAGACCGAGAAAGAAAACTCGGTTGGACCGATTTGAGAAAGAGCAGGAACATGCCAGAATCGGTTAGACCGAAAATTGATTATCGGTGAGACCGAATTGAGCCAAGACAGAAGCTTGTCCATTTCGGTGAGACCGATAATACAAACTCGGTCATTCCGAAATGATGTGAAATGGTTACAGAAGGTTGGCAGTTCAGTTTCGGTGAGACCGATCTCAAACTCGGTATGACCGACTTTTCTAGGGTTTGGAATATGGCAGAAGTGGTTCATCTCGGTGGGACTGAGTTGAAAGAATCGGTGTGACCGAGATGTTAGGGTTTGTGGAGATAACTTCATCTCGGTGAGACTGAGTTGGAGAAATCGGTGTGACCGAGATGTTAGGGTTTGTAGAGATAACTTCATCTCGGTGAGACAGAGTTGGTTTGACCGAGATTACTTATGGGTGTGTGTTAAGTAGTGAATAGTGCTGATAGTTGAAGGAGCTAAATCACTAAGCACTTGAGCAACCAGATCATCAACACAACCTCATCCCCTTTTAATAGTATTGGCTTTTCCTATGGACTCAATGTGATCTTTGATCACTAAACCAGAAATGGAGTCTTGAGCTTTTGCCAATGCTTGCCTTAGCATTTGAGGGGTCCACTTCTTCAATCATCTTGCCATACCCATGTGATTGGGTTTCCTGAAACATACTTGATAAAAGTATTAGTCCAACCACAAAGTATGTTGTCATTAATTACCAAAACCACCCGGAGAGCAAATGTGCTTTCAATCTCCCCCTTTTTGGTAATTGATGGCAACACACTGAAATTATATTGAACGAGACATCAAAGCTTATTGAAAGAAAGACAGGATTATCATGAAAGCTTTGACAAGCATGTAGTACACAGGCTCCCCCTACAAGTGTGCAAGATTTTCACAGATTATGGTTTTGGACTACCACAAGCACACAAGAGAGATAAGCAAGATGTGCTACATGCAGCTTGGCTATATGCATCAGAGCAGAAGAAAAGGAATTGAGTGATAATGCATATGTGCATGGTGATCTCTTGCAAACAAGTATTTACAAGCAAGTCACCATCATGCACATTCTGCAAGATGCATATACTTACCTTGAGGTTCCTTGGCATTTGTACCTGAAGGGATAAACTTGAGAAAACAAGGTTAGATAACACAAGAGTATTCCTTCAACCAACTGCAAGAACATCAAGAGTACCAAGCCAGGGAGGACATGTATAAAGAGTGTCTCATATTGAGCACAGGCTTGAATCAGCGAACATGTCTCCGAAGCTAAAAGATTTTCAATGAACTCAGAGAGATTTTTCTTTTCATAGGATATCAATTGACGATTCCTCTAAGTCTTCCCCCCCTAAACTAAAAGATTTCATAAGATACCAATTGTGAGAACAAGGGGTGTGATGTAAAAAGCAAAATCAAACGAAAGATGCCAATTGTAATGTCCAATGTAAAACACGACAAAGCTTTGATGTGATTCTCTCCCCCTTAAGATAAGATTGCTTTTCTTCTTCCCTTAAGTCTTCTCTTCTCCCCTACTCCCCTTACTCCCCCTAAGTTCTCTCCCCCTTTGACATCAAGTGCCGAAAAGGACAGTAAACTAGGTAGGACAGGAAAGATGGAAAGAAAGAAAGAAAGAAGTGGGATCCTTAAGAATCACAACGGGACAAACAAGAACATTCATAGAGAAACAATTTGAGTCCAAATTGGAGTCCTCTCCCTCTTTAAGATTTAAGTCTGAGTGGAGCTGCAGAAGGTGATGTCCTGGAAGATAAATCCAAGGAAACACAGAAATAATCCAGCTCACTCTGCGAGGGATGTTTCAAAGGATTTGCAATGAATTTGTAAAGGATTTTCAGGGAATTGATCAGAGTCATAAAAGGATTTCCAGAAGGATATTCACAAAGAAACAAAAGAAATAAAAGGAATTCTAGATGAAGTTTTTTTTTTTAAAGAAAACTCAATGAGAGAACATAAGAGAAAACAGAAAAACTCCAAAAGCATATGTACTTCATCTAGATAAAGGTCGGCGACAAAGTCACCTATGTTTGAGTATATTGACTTAGGAGTCAAATGAAGACATTTGATCATAGGTCATACTCATCATTTAAGCTCAAAATGGGGTTGCCATTTTTCGATTAAGCATTTGGTGTGATCACATCTTATGAAGCTGCTTGTACTCATGACTTTGAGTAAAGCTCCTTAAAGATGTGAAGAACATACCTTGGGCTTGTTGATGCTTTGTTCATGTAGGTAAGCTCGATGTAGGTGCTCATTGAATGTGAAGTTGGAGCGCCATTTCTACTTGTGTAGTTCATCTTCCTACATGGGTTAGGCAAGCAAGGAAATACTCAAAAATATCCAAGATGACAAGAGTGAAATACTAGATGTATAAGATGTCAAAAAGGATATGTGGAATTTTGTTCCTTGAGCTCAACATCCCAAAGGGCTAGATACTTGGTCAATGACAAGATTACTCATGATTTGAGTGTGTGATAATCTTGTGGAATGTAGATCATCCAAGTACCTGCAAAGAGTTAGATGCAATACAAGGAGGCAAATGTGTCCAAGACATATGATCATCATCATAAGAGAAATATCAAGGATTAGTCAGGTAGGCTCATGCCTTGCATGCATCAATGGAGTTATTACTCCAAGTTTGAAGCATCAATGATGTTCAACTCACTCCTCAAGCGACAAAACACTTTCTCATCAAGAGGTTTTGTAAAGATATCTGCAAGTTGTTTGTCAGTACGAACATGCTTAAGATTAATATCACCCTTGGCAATATGATCACGAATAAAATGGTGACGAACTTCAATATGCTTTGTTCGAGAGTGTTGCACAGGATTGTGTCCAATCTTGATTGCACTCTCATTGTCACAAAGCAAGGGAACACGTCTCACATGTATCCCATAATCCTTAAGCGTTTGTGTCATCCATAGTAATTGAGCACAACACGAACCAGCAGCAATATATTCAGCTTCGGCAGTGGATAATGATACCGAATTTTGTTTCTTGGAGGACCAAGATACAAGGGATCGACCAAGGAATTGACACGTACCCGAAGTTGACTTTCTATCAACCTTGTCACCGGCATAGTCCGAGTCGGAATAGCCAACAAGATCGAAAGAGGCCCTCTTAGGATACCAAATGCCAAAGTTTGGTGTGTGTATCAAGTATCTCACTATCCTTTTAACAGCTTTAAGATGACATTCTTTAGGAGCTGCTTGATATCGCGCACACATGCATACACTCAACATTATGTCAGGACGAGAAGCACAAAGATATAGTAGAGAACCAATCATAGAACGGTAAACCCTTTGATCAACGGGTTCTCCATCTTTTGTCAAGTCATTATGTCCACTAGTAGGCATGGGGGTACTCATACCTTTGCTTTCTTGCATGTTGAACTTCTTGAAGAGATCCTTGGTGTACTTTGTTTGTGAGACAAA
>LR738713.1:832342969-832475865 GCA_902687465.1 Secale cereale
CGACGGAGGCTCCCAAGCGACACCTAACCAATCTAGGAGGCACCACCCCCCAAAAGGTAATAGACGGTGTTGATGATGATGAACTCCTTGCTCTTGTGCTTCAAATGATAATCTCCCCAACACTCAACTCTCCTCACTGATATGGCTGTGGTGGAAGAAAGATTTGGGTGGAAAGCAACTTGGGAAGGCTAGAAATCAAGTTTCATATGGTAGGAATGGAATGGCTTGATCTCAACACAAGGGTAGGTGGTTCACTTCTCAGAAAGTGTATGGTAGAAGTGGTGGTACTTTCTGATGGCTCTCCTCACGAATGAGGAGGGGGTGGAGGGGTATATATAGCCTCCACACAAAATCCAACCGTTACACACACATTTGACCAATCTCGGTGAGACCGAAGTGAAAACTCGGTCAGACCGAAAGTTCAAATATAGTGAACGTTGGGATTTTCGGTGGGACCGAAAATACCATCTCGGTGGGACCGAAAGTGTTTCTGATATGAACGTTGGAGATTTCGGTGAGACCGAGAAAGAAAACTCGGTTGGACCGATTTAAGAAAGAGCAGGAACATGCCAGAATCGGTTAGACCGAAAATTGATTATCGGTGAGACCGAATTGAGCCAAGACAGAAGCTTGTCCATTTCGGTGAGACCGATAATACAAACTCGGTCATTCCGAAATGATGTGAAATGGTTACAGAAGGTTGGCAGTTCAGTTTCGGTGAGACCGATCTCAAACTCGGTATGACCGACTTTTCTAGGGTTTGGAATATGGCAGAAGTGGTTCATCTCGGTGGGACTGAGTTGAAAGAATCGGTGTGACCGAGATGTTAGGGTTTGTGGAGATAACTTCATCTCGGTGAGACTGAGTTGGAGAAATCGGTGTGACCGAGATGTTAGGGTTTGTAGAGATAACTTCATCTCGGTGAGACAGAGTTGGTTTGACCGAGATTACTTATGGGTGTGTGTTAAGTAGTGAATAGTGCTGATAGTTGAAGGAGCTAAATCACTAAGCACTTGAGCAACCAGATCATCAACACAACCTCATCCCCTTTTAATAGTATTGGCTTTTCCTATGGACTCAATGTGATCTTTGATCACTAAACCAGAAATGGAGTCTTGAGCTTTTGCCAATGCTTGCCTTAGCATTTGAGGGGTCCACTTCTTCAATCATCTTGCCATACCCATGTGATTGGGTTTCCTGAAACATACTTGATAAAAGTATTAGTCCAACCACAAAGTATGTTGTCATTAATTACCAAAACCACCCGGAGAGCAAATGTGCTTTCACCCGCCAGGAAACGTGAATGTTTGTTGCACCGACAGGATCCCCTTGGCCTGGCCCATACGTGTCGCTGGGCATCATTGGGGTAGGTTTCAACAAATAAACAAGCGAGCACCTGAGCCGTGCCGCTACGGGATTTATATCTTCCTTGATATCCTCCATGTTTCTTCATTAACCTTTATTTGAATCGTTTTCCGGTTTTCTCGGGGGTCATGCTGAACGACGTGGGGTAACAAATGTAGCAGCTCGCGGTTTGCTCGCCTTCATGGGAACGTAACTGCCATTTTACTCATCCCACTACTACTGCCGTTTTCCACCACGTACGCCACTGTATTATGCAGAGTTGGTGGCGGATGCGTAGGGCGTGGAAATGAGTGCCATTGAGAAAACCCAGCGTCATGGATAGGCGCAGGAGGGCGGTCGTTGATCCTGGACGTCGTCCGTGACGCAGAGGAACTGGATTCGCGGTGCAGGGCGATTTCCCTCTGGATGGTGAGGAGCCAGCCCAAGGCCACGCCCCCTTATAAAAGGAGGTGCAGGCGAGGGGCTCATCCACACACATCCCCTTCTTCTTCTTCTTCTTCTTCTTCTTCTTCTTCTGTCGTTCTTCCACTATGGTGAGGGGAAGAGGGTGTGGCCGAGCTTCGACGGTGGCCACAAGGGCTTCATCTCAGTTCCGTACCTCTACCTTCGCCGGGGACGCAGGGGCATAATATAGTGCTCAAGGCGAAGCCGCTGGGCGTGGTCGCGGTCGTCGAAGTGCTCAAGGCCGGTGAGGATGCGGCGGTCCCCCAACTGCTCCTCCTCCAGCCGCTCCGGTTCAGTGGGAAGGCCATGTCGTGGACACGGTGGTGGAGTTCCTTATTAGGCTACATGGGCCCCCGTGCAGGCGTCTTCGGCTTCCTACCCCTTTTGCTAGGGTGATGGAGGTCGATCATCTGCCGGGACTGAGGTTGCACATGAGGGGCTGCTGTAACGGCAACATGCGAGTGGACGTTGAGTACCCCGCACCTCATGTCATGCTTGTCCGGTGTGGCTGGAAAACCATCGCGCGCGCTCACCACCTTGCAGAGGGGCACGTCCTTCACTTCAAGATGGTGGAGGCGGGCCTACTATCTATCAAGATCTTCGGACGCTCGGGTGCTTGCTTAGGGTGATGCGCAGAGAGTTCGGATGATGAAGAAAGTTCCTCCTCGAGGGACAATGACGAGGAGGACACTGGTGGGGAGGACAACAGCAGCAAGTCTCCGGTCATCAAGCAGGAGGGCTACGACACGGACTCAAGTTGAACGTCGATCGCACCATCACCGTCAGCTACGCGCCGGCAGCACCATCATCTGCACCTGGTCTCCTCCCTGGCAGAGCGATTTTCCAGCGTGTTGGGTGTGGATGTCTCCGCCTCCTCGAGTTGGACTCCGGCAGGCTTCCTCGTGGGCTCCAGCTTCATCTTCCCTGCCGGTGTACCTCGTGCCGCTTTCCTCTAGTCCTGGCGGTGGTGTCCAGGGCATCGCCTAGACGCTTCCCCCGTGCATCGCCTTCGTCCGAGCCCTCCCGATCTTGTTAGGCTGCGTCCCGCGGTCCCTGAAGGGGTCAGGCTGGGCTTCTGCTCAGGCGCTCCTTTTGCCTTCTTTACCTCCCCATGTAGTTCCTAGGGGGAGAGGGACAAGAAAGGCATTACGGGGCACTTATCTTTTTTCAATCTAAAAACTGTAGGCATTTGCCAAATTTTAGTTCAAATTATGTAATCCCCCATCTATATATGTACTTTGTAAGGCATGTACTTGTAAGTCTGCATCTTAATGAAAGAATATATGCTTGCCGGGCACTTGTGCATGTACCGTGTCCATGCAGAGGAATGACTCCTCTATACTCTCAAGTAAACAAGGTTTCCCGGCAAGACATCTTGCCGCCCCCCTTCCATTGCTCCTGTGAGGCTCAGCCTGGCGGGTTAAGAGTAAGGAAGGGTGTTGGGAACGTTGCATGGAAAACAAAATTTGTTTCTACACACATGCAAGATCTATACAAGGAGATGCATAACAACGAGAGGGAGAGTGTGTCTATTGATACGTCTCAAACGTATCTACTTTTCCAAACACTTTTGATATTGTTTTGACCTCATTCTTGCATGATTTGGACTAAACTAACCCGGACTGACGCTGTTTTCAGCAGAGCTGCCTGTATGGTTTATTTGTGTGCAGGAAAACGGATTTTTAAGCATCTCAGAAAAATCCACGAAAAATCACGAAAAATCCACGCACCCGAAGAAACAAAATGCCAGAAGTTGGGCCAGAGGGGGGCCAGGGGGTGCCCAGGCGCCCTGTGGGCGCGCCCCCCTGGGCCGCGCCGGGGGGCGCCTGGGTGGGCCCCACACCCCCTGGTGCCCTACTTTAGCCCGTATTTTTCCTCCCGACGCAGAAATCCCAGATCGGAAGTCCTTTCACTGTTTTTCGTCGCGGAGCCGCCGCCACCCTCTGTTCTTCTTCGGGAGGGCTAATCTGGAGGCTGATTTGGCCTCCGGAGAGGGGAGATCGTCGCCATCGTCATCATCATCACCACTCCATCATCCCTCCATGACTTCCCCCTTCATGTGTGAGTAATTCCCTTGCTGTAGGCGAAGGGGATGGTAGGGATTGGATGAGTTAGATCATGTAATAGTTCGTCAGATTGTTGGGGGCATGTTGCCTATCATCTAGTATGGTGTTTATCATCTTTGCTACAACTTGTTATTCTTAATGCTTGACACTTAGGGCCCGAGTGCCATGATTTCAGATCTGAACCATATGTGTTTGCATGAATATATTTGTGTTCTTGATCCTATCTATGAGTTGTATGCACCTGTTACGGTTCGGAACCGGCGATCCCAAAAGTGACAGCTTGGGACACCAAAGGGGATGGTCCGTAGTTTGAGGATTACATGTATCCATTGAGTTCATTGCTTTGTTCCGGTGCTCTTTGACATGAGCACCTTAATATCCATTAGTTCCTTTTGGCCCCGTTCGTAGCGGGATGGTAGGACAAAAGATGTTGTGCAAGTTCTTATTGCAAGCACGTACAACTACATACGGGATACATGCCTACTGTTTGATATTTGCCTAGATGATCATTACTTTTCCGTGTGCCGTGCCCCAAGTTAGAATCTATCTCATCCATGCAGCGCCCAACCATCCATCTCCCTAGCCTACAGTATTTTAAACCTTGCCTGTCACTAGTTGCTACTTCTGCCATTTACTACTGCTATTTACTTTTGCTGTTTACTTTTACTATTACTATCATCACTATCATATCACTGTTACCACTTATCTTTTGTTGCAAGTTAGTATATTTCAGGTGCGGTTGAATTGACAACTCAACTGTTAAAGCTTATAAATACTCTTTGGCTCCCCGTGTGTTGAATCAATAAATTGGGTTATTCTTACCCGCGAAGACTATCTCGATCCCTTACGGTTGAGGGTTATCAAGTACCGTTTTCTGGCGCCGTTGCCGGGGAGCATAGCAATATTTACAAGTCTACTTGAGGTATCCTACCTGCTGCACTTTATTCACTATGGGTAAGAAAGGAGACCCCAAGGTTCCGATCTTACGATCCACTACAAGAAGAGGTACTGCTCTGAGCACTAGTGCTACACTTGATTCACCTTCTGTTATGAGTAAGTTCGCCTCACCACCACCACATGATGCTCCTACTGAATCTGTTACTATGTCTGATACACTTGATGATGCTTCTACTACTTTTGATGATGATATTAGTTCACTTGGTTATGCTCTTGAGAAACAAATTACTGCTGCTGCTGAAAAATATGGAATTGAACTTCCTGTTACTCGCTACCCTATTGGTGAAACTTATGATTATCCTGAATTGAGTAAACTCCAGGAGAGGCTCCTTGATGATGATTACTATATACTTGATGAAGATTTATGCAGGGAACTGACAGAGTTTGCCGGCTCTGACCCTGAAACTATTAAGAAAATATTTGAAAAACACTCTTTGAAAAAAAAACCGTTCCTAATCCTTAGTTTGCTACATCTCCTATATGCATTGATGATCCTGATTTTGATTTCTCTGTTGATCTTTCACTTATACCTATGGTTGAAGCTGACCCCTTTTATGGCAGAGAAAATGATGATGCTATTGCACACCTAACTAAACTTGGTGAACTAGGTAGCCTGTTTACCACAGATGAGAAGATACGCTACTTTTATGTGACCAAGCTTCTTCCTTTCTCGTTGAAGGAAGGTGCTAAAGCATGGTATGATTCACTCCCATGCGGTTCCATTAAGAGTCCTCAGGACTTAGCTCACTCTTTTGTTGATAAGTACTTTCCTGCTCATATGCAACATGCTGCTTTACAAAGAATTTATAATTTTAAACAGTTGCAGGATGAGTCCCTCCCTAAAGCTTGGGGGAGGTACTGCGGTTTGATTCGGGTTAGACCAGGACATGGAGTTCCTAAGAATGAATTAATTGATATATTCTATGCTGGTTTAACTGATGAATCTAGGTCCTATTTGGACAGTTGTGCTGGTTGTGTTTTCAGGAAAAGAACACCGGACGATGCGGAAGATCTAATGGGCAGGATTGCCAAAAACCATGAAGATTGGTCCGTCCCTGAACCACCTCCACCAACAAAGAAGAGGGGCATGTTTGTTCTAAGCCCCGAGGACATGGGAGAAGCAAAGAAGTCTATTAAAGAGAAAGGTATTAAAGCTGAAGACGTGAAGAATCTACCCCCTATTGAGAAGCTGTGTGAGCCTACCACTCACCCTCCTATGGTAGAGGTACACTCTCTTTTAGATTTCAACGCAAGTGACATCCCTCATGGTAAACCTCCTGATCAATGTTTATATGAGTTTGATAATTTTATTATGAAACAGAATCATTTTAATGAGAGGATAGAAAGTCAGTTGCATGATAATTCCCTTGCTATCAAAAAGTTGCTTGGTGTTTTAGATAGAACAGTTAATGATGTTCAATGTCTTGTGAAGCATTTTCATATGGTTCAAACTCAGCTTGATCAAATTTCTAATGTGCAAAGAGATTTACTTGCTAACAATGCCAAACAAGATAAATTGCAGGCTTTTGGGATTAAGACCCGAGGAGGAACTAGTACTCAAGATCCTCTTTATCCAGAGGGACATCCGAAGAGAATCGAGCAAGATTCTCAAATGCAGGAAGAAGAAATTGTTGTCTCTCCAAATAAGAAGAAGAAACATAAAGAGACTGACAATTCTAATGATCCTATTGCAGATGAAGAGCTAGCTATTGATCCCAACAGTGTATCTATTTCCGATGCTGAGACTGAAGACGGTGCTGAACCTGAAGGTAATGATAATGAGAAGAATGACCCGCCTGAAGTTCGAGAGGAAGAAGCACCTGACAAACGTAAGAGGTACACTAAAGAAGACTTCATCGCAAGAAAGCATGGGAAGGAGAAAGAACCATGGGTACAGAAACCCATGCCCTTTCCAGGTAAGTCCATCAAATCTAAAGAAGAAGAGCATTATAATAAGTTTTGTGAATGGATTAAACCTCTTTTTCTTCAAATCCCTTTGACTGATGCTATTAAGTTACTTCCTTATTCAAAATATATGAAAGATATTGTCACTAACAAAAGAAAAGTTCCTAATGATGCAATATCTACTATGCTTGCTAACTATTCTTTTAGTGGAAAGATTCCTGAGAAGCTCGGTGATCCAGGTATACCCACCATTCCTTGCTCCATAAAGAATAATTATGTCAAAACTGCTTTGTGTGATCTTGGAGCGGGAGTGAGTGTTATGCCTCTCTCTCTTTACGAGAGGCTCTGTTTAGAGAAACTAATTCTGTCGGTGTACTAAGATAGGGGTACCTTAGTACCCCAACTTGTGCGCGGGCAGTAGCAGCTTCCCGCGGCAGGGTTTACCACGTGCTCGCCGGAAACCTTTTCGGCCCCTATAAAACCATTCAAGAACAAAGTATACAAGGCAGAAGATTAAGGCCCCGGCAAGTGGAGCTTGCCGGGAAGGCCGTCCCAGGCTCAAGACCATCACTTCAGCACAAGACCCTGGCAAGAGGAGCTTGCCAGGAAGACCAGAAAACTGCATCTCAGAAGACATGCCTCGGCGCACTCTGCGCCCCGGCAGGACCCGGGGAGCGACAAGCCTCTGGGCCCGGCAAGATCAAGATCCCGGCAAGGTGCTTGCCGGGGGAAGTCTGCGCTGTGTGCCCGCGCTCCAGCTCATCGGCCCACGCGTCGCCCTGGGGCCCTTCCAGGGACGCGTGGCGGATGGCTGTGCAGCCTGGGGGACACGGTGGCACTCCACGATGACAAGGCTACCGTCGTGGCGAACGGAGACGCATGGACGGGTGCTTTTGGGGTCGACGGCGACGGGCATTTAATGCCCTTGTCCCCCACTGTCAAGGTTAGGTGAAGACCACTGTTCATGCACTGTTCATGCACTGTTCCCGCACTGTTACAACTACCACCAAAGTTACATTTTTACCCTCCTCTACATTGACACCTGTCGGTGACCCCTTGAGCTATAAAAGGAGGCCCATGCACAACGTAGGGGGGGGGTTCGAATCCTTAGCAACTCTCACACTCGGTGTAGCTGGTACTGTAGCTCTTCAAGCTCCCGAGCTCAATACACTCAAGGCAGGAGTAGGGTTTTACGCGTCCGCGCGGCCCGAACCTGGGTAAACTGCCCGCGTGCTCTCCTCGATCTGCTGTTCGTGCTCCCTCCGCTCCCTTACCGCAACGTAGAAGGGGCTCCGGTCCCATAGGTGCTCGTGGTGGACAGTTTCCCCCGACAAATTCCTACAGATATCTCCCTTCAGATGGCTGACAAGTCAACCGCTGTTTCGATAGGTATTTGTGAGGATGTTCCAGTTGAAGTTGCTAATTGTTTAATTCTTACTGATTTTGTTGTGCTTGACATGCCCGAGGATGGGAGCATGTCCATTATTCTTGGTAGACCTTTCCTTAACACCGCAGGTGCTATTATTGATTGCAACAAAGGGAAGGTTACCTTTCATGTGAATGATAAAGAACACACGGTATATTTTCCGAAGAAGACCGACAGGAGGCATGCCCTCAACTCTATAGAGAATATCGAGACCGTGAAAATTGGAGAATGGGACTGTCCACTACATGTGCCTCACAAATACAAAACTATCATGGTAGGGACAATGTCCATCAAGGTAAAAGTTCAGTGATTACTCCGTAGGAGGTGAGACTTTTTGCTCTATATATCGCTTGTTTGTTGGTAAGACTTGATCAACCTTACTAGTAAACGTGTTTTATATGGATAAAAAGTTGAGCTTTCTATGTTTTCATTTGTTTTTAGTATTGCCCTACTTGCTGTACCAAGTATCTATGTTTTTGAAGCTTCACAATACTACTAACTACTTCAAGTTTTCAGAGAGTTTTGCAGCTTTTTGAACTTCGAAAAAATTTCAACAGTGAAGTTTTCAGAAAAATTCCAGAAAAATTATATTAAAAATTTCCACAATGTGAGAGACCCGGAAAGTGCTGGGGCCAGCCAGGGGGGGGGGGCACCAGTGGCCCAGGCGGCCAGCTGGCGCGGCCCAGCCCCTGGCCGCGCCCACAGGGCGCTTGGGGCCCACGGGACCCCCCTCCAGGTACTTCTTCTTCCCCTCTCTCTCTCTTTTTCCAGAAACCCGAGTTCTGGTCTTGTTCTTGCTGTTCTTGCTGTTCTTGGGGGTGATTCTTCGATCTCTCTCTACAGCCCATCATTTGAGCTGAAATTTTGAGCAAATACTCCCTGGTATGTGACTCGTCCACTCCTCCAATTAGATTTTTGATTGGTGGCCTCATTTGTGAGTATTTAGTAGTTCTTGGTGCTGTAGAGATGAGCTTGCATGCATGTGTAGAAAGTTATTTTCCAAGTTTTGATGCAAGTTTATGCCTTGGGCAAGTGAGTTGAGTAGTTTGCCTTAGCTCACTTTGTTTTAATCCTCGTTTTTGTGAATTGTATTTTTTTTTCAGAAATGAGTTTATTAGGAAGGGCAAAAGGATGGCTTGAGAAGAGGAGGCCCGCACACTTCGATCGAGTCACTAGGGCCGCAACTTCACCAACGACTGCCAGGGTGAGCTATAATGAAGATCATGTGCCCCTGGAGTTGTTGGAAGATACAAGTCCAGCATGTGCGATGACATATCCATGTGACGAATTCATGGAAGCTGCGGGAATCAAGGATGAGTTTTATAATCTTTGTGCTAATGCAGGTTTGACACGGCTCGTCACCAGCCGTGTTACTCAGTATCAAAAACTCACCTCCATTTTCATTAACAGTTTTAGATATAATCCTGAATCAGGTGCTATTGAGTTTAAAATTTATAATGATCTTATCACCATGACTTTGGGAAATTTTTGTGAAGTAATAGGTGTGCCGAACGTTGGGAGGACGGCAAGGATGGCTACTCAGCCCTCCGAGCTGAAAACCGTCATCAACTCTCTCTGCAGCATGGGTACGAGGGATATTCATCGGTCGAAGATCTCCAGTATCTTGTTTCCTCACCTCAGGTATTTTGCATATTATATTGCTAGAGGAGTGTTAGCTCGTGACAACACGAGCAGCATTTCTGCTCCGGATATTGCTATCCTGGCAGCAGCCCTCTCAGGGAGGTCTGATTATAATATTGGTACCTTAATTGCTCGACGCCTTGCTATGAACGGTAACAAGGGGGACTTATATGGTGGCATTTATGCCACACTTATCTTAGACCATCTTGGAGGCACCCCACATCCTGATGATACTCCTTTTACTTATTTAAGCTTTGATCTTGCTGCTATAAAAAGGCATAAGTTTGTTACCATGGGTTCTGAGCTTGATAACCTTGTTTATATCTTGCGTTTCGGTACTACCGCTGAACGTGAGATCCGTCTACCTGCACCTCTTTTGTTTGATTTTTCTCGCAGGAACGGATGGTCCTTTGATGTTGTCCAGTTCGACGAGTTCATGGTCCAGCATCAGTTCCATAACCCCATGGAGGGGGTTGTGCCCGACGAGGAGAGGCACGGTGAGATACCACATTTTCAGGATGAGACCGCCACCGAGTTTAGTGAAGGGTCTTCCTCTGTTTGGCGCTCGGAACCTTCCTCGTGGGAGACTCCGAGGAGTTCAGTGTACGCGCCATCATCCTTCTACGACCCTTGGTCTCACCACCATACCCCTGGAGCAGGAGGCTCCTGGGGGCAGTAGCTGCTACCAACTTAGGCCAAAAGCCAAAGCTTGGGGGAGTACGTGCCCTTCTCACTTTTCCATTGTATTATCCGTTTTATTCACTTTGATCTTTTCGAAGTTTTTACCCGTTCTTCTTTATTCCTCTATTCGCAAAAACAACAAAAAGATTTTCTCTTTCTTTTGCTTTGTTTTCAACTTTTGAAAAACCCAAAAAGATTTCCTTTCTCTCTTTAGTTTTGCTTTGTTTTCAGAGATCAGCTCGAGTCCGTGATGGCATTTGATTATATTTCCTACGTTCGATCGTGCAAGTGACAAGCATTAATGACGAAGATCGACTGAAAGGAAGCAACAAGGAAGACCGGTATGAACTCTTATTGTTTCTACTTTTGTACATATGCCTGTACTTATGATCTAGAGACCAGCTTGTAGCGACATAGTGCTATGTTTACAATGCTATTCCAGTGGTTCATGCTTTCCTTGTGGCTAGTCTCCAATAACTAGAGTATATAATGTGTTATTGAAATGATCTACATGCATCGCACTGTTCATAGTCTGGCATACTAGGTGGTATTTCCCTTTAGAGAATTTTTGGATTGACTTGGCACATGCTTACACATGTTTAAGACTAAAAAGTCTACTTTGCCTTGATGATCTTTGAGTTTTAGAATAGTTATATCACTTTCATGCCCGATTCAATGTTGCTTTGTCGCTCTGCATGATTATGACCGTTATTGCTCTCTAGTTGGTCGCTTCCCAGTCTTTTGCTAAACCTCCACCCGTACTAAGCGGAATGACTGCTTGTGCATCCAAAACCTTTAAACCTGTTATGCCATATGAGTCCACTATACCTTCCTATACATGGTATTTACCTGCCATCCCTAACGAAGACTTTCATGTACCATCTCGAAATTAATCAAAAGCATTTCCCTTTTTGTGCCTATGTTTTAGCTCATGAGGAAGTAGTAGTTAATTCATGATCTCTTTAAGTTGGACAAGTTTCACCCCTGGATTGCATGTATAATGTGCGAACCCCTAATATGAAAAGGAACTGGCATTGAGTGCGCCCGGCTCGGAAAGATAATATAACAAACAAACCCTCCTTCACGCTTTGTTCATGAGAAATCAGAAAACTTTGGCAGTGATAAACAAAGGAGATTAAGAGGATGTGATCGTCCTCATGCGGGAGCCGTTCCTCGAGACTTGTCTAGCTTAAAAAGTGATTGAGTTATCTGCTAGCATTCGTTGACGAAATATGCACCTCTCAAAAACATATTTACTTCTGTTTTTAAACCAAGAGCTCTGGTACATGTTTAGTTTTTGTTTCCGATCACGGGTTTTCAACTTTGCCAATAAAAGCCACGGTTCGAGAGTCTCATCTTCTTTCTTCAAAGCACTGACTAGGAGAGCATGATTGTCATTCTGAGTGTAATGTGCATTGTCCCAAAGTATTACATTGTCTTCTGCATATTTGTGATATGATTTATTCTGAAATTCTTAGTTCTAGTCTCCTTTAAAACTCTGGAGGAGTCTCTGCATTTATGTTTTGCTTCACTCATGGAGGCTAGCGAGATACCACCTTAATATGCTCAAGCTATGTGCAATGTGATCTTGTCTTGATTTTCAGTAATATATTGTTTACTCTTGATTATTTGTGACTGGTCACTTGAAAGAAGGATTGCTCCTTGCATTGTTCTCATAAGTACTGTTTTAATACTTGCTGAACTCTTTTCGTAGTACATGCTTATATACATCTAATGAAGCAAAAGAGTTTGTCAAAGTTTTCTTTGTCGCGTCCAGTTCGTTGAACTGAATTGCTTGAGGACAAGCAATATGCTAAGCTTGGGGGAGTTGATACGTCTCAAACGTATCTACTTTTCCAAACACTTTTGATATTGTTTTGACCTCATTCTTGCATGATTTGGACTAAACTAACCCGGACTGACGCTGTTTTCAGCAGAGCTGCCTATATGGTTTATTTGTGTGCAGGAAAACGGATTTTTAAGCATCTCAGAAAAATCCACGAAAAATCACGAAAAATCCACGCACCCGAAGAAACAAAATGCCAGAAGTGGGGCCAGAGGGGGGCCAGGGGGTGCCCAGGCGCCCTGTGGGCGCGCCCCCCCTGGGCCGCGCCGGGGGGCACCTGGGTGGGCCGCACACCCCCTGGTGCCCTACTTTAGCCCGTATTTTTCCTCCCGACGCAGAAATCCCAGATCGGAAGTCCTTTCGCTGTTTTTTGTCGCGGAGCCGCCGCCACCCTCTGTTCTTCTTCGGGAGGGCTAATCTGGAGGCTGATTTGGCCTCCGGAGAGGGGAGATCGTCGCCATCGTCATCATCATCACCACTCCATCATCCCTCCATGACTTCCCCCTTCATGTGTGAGTAATTCCCTTGCTGTAGGCGAAGGGGATGGTAGGGATTGGATGAGTTAGATCATGTAATAGTTCGTCAGATTGTTGGGGGCATGTTGCCTATCATCTAGTATGGTGTTTATCATCCTTGCTACAACTTGTTATTCTTAATGCTTGACACTTAGGGCCCGAGTGCCATGATTTCAGATCTGAACCATATGTGTTTGCATGAATATATTTGTGTTCTTGATCCTATCTATGAGTTGTATGCACCTGTTACGGTTCGGAACCGGCGATCCCAAAACTGACAGCTTGGGACACCAAAGGGGATGGCCCGTAATTTGAGGATTACATGTATCCATTGAGTTCATTGCTTTGTTCCGGTGCTCTTTGACAGGAGCACCTTAATATCCATTAGTTCCTTTTGGCCCCGTTCGTAGCGGGATGGTAGGACAAAAGATGTTGTGCAAGTTTGTCGGGGGAAACTGTCCGCCACGAACACCTATGGGACCGGAGCCCCTTGTCTGTGCGGTACGAGGGCGGAGGGAGCACAAAGAGCAGATCGAGGCAGACGCGCGGGCAGTTTTTACCCAGGTTCGGGCCGCACGGATGCGTAAAACCCTACTCCTGCTTGGTTGTGTATTGAGTTGAGCGCTCGGGAGCTTGAAGAAGCAGCTACACCGTGCGTGAGAGTAATCTAGGTTTCGAACCCCCCCCACGTTGTGCATGGGCCTCCTTTTATAGTGCAAAGGGGTCACCGACAGGTGTCAACGTAGGAGTAAGGGGTAAAAATGTAAAAGAGGTGGTAGTTGTAACAGTGCGGGAATAGTGGAGCTACAGTACAGAACAGTGGTCTATACCTACTTTAACAGTGGGGGACAAGGGCATTTAATGCCCGTCACCGTCGACCCCAAAAGCTCCCGCCTTAGCATCTCCGTCCGCCACGGCGACGGATTTATCACCGTGGTGTGCCACCGTGTACCCCAGGCTGCACAGCCATCCGCCACGCGTCCCTGGTTAGACCCCAGGGCGACGCGTGGGCCGATGAGCTGGAGCGCGGGCACACAGCGTGGTCTTCCCGGCAAGCACCTTGCCGGGGCCTTGATCTTGCCGGGCCCGGGAACTTGCCGCTCCCCGGGCCCCTTGCCGGGGCGCGCGTAGCGCCGAGGTAATACCTTCTAATCTTCCTGGCAAGCTCCTCTTGCCAGGGTCTTGTGTTAGTGGAACAGCCTTGAGCCTGGTACGGCCTTCCCGGCAAGCTCCTCTTGCCGGGGTCTCGATCTTCTGTCTTGTATACTTTGTTTTTGAATGGTTTAATAAGAGGCAGGAAGGTCTCCGGCGAGCACGCAGTAAACCTTGCCGCGGGAGGCTGCAACTGCCCGTGCACAAGTTGGGGTACTGAGGTACCCCTACCTTAGTACACCGACAGGAGCCCCCGGGCCTGGGCCACACACGGTGCCGAGCGCTGTTGGGCCAGGCCCAAAACAGTGCACGGGCACCCGCGGCCCGCGGCGCGCCGAATCCACTTCCATATCCGCCGCACCCCACGGCAACGGCACGCGTCGATTGCGGCGCCGTGGGATGGGACGTGCCCACGATCTCTTAATGGAAAGGGGGAAACGCCCCCCACTCCCCCATAAAAGCAGAGGCAGCGGGCGCGGTTCCCCTCCCTGTGCTCTCATTACGTCGTCTTCCTCCTGCAAAAGATTCCTCCTTGCGCTCCGCCTCCACAGCTCCGCCGCCGCCTAGCTCTCCGTCCCCTTCCTTCCGCCGCATCCGCCATGGCCCCAAAGAGCGACAAGGGGAAAGCGGAGAAGTCCAAGAAGGAGAAATCCGAGCAAGCAGCCAAGCTCATCGCTTACCGGAAGCGGAACGTCGTCTTCTCGCCGAAGCTCGGTGTGGAAGAACTCTGGAACAAGTACTACTTGTTCTGGTCCAAGCGCACCGATGCGCATCCCCGCACCCGAGCATACCCGGCCGCCGCCAAGGACCACTATCCCGGCGGGTATTACTTCTTTGCTCCCTTTTTCCACTGTGGTCTCTGCCCTCCATTTTCGAACTTCTTCTGTGATATCATGAATACGTATGGCTTCCATCTGCTTGATTTCACCCCCAACGCCATCCTCACCATGGCCGTTTTCGCACATATGTGCGAAAACTTCATAGGAGTCCATCCCAACGTAGCCCTCTTTAGACACTTTTTCACCCCTAGAGCCGAGGCAGATGCCCCTCTCTCCGGATGTATTTCTTGGGTCTTCCGTCTCGGGAAGAAGGGGTCGTACTTGCCGGGGGAGCTCCGCGGCAAGTGGGAGGAATGGCGAGCTGAGTGGTGCTGGATTGTAGAGGACCAGCCACAAGCCTTTACTGCGCCGCGCACTACGCCTATCGCGCGCGGCAGAGATTGGAGCGAACTAGACTCCGACGACGTCAAGCTTGACATCGCTCTTGTCCGGATCCTCCGTCTTCGGCTGGCCCGGCTGTCAGTTGCCGAGGTGGGCGCAGATTTCCTCCGCCGGCGCATCGCCCCCCTCCAGGACCGGAAGAGGCCGGCTTGGTTGTACGGCGGCCCGGCAGACATCATGCGGCTGCGCCCTGGACTTAATTTTAACTTCACCACTCTGGAGCTGCGCGGGATGGTACGAGAGCTCTTCAAGTACGACCCGGCGCACCCCGAGTGGTTCCGGACTCCCCGGGAAGTGGTGCCGCTCTGCAACAACGCCGCGAGGGACCAAATCCTGGCCATGATGCCGATGTGCGACTCGCATGGCCTGGACCGCTCGTGGATCCCCCCGAAGCCAATCGACGTCCTCACTTTCTACGACAACCTCGTCGAGGTGGCGAGCAACAAGGAGGACCTCAAGCTGCATACGCGGGACACCACCGAGCAGGAAATCGCCTACATAGCTTCTCGGGCTGAGGAGGCCGCCGCAGCCGCGGCGGCAGGAGTCTTCGGATTCTCGCCGGAGGAGGCGGAGGCCGAGGAGGCGTCCACCCAGGCGGAAGAGGCGGAGATCCGTCGGTTGCTGAACCTCCCACCCGACGCGCTCGCCGGGGTCCCCTCGTTGAGGCACTCCGGGATCCATGGGATCGCGACGGAGGCCGCGGCAAAGGAGGGAACCGCCGGAGGAAGCAGAGGCGCCGCGAGGGGCGGAGGCGCCAAGGGGAAGAGGGCCGCATCGCTGGATGCTGGGCCCAGCGAGCCGGCCGAGGCAGAGGAGGAGGAGGAGGAGGAGGCCGAAGACTCCGGCGGATCGACAGAGTTGTACGCCGACGACCTCTCCTCGTCGGAGAGCTCCCCGCCCCCGGCAAGCCCGAAGGAGTCCCCGGCAAAGCGTCTCCGCAAGGCGGCGACGGGGGAAAGGGCACAGGCGCCCCGGCAACAGCCACCTCGGCGGGCGGCTCCCCTACCTGGCGCGCCAAAGATGTCGGGGGAAACTGTCCGCCACGAACACCTATGGGACCGGAGCCCCTTGTCTGTGCGGTACGAGGGCGGAGGGAGCACAAAGAGCAGATCGAGGCAGACGCGCGGGCAGTTTTTACCCAGGTTCGGGCCGCACGGATGCGTAAAACCCTACTCCTGCTTGGTTGTGTATTGAGTTGAGCGCTCGGGAGCTTGAAGAAGCAGCTACACCGTGCGTGAGAGTAATCTAGGTTTCGAACCCCCTCCACGTTGTGCATGGGCCTCCTTTTATAGTGCAAGGGGTCACCGACAGGTGTCAACGTAGGAGAAAGGGGTAAAAATGTAAAAGAGGTGGTAGTTGTAACAGTGCGGGAATAGTGGAGCTACAGTACAGAACAGTGGTCTATACCTACTTTAACAGTGGGGGACAAGGGCATTTAATGCCCGTCACCGTCGACCCCAAAAGCTCCCGCCTTAGCGTCTCCGTCCGCCACGGCGACGGATTTATCACCGTGGTGTGCCACCGTGTACCCCAGGCTGCACAGCCATCCGCCACGCGTCCCTGGTTAGACCCCAGGGCGACGCGTGGGCCGATGAGCTGGAGCGCGGGCGCACAGCGTGGTCTTCCCGGCAAGCACCTTGCCGGGGCCTTGATCTTGCCGGGCCCGGGAACTTGCCGCTCCCCGGGCCCCTTGCCGGGGCGCGCGTAGCGCCGAGGCAATACCTTCTAATCTTCCTGGCAAGCTCCTCTTGCCAGGGTCTTGTGTTAGTGGAACAGTCTTGAGCCTGGTACGGCCTTCCCGGCAAGCTCCTCTTGCCGGGGTCTCGGTCTTCTGTCTTGTATACTTTGTTTTTGAATGGTTTAATAAGAGGCAGGAAGGTCTCCGGCGAGCATGCAGTAAACCTTGCCGCGGGAGGCTGCAACTGCCCGTGCACAAGTTGGGGTACTGAGGTACCCCTACCTTAGTACACCGACAGGAGCCCCCGGGCCTGGGCCACACACGGTGCCGAGCGCTGTTGGGCCAGGCCCAAAACAGTGCACGGGCACCCGCGGCCCGCGGCGCGCCGAATCCACTTCCATATCCGCCGCACCCCACGGTAACGGCACGCGTCGATTGCGGCGCCGTGGGATGGGACGTGCCCACGATCTCTTAATGGAAAGGGGGAAACGCCCCCCACTCCCCCATAAAAGCAGAGGCAGCGGGCGCGGTTCCCCTCCCTGTGCTCTCATTACGTCGTCTTCCTCCTGCAAAAGATTCCTCCTTGCGCTCCGCCTCCACAGCTCCGCCGCCGCCTAGCTCTCCGTCCCCTTCCTTCCGCCGCATCCGCCATGGCCCCAAAGAGCGACAAGGGGAAAGCGGAGAAGTCCAAGAAGGAGAAATCCGAGCAAGCAGCCAAGCTCATCGCTTACCGGAAGCGGAACGTCGTCTTCTCGCCGAAGCTCGGTGTGGAAGAACTCTGGAACAAGTACTACTTGTTCTGGTCCAAGCGCACCGATGCGCATCCCCGCACCCGAGCATACCCGGCCGCCGCCAAGGACCACTATCCCAGCGGGTATTACTTCTTTGCTCCCTTTTTCCACTGTGGTCTCTGCCCTCCATTTTCGAACTTCTTCTGTGATATCATGAATACGTATGGCTTCCATCTGCTTGATTTCACCCCCAACGCCATCCTCACCATGGCCGTTTTCGCACATATGTGCGAAAACTTCATAGGAGTCCACCCCAACGTAGCCCTCTTTAGACACTTTTTCACCCCTAGAGCCGAGGCAGATGCCCCCCTCTCCGGATGTATTTCTTGGGTCTTCCGTCTCGGGAAGAAGGGGTCGTACTTGCCGGGGGAGCTCCGCGGCAAGTGGGAGGAATGGCGAGCTGAGTGGTGCTGGATTGTAGAGGACCAGCCACAAGCCTTTACTGCGCCGCGCACTACGCCTATCGCGCGCGGCAGAGATTGGAGCGAACTAGACTCCGACGACGTCAAGCTTGACATCGCTCTTGTCCGGATCCTCCGTCTTCGGCTGGCCCGGCTGTCAGTTGCCGAGGTGGGCGCAGATTTCCTCCGCCGGCGCATCGCCCCCCTCCAGGACCGGAAGAGGCCGGCTTGGTTGTACGGCGGCCCGGCAGACATCATGCGGCTGCGCCCTGGACTTAATTTTAACTTCACCACTCTGGAGCTGCGCGGGATGGTACGAGAGCTCTTCAAGTACGACCCGGCGCACCCCGAGTGGTTCCGGACTCCCCGGGAAGTGGTGCCGCTCTGCAACAACGCCGCGAGGGACCGAATCCTGGCCATGATGCCGATGTGCGACTCGCATGGCCTGGACCGCTCGTGGATCCCCCCGAAGCCAATCGACGTCCTCACTTTCTACGACAACCTCGTCGAGGTGGCGAGCAACAAGGAGGACCTCAAGCTGCATACGCGGGACACCACCGAGCAGGAAATCGCCTACATAGCTTCTCGGGCTGAGGAGGCCGCCGCAGCCGCGGCGGCAGGAGTCTTCGGATTCTCGCCGGAGGAGGCGGAGGCCGAGGAGGCGTCCACCCAGGCGGAAGAGGCGGAGATCCGTCGGTTGCTGAACCTCCCGCCCGACGCGCTCGCCGGGGTCCCCTCGTTGAGGCACTCCGGGATCCATGGGATCGCGACGGAGGCCGCGGCAAAGGAGGGAACCGCCGGAGGAAGCAGAGGCGCCGCGAGGGGCGGAGGCGCCAAGGGGAAGAGGGCCGCATCGCTGGATGCTGGGCCCAGCGAGCCGGCCGAGGCAGAGGAGGAGGAGGAGGAGGAGGCCGAAGACTCCGGCGGATCGACAGAGTTGTACGCCGACGACCTCTCCTCGTCGGAGAGCTCCCCGCCCCCGGCAAGCCCGAAGGAGTCCCCGGCAAAGCGTCTCCGCAAGGCGGCGACGGGGGAAAGGGCACAGGCGCCCCGGCAACAGCCACCTCGGCGGGCGGCTCCCCGGGGGAGTCAAGCCGCGCCAAGGCCGTCCGGCGCACCAGCCGCAGCAGAGGCGGGCCGGGCGCGGACCACGACGGAGGCGCCCCGCAGGCCGGCAGCGAGCCGGCAGGGGTCTTCTCGGAGCGGAGCAACGGCTCCGCCCGTCCCCCGGGCGCCGGCAGCCACAGGGGCTGGGTCTTCGCAGCCCCCAGCCCCGGCGAGTACCAAGCGCGCGAGGGAGTCTTCGCCTCCCGCTCCTCGCGTCGACGCGCCCACGGTGGAGTACGACTTCTCCGCCCTGAGCGAGGACGACGAGGACGACCAGGAGTAAGGATCCGAGATTCTTCATCTTCTTAATTTTCATCTTGAGCTTCTGCTAATGCTAACTCTGTCTTCTGTTCTGGTTTCAGGACCCTGGCCCATCGCGTCGCGAAGAAGGCCAAGGCGCCCGAGGCTGAGGTCGCGGAGGACTCGGCGGCGGCGGCAACAGAGGGCGCGCCGGAGCCGATCCTGCTGGACTCTGGCACTGCTCCGATGAGCAGCCCCCAGCGCAGCCCGCAGCGCAGCCCCCAGCGTAAGTCTGGGGTTCTTTCTTTTTGCTTGTCGGGGTGCGTCTGAGGCTTTTGACTTTATCTTCATATTTTGACATCCCTCGTCTTGTTTCGTGCAGAGGAGGAGCCGCAGCGGGAAGAGCGCCCGGAGACCACCGCCGAGGAGCTGCAGGCACCGCCATCCCCGCCAAGGCAGGACTCTCCGGCAAGGGAGAGTGCTCCGTCAAGGGCGGGTACTCCGCCAAGGCAGAGTACCCCGCCAAGGACGAGCAGCCCGGCGAGGGCGGCCACCCCGCCGAGGCCGAATTCCCCGGCGAGGGCGACTACCCCGACGAGGCCGAGGTCCCCGGCGAGGGAGCCCGCCGCTGAGGACGTCCGCCAAGGTAACCTTTATAACTTGTCTTCTTGGCGTGTCTTTTTTTGGATATTTGCTTGAGTCTTGAATTTCTTTGTCTTCTTCTTCTTCCTAGATCTTCCTCCTCCTGTGCCTATGGAGACGGAGGTAATCATCCTCGAGGAGGAGGACGCGCAGGGCGGTGGCGGCGACGCTCCAGTCGTCGAGGAGGTGGGCGAGGCCGCCGAGCCGGCCGCGCAAGAGACTGCTCCGGCTGCGGATGCAGCGGCCGGGGAGGGGGACGGTGGCCGCACCGCCGACCCGGAGGTGGCGGGAGCATCGGATGCTGCGCCGGCCACCGGTCCCTCCGCCGGCGAGGAGCAAAGGTTTTATCTCGAGGCCCCCAATGGCGTCTTCATCCAGATGCCGTGGGGGTCTTCGTCGCGAGCTCCTGCGGAGGGCGAGGCGTTCGACAGAGAGGTCCTCGCCTCCGCAGGCCTGAAGATAGTCCAGGCGCCCGGTGGAGGTGAGGGGCCCGAGGAGGAGCGATTGCTTCATCAACTCCTGGCCCTTTACCGGGCCAGGCAAGCAAAGCTCGCTTCCCGGGAGGCTCTTGCCGCCAAGGCTGCGGCAGAGATGGAGAAGCGCGCGGCGGAGCTCAGCGCCGCCAACCAGGCTGCCCTCCGACAGGTGGCAGAGGAGCGAGAGCGTCTCGCCGGCGAGTACCAAGAGTGGGTACTTGAGAGGGCCGAAGCCGACGAACAGCAGCGCCTCGCCGGGGTAGAGATGTCCCGGCGAGAGGGAGAACTCGCGCAGCGGAAGGTGGATCTGGATTCTCATGAAGAAGACCTTGCCGCTCGCGAGGCTGCCCTTGGCGGGGAGCTGAAAGAGGCGAAGGCCGCCGCGGCTGCCGCGGAGGACGCCAAGAAAGAGCTCGCCGCCAAGGTTGAACAACTGGAGAAGGCGATGAAGGTGAGCGCCGAGAAGGTTGCCGCGCTCATCCTGGAGCGCGAGAAGGATGCTCACACCAACTCAGAGCTCCAGGTGAGTTTGTCCCAGAGGGGTGACGAGCTGAAGGCCGCCAAGGATTCCATTGAAGACTTGGAGCTAAAGGTCACCACCCTGAAGGAATCGCTTGATGCTGCCCGGGCCCAGGAGACCAAGCTGAAGGATGAGCTCCGCAAGGAGCGAACCTTGATGGAGAACGTCAACAAGGCCTCCGAGCTCTTCCGGCAGACTATCGAGGTGTGGACCGAAGAGCTGGTTTCTTCTGCGTCCAACATTGACCAGGAGTTGCTTGCTTTGAAGGTCGAACATCTTATCTACTCGCCGGATCCAGATCTCCCGCACAGCGCCAAGCTCAGCCTCTTCTTCAGAGGCGTCGCTCCGGCCCTTGCAGGTCTCCGGAACCGCATCCCCGCGCAGCTGGCCGAGGAGTCGCGCCGTCTCTGCGCGGGAACTCTGGAGCGGGTCTTGACGAAGATCGTGTACCGCAACCCGGGGATCAACCTCAGGAACGTTCTTTGCAGCTTGCCGGCAGATGCAGACACGGAGGCCCTGAAGGAGCAGGTCGGCCATATCATCGCCAAGGTGGCAAAGCTTGGCAGGAAGGAGGGCGACCGCGTAGACTAGGGCCCCATTTATCTTTATCTTTTTGTTGCTGCACGTTATGTTATGAACTCATTAGTCCATTGCGACAAGTTACCCTTGTAAGATATTTGCTTTACTTCAATCAATCAGTGCAATGTTATCTTCCTTGTTCCAATCTTTGACTTTGTATGTTCTTCACCCTACGCTCCCGGGGAGCTTGCCGGAAAGGGGCCCTTGCCGCGAGCGCTGAGTGCTGGACTCTGAGCGGCCTGCTGGCCAAGGTCCTCGCCGGCAAGCAACCTTGCCGCAGCAGGTCGCAACGCGCTTAGCTTGCTGAGTGTACTCGGAAACGAGGCAAGGGCGCGACACTTGTCGCAGCTCACTTAAATCGTTGAGTGGACTCGAAAACAAGATAAGGGTGCGGCAAGCTACGGGTAGGTTCCTCCGCGCACAGGTTTTCCATACAAAGTGTGATCGTTCAAGGAAGACAACCAAAAATTTAAAATTTGAACTGGTCAAATTCTAACAACTTATCTTTCATATGCCGCTTGCTCATGTTGTTTGCTTTCCGGTAAGGCTCTTCTTACTTGAACGGCACTTAGTTCCTCCTCCATCTCCTTCCCCCCCGGCAAACTTGTGCGCGAGGAACGTTCCTTCTGTTTAAGAGAAAAGGGAAGGGAGAGGGAAAAAGCATATTGCCTTTCGGCGTAATAGTGCTTACCGAATGTCTAAGTGTTGCATCAAATGCCAAATAAAACATGCAAATAGCAAAGAGAAGCATGCAAAAGGCAATCGATGCGAAAACACGAAATCTTTACTGATGCACGGGGTCTGCGCCCGGCTTTGTACAAAGGGTTACATGCAACAGCGGCAAGGCTTGTACAAAAGATGGTTGCCGGAGCGGATCACGGCAACCGCGCCTTAGGGGTGAAACTTGCGAAGATGCTCTATGTTCCAGGAGTTGCTCACCGGTAAGCCTTCTTCGGTCTCGAGGCGGACAGCGCCGGGCCTCGTAACTTGTCTCACCCGATAAGGGCCTTCCCACTTCGGCGTCAACTTGTTGGAATTCTTGGCGGACTGAACACGCCGAAGAACAAGGTCGCCTTCCTCGAGACTCCTGGCCTTGACTTTGCGGCTATGGTAGCGGCGCAAAGCTTGCTGGTATCGAGCAGCTCGTACAGCAGCCTGGAGACGTCCCTCCTCAAGGAGCAATGCGTCATCTTGTCGCAGTTGCTCTTGCTCGAGCTCATCATAAGCGAGCACTCGAGGAGATCCGTATACGAGTTCCGTGGGGAGAACTACCTCTGCTCCATAGACTAGAGCAAAAGGTGTCTGCCCGGTGGCTCGACTTGGTGTCGTTCTGATTGACCAAAGAGCCGCCGGGAGCTCCTCTATCCAATTCTTTCCGCACTTGCGCAGCCTGTCAAAGGTCCTTGTCTTGAGTCCGCGCAGCACTTCAGCATTTGTCCTCTCCGCTTGGCCGTTGCTCCTCGGGTGAGCAACAGAAGCGAAACAGACCTTGGTGCCAAGGTCTTGGACGTACTGCATGAAGGTGCGACTAGTGAATTGCGTACCGTTGTCGGTGATGATCCTGTTAGGGATCCCGAAACGGCAAACAATCGACCTGAAGAACCTGACTGCTGACTGTGCTGTCACCTTTCTCACTGGCTCCACTTCTGGCCACTTTGTGAACTTGTCGATTGCAACGTACAAGTACTCAAAGCCCCCGACAGCGCGAGGGAAAGGGCCGAGGATATCGAGCCCCCAGACCGAGAAGGGCCAGGACAAAGGGATTGTTTGGAGAGCTTGAGCTGGCTGATGAACTTGCTTTGCATGGAACTGGCACGCTTCACACTTGGTTACTAGTGCAGTTGCATCTTGGAGGGCTTCTTGCCAAAAGAACCCTTGCCGGAAAGCTTTCCCGGCAAGTGCCCTTGCGCCAATGTGGTGGCCGCATATGCCTCCGTGTATTTCTGCCAACAGCTTCTGTCCATCTTCCCTGGAGATGCACTTCAACCTGACACCATTGAGTCTTCTTCTGTACAGCTCGTTATCCACAAACTGATACATACTTGACTGCCTGGTTATCTTCTCTATCTCTTGTGGGTCGTCGGGAAGTTCTCCAGTTTGTAGAAAACGGACGATCTGCTGTGCCCATGCCGGAGCTCGGGGCTCGACGGTAAGGACTAAAGGCTCGAGGGCTGCTGCGGGAACCTCAGCTTCTACGGCAAAGACCTCTGGTCCTGTCGGAGCTGTCGGTCCCCCGGCAAGCTCGCCGGAGCGAAGCTTGTCGGGAACACTTGCTTCAACTGCACAAGCCCGAGGGCTCGCAGGAGCAAACTGTTCCTCAGCATTATCGTTGATCTTGGGAACTTTGGCGGCGGGTTCAGGAAGATCCGCCGGCAAGTAGTCGCCGGAGACCAACTTTCTCTTCTTGGACTGCCCAATTGATGGTGTAACTGATGGCTGAGTCAGCTTGAGCAAAAAGGTCCCTGGTTCCACAGGTAACTTCATCGCGGCGCACTTTGAAAGGCCGTCTGCAATCTCATTTTGAGCTCTTGGGACGTGCTCCATCTGCAGACCTTCAAAGTGCTCTTCAAGCTTCCTCACTTCATCGACATATGCTTCCATCAAAGGGCTCTGGTAGCTCTTGTTAACTTGTCGGACCACCAACTGAGAATCTCCCCGTACAATCAGCTTCCTGATCCCAAGTTCGGCCGCAATCCTGAGGCCGGCAAGCAAGCCTTCATATTCTGCAGTGTTGTTTGTCGCTTGCTCCCTGGGAAAGTGCATCTGGATAACATATTTGAGGTGCTCTCCGGTGGGCGCGATGAGTACCACGCCGGCACCGGCGCCTTGCAGCGAGAAGGCACCGTCAAAATACATTACCCATTCACTTGTCGCTTCTTGCACGGGTACGCTTGTTTCCTGAACTTCTTCTTCTGGCGTTGGGGTCCACTCAGCGATGAATTCTGCCAAAGCTCGGCTCTGTATGGTTGAAGTACTTTCAAACTTGAGTCCGAAGCTTGACAGTTCCAGTGCCCACTCGACGATCCTGCCCGTTGCCTCTGGATTGTGCAATATCCTCTTCAACGGAAAGCGAGTGACCACCGTTATCTCATGGGCTTGGAAGTAGTGGCGCAGCTTTCTTGAAGCCATGAGGAGGCCGAAAAGCAATTTTTGCACACCAGAGTACCTTGATCTAGCTCCCTGGAGAAGGGAACTTACAAAATACACTGGGCGCTGCACCATCTTCTTCCGCACCTCTCCTTGTTCCTGCGCAGAGTCTTCCTTGTCGGGGCCAGAGCTTGTCGGGACAGCCCCCTGCTTGTCGCTAGATTCGCTTGCCGGTGATGCTGACTCCTCGTCGGACTCCCTTTCCGCTACTAACGCAGCACTAACCACCTGGTTGGTTGCCGCTAAGTATAGCAACAACTTTTCCTGTGGTTTAGGTGCGACAAGTATAGGAGTGGAGGACAGGTACCGTTTCAAATCCTGCAACGCCGCCTCCGCTTCCGGAGTCCACTTCATGGGACCTGCCTTCTTCAAGATTTTGAAGAAAGGTAGGGCGCGTTCCGCGGATTTTGAAATGAACCTACTGAGGGCAGCAACGCAACCCGCAAGCCTTCTGACATCCTTGACGCGCTTTGGAGCTTCTATCCGCTCGATGGCTTTGATCTTGTCGGGGTTGGCTTCAATCCCCCTCTGTGATACAAAGAACCCGAGAAGCTTGCCGGAGGGAACTCCAAAGACGCACTTCTCGGGGTTCAGCTTGAGTTGTATCCTGCGCAGGTTCTGAAACGTTTCTTCCAAGTCTTGAATCAGTGTTTCTTTGCTCTTGCTCTTCACCACGATGTCATCCATGTAGGCTTCTACATTCCTGTGGATCTGTGGCTCAAAAGCAGTGTACACTACCCTTGCAAAAGTTGAGCCTGCATTCTTCAGTCCAAATGGCATGCGGATAAAGCAATAGGTGCCACATGGAGTGATAAATGCAGTCTTCTCTTCATCTTCCTTAGCCATGAAAATCTGGTGATAGCCTGAGTATGCATCAAGAAAACACAGTAGATCACATCCGGCAGTGGAGTCAACGATCTGGTCAATGCGCGGCAAAGGGAAGGGGTCCTTGGGACATGCTTTGTTGACATCAGTGAAGTCTATACACAGTCTCCACTTCCCGTTGGCCTTGCGCACGACGACTGGGTTTGCCAACCACGTCGGATGGATCACACCTCTAACTAGGCCTGCTGCCTCTAGTTTCTTGATCTCCTCGTTGATGAACTCTTGGCGCTCCACGGCTTGCTTCCTCACTTTTTGCTTGATGGGCCGCGCATGAGGACAGACAGCAAGCTTGTGCTCAATCACCTTCCTGGGAACACCGGGGATGTCAGATGGTTGCCAAGCAAACACATCGACATTCGCCCGCAGGAAGGCGACGAGCGCGCTTTCCTATTTGCTGTCAAGGGTGGCGCTGATGGTGAAGGTACCACCAGTGCCATCCTCCTTTGCGGACACTTTCTTGGTTGCCGGAGGAGCAGCCATTCCTTTCTTGCTCTTGCCGGTGGAGCTCGATGGAACGTCCTCGACGGCAGCGCAGCACTCCGAAGAGGTGCGGTTGCCGGAGCGGGTCCCAGAGCATTTGCCGGACTTGGTCTTCGTCTTCTTCCCCCCGGGAGCTTCAGCGGCAAGAGTATCCTTCTCGGCCGCAGCTGCCGCATCCCGGTAAATCTTGTCGGCGCAAATAAGCGCATCTTTCTTGTCGCTGTGGACAGTGATGACGCTTATCGGCCCCGGCATCTTCAGCACGTTGTAGGCGTAGTGGGAAGCCGCCATGAACTTGGCGAGGGCGGGACGGCCGAGTATTCCATTGTAGGGCAATGGAATATCGGCAACGTCAAAAGTGATGCGCTCAGTCCTGAAGTTGAGCTCCCCGCCAAAGGTCACCGGCAGAGTAATCTTTCCCTTGGGCTTGCTCCTTCCTGGGTTGATTCCTTGGAATGAACCGGTCTCTTCGAGCTCGCCGTCCTGAATCTGGAGTTTCTTGATCACAGCAGAGGAGATCAAGTTCAGCCCGGCCCCGCCGTCAACCAACATTTTGGTGACCTTGAGGTTGCGGATGGTGGGGGAAACCAGCATCGGCAAGCACCCGACCGCCGTGGTGCGGTCAGGGTGATCCTCAAGGTCAAAAACGATGGGCGTGCTGGACCATTTGAGGAGCCTGCGCGACTCCACGGGCGGCTCCGCTGCATTCACCTCACGCACCCACTGTTTCAGCTGGCGGTGGGAGGTGTGCAGAGAGGCGCCACCGTCGACGCACAGGACCTCCGTGGCTTTCTGGAACTCCTGCTCGCTGTTCTCGTCGTCCTCCATGTCTTCATCGTCGTCTTCGTCGTTGTCGCGGCCCCGGGGAGGTCGATCTCCTTGCCGCTGCTTAGCCTTGCCGCGGCGTCCTCCCGGCCATTGAATGGCCGCTTCTTGCTGGGCTCTTCCCCGCCACCTTGGGCCTTCTCCTTGTCGCGCCTCTCGTACTCAGCTTTTTGCTGCTCGACGAGATACTCGACGCGCTTGCAGTTGGAGAGATCGTGACCCTTGGTGCGGTGAATCTTACAGTATTGCTTGTCGGAGCTACCCGGCTTGTCGGCCGCCGCCGCAGGGGCAGGCTCCTTGCCGGAGCCGCCGGCCTGCGCTTGCTTGGCGGGGGCCTCCTTGCCGGACTTCTCGACGGCAAGCACTTCCTTCTTGCCCTTCTTCCTGTTGTTCCGCCGCCGGCTCTTCTTTGCCGGGGCGGCGTCGTCGCTGTCGCTTCCCCCTGCGCCAGCATCCTCCCCGGGGAGTTTCCTCCCCTCTTCTGCACGGGCGCACTTGTCGGCAAGAGCGTAGAGCTCGCTGACGTCCCTGATCTTGGTCATCGCCATCTCCTCACGCATGCGGCGGTTACGCACGTTCTGATGGAACGCGCTGATAACCGCAGCAGGGTGAACGTCGGTGATGTTGTGCTGTACCCGGCTGAAACGTTGGATATACTTGCGCAGGGGTTCGCCTTCCTTCTGGGCCAAAATGTGGAGATCGCTCTCCTGGCCATGGGGTTTGTGGCCGCCGGTGAAGGCGCCAACAAACTGATGGCAGAGGTCGGCCCAAGAAGAGATAGAGCCTTCCGGCAAGTGCATGAGCCACGAACGGACGTTCGGCTTCAGCACGAGCGGGAAGTAGTTGGCTAGGATCTTCTCGTCGCGCCCCCCGGCAGCTTGCACTGCTATAGTGTAGACGCTGAGAAACTCCGAGGGGTGCGTTTTGCCGTCGTACTTCTCCGGTACGTCGGGCTTAAAGTTCTTCATGCTGGGCCACTGGACGCGCCGCAGCTCGCGGGTGAACGCAGGGCAGCCTGCCGCGTACGGCAAGTCGCCTGGTTCACCGGGCGCGGGTGCGTCGACAGTGTTCCCAGCTCTCTTGTCGGATTGTCGCCGAGCTTCTCGGCGGCGCTCGATCGTTGTCCGAGCGTCTTCATCTCGCCGGTCGTCGAGGACCTGGCGCTGGTCCCGACGGGCCCGCGGGTCCGACGAGGCTGTGGAGCCGTCGTCGGGGTTGTTCCGGCGGGGCGGCGTCTTCTGCTTCTGCGGCGGGGAGTGCACGCTTGTCGCACCCCCGGCGGTCTTGTCGCCGATAGCCTTCGTCTTCTCAGCCTGCCGCGGCCGTGAGGCCGACGGCTGCTGCGGAGAGTCGTTGTTTGCGAAGTCTATCAGGCTCCGGATAGTGGCCCTCCATTCCTCGGCCTTGTCGGCCGCTGGAGGAAAATCGAGGAGCAGCTGCGCCCTTGCGAGCGCTTCTGCCGGAGTAGTGGGGAACGCGGGCGAGCGGTGCGAGGAGCGGGATACGCTCGGACTTCTAACGACGTTAGAAGGAGCGGGGTCCCGCGCCGGCGCCTTCGCTTTGCTTGTGCCCGGACGAGGGTCCGGGGCGTCTCGCGAACCTCCAGTTTGGCCTTGCCCCAGCAAGCGGATACCACCTCCCGTGGTATGGCGCTGCGGGGTCGTCGTGTGCTGTGATGGACGCGGCGCGTCCACGGAGACCGAGGTCCGGTCATCCGTCTTGTTCTTGGATCTGGTGGCGCCGTGAGTGTCCTCGCCGGCCACCACCCTTCCGACGGCGTCTCCCCCGCCCACCGTTGGCTCTGGTGGCGGCGGATGAGACGCAGACGGGCCCCCGACCTCCGAAGGCTTCTTCTTCGGGGCCATGGAGTTGTCGCTGATGAAGTTGTTGATGAAGCTTGGAGAGGTTGATGAAGAATGCGCCCGCGCGAACGCCGGATCAGGTTCGCACAACCTCGACACCCCCTACCTGGCGCGCCAAAGATGTCGGGGGAAACTGTCCGCCACGAACACCTATGGGACCGGAGCCCCTTGTCTGTGCGGTACGAGGGCGGAGGGAGCACAAAGAGCAGATCGAGGCAGACGCGCGGGCAGTTTTTACCCAGGTTCGGGCCGCACGGATGCGTAAAACCCTACTCCTGCTTGGTTGTGTATTGAGTTGAGCGCTCGGGAGCTTGAAGAAGCAGCTACACCGTGCGTGAGAGTAATCTAGGTTTCGAACCCCCCCCACGTTGTGCATGGGCCTCCTTTTATAGTGCAAAGGGGTCACCGACAGGTGTCAACGTAGGAGTAAGGGGTAAAAATGTAAAAGAGGTGGTAGTTGTAACAGTGCGGGAATAGTGGAGCTACAGTACAGAACAGTGGTCTATACCTACTTTAACAGTGGGGGACAAGGGCATTTAATGCCCGTCACCGTCGACCCCAAAAGCTCCCGCCTTAGCATCTCCGTCCGCCACGGCGACGGATTTATCACCGTGGTGTGCCACCGTGTACCCCAGGCTGCACAGCCATCCGCCACGCGTCCCTGGTTAGACCCCAGGGCGACGCGTGGGCCGATGAGCTGGAGCGCGGGCACACAGCGTGGTCTTCCCGGCAAGCACCTTGCCGGGGCCTTGATCTTGCCGGGCCCGGGAACTTGCCGCTCCCCGGGCCCCTTGCCGGGGCGCGCGTAGCGCCGAGGTAATACCTTCTAATCTTCCTGGCAAGCTCCTCTTGCCAGGGTCTTGTGTTAGTGGAACAGCCTTGAGCCTGGTACGGCCTTCCCGGCAAGCTCCTCTTGCCGGGGTCTCGATCTTCTGTCTTGTATACTTTGTTTTTGAATGGTTTAATAAGAGGCAGGAAGGTCTCCGGCGAGCACGCAGTAAACCTTGCCGCGGGAGGCTGCAACTGCCCGTGCACAAGTTGGGGTACTGAGGTACCCCTACCTTAGTACACCGACAAAGTTCTTATTGCAAGCACGTACAACTACCTACGGGATACATGCCTAATGTTTGATATTTGCCTAGATGATCATTACTTTTCCGTGTGCCGTGCCCCGAGTTAGAAACTATCTCATCCATGCAACGCCCAACCATCCATCTCCCTAGCCTACAGTATTTTAAACCTTGCCTGTCACTAGTTGCTATTTCTGCCATTTACTACTGCCATTTACTTTTGCTGTTTACTTTTACTATTACTATCATCACTATCATATCACTGTTACCACTTATCTTTTGTTGGAAGTTAGTATATTTCAGGTGCGGTTGAATTGACAACTCAACTGTTAAAGCTTATAAATACTCTTTGGCTCCCCGTGTGTCGAATCAATAAATTTGGTTATTCTTACCCGCGAAGACTATCTCGATCCCTTACGGTTGAGGGTTATCATCTATGTATCCTCATAGACCGTAAGCGGAAGCGTTTAGTAACGCGGTTGATGTTGTCGAGCTTCTTCGCGATCCAACCAATCAAGTACCGAACGTACGGCACCTCCGCGTTTAGTCAGATCTTTCTGTTATTAATAAATAGTATCACCTCACCCCCCTTAGAACCAAAGCCATCAATTTATATATGTCTTCAAGTTACCTATTATCGATCAACTCAATAAGTCGGCTTGTGTGACGCCCAGATAATTAAGCTACAGTAATCCCCTGCTAAAGATGTCACGTCACCACGGTTACTGTGATAGACTCGCGTTGATTCAAACACCCTCGATTTCAAATTTAAAATCTAGTCAAACTATAAAACTTTTTGATTTTCTAAGCTAAAATGTTCATCGTGTGGCAAATATTCCCTAACTTATTTTGGTGGTGGAACAAACCTTTTATAAAGTGTTTAAATACCCTTGAATAATCAAAACAATGGCTAAAACAAATATTTAAATGCTTTTAAAACAGTAGACAAATTTAAACTATTTAATTAATGTGCCAAATTATTCGTGGCAGTGCCATATTTATTAATACAAAGTTAGGGGCTAGTTGTGTATTATACAAAAGCTAAAAACTAACTTAAAACAATAAAAGAAAAATAAGCAAAAGGGAAAATAAACAAGAAAATAAAAGGAAGAAAGGCCCCCCTCCCCTGGGCCTTGGCCCACTAGGCCACGAGGCTGACTAGACCGGCCCATCTGTTCCCCCTTATCCCCACCCCGACCGAAACCCTAGCCCGCAACCCCACTCGCCCCACTCCCTCGCCCCTCCTCTGGCTCCCCCGATCTGAATCATGGGGATTGGTGCCCCCTCACCACTCGCTGTCTCCGCCACCTCGTCACCGACGCCTGACCTCCCCACCGCTGCCTCACAACTCCCCCGAGCCGTTCTCTCCTCCCCTGATCTGGAACTGGGGCTCAGCCCCGACGCCGCCGCCGCTCGGATCCCCCTCGCCAGAGCCACGAACCGCCGGCCCGCGTCCTCGTTCCCTCCTCGCGCCGTCGCTGGACCCCGCAGGACCGCCTCGACCTCCTCTTCCTCCCCAACGAGTCACCCGAGCAGGAGCGCCTCTGCATTGAGCTCTTCGATGTCTTCTTCAACCTTCGGCTACCCGCACGTCGTCGCTGATTTCATCGCTCTCGAGCCTCCCCCGAGCCCGCTTTGCACCTCTACAGGCTCAACGTGAGCCCCTGCTTCCTCCCCTCTCTCTCTCATCACCGTTCGCTAGTTGTACACACCGCCCCCAACTTGCCCGAGCTCGCAGCCGCGCAGCTCGTCGCTGGCTGATGACCCACAAGTGTAGGGGATATATCGTAGTCCTTTCAATAGGTAAGAGTGTCAAACCCAACGAGGAGCAGAAGGAAATGATAGGCAGTTTTCAGTAAGGTATTTTTTGCAAGCACTGAAATTATCGGTAACAGATAATTTTGTGATAAGGTAATTGGTAGCAAGTGACAAATAGTAAAAGTAAATAACGTGCAACAAGATGGCCCAATCCTTTTTGTAGCAAAGGACAAGCCTGGACAAACTCTTATATGAAGGAAAGCGCCCCCGAGGACACATGGGAATTATCGTCAAGCTAGTTTTCATCACGTTCATATGATTCACGTTCGTTACTTTGATAATTTGGTATGTGGGTGGACCGGTGCTTGGGTGCTTCCCTTACTTGGAAAAGCATTCCACTTATGATTAACTTCTATTGCAAGCATCCGCAACTACAAAAGAAGTATTAAGGTAAACCTAACCATAGCATGAAACATATGGATCCAAATCAGCCCCTTACGAAGCAACGCATAAGCTAAGGTTTAAGCTTCTGTCACTCTAGCAACCCATCATCTATTTATTACTTCCCAATGCCTTCCTCTAGGCCCAAACAGTGGTGAAGTGTCATGTAGTCGACGTTCACATGACACCACTAGAGGAAAGACAACATACATCTCATCAAAATATCAAATGAATACCAAATTCACATGACTACTTATAGCAAGACTTCTCCCATGTCCTCAGGAACAAACGTAACTACTCACAAGACATAATATTGTTCATGATCAGAGGGGTATTAATATGCATAAAGGATCTGAACATATGATCTTCCACCAAGTAAACCAACTAGCATGAACTACAAGGAGTAATCAACACTACTAGCAACACACAGGTACCAATCTGAGGTTTTGATACAAAGATTAGATACAAGAGATGAACTATGGTTTAAAAGGAGATGGTGCTGGTGAAAATGTTGATGAAGATAACTGTCCCCAAGACGGGAGAGTTGTTGGTGATGACGGCGGTGACAATTTCCCCCTCCCGGAGCGAAGTATCCCCAGCAGAACAGCTCCGCCGAAGCCCTAGATTGGTTCCGCCAAGGTTCCGCCTCGAGACGGCGGCGTCTGGTCCCGAAAGCCTCCTTCTTATTTTTTCCAGGTCAAAACACCTCATATAGGAGAATATGGGCATCGGGGGGCTCACCGGTTGGCCCACGAGGCAGGGGGCGCGCCCACCACCCTCGTGGACAGGTGGTGGCCCCCTGGCAGATCTCTTTCGCCAAATATTTTTTATATTTTCTGATACGGTGTTTCGTGGAGTTCCAGAGCTTTTTGAGTTGTGCTAAATATGTCTCCAAAGTTTGCTCCTTTTCCAGCACAGAATTCCAGCTGCCGGCATTCTCCCTCTTCATGTAAACCTTATAAATAAGAGAGAAAAGGCATAAGTATTGTGACATAACATGTAATAACAGCCCATAGTGCAATAAATATCAACATAAAAGCATGATTTAAAATGGACGTATCAACTCCCCCAAGCTTAGACCTCGCTTGTCCTCAAGCGAAAGCCGATATTGAAAAATATGTCCACATGTTTAGAGATAGAGGTGTCGGTAAAAATAAAATACGGACATGAGGGCATCATGATCATTCTCTTAACAGCAATACACACACACACACACACACATATATATATATATATATATATATATATATATATATATATATATATATATATATATATATATATATATATATATATATATTCATATGACTCTTATGCTAAAGTTACAATTCATTCACAATGTCAAGTATGAATCAGAAACTTCATTGAAAACCAACAAACTATGATCTCAGTCATTGAAGCAATTGCAATTTATCATAACATCCGAAAGAGTCAATATAAGAGCTTTTCAACAAGCCCACATACTCAACTATCATCTAGTCTTTCACAATTGCTCACACTCACGCAATACTTATGGGTATGGAGTTTTAATCGGACACAGAGAAAGATAGGGGCTTATGGTATTGCCTCCCAACCCTTTACCTCTTGGGTAATGTCAACAGTAATAGACCATGATAACTTACATCCAATTGGGTATATATGTTAGGATCTTTCCAACACAACGTGCTTGCCAAAGGATAAAATGTAAAAAGGAAAGGTGGAAATCACCTTGACTCTTATAAGGCAAGAATAATATAAAGGCCCTTCGCAGAGGGAAGCAGAGGTTGTCATGTGCTTTTATGGTTGGATGCACAAAGTCTTAGCGCAAAAGAACATCACCTTATATTGCCACTTGTGATAGGGACCTTTATTATGCAGTCCGTCGTTTTTATTACTTCCATATCACAAGATCGTATAAAGCTTATTTCCTCCACACTAATAAATCATATATATTTTAGAGAGTTTTCAACCATGACAACTTACTTGAAGGATCTTACTCAATCCATAGGTAAGTATGGTGGACTCTCATGGCAAAACTGGGTCAAAGGATGTATGGAAGCACAAGTAGTATCTCTACTTGGTGCAAGGAGTTTTGGCTAGCATGAGGGGGAAAGGCAAGCTCAGCATGTTGGATGATCCAAACCGTTTGAGATGAAGGAGATTGAGATGTTTCTTAAAGAAATGCCCACTGATAAAGCACCTGGCCCCGATGGTTTCAATGGTCTGTTCCTGAAAAAGTGTTGGCACATCATCTCTGACGACTTCATTAGGCTGGTTCATGAATTTCATGCAGGTGTGGCCAAATTAGAGAATCTTAATGATGCATTCATCACACTGATCCCAAAGAAGCAGACTCCTGAGAGTGTGGGTGATTTTAGACCTATTTCACTCACTAGTGTAGGTCTGAAATTCCTCACCAAACTTGCTGCCAATAGATTTCAGGAAGTGATCACCAAATGTGTGCATAAGAACCAGTATGGATTCATAAAGTCAAGAACAATTCAAGATTGTCTGGCTTGGACTTTTGAATATATCCACCAATGCAATCAATCAAAGCAGCCTATTATTTTGCTAAACTTGACTTTGAAAAGGCCTTTGATTCTATTCAACATGAGGCAATCATAAGGATTCTGGTGGCTAAAGGCTTTGACAACAGATGGGTTTCATGGATCAACCAGTTGTTATCATCTGGCACTTCTTTTGTTTTGCTTAATGGAGTCCCTGGAAAACATTTCAAATGCAGATGTGGAGTTAAGCAAGGAGACCCCATCTCCCCATTACTCTTTGTCATTGCTGCTGACCTCCTTCAGACTTTGGTTAATGATATCCATCAGCAGGGTCTCCTCAGCAGACCATTGCAAAATCATGACCCTGATTTCCCTATTGTGCAATATGCTGATGATACTTTGCTTTTCTTAAAAGCTGACATAAACCATTTGGAGGCACTGAAATCAGTTCTGCAGACTTTCTCACTGGCAACTGGACTTCAAATCAACTTTCACAAATCATCCATGTATCCTATTAATGTGAATGATCATGAGGCTACTGATCTAGCTGCTTTTTTTGGATGTAACTTGGGCTCTCTACCTTTCACATAGTTGGGTTTACCTGTGGGGACTACTAGACCCAAAATTGTGGATTTTCTTCCTCTAGTGGATTGTATGTAGAGACAACTGACAGCAAGTTCTTGGTTCCTACCCCAAGGGAGCAGACTACAATTGGTGAACTCTATCATATCTTCACTGCCTATTTTCTTCCTTTGCAGTTTGTCTATTCCTAAGGGTATTCTGAAGCAACTGGAAAGGATCCAAAGACAGTGTCTGTGGAGAAAATATGGTCAGGAAAGGGGACACTCTCTCGCTGCTTGGCCACTGGTTTGTAGGCCAAAACTCAAGGGTGGTCTTGGCATTTTAAACCTGGGTTTGCAGAATGATGCACTCCTACTCAAGCACCTGAATAAATTCTATAACAAGATAGATGTGCCTTGGGTTCACTTGATCTGGGAATCTTACTACTTTCAAAGAGTTCCACATGATACTATTCTCTGCGGATCTTTTTAGTGGAGAGACATATGTAAGTTAATGGATAATTTTAGAGCTGTTACTTCTGTTGATGTTCATTCTGGTGACACGGTGCTGTTTTGGGCTGACTTTTGGCAAATTGGAGATAGCTGTGTTCCTCTGAGGGATCGTTTCCCTCGACTTTATTCTTTCTGCTTGAGCAAGAACCTCTCGGTCAAAGAGGCTTTTCAAGTGCATGATATTTTGGACATCTTCTCCCTGCCCTTGCCTGAACAGGCTTTTCAAGATTTGCAGCAGCTTTTGCAACTTATGGGCCCTGTTCATCTAGACAGTACGTGCCCTGATTCTTGGAGTTGGAAGCAGGGCAAAAAGTCTGCTTTTACTGCAAATAAGTTCTATGATTTTGCCTATCAGCCAATGGTAGCCAACCCAATTCTTAGCTGGATCTGGAAGAGCTGTTGCACTATGTCGATTAAAATGTTTGCCTGGCTTGTAATCATGGATAGGGTAAGCACCAAGGATATGATCCAGCGTAGGCATTGGAAAATCAATGAGGGCCCAGAATGTGTACTATGTTTGACTGACGCTTTGGAGGATCGGAACCATCTTTTCTTTCAATGCAGCTACAGTTTCCGCGTGTGGAACTACCTGCAGATCACTTGGAAGGATAGTGAGGATATGGTGGACATAGCATGTCAGGCTAGGAAGGATTTCAGCAAGCCTTTCTTTGTGGAAGTGGTTTTTGCTGCATGGTGGAATATCTGGAAGATACGGAATGACAGAGCCTTCAGAAACATTAGACCTTCTTTCAGGATGTGGAGAAATGGCTTTATCTGTGATCTTACACTGCTCTACCATAGAATCAATAAGAAATATAGGGATGCTTTGCTCAAATGGATTGATTTCTTGCCTCCTTGAGAGGTCCTTCTTTTCTGCTTTTAGGCTTAGTTGTTTATTTTTCTCCTTTTTCTGTACAGTTTAGATAGCTCTTTTCTTTTCTCTTCCTCACCTTGAGGATATTTTGTACTGTTGGTTTTTTATTGGGCAATAAAATGCTGTGGGGTGTAAGCCCTGCAGTCTTCAAGGTAAAAAAAAGACAGTATACTTTATTTTGGATATAAGAAAGCATAACCCATTATGTTGCCTTCCTTGTCCAACATCAACTCTTTAGCATGTCATATTTTAATGAGTGCTCACAATCATAAAAGATGTCCAAGATAGTATATTTGTATGTGAAACCTCTTTTTCATTATTACTTCCTATTAATTGCAACGATGACCAAAACTATGTTTGTCGACTCTCAACAACTTTTATTCATCATACTCTTTATATGTGAAGTCATTACCTTCCATAAGATTAATATGATCTCTATGATACTTTTTTATATTTTCTTTTATTCTCTAATGACCATAGTGAGGAAATCAAGCCCTTGACTCGACACTAATCTTTATTATATAGCTCACGGACTCGATTACAAAGGTAAAGATCATAAAGCAACAGCTCACAACTAGATCATGCTAACTTTATTCTACTAGACCAAGATATTACCAAAAGGATCGAACTAAGAAAAATGGTAAAGATGGGAGTGTGATGGTGATACGATACCGAGGCACCTCCCCCAAGCTTGGCAATTGCCAAGGGGAGTGCCCATACCCATATGATTATGTTTCCTTCTTCGGAAGTGGTGACGATGGGGTTGGAAGCAGTGATGATGGGTCATCATACATCAAGCGTAGGAGATCCTCCAACTTGTGGATTGTACCCTTGAGTGCAGCGATATGCTCCTTCAGCAAAATATTTTCACTTGTGAGATACTTGTTTTGTATTTGAGCTAACTCAATCATCTTGAAAGCTTCAATCTCATTTGAAGTAAAAAGGTTTGGAAGGGGTTGAAAGATGTCTTCTTCTCCTGTTGCCGGAGCCTGATCTTCCATAGCCTTCTTGATCCTATTCTCCTCGGGTTCTTCCCTCTTCAGCTCTATCTTCATTAGCCAATCATCGCTGCCCTCATTGTTGGAGGAGGAGGACGACATGATGCCTGGCCTTGTCAACCCTAGCAGGAAATAGCTCGAAAAAAAAATAGAGGATTTTTGCATGATACGTTGGTCAAAACCTTCAGGAGAATATATAGTGAATTATTACCGACCAAAAGAAGTAACGTGCAAGAAATCGGAATCCGGGAGGCACACGAGATGCTCACGAGGCAGGGGGTGCGCCCAGGGTGGTAGGGCGCGCCCTCCACCCTCATGGACGCCTCATGTCCTTTCCGGACTGCCTCCTATTTTTCTATTTTTCTAAATATTCCAAAACGGTGAAAAATTGCCATTAGAACTGTTTTGGAGTCGGTTTACTTACCGTACCACATACCTCTTCCCTTTCGGGGTCTGAATCGTTCTGGAAAGTGTCCCTTATGTATTCCTCCGGGGTTACAATTTTAATAACATTGGTTTCAACATTTATAGGGTTACCTGAGATATAATGTTTGATTCTTTGACCGTTCACCACCTTCGGATTTGTGCCTTTGAAGTTGTTGATTTTTATGGCACCAGAATGATAGACCTCCTCGATAACCTAAGGACCTTCCCATTTAGAAAGAAGTTTTCCTGTAAAAAATCTTAAACGAGAGTTGATAGCAAGACATAATCACCTACGTTAAACTCACCCTTTTGTATCCTTTTGTCATGCCATCTTTTAACCTTTTCCTTTAAGCAGCTTGGCATTCTCATAAGCTTGGGTTCTCCATTCATCAAGAGAGCTAATGTCAAATAACCTCTTCTCACCAGCAAGTTTGAAATCATAATTGAGCTCTTTAATAGCCCAATATGCCTTATGTTCTAGCTCAAGAGGTAAGTGACAAGCTTTTCCATAAACCATTTTATATGGAGACATACCCATAGGATTTTTGTATGCAGTTCTATAGGCCCATAATGCAGCATCAAGTTTCTTGGACCAATTCTTTCTAGAGCTATTAACTATCTTTTGCAAAATTAATTTCAGCTCTCTCTTACTTAGTTCTACTTGACCACTAGACTGTGGGTGCTAAGGGGATGTGATACGTCTCCAACGTATCTATAATTTTTGATTGTTCCATGCTATTATATTATCCTTCTAGGATGTTTTATGGGCTTTTATATACACTTTTATATGATTTTTGGGACTAACCTATTGTCGGGGGAAACTGTCCGCCACGAACACCTATGGGACCGGAGCCCCTTGTCTGTGCGGTACGAGGGCGGAGGGAGCACGAAGAGCAGATCGAAGCAGACGCGCGGGCAGTTTTACCCAGGTTCGGGCCGCACGGATGCGTAAAACCCTACTCCTGCTTGGTTGTGTATTGAGTTGAGCGCTCGGGAGCTTGAAGAAGCAGCTACACCGTGCCTGAGAGTAATCTAGGTTTCGAACCCCCTCCACGTTGTGCATGGGCCTCCTTTTATAGTGCAAAGGGGTCACCGACAGGTGTCAACGTAGGAGAAAGGGGTAAAAATGTAAAAGAGGTGGTAGTTGTAACAGTGCGGGAACAGTGGAGCTACAGTACAGAACAGTGGTCTATACCTACTTTAACAGTGGGGGACAAGGGCATTTAATGCCCGTCGCCGTCGACCCCAAAAGCTCCCGCCTTGGCGTCTCCGTCCGCCACGGCGACGGATTTATCGCCGTGGTGTGCCACCGTGCACCCCAGGCTGCACAGCCATCCGCCACGCGTCCCTGGTTAGGCCCCAGGGCGACGCGTGGGCCGATGAGCTGGAGCGCGGGCACACAGCGTAGCCTCCCCGGCAAGCGCCTTGCCGGGGCCTTGATCTTGCCGGGCCCGGGAACTTGCCGCTCCCCGGGCCCCTTGCCGGGGCGCGCATAGCGCCGAGGCAATATCTTCTAATCTTCCTGGCAAGCTCCTCTTGCCAGGGTCTTGTGTTATTGGAACAGTCTTGAGCCTGGTACGGCCTTCCCGGCAAGCTCCTCTTGCCGGGGTCTCGATCTTCTGTCTTGTATACTTTGTTTTTGAATGGTTTAATAGGAGGCAGGAAGGTCTCCGGCGAGCACGCAGTAAACCTTGCCGCGGGAAGCTGCAACTGCCCGTGCACAAGTTGGGGTACTGGGGTACCCCTACCTTAGTACACCGACAGGAGCCCCCGGGCCTGGGCCACACACGGTGCCGAGCGCTGTTGGGCCAGGCCGAAAACAGTGCACGGGCACCCGCGGCCCGCGGCGCGCCGAATCCACTTCCATATCCGCCGCACCCCACGGTAACGGCACGCGTCGATTGCGGCGCCGTGGGATGGGACGTGCCCACGATCTCTTAATGGAAAGGGGGAAACGCCCCCCACTCCCCCATAAAAGCAGAGGCAGCGGGCGCGGTTCCCCTCCCTGTGCTCTCATTACGTCGTCTTCCTCCTGCAAAAGATTCCTCCTTGCGCTCCGCCTCCACAGCTCCGCCGCCGCCTAGCTCTTCGTCCCCTTCCTTCCGCCGCGTCCGCCATGGCCCCAAAGGCCGACAAGGGGAAAGCGGAGAAGTCCAAGAAGGAGAAATCCGAGCAAGCAGCCAAGCTCATTGCTTACCGGAAGCGGAACGTCGTCTTCTCGCCGAGGCTCGGCGTGCAAGAACTCTGGAACAAGTACTACTTGTTCTGGTCCAAGGGCACCGACGCGCATCCCCGCACCCGAGCATACCCGGCCGCCGCCAAGGACAACTATCCCGGCGGGTATTACTTCTTTGCTGCCTTTTTCCACTGTGGCCTCTGCCCTCCTTTTTCGAACTTCTTCTGTGATATCATGAACACGTATGGCTTCCATCTGCTTGATTTCACCCCCAACGCCATCCTCACCATGGCCGTTTTCGCACATATGTGCGAAAACTTCATAGGAGTCCACCCCAACGTAGCCCTCTTTAGACACTTTTTCACCCCTAGAGCCGAGGCCGATGCCCCTCTCTCCGGATGTATTTCTTGGGTCTTCCGTCTCGGGAAGAAGGGGTCGTACTTGCCGGGGGAGCTCCACGGCAAGTGGGAGGAATGGCGAGCGGAGTGGTGCTGGATTGTAGAGGACCAGCCGCAAGCCTTCACTGCGCCGCGCACAACGCCTATCGCGCGCGGCAGAGATTGGAGCGATCTAGACTCCGACGACGTCAAGCTCGACATCGCCCTCGTCCGGATCCTCCGTCTTCGGCTAGCCCGGTTGTCAGTTGCCGAGGTGGGCGCAGATTTCCTCCGCCGGCGCATCGCCCCTCTCCAAGACCGGAAGAGGCCGGCCTGGTTGTACGGCGGCCCGGCAGACATCATGAGGCTGCGCCCCGGGCTTAATTTTAACTTCACCACTCTGGAGCTGCGCGGGATGGTACGAGAGCTCTTCAAGTACGACCCGGCGCACCCCGAGTGGTTCAGGACTCCCCGGGAAGTGGTGCCGCTCTGCAACAACGCCGCGAGGGACCGAATCCTTGCCATGATGCCGATGTGCGACTCGCATGGCTTGGACCGCTCGTGGATCGCCCCGAAGCCAATCGACGTCCTCAACTTCTACGACAACCTCGTCGAGGTGGCGAGCAACAAGGAGGACCTCAAGCTGCATACGCGGGACACCACCGAGCAGGAAATCGCCTACATAGCTTCTCGGGCTGAGGAGGCCGCCGCAGCCGCGGCGGCAGGAGTCTTCGGGTTCTCGCCGGAGGAGGCGGAGGCCGAAGAGGCGTCCACCCAGGCGGAAGAGGCGGAGATCCGCCGATTGCTGAACCTCCCACCCGACGCGCTCACCGGGGTCCCCTCGTTGAGGCACTCCGGGATCCATGGGATCGCGACGGAGGCCGCGGCAAGGGAGGGAACCGCCGGAGGAAGCAGAGGCGCCGCGAGGGGCGGAGGCGCCAAGGGGAAGAGGGCCGCAGCGTCGGATGCTGGGCCCAGCGAGCCGGCCGAGGCAGAGGAGGAGGAGGAGGAGGAGGCCGAAGACTCCGGCGGATCTACGGAGTTATACGCCGACGACCTCTCCTCGTCGGAGAGCTCCCCGCCTCCGGCAAGCCCGAAGGAGTCCCCGGCAAAGCGCCTCCGCAAGGCGGCGACGGGGGAAAGGGCGCAGGCGCCCCGGCAACAACCACCTCGGCGGGCGGCTCCCCGGGGGAGTCAAGCCGCGCCAAGGCCGTCCGGCGCACCAGCCGCAGCAGAGGCGGGCCGTGCGCGGACCACGACGGAGGCGCCCCGCAGGCCGGCAGCGAGCCGGCAGGGGTCTTCTCGGAGCGGAGCAGCGGCTCCGCCCGCCCCCCGGGCGCCGGCAGCCACAGGGGCTGGGTCTTCGCAGCCCCCAGCCCCGGTGAGCACCAAGCGCGCGAGGGAGTCTTCGCCTCCCGCTCCTCGCGCCGACGCGCCCACGGTGGAGTACGACTTCTCCGCCCTGAGCGAGGACGACGAGGAAGACCAGGAGTAAGGATCCGTAATTCTTCATCTTCTTAATTTTTATCTTGATCTTCTGTTGATGCTAATTCTGTCTTCTGTTCTGGTTTCAGGACCCTGGCCCATCGCGCCGCGAAGAAGGCCAAGGCGCCCGAGGTCGAGGTCGCGGAGGACTCGGCAGCGGCGGCAACGGAGGGCGCGCCGGAGCCGAGCCTGCCGGACCCCGGCACTGCTCCGATGAGCAGCCCCCAGCGCGGCCCGCAGCGCAGCCCCCAGCGTAAGTCTGGGGTTCTTTCTTTTTGCTCGTCGGGGTACGTCTGAGGCTTTTGACTTTATCTTCATATTTTGACATCTCTTGTCTTATTCCGTGCAGAGGAGGAGCCGCAGCGGGAAGAGCGCCCGGAGACCACCGCCGAGGAGCTGCAGGCACCGCCCTCCCCGCCAAGGCAGGACTCTCCGGCAAGGGAGAGTGCTCCGTCAAGGGCGGGTACTCCGCCAAGGCAGAGCACCCCGCCAAGGACGAGCAGCCCGGCAAGGGCGGCCACCCCGCCAAGGCCAAGTTCCCCGGCGAGGGCGACTACCCCGACGAGGCCGAGCTCCCCGGCGAGGGAGCCCGCCGCTGAGGATGTCCGCCAAGGTAACCTTTGTAACTTGTCTTCTTGGCTTGTATCTTTTTTGGATATTTGCTTGGGTCTTGAATTTCTTTGTCTTCTTCTTCTTCCTAGATCTTCCTCCTCCTGTGCCTGTGGAGACAGAGGTAATTATCCTCGAGGAGGAGGACGCGCGGGGCGGCGGCGGCGACGCTCCGGTCGTCGAGGAGGTGGGCGAGGCCGCCGAGCCGGCCGCGCAAGAGAATGCTCCAGCTGCGGATGCAGCGGCCGGGGAGGGGGACGGTGGCCGCACCGCCGACCCGGAGGTGGCGGGAGCATCGGATGCTGCGCCGGCCACCGGTCCCTCCGCCGGCGAGGAGCAAAGGTTTTATCTCGAGGCCCCCAATGGCGTCTTCATCCAGATGCCGTGGGGGTCTTCGTCGCGGGCTCCTGCGGAGGGCGAGGCGTTCGACGGAGAGGTCCTCGCCTCCGCAGGCCTGAAGATCGTCCAGGCGCCCGGTGGAGGTGAGGGGCCCGAGGAGGAGCGATTGCTTCATCAACTCCTGGCCCTTTACCGGGCCAGGCAAGCAAAGCTCGCTTCCCGGGAGGCTCTTGCCGCCAAGGCCGCGGCGGAGATGGAGAAGCGTGCGGCGGAGCTCAGCGCCGCCAACCAGGCTGCTCTCCGCCAGGTGGCGGAGGAGCGAGAGCGTCTCGCCGGCGAGTACCAAGAGTGGGTACTTGAGAGGGCCGAAGCCGATGAACAGCAGCGCCTCGCCGGGGTGGAGATGTCCCGGCGAGAGGGAGAGCTCGCGCAGCGGAAGGTGGATCTGGATTCTCATGAAGAAGACCTTGCCGCTCGCGAGGCTGCCCTTGGCGGGGAGCTGAAAGAGGCGAAGGCCGCCGCGGCTGCCGCGGAGGACGCCAAGAAAGAGCTCGCCGCCAAGGTTGAACAACTGGAGAAGGCGATGAAGGTGAGCGCCGAGAAGGTTGCCGCGCTCATCCTGGAGCGCGAGAAGGATGCTCACACCAACTCAGAGCTCCAGGTGAGTTTGTCCCAGAGGGGTGACGAGCTGAAGGCCGCCAAGGATTCCATTGAAGACTTGGAGCTGAAGGTCGCCACCCTGAAGGAATCGCTTGATGCTGCCCGGGCCCAGGAGACCAAGTTGAAGGATGAGCTCCGCAAGGAGCGAACCTTGATGGAGAGCGTCAACAAGGCCTCCGAGCTCTTCCGGCAGACTATTGAGGTGTGGACCGAAGAGCTGGTTTCTTCTGCGTCCAACATTGACCAGGAGTTGCTTGCTTTGAAGGTCGAACATCTTATCTACTCGCCGGATCCAGATCTCCCGCACAGCGCCAAGCTCAGCCTCTTCTTCAGAGGCGTCGCTCCAGCCCTTGCAGGTCTCCGGAACCGCATCCCCGCGCAGCTGGCCGAGGAGTCGCGCCGGCTCTGCGCGGGAACTCTGGAGCGGGTCTTGACGAAGATCGTGTACCGCAACCCGGGGATTAATCTCACAAACGTCCTTCGCACCCTGCCAGCAGATGCAGACACGGAGGCCCTGAAGGAGCAGGTCGGCCACATCATCGCCAAGGTGGCAAAGCTTGGCAGGAAGGAAGGCGACCGCGTAGACTAGGGCCCCATTTATCTTTATCTTTTCGTTGCTGCATATTATGATATGAACCCATTAGTCCATTGCGACAAGTTATCCTTGTAAGATATTTGCTTTACTTCAATCAATCAGTGCAATGTTATCTTCCTTGTTCCAATCTTTGACTTTGCATGTTTTTCACCCTACGCTCCCGGGGAGCTTGCCGGCAAGGGGCCCTTGTCGCGAGCGCTGAGTGCTGGACTCTGAGCAGCCTGCTGGCCAAGGTCCTCGCCGGCAAGCAACCTCGCCGCAGCTGGTCGCAACGCACTTAGCTTGCTGAGTGTACTCGGAAACGAGGCAAGGGCGCGACACTTGTCGCAGCTCACTTAAATCGTTGAGTGGACTCGAAAACAAGACAAGGGTGCGGCAAGCTACGGGTAAGTTCCTCCGCGCACAGGTTTTCCATACAAAGTGTGATCGTTCAAGGAAGACAACCAAAATTTAAAATTTGAACTGGTCAAATTCTAACAACTTATCTTTCATATGCTGCTTGCTGCTTGCTTATGTTGCTTGCTTTTCGGTAAGGCTCTTCTTACTTGGACAGCACTTAGTCCCTCCTCCACCTCCTTCCCCCCCGGCAAACTTGTGCGCGAGGAACGTTCCTTCTGCTTAAGAGAAAAGGAAAAGGAGAGGGAAACAAGCATACTGCCTTTTGACGTAATGGTGCTTACCGTATGTCCGAGTGTTGCATCAAATGCCAAACAAAACACGCAAATAGCAAAGAGAAGCATGCAAAAGGCAATCGATGCGAAAACACGAAATCTTTACTGATGCACGGGGTCTGCGCCCGGCTTTGTACAAAGGGTTACATGCAACAGCGGCAAAGCTTGTACAAAAGGTGGTTGCCGGAGCGGATCACGGCAACCGCGCCTTAGGGGTGAAACTTGCGAAGATGCTCTATGTTCCAGGAGTTGCTCACCGGTAAGCCTTCTTCGGTCTCGAGGCGGACAGCGCCGGGCCTCGTAACTTGTCTCACCCGATAAGGGCCTTCCCACTTCGGCGTCAACTTGTTGGAATTCTTGGCGGACTGAACACGCCGAAGAACAAGGTCGCCTTCCTCGAGACTCCTGGCCTTGACTTTGCGGCTATGGTAGCGGCGCAAAGCTTGCTGGTATCGAGCAGCTCGTACAGCAGCCTGGAGACGTCCCTCCTCAAGGAGCAATGCGTCATCTTGGCGCAGTTGCTCTTGCTCGAGCTCATCATAAGCGAGTACTCGAGGAGATCCGTATACGAGTTCCGTGGGGAGAACTGCCTCTGCTCCATAGACTAGAGCAAAGGGTGTCTGTCCGGTGGCTCGACTTGGTGTCGTTCTGATTGACCAAAGAGCCGCCGGGAGCTCCTCTATCCAATTTCTTCCGCACTTGCGCAGCCTGTCAAAGGTCCTTGTTTTGAGTCCGCGCAGCACTTCAGCATTTGCCCTCTCCGCTTGACCGTTGCTCCTCGGGTGAGCAACAGAAGCGAAACAGACCTTGGCGCCAAGGTCTTGGACGTACTGCATGAAGGTGCGACTAGTGAATTGCGTACCGTTGTCGGTGATGATCCTGTTAGGGATCCCAAAACGGCAAACAATCGACTTGAAGAACCTGACTGCTGACTGTGCTGTCACCTTTCTCACTGGCTCCACTTCTGGCCACTTTGTGAACTTGTCGATTGCAACGTACAAGTACTCAAAGCCCCCGACAGCGCGAGGGAAAGGGCCGAGGATATCGAGCCCCCAGACCGAGAAGGGCCATGACAAAGGGATTGTTTGGAGAGCTTGAGCTGGCTGATGAATTTGCTTTGCATGGAACTGGCACGCTCCACACTTGGTTACTAGTGCAGTTGCATCTTGGAGGGCTTCTTGCCAAAAGAACCCTTGCCGGAAAGCTTTCCCGGCAAGCGCCCTTGCGCCAATGTGGTGGCCGCATATGCCTCCGTGTATTTCCGCCAACAGCTTCTGTCCATCTTCCCTGGAGATGCACTTCAACCTGACACCATTGAGTCTTCTTCTGTACAGCTCGTTATCCACGAACTGATACATACTTGACTGCCTGGTTATCTTCTCTATCTCTTGAGGGTCGTCGGGAAGTTCTCCAGTTTGCAGAAAACGGACGATCTGCTGCGCCCACGCCGGAGCTCGAGGCTCGACGGCAAGGACTAAAGGCTCGAGGGCCGCTGCGGGAACCCCAGCTTCTACGGCAAAGACCTCTGGTCCTGTCGGAGCTGACGGTCCCCCGGCAAGCTCGCCGGGGCGAGGCTTGTCGGGAACACTTGCTTCAACTGCACAAGCCCGAGGGCTCGCAGGAGCAAACTGTTCCTCAGCGCTGTTGTTGATCTTGGGAACTTTGGCGGCGGGTTCGGGAAGATCCGCCGGCAAGTAGTCGCCGGAGACCAACTTTCTCTTCTTGGACTGCCCAATTGATGGTGTAACTGATGGTCGAGTCAGCTTGAGCAAAAAGGTCCCTGGTTCCACAGGTAACTTCATCGCGGCGCACTTTGAAAGGCCATCTGCAATCTCATTTTGAGCTCTTGGGACGTGCTCCATCTGCAAACCTTCAAAGTGCTCTTCAAGCTTTCTCACTTCATCGACATATGCTTCCATCAAAGGACTCTGGTAGCTTTTGTTAACTTGTCGGACCACCAACTGAGAATCTCCCCGAACAATCAGCTTCCTGATCCCAAGTTCGGCCGCAATCCTGAGGCCGGCAAGCAAGCCTTCATATTCTGCAGTGTTGTTTGTCGCTTGCTCCCTGGGAAAGTGCATCTGGATAACATATTTGAGGTGCTCTCCGGTGGGCGCAATGAGTACTACGCCGGCACCGGCGCCCTGCAACGAGAAGGCACCGTCAAAATACATTACCCATTCACTTGTCGCTTCTTGCATGGGTACACTCGTTTCTTGAACTTCTTCTTCTGGTGTTGGGGTCCACTCAGCGATGAATTCTGCCAAGGCTCGGCTCTGTATGGTTGAAGTACTTTCAAACTTGAGTCCGAAGCTTGACAGCTCCAGTGCCCACTCGACAATCCTGCCTGTTGCCTCTGGATTGTGCAATATCCTTTTCAACGGAAAGCGAGTGACCACCGTTATCTCATGGGCTTGGAAGTAGTGGCGCAGCTTTCTCGAGGCCATGAGGAGGCCGAAAAGCAATTTTTGCACACCAGAGTACCTTGATCTAGCTCCCTGGAGAAGGGAACTTACAAAATACACTGGGCGCTGCACCATCTTCTTCCGCACCTCTCCTTGTTCCTGCGCAGAGTCTTCCTTGTCGGGGCCAGAGCTTGTCGGGACAGTCCCCTGCTTGTCGCTAGGTTCGCTTGCCGGTGACGCTGACTCCTCGTCGGACTCCCTCTCCGCTACTAACGCAGCACTAACCACCTGGTTGGTTGCCGCTAAGTATAGCAACAACTTTTCCTGTGGTTTAGGTGCGACAAGTATAGGAGTGGAGGACAGGTACCGTTTCAAATCCTGCAACGCCGCCTCCGCTTCCGGAGTCCACTTCATGGGACCTGCCTTTTTCAAGATTTTGAAGAAAGGTAGGGCGCGTTCTGCGGATTTTGAAATGAACCTACCGAGGGCAGCAACGCAACCTGCAAGCCTTCTGACATCCTTGACGCGCTTCGGGGCTTCTATCTGCTCGATGGCTTTGATCTTGTCGGGGTTGGCCTCAATCCCCCTCTGTGAAACGAAGAACCCGAGAAGCTTGCCGGAGGGAACTCCAAAGACGCACTTCTCGGGGTTCAGCTTGAGCTGTATCCTGCGCAGGTTCTGAAACGTTTCTTCCAAGTCTTGAATCAGTGTTTCTTTGCTCTTGCTCTTCACCACGATGTCATCCATGTAGGCTTCGACATTCCTGTGGATCTGTGGCTCAAAAGCAGTGTACACTACCCTTGCAAAAGTTGAGCCTGCATTCTTCAGTCCAAATGGCATGCGGATAAAGCAATAGGTGCCACATGGAGTGATAAATGCAGTCTTCTCTTCATCTTCCTTGGCCATAAAAATCTGGTGATAGCCTGAGTAGGCATCAAGAAAACAGAGTAGCTCACATCCGGCCGTGGAGTCAACGATCTGGTCAATGCGCGGCAAAGGGAAGGGATCCTTGGGACATGCTTTATTGACATCAGTGAAGTCTATACACAGTCTCCACTTCCCGTTGGCCTTGCGCACGACGACTGGGTTTGCCAGCCACGTCGGATGGATCACACCTCTAACTAGGCCTGCTGCCTCTAGTTTCTTGATCTCCTCATTGATGAACTCTTGGCGCTCCACGGCTTGCTTCCTCACTTTTTGCTTGATGGGCCGCGCATGAGGACAGACAGCAAGCTTGTGCTCAATCACCTTCCTGGGAACGCCGGGGATGTCAGATGGTTGCCAAGCAAACACATCGACATTCGCCCGCAGGAAGGCGACGAGCGCGCTTTCCTATTTGCTGTCAAGGGTGGCACTGATGGTGAAGGTACCACCAGTGCCATCCTCCTTTGCGGACACTTTCTTGGTTGCCGGAGGAGCAGCCATTCCTTTCTTGCTCTTGCCGGTGGAGCTCGATGGAACGTCCTCGACGGCAGCGCAGCACTCCGAAGAGGTGCGGTTGCCGGAGTGGGTCCCAGAGCATTTGCCGGACTTGGTCTTCGTCTTCTTCCCTCCGGGAGCTTCAGCGGCAAGAGTATCCTTCTCGGCCGCAGCTGCCGCGTCCCGGTAAATCTTGTCGGTGCAAATAAGCGCATCCTTCTTGTCGCCGTGGACAGTGATGATGCTTATCGGCCCCGGCATCTTCAGCACGTTGTAGGCGTAGTGGGAAGCTGCCATGAACTTGGCGAGGGCGGGACGGCCGAGTATCCCATTGTAGGGCAATGGAATATCAGCAACGTCAAAAGTGATGCGCTCAGTCCTGAAGTTGAGCTCCCCGCCAAAGGTCACCGGCAGAGTAATCTTTCCCTTGGGCTTGCTCCTTCCCGGGTTGATTCCTTGGAATGAACCGGTCTCTTCGAGCTCGCCGTCTTGAATCTGGAGTTTCTTGATCACAGCAGAGGAGATCAAGTTCAGCCCGGCCCCGCCGTCAACCAACATTTTGGTGACCTTGAGGTTGCGGATGGTGGGGGAAACCAGCATCGGCAAGCACCCGACCGCCGTGGTGCGGTCAGGGTGATCCTCAAGGTCAAAAACGATGGGCGTGCTGGACCATTTGAGGAGCCTGCGCGACTCCACGGGCGGCTCCGCTGCATTGACCTCACGCACCCACTGTTTCAGCTGGCGGTGGGAGGTGTGCAGGGAGGCGCCACCGTCGACGCACAGGACCTCCGTGGCCTTCTGGAACTCCTGCTCGCTGTTCTCGTCGTCCTCCATGTCTTCATCGTCGTCTTCGTCGTTGTCGCGGCCCCGGGGAGGTCGATCTCCTTGCCGCTGCTTGGCCTTGCCGCGGCGTCCTCCCCGGCCATTGAATGGCCGCTTCTTGCTGGGCTCTTCCCCGCCACCTTGGGCCTTCTCCTTGTCGCGCCTCTCGTACTCAGCTTTTTGCTGCTCGACGAGGTACTCGACGCGCTTGCAGTTGGAGAGGTCGTGACCCTTGGTGCGGTGAATCTTACAGTATTGCTTGTCGGAGCTACCCGGCTTGTCGGCCGCCGCCGCGGGGGCAGGCTCCTTGCCGGAGCCGCCGGCCTGCGCTTGCTTGGCGGGGGCCTCCTTGCCGGACTTCTCGACGGCAAGCACTTCCTTCTTGCCCTTCTTCCTGTTGTTCCGCCGCCGGCTCTTCTTTGCCGGGGCGGCGTCGTCGCTGTCGCTTCCCCCTGCGCCAGCATCCTCCCCGGGGAGTTTCCTCCCCTCTTCTGCACGGGCGCACTTGTCGGCAAGAGCGTAGAGCTCGCTGACGTCCCTGATCTTGGTCATCGCCATCTCCTCACGCATGCGGCGGTTACGCACGTTCTGATGGAACGCGCTGATAACCGCAGCAGGGTGAACGTCGGGGATGTTGTGCTGTACCCGGCTGAAGCGTTGGATATACTTGCGCAGGGGTTCGCCTTCCTTCTGGGCCAAAATGTGGAGATCGCTCTCCTGGCCATGGGGTTTGTGGCCGCCGGTGAAGGCGCCAACAAACTGATGGCAGAGGTCGGCCCAAGAAGAGATAGAGCCTTCCGGCAAGTGCATGAGCCACGAACGGACGTTCGGCTTCAGCACGAGCGGGAAGTAGTTGGCTAGGATCTTCGTGTCGCGCCCCCCGGCAGCTTGCACTGCTATAGTGTAGACGCTGAGAAACTCCGAGGGGTGCGTCTTGCCGTCGTACTTCTCCGGTACGTCGGGCTTAAAGTTCTTCATGCTGGGCCACTGGACGCGCCGCAGCTCGCGGGTGAACGCAGGGCAGCCTGCCGCGTACGGCAAGTCGCCTGGTTCACCGGGCGCGGGTGCGTCGACAGTGTTCCCAGCTCTCTTGTCGGATTGTCGCCGAGCTTCTCGGCGGCGCTCGATCGTGGTCCGAGCGTCTTCATCTCGCCGGTCGTCGAGGACCTGGCGCTGGTCCCGACGGGCCCGCGGGTCCGACGAGGCTGTGGAGCCGTCGTCGGGGTTGTTTCGGCGGGGCGGCGTCTTCTGCTTCTGCGGCGGGGAGTGCACGCTTGTCGCACCCCCGGCAGTCTTGTCGCCGATAGCCTTCGTCTTCTCAACCTGCCGCGGCCGTGAGGCCGACGGCTGCTGCGGGGAGTCGTTGTTGGCGAAGTCTATCAGGCTCCGGATAGTGGCCCTCCATTCTTCGGCCTTGTCGGCCGCCGGAGGAAAATCGAGGAGCAGCTGCGCCCTTGCGAGCGCTTCTGCTGGAGTAGTGGGGAACGCGGGCGAGCGGTGCGAGGAGCGGGATACGCTCGGACTTCTAACGACGTTAGAAGGAGCGGGGTCCCGCGCCGGCGCCTTCGCTTTGCTCGTGCCCGGACGGGGGTCCGGGGCGTCCCGCGAACCTCCAGTTTGGCCTTGTCCCAGCAAGCGGATACCACCTCCCGTGGTATGGCGCTGCGGGGTCGTCGTGTGCTGCGATGGACGCGGCGCGTCCACGGAGACCGAGGTCCGGTCATCCGTCTTGTTCTTGGATCTGGTGGCACCGTGAGTGTCCTCGCCGGCGACCACCCTTCCGACGGCGTCTCCCCCGCCCACTGTCGGCTCTGGTGGCGGCGGGTGAGACGCAGACGGGCCTCCGACCTCCGAAGGCTTCTTCTTCGGGGCCATGGAGTTGTCGCTGATGAAGTTGTTGATGAAGCTGGAGAGGTTGATGAAGAATGCGCCCGCGCGAACGCCGGATCAGGTTCGCACAACCTCGACGCCCCCTACCTGGCGCGCCAAAGATGTCGGGGGAAACTGTCCGCCACGAACACCTATGGGACCGGAGCCCCTTGTCTGTGCGGTACGAGGGCGGAGGGAGCACGAAGAGCAGATCGAAGCAGACGCGCGGGCAGTTTTACCCAGGTTCGGGCCGCACGGATGCGTAAAACCCTACTCCTGCTTGGTTGTGTATTGAGTTGAGCGCTCGGGAGCTTGAAGAAGCAGCTACACCGTGCCTGAGAGTAATCTAGGTTTCGAACCCCCTCCACGTTGTGCATGGGCCTCCTTTTATAGTGCAAAGGGGTCACCGACAGGTGTCAACGTAGGAGAAAGGGGTAAAAATGTAAAAGAGGTGGTAGTTGTAACAGTGCGGGAACAGTGGAGCTACAGTACAGAACAGTGGTCTATACCTACTTTAACAGTGGGGGACAAGGGCATTTAATGCCCGTCGCCGTCGACCCCAAAAGCTCCCGCCTTGGCGTCTCCGTCCGCCACGGCGACGGATTTATCGCCGTGGTGTGCCACCGTGCACCCCAGGCTGCACAGCCATCCGCCACGCGTCCCTGGTTAGGCCCCAGGGCGACGCGTGGGCCGATGAGCTGGAGCGCGGGCACACAGCGTAGCCTCCCCGGCAAGCGCCTTGCCGGGGCCTTGATCTTGCCGGGCCCGGGAACTTGCCGCTCCCCGGGCCCCTTGCCGGGGCGCGCATAGCGCCGAGGCAATATCTTCTAATCTTCCTGGCAAGCTCCTCTTGCCAGGGTCTTGTGTTATTGGAACAGTCTTGAGCCTGGTACGGCCTTCCCGGCAAGCTCCTCTTGCCGGGGTCTCGATCTTCTGTCTTGTATACTTTGTTTTTGAATGGTTTAATAGGAGGCAGGAAGGTCTCCGGCGAGCACGCAGTAAACCTTGCCGCGGGAAGCTGCAACTGCCCGTGCACAAGTTGGGGTACTGGGGTACCCCTACCTTAGTACACCGACACCTATTAACCCATAGCCCAGTGCCAGTTTCTGTTTTTTTCTCCTGTTTTAGGGTTTCACAGAAAAGGAATATCAAACGGAGCCCAATTGACTTGAAACTCAACAGAGGACGTTTTTGGACCTAAAGAAGCCCAGGAAGTGCTGGAGGGGGACAAGAAGATCCACGGGCTGCCCACGAGGGTGGGGGCACCCCCCTACTGGGCATGCCCCCCTGCCTCGTGGATAGCCCGGAGACCCCCTTTACTTGGCCCCGACTCCAACACCTCCTATATATACTGAAACCTCCAGAAAATAACCTAGATCGGAAGTTCCACCGCCGAAAGCCTATGTTTCCACCAAAAACCAATCTAGACCCTGTTCCGGCACCATGCCGGAGGGGGAATCCCTCTCCGGTGGCCATCTTCATCATCCTGGCGCTCTCCATGACGAGGAGGGAGTAGTTCACCCTCGGGGCTGAGGGTATGTACCAATAGCTATGTGTTTGATCTCTCTCTCTCTCTCGTGTTCTTGAGATGGCACAATCTTGATGTATCGCGAGCTTTGCTATTATAGTTGGATCTTATGATGTTTCCCCCCTCTACTCTCTTGTGATGAATTGAGTTTTCCCTTTGAAGTTATCTTATCGGATTGAGTCTTTAAGGATTTGAGAACACTTGATGTATGTCTTGCATGGGATACCTATGGTGACAATGGGGTATTCTATTGATTCACTTGATGTATGTTTTGGTGATCAACATGCAGGTTCCGTAACCTTGGGAATCTATGCATAGGGGTTGGCACACGTTTTCGTCATGACTCTCCGGTAGAAACTTTGGGGCACTCTTTGAAGTTCTTTGTGCTGGTTGAATAGATGAATCTGAGATTGTGTGATGCATATCGTATAATCATACCCACGGATACTTGAGGTGACAATGGAGTATCTACGTGACATTAGGGTTTTGGTTGTTTTGTATCTTAAGGTGTTATTCTAGTACGAACTCTATGATAGATCGAACGGAAAGAATAGCTTCGTGTTATTTTACTACAGACTCTTGAATAGATCGATCAGAAAGAATAACTTTGAGGTGGTTTCATACCCTACCATAATCTCTTTGTTTGTTCTCCACTATTAGTTACTTTGGAGTGACTCTTTGTTGCATGTTGAGGGGTAGTTATATGATCCAGTTATGTTATTATTGTTGAGAGAACTTGCACTAGTGAAAGTATGAACCCTAGGCCTTGTTTCCTATCACTGCAACATCGTTTATGCTCACTTTTACCACTTGCTACCTTGCTGTTTTTATATTTTCAGTTTACAAAAACCTATATCTACCATCCATATTACATTTGCACCATCTCTTCGCCGAAATAGTGCACCTATACAATTTACCATTGTATTGGGTATGTTGGGGACACAAGAGACTATTTGTTATTTGGTTGCAGGGTTGTTTGAGAGAGACCGTCTTCATCCTATGCCTCCCACGGATTGATAAACCTTAGGTCATCCACTTGAGGGAAATTTGCTACTGTCCTACAAACCTCTGCACTTGGAGGCCCAACAACGTTGTCGGTGTACTAAGGTAGGGGTACCTCAGTACCCCAACTTGTGCACGGGCAGTAGCAGCTTCCCGCGGCAGGGCCTACCACGTGCTTGCCGGAGACCTTTCCTGCTCCATACAAAACCATTCAAAAACAAAGTATACAAGACAGAAGATCAAGGCCCCGGCAAGCTGAGCTTGCCGGGAAGGCCATCTCTGGCTCAAGATCGTCATGTTAACACAAGGCCCTGGCAAGAGGAGCTTGCCAGGAAGGTCAGAAGATTGTATCTAGAAGACAGGCCTCGGCGCACTCTGCGCCCCGGCAAGGCTCGGGGAGCGGCAAGCTTCCCGGCCCGACAAGCTCAAGCCCCCGGCAAGGTGCTTGCCGGGGGAAGTCTGCGCTGTGTGCCCGCGCTCCAGCACATCGGTCCACGCGTCGCCCTGGGGCCATTCCAGGGACGCGTGGCGGATGGCTGTGCAGCCTGGGGGACACGGTGGCACTCCACGGTGGTAAAGCCATCGCCGTGGCGAACGGAGACGTAAGGGCGGGCGCTTTTGGGGTCGACGGCGACGGGCATTAAATGCTCTTGTCCCCCACTGTCAAAGTAGGTAGCTACCACTGTTCATCCACTATTCCCGCACTGTTACAACTACCACCACTTTTACGTTTTTACCCCTTTCTCCTACGTTGACACCTGTCGGTGACCCCTTGCACTATAAAAGGAGGCCCATGCACAACGTAGACGGGGTTCGGAACCTAGATCGCTCATATGCTTGGTGTAGCTAGTTCTTCAAGCTCCCAAGCTCCCCAACTCAATACAATCAAGCAGGAGTAGGGTTTTACGCATCTATTGCGGCCCGAACCTGGGTAAACTGCCCGCGTGTTCATCTCGATCTGCTCTTTGTGCTCCCTCCGCCCTCCTACCGCACGAACAAGGGGCTCCGGTCCCATATGTGCTCGTGGTGGATAGTTTCCCCCGACATCTTTGGCGCGCCAGGTAGGGGGCATCGAGGTTGTGCGAACCTGATCCGGCGTTCACGCGGGCGCATTCTTCATCAACCTCTCCAAATTCGTTAGCTTCATCAACAACTGCGCCATGGCCCCGAAGAAGAAGGTTTCGGAGGTCGCAGGCCCGTCTGCGTCACATCCGCCGCCACCGGAGCCAACGGTGGGCGGGGGAGACGCCGTCGGAAGGGTGGTCGCCGGCGAGGAAACTCGCGGCACCACCAAATCCAAGGACAAGACGGACGACTGAGCCTCGGTCTCCGTGGACGCGCCACGTCCATCTCAGCAAACAACAACTCAGCAGCGCCATGCCACGTGAGGTGGCATCCGCTTGCTAGGCCAAGGGCAAACCGGAGGCTCGCGGGACGCTCCGGACCGCCGTCCGGGCACCAGCAAGGCGCGGTCGCCGGGGCGGGACCCTGCTCCTCCTAACCCTGTTAGGAGTCCGAGCATATCCCGCTCCTCGCGCCGCTCGCCCCCGCTCCCCTCCTCTCCAGCGGAAGCGCTCGCAAGGGCGCAACTGCTCCTCGACTTCCCTCCAGCGGCAGACAAGGCCGAAGACTGGAGGGCCACCATCCAGAGCCTGATCGCCTTCGCCAACAACGACGCGCCACAGCAGCCGGCGACTTCGCGGCCGCGGCAAGTCGAGAAGACGAAGGCCGACGGCGACAAGACCGCCGGGGGTGCAACCACCGTGCACTCCCCGCCGCGGAAGCAGAAGACGCCGCCCCGCCGGATCAACGTCGACGACGACTCCACGGCGTCGTCGGATCCGCGGGCTCGTCGGGACCAGCGCCGGGTCCTTGACGACCGGCGACAAGAAGACGCTCGAACGACGATCGAGCGCCGCCGAGAAGCTCGGCGACAATCAGATCAGCGAGCTGGAGCCGCTGTCGACACGTGCGCGCCCGGTGAACCAGGCGACTTGCCGTACGCGGCAGGTTGCCCTGCGTTTACCCGTGAGCTGCGGCGCGTCCAGTGGCCCAGCATGAAGAACTTCAAACCCGACGTACCGGAGAAGTACGACGGCAAGACGCACCCCTCGGAATTCCTCAGCATATACACAATCGCCGTGCAAGCTGCCGGGGGGCGCGACGAGAAGATACTAGCGAACTACTTCCCGCTAGTGCTTAAGCCAAACGTCCGTTCTTGGCTTATGCACTTGCCGGAAGGTTCCATTTCTTCTTGGGCAGACCTTTGCCACCAGTTTGTTGGCGCCTTCACGGGCGGCCACAAACCCCATGGCCAGGAGAGCGATCTCCACATTCTGGCCCAGAAGGAAGGAGAACCTCTGCGCAAGTACATCCAGCGCTTCAGTCGTGTGCAGCACAACATCCCCGACGTCCACCCTGCCGCGGTATCAGCGCGTTCCACCAGAACGTGCGTAACCGCCGCATGCGTGAGGAGATGGCTATGACCAAGATACGGGATGTCAGCGAGCTCTACGCTCTGGCTGATAAGTGCGCACGCGCCGAAGAGGGGAGGAAACTCCCCGGGGAGGATGCTGGCGCGGGGGGAAGCGACAGCGACGACGCCGCCCCGGCAAAGAAGAGCCGGCGGCGGAACAACAGAAGGAAGAACAAGAAGGAAGTGCTTGCCGTCGAGAAGTCCGGCAAGGAAGCTCCCGCCAAGCAAACACAGGCTGGCGGCTCCGGCAAGGAGCCTGCCCCTGTGGCGGCAGCCGACAAGCAGGACGGCTCCGACAAGCAATACTGCAAGATCCACCGCACCAAGGGCCACGACCTCTCCAACTGCAAGCGCGTCGAGTACCTCGTCGAGCAGCAGAAAGCTGAGTACGAGAGGCGCGACAAGGAGAAGGCCCAAGGTGGCGGAGGAGAACCGAGCAAGAAGCGGCCATTCAATGGCCGGGGAGGACGCCGCGGCAAGGCCAAGCAGCGGCAAGGCGACCGACCTCCCCGGGGCCGCGACAAAGACGAAGAGGACGACGACGAAGACATGGAGGATGAGGATAACAGTGAGCAGGAGTTCCAGAAGGCCACGGAGGTCCTGTGCGTCGACGGTGGCGCCTCTCTGCACACCTCCCACCGCCAACTCAAGCAATGGGTGCGGGAGGTGAATGCAGCAGAGCCGCCCGTGGAGTCGCGCAGGCTCCTCAAATGGTCCAGCACGCCCATCATTTTTGATCTTGAGGATCACCCTGACTGCACCACTGCGGTCGGGTGCTTGCCGATGCTGGTCTCACCCACCATCCGCAACCTCAAGGTCACCAAAATGTTGGTTGACGGCGGGGCCGGGCTGAACTTGATCTCCTCTGCTGTGATCAAGAAACTCCAAATCCCAGACGGCGAGCTCGAAGAGACCGGTTCTTTCCAAGGAATCAACCCGGGAAGGAGCAAGCCCAAGGGGAAGATAACTCTGCCGGTGACCTTTGGCGGGGAGCTCAACTTCAGAACTGAGCGCATTACATTCGACGTCGCCGATATCCCATTGCCATACAATGGGATACTCGGCCGTCCCGCCCTCGCCAAGTTCATGGCAGCTTCCCACTACGCCTACAATATACTCAAGATGCCGGGGCCGATAAGCATCATCACTGTCCATGGTGACAAGAAAGATGCGCTTGTCTGCGCCGACAAGATCTACCGGGACGCAGCAGCCGCAGCAGAGAAAGACACACTTGCCGCTGAAGCTCCCGGGGGGAAGAAGACGAAGACCAAGTCCGGCAAGGGCTCTGGGGCCCACTCCGGCAACCGCACCTCTTCGGAGTGCTGCGCTGCCGTCGAGGACGTTCCATCGAGCTCCACCGGCAAGTGTAAGAAGGGGATGGCCGCTCCTCCGGCAACCAAGAAGGTGTCCGCCAAGGAGGACGGCACTGGTGGTACCTTCACCATCAGTGCCACACTTGACAGCAAATAGGAAAGCGCGCTCGTTGCCTTCCTGCGGGCGAATGTCGATGTGTTTGCCTGGCAACCATCTGACATCCCCGGCGTTCCCAGGAAGGTGATTGAGCACAAGCTTGCTGTTTGTCCTCATGCGCGGCCCATCAAGCAGAAGGTCAGGAAGCAAGCCATGGAGCGCCAAGAATTCATCAACGAAGAGATCAAGAAGCTAGAGGCAGCAGGCCTAGTTAGAGGTGTGATCCATCCGACGTGGTTGGCAAACCCAGTCGTCGTACGCAAGGCCAATGGAAAGTGGAGACTGTGTATAGACTTCACCGATGTGAATAAAGCATGTCCCAAGGATCCATTTCCCTTGCCGCGCATTGACCAGATTGTTGACTCCACTGCCGGATGTGAGCTGCTCTCTTTTCTTGATGCATATTCAGGCTACCACCAGATTTTCATGGCCAAGGAAGATGAAGAGAAGACTGCATTTATCACTCCATGTGGCACGTATTGCTTCATACGCATGCCATTTGGATTGAAGAATGCAGGCTCAACCTTTGCAAGGGTAGTATACACTGCTTTTGAGCCACAGATCCACAGAAATGTAGAGGCTTACATGGATGATATCGTGGTGAAGAGCAAGAGCAAGGATACCCTGGTCCAAGATTTGGAAGAGACATTTTAGAACCTGCGCAAGATACAGCTTAAGTTGAACCCCGAGAAGTGCGTCTTTGGAGTCCCCTCCGGCAAGCTTCTCGGGTTCTTTGTGTCACAGAGGGGGATTGAAGCTAACCCCGACAAGATTAAAGCCATCGAGCAGATCGAAGCCCCAAAGCGCGTCAAGGATGTCAGAAGGCTTGCAGGTTGTGTAGCTGCCCTCAGTAGGTTCATTTCAAAGTCTGCAGAACGCGCCCTACCTTTCTTCAAAATCTTGAAGAAGGCAGGTCCCATGAAGTGGACTCCAGAAGCGGAGGCAGCGCTGCAGGACTTGAAACGGTACCTATCCTCCACTCCGATACTTGTCGCACCTAGACCACAGGAGAAGTTGCTGCTATACCTAGCGGCAACCAACCAGGTGGTTAGTGCTGCGTTGGTAGCGGAGAGGGAGGCCGACGAGGAGTCTGCACCACCGGCAAGCGAGTCCAGCGACAAGCAGGGGGCTGCTCCGACAAGCTCTGGCCCCGACAAGGACAACTCTGCGCAGGAGCCAGAAGAAGTGCGGAAGAGGATGGTGCAGCGCCCGGTGTATTTTGTGAGTTCCCTCTTGCAGGGGGCTAGATCAAGATACTCCGGGGTGCAAAAGTTGCTTTTCGGCCTCCTCATGGCCTCGAGAAAGCTGCGCCATTACTTCCAAGCACATGAGATAACAGTGGTCACTCGCTTTCCGCTGAAGAGGATATTGCACAATCCAGAAGCAACAGGCAGGATCGTTGAGTGGGCACTGGAGCTGTCGAGCTTTGGACTCAAGTTTGAAAGTACCTCAACTATACAGAGCCGAGCTTTGGCAGAATTCATAGCCGAGTGGACCCCAACGCCCGATGAAGAAGTTCCAGAGACAAGTGCACCCGTACAAGAAGCGACAAGTGAATGGTTGATGTACTTTGATGGTGCCTTCTCGCTGCAAGGCACCGGTGCCGGCGTGGTACTCATCGCGCCCACCGGAGAGCACCTCAAGTATGTTATCCAAATGCACTTTCCCAGGGAGCAAGCGACAAACAACACTGCTGAGTATGAAGGCTTGCTTGCCGGCCTCAGAATTGCGGCCGAATTTGGGATCAGAAAGCTGATTGTCCGGGGAGATTCTCAGTTGGTGGTCCGACAAGTCAACAAGAGTTACCAGAGCCCTTTGATGGAAGCTTATGTAGATGAAGTGAGGAAGCTTGAAGAGCATTTTGAGGGTCTGCAAATGGAGCACGTCCCGAGAGCTCAGAATGAAATTGCAGATGGCCTTTCAAAGTGTGCTGCGATGAAGTTACCTGTGGAACCAGGGACCTTCTTGCTCAAGCTAACTCAACCATCCGTTACACCATAAGTTGGGCAGTCCAAGAAGAGAAAGTTGGTCTCCGGCGACTACTTGCCGGCGGATCTTCCTGAGACCGCCGCCAAGGTCCCCAAGATCAACAATCAGAACGCTGAGGAACAGATTGCTCCTGCAGATCCTCGGATCTGTCCAGTTGAAGCAAGTGTTCCCGACAAGCCTCGCCCCGGCGAGCTTGCCGGGGGACCTTCAGCTCCGACGGGACCAGAGGTTCTTGCCGTGGAAGCTGAGGTTCCCGCAGCGGCCCTCGAGCCTTTAGTCCTTGCCGTTGAGCCTCGGGCTCCGGCATGGGCGCAGCAGATTGTCCGTTTTCTGCAAACTGGAGAACTTCCCGACGACCCTCAAGAGATAGAGAAGATAACCAGGCAGTCAAGTATGTACCAGTTCGTGGATAACGAGCTGTACAGAAGAAGGCTCAACGGTGTCAGGTTGAAGTGCATTTGCAGAGAAGATGGACAGAAGTTGTTGGCAGAAATACACGGAGGCATATGCGGCCACCATATTGGCGCAAGGGCGCTTGCCGGGAAAGCTTTCCGGCAAGGGTTCTTTTGGCAAGAAGCTCTCCAAGATGCAACTGCACTAGTAACCAAGTGTGAAGCGTGCCAGTTCCATGCAAAGCAAATCCATCAGCCAGCTCAAGCTCTCCAGACAATCCCTTTGTCCTGGCCCTTCTCGGTCTGGGGGCTCGATATCCTCGGCCCTTTCCCCCGTGCTGTCGGGGGCTTTGAGTACTTGTACGTTGCAATCGACAAGTTCACAAAGTGGCCAGAAGTGGAAGCGGTGAGAAAGGTGACGGCACAGTCAGCGGTCAGGTTCTTCAGGTCGATTGTTTGCCGTTTCGGGATCCCTAACAGGATCATCACCGACAACGGCACACAATTTACTAGTCGCACCTTCATGCAGTACGTCCAAGACCTTGGCGCCAAGGTCTGCTTCGCTTCTGTCGCTCACCCGAGGAGCAACGGTCAAGCGGAGAGGGCAAATGCTGAAGTGCTGCGCGGACTCAAGACAAGGACCTTTGACAGGCTGCGCAAGTGCGGAAAAAACTGGATAGAGGAGCTACCGGCGGCTCTTTGGTCAATCAGAACGACACCAAGTCGAGCCACCGGACAGACACCCTTTGCCCTAGTCTATGGGGCAGAGGCAGTTCTCCCCACGGAACTCGTATACGGATCTCCTCGAGTGCTCGCTTATGATGAGCTCGAGCAAGAGCAACTGCGGCAAGATGATGCATTGCTCCTCGAGGAGGAACGTCTCCAGGCTGCTGTATGAGCTGCTCGATACCAGCAAGCCTTGCGTCGCTACCATAGCCGCAAGGTCAAGGCCAGGAGTCTCGAGGAAGGCGACCTTGTTCTTCGGCGTGTTCAGTCCGCCAAGAATTCCAACAAGTTGACGCCGAAGTGGGAAGGCCCTTATCGGGTGAGACAAGTCACAAGGCCCGGCGCTGTCCGCCTTGAGACCGAAGAAGGCTTACCGGTGAGCAACTCCTGGAACATAGAGCATCTTCGCAAGTTTCACCCATAAGGCGCGGTTGCCGTGATCCGTTCCGGCAACCACCTTTTGTACAAGCTTTGCCGCTGTTGCATGTAACCCTTTGTACAAAGCCGGGCGCAGACCCCGTGCATCAGTAAAGCTTTGTGTTTTGCGCTATTTGCCTTTTCCATGCTTTTCTTCGCTATTTGCATGCGTTATTTGGCATTTTGTGCAATATACGAATCCGGTAAGCATTAGCACGCCGAAAGGCCATATACTTGTTTCCCTCTTCTTTTTCCTTGCTTCTTAAGCAGAAGGAATGTTCCTCGCGCACAAGTTTGCCGGGGGGGAGGAGATGGGAGGTGAACCAAGTGTTGTTCAAGAAAGAGAAGCCTTACCGGGAAGCAAGCGATATATGAAAGCTAAGTTACTAGAATTTGAGCAATTCAAATTTTTAAATTTTAGTTGTCTTCCTTGAACAATCACACTTTGTATGGAAAACCTGTGCGCGGAGGAACCTACCCGTGACTAGCCGCACCCTTATCTTGTTTTCGAGTACACTCAACGACTTAAGTGAGCTGCGACAAGTGTTGCGCCCTTGTTTCGTTTCCGAGTTCACTCAACAAGCTAAGTGCGTTGCGACTAGTTGCGGCAAGGTTGCTTGCCGGTAAGACCTTGGCCAGCAGACTGCTCAGAGTCCAGTACTCAGCGCTCGCGGCAAAGACCCCTTGCCGGCAAGCTCCCTGGAAGCGTAGGGTGAAAAACGTACAAAGTAAATGACCAAGACAAGGAAGATAGCATTGCACTGATTGATCAAAATAAGATAAATATCTTACAAAGGATAACTTGTCGCAATGATTAATGAGTTCATAACACCCTATGCAGCAACAAAAAGAGATAAAGAAAAAGGAGGCCTAATCTACGCGGTCGCCCTCAATCCTGGAGATCTTGTTCACTTTGGCGATGATGTGGGCGACCTGCTCTTTCAGCGCCTCCGTGTTCGCGTCGGCCGGCAAGCTGCGGAGAACGTTGGTGAGGTTTATACCGGGATTGCGGTACACTATCTTCGTCAGTACGCGCTCCAAGGTTCCCGTGCAGAGCAGACGTGACTCCTCGGCCAGTTGCGCGGGGAGCTTCTTCCGAAGACCTGCAAGAGCCGGCGCAATCCCTCTGAAGAAAAGGCTGAGCTTGGCGCTGTGAGGGAGGTTTGGATCCGGAGAGTAGATGAGGTGTTCAACCTTTAGCGCCAGCAGCTCCTGGTCGATGTTGGATGCAGAGGACACCAAGTCGTCGGTCCACACCTCAACGGTCCGGCGGAAGTTCTCGGCCGCAGTGTTGGCGCTCTCCACCAAGCCTCGCTCCTTGCGGAGCTCTTCCTTCAACTTGGTTTCCCGGTCCCGGACGGCGTCGAGCGAGTCCTTCAGCGTGGAAACCTTCAACTCAAGATCCTCAATCGAATCCTTGGCGGCCTTCAGCTCGTTGCCCTTCTTGGAAAGACGCACCTGGAGTTCGGAATTGGTGTGGGCGTCCTTCTCGCGCTCTGTGTTGAGCGCGGTGACCCTCTCCATGCTCGCCTTCAACGACTCCTCTAGTTGCGCAACCTTGGCCGAGAGCTCCTCCTTGGCGGTCTCCGCGGCAGCCGCGGCAGCCTTCGCCTCCTTCAGCTCCCCGCCAAGGGCCTGCTCCCGGGCGGCAAGGTCTTCCTCGTGGGAGTCGAGGTTGACCTTCCGTTGGGTGAGCTCCCCCTCTCGCCGGGACAGCTCCTCTCCGGCGAGTCGCTGCTGCTCCTCGGCTTCAGCTTTTTCCAGGATCCACTCCTGGTACACCCCGGCGAGCCTCTCGCGCTCCTCCGCCACGTCGCGGAGGGCAGCCTGGTTGGCGGCGCGGAGCTCCGCCGCACGCTTCTCCATCTCAACGGCAGCCTTGGCGGCGAGGGCCTCCCGAGACGCGAGCTTCGCCTGCCTGGCCCGGTAAAGGGCCAGGAGCTGATGAAGTAGCTTCTCCTCCTCGGGCCCGTCGCTTCCGCCGGGCGCCTCGACGATCTTCAGTCCCGCGGAGGCGAGGACCTCTCCGTCAAAGGCCTCGCCCTCCGCGGGGCCTCGCGATGAAGAACCCCACGGCACCTGGATGAAGACGCCGTTGGGGGCTTCAAGATAGTAGCCCGACTGCTCCTTTTCGGCGGAGGGGTCGGCGGCCGGTGCAGCACTTGATGCTCCTGCCGCCTCCGGGCCGGCAGTGCGGTCGCCGTCCTCCTCCCCGGTCGCTGCGTCTGCAGTCGGGGCAGTCTCCTCCGCAGCCGGCTCGGCGGCTCCCGCCGTGTCTTCAGCGACAGGGGCGTTGCCGCCGTCGCCCTGCGCGTCCTCCTCCACGACGATGGTTTCCGTCTCCATTTGTTCTGGGGGAGGAGGATCTAGAAGAAGAAGAAAAAGAAGAAGTTCAAGCAAATATCCAAAAAAGACGAGCTCAGGAAGACGGAGTTGCAAAACATACCTTGGCGGACTTCGTCGACGGCGGGCTCCCTCGCCGGGGAGCTCTGCCTTGGCGGAGTGGCCGCCCTCGCCGGGCTGCTCGCCCTTGGCGGGGTACTCACCCTTGGCGGAGTACCCGCCCTTGGCGGAGCACTATCCCTCGCCGGAGAGCTCGTCCTTGGCGGGGACGGCTGGGCCTGTGGCTCTTCGGGAGCAGTCTCCGGATGCTCCTGTGGCTGCGGCTCCACCTCTGCACAAGACAATCGAGACAAGACAAAAACATCGAGACATTAGTACAAGACAGAATCCTCAAGCGCACCCGGCAAGCGGAAGTATGAAACCCAGACTTACGCTGGGGGCTGCGCTGGGGGCTGCTCCTCGGAGCAGCGCTCGGGTCCGGCAAGCTCGTCTCCGGCGCGTCTCCAGTCGCCGCGACGGGCGAGTCGTCCGCGACCTCGACAACGGGAACCTTGGCCTTTTTCGCCACTCGCTCAGCAAGGGTCCTGAAGTCAAAACAAGAAGAAAGATCAGAATCAACAATAATCAAGACGAAGTTTAAGAAGATACGAAGCCTCGAGTTCTTACTCCTGTTCCTCCTCGTCGTCGTCGTCGCTCAGGGCGGAGAAGTCGAAAGCCACCTGAGGCGCGTCCGCGCGAGGAGCAGGAGGCGAAGACTCCCTCGGGCGCTTGGCGGTCCCCGGGGCTGGGGGCTGCGAGGCCCCGGCCCCTGTGGGCGCCGAGGCCCGGGGAGCGGGCGGAGCAGCCGCTCCGCTCTGCGAAGACCCTCCTCCGCTTGGCGCTGACGTGCGGGGCGCCTCCGCCGTGGCCTGCGGGCGGGTCGCTCCCGCCATGGTTGGTGCGCCGGGCACCCCCGTCGCAGCTTGACTCCCCCGGGTAGCTCGCGCCGCCCGACGAGTTGGTTGTTGTCGGGGCGCCTGCGCCCTCGTCCCCGTCGTCGCCTTGCGGAGACGCTTCATCGGAGATCGCCTGGGACTTGCCCGAGGCGGGGAGGTCTCCGATGACGAGGAGAGGTCGTCGGCGTAGAGCCCCAGAGACCCGTCGGAGTCCTCGTCGGCCCCGACGCCCTCCTCCTCCTCCTCCTCCCCGGCAGGCTTGCTGGGCCCAGCACCTTGCCCCGCGGCCGTGCTCTTCCCGGCGCCTCCGCCTCCTCCGGCGCCTCCGCTCCCTGCGGCGCCTCTGTTCCCTCCGGCAGCGCCGCCTCTTGCCGCGGCCTCGGTCACGATTCCGGGGATCCCGGAGTGCCTCAAAGAGGGGACCCCGGCGAGCGCGTCGGGAGGAAGCTGCAGCAGTCTGCGGATCTCCGCCTCCTCCGCTTGGCAGGACGCATCCGCAGCCTCTGCCTCATCAGGTGTATAGCCAAATTCTCCTGCCGCTGCGGCTGCAGCGGCCTCTTCAACCCGAGAAGCTATATAAGCAATCTCTTGGTCGGTGGTGTCCCGTGTGAGCCCCTTGATTTCATCTTTGTTCTTCGCCACCTCCATAAGGTTGTCGAAGAAACTGATGATGTCTATTGACTTGGGCGGAATCCATGTGCGGTCCACGCCGTGCGAGTCACACGCGGGCATCATGGCGCGAAGAGGATCCCGGGCCGTGCTGTTGCAGAGGGGCACCACTCCCCGGGGAGATCTGAACCACTCTGGGTGGGCCGGGTCGTGCTTAAAGAGTTCCCGGACCATCCCCTTCAGCTCCAGCGCCGTGAAGTTGAAGTTTAGCCCGGGGCGCAGCCTCATTATGTCCGCCGCGTTGCCGTACTCCCATGCCGGCCTCTTCCTGTCCTGTAGAGGGGCAATGCGGCGGCGGAGGAAATCTGTGCCTACTTCTCCGACAGACAACTTTGCTACTCGAAGACGAAGAATCCGGACGAGGGCGACGTTGAGCTTGATGTCGTCCGAATCCAGCTCGCTCCAGTCCCTGCCGCGCACGATAGGTGTTGTGCGCGGCGCAGTGAAGGGCTGCGGCTCGTCCTCAACTATCCAACACCAGTCCGCGCGCCACTCCTCCCACTTGCCGCGGAGCTCCCCCGGCAAGTAGGACTCCTTCTTGTTCAAGCGGAAGACCCAAGATATTCCTCCGGAGAGGGGTGCGCCGGCCTCTGCTCTAGGGGTGAAGAAGTGCCTAAACAACGCTACGTTCGGATATATCCCAATGTAGTTTTCGCACATATGTGCGAAAACCGCCATCGTGAGGATGGCGTTGGGGGTGAAGTCAAGAAGGTGGAGGCCGTAGGTGTGCATGATGTCGCAGAAGAAATCGGAAAAAGGAGGACAGAGGCCGCAATGGAAGAAAGCTGCGAAGAAGAAGTACCCGCCGGGGTAGTTGTCCTTGGCGGCGGCGGGGTAGGCTCTGGTCCGAGGGTGCGTCTTGGTCTCCCCGGCCCAGAACAAGTAGTACTTGTTCCAGAGTTCCCGCGCGCTGAGCCGCGGCGAGAAGACGACGTTCCGCTTCCGCAACAAGGTGAGCCTCGCCGCTTGCTCCGATTTCTCCTTCTTGGTCTTCTCCGCCTTCGCCTTCTCGGTCTTCGGGGCCATGGCGGAGGCGGCGAGGGAAGGGGGACGAAGAGTCCGGCGGCGCCGCAGATGCGGAAGACGGCGGAGGAGATGTGGAGGCGGAGCGCAAAGGGGATATCTGGAGATGGAAGAAGAAGCAATGAAGGCGTAGGAGGGGAACCGCTCCTGCTTCCTCTGCTTTTATGGGGAAGTGGGGGGCGTTTCGCTCTTTCCATTAAAAGAACATGGCCACGTCCCATCCCACGATGCCGCAATCGACGCGTGCCGTTACGGAGGGACGCGGCGGATGCGGAAGTGGATTCGGCGTGCCGTGGGCCGCGCGTGCCCGTGCACTGTTTTGGGCCTGGCCCAACAGCGCTCGACACCATGTGTGGCCCAGGCCCGGGGGCTCCTGTCGGTGTACTAAGGTAGGGGTACCTCAGTACCCCAACTTGTGCACGGGCAGTAGCAGCTTCCCGCGGCAGGGCCTACCACGTGCTTGCCGGAGACCTTTCCTGCTCCATACAAAACCATTCAAAAACAAAGTATACAAGACAGAAGATCAAGGCCCCGGCAAGCTGAGCTTGCCGGGAAGGCCATCTCTGGCTCAAGATCGTCATGTTAACACAAGGCCCTGGCAAGAGGAGCTTGCCAGGAAGGTCAGAAGATTGTATCTAGAAGACAGGCCTCGGCGCACTCTGCGCCCCGGCAAGGCTCGGGGAGCGGCAAGCTTCCCGGCCCGACAAGCTCAAGCCCCCGGCAAGGTGCTTGCCGAGGGAAGTCTGCGCTGTGTGCCTGCGCTCCAGCACATCGGTCCACGCGTCGCCCTGGGGCCATTCCAGGGACGCGTGGCGGATGGCTGTGCAGCCTGGGGGACACGGTGGCACTCCACGGTGGTAAAGCCATCGCCGTGGCGAACGGAGACGTAAGGGCGGGCGCTTTTGGGGTCGACGGCGACGGGCATTAAATGCTCTTGTCCCCCACTGTCAAAGTAGGTAGCTACCACTGTTCATCCACTATTCCCGCACTGTTACAACTACCACCACTTTTACGTTTTTACCCCTTTCTCCTACGTTGACACCTGTCGGTGACCCCTTGCACTATAAAAGGAGGCCCATGCACAACGTAGACGGGGTTCGGAACCTAGATCGCTCATATGCTTGGTGTAGCTAGTTCTTCAAGCTCCCAAGCTCCCCAACTCAATACAATCAAGCAGGAGTAGGGTTTTACGCATCTATTGCGGCCCGAACCTGGGTAAACTGCCCGCGTGTTCATCTCGATCTGCTCTTTGTGCTCCCTCCGCCCTCCTACCGCACGAACAAGGGGCTCCGGTCCCATAGGTGCTCGTGGTGGACAGTTTCCCCCGACAAACGTCTACAAGAAGAAGGTTGCGTAGTAGACATCAAGCTCTTTTCTGGCGACGTTGCCGGGGAGGTTAGTGCTTGAAGGTATATCTTTAGATCTTGCAATCGAATCTTTTAGTTTCTTCTTTTATCACTAGTTTGGTTAATAAAAGAAAACGACAAAAAATGGAATTAAGGTTACCTCATATGCTTCATCTTTTTAATATCTTTCGTGAAAATGATGGGAAGGAAAATTGTGCTAAAGTACTAGAAGAAGAATTACATAGACTGCTTGGCATAAAATATGTGCATGATGAGCATGATTGCAATGTTGTTAGTGTGAATCCTTTGAATATCCATGGTACTAATGATGATTGCACTAGTCATGATGAAAATATTTCATATAAGCATGTCGATTTTTGTGGAGTGCATAGAGTTTGCAAGTTGATGGCTTCTTGCCCCTCGTTGGTTACCCCAAGTGGAAGGTTGAGATGTAGCATAGCGGCAAATTTCCCTTGGCAAAGATACCAAGGATCGAATCCCGTGAGACTCCGAGGGTCGACAAGTAGGTGTCAACGGCGCCAGACTTAGCGGTTGACAGGACCTGCACACAGATACAGATAACTTTGCTCCCAACGAGTACAGAGAGGTTGTCAATCCCTCCGGCCTTGTTGTTTACAAAGGATCAAACACAAGAGATAATAATGATAGCTATGACTGCAACTAGGAAATAAAAACAGGAAGTAAATAGAAGGTGTGATCAGCGGTGGTAATATGGACCGGGGTCCCATGATGTTCACTAGTGATGTCTCTCTCCCAAAAGACGATAAAAATGCAAAGCGAGGTAAACAAATTACAGCTGGGCAATTGACAGGATTATGTGCGCAAACCAATGCTAACTATGCTGCAAAGAAAGGTAGAGGCTCAAAAGCATGGGCGGTACGCCAAGGCAAGTAGACCGAAATCCATCTGCATCTACTACTAATCATCCACCTTGAGATATCTATCCAGAACATCTCGCTGGTATTAAGTTGCGAATCCCACCCAAAGTGTAAACTCAAAGCAACAGACAACTGCATTAAAAGAACTTTTCGTAAAGTAAACAATCCTTGCACCCGCAAGTACAAGCACCGTTGTTTTCCCCCTTGTGGCAACAGCACATCCCCTAGACTCATGTTTCTGTCACTCAAGCTAGTCATCAGGGGGCATGAACCCACAATCAAGCATAACGCTCCCTCTTGGAGTTACTACCTACTACTTGGCCAAAGCAATAAACAGCAACGGAGAACATGCAAGAATTACTCAAGAACATAGATATAAAAGAGGTGAATCAAATATATTACTCAAACACAATCTGAACATAGTCTCATAATCCATCATGTCAGGGATATGGTTAATAGGTATAAACCGGATATTGTAAACCGGCTTAGTTATATCGTATTTGGTTTATTATTAGTAGAGATTACGGCCCATAAGATTTCAAGGCCCATGTATAGAAATATGGTTTGTAAACCGCCAAAGAGATGTAACTTGAGAAATAAGAAAGGAAGAGCAGAGACCGAGGCGGACACGATTATGAGCCGGCCTCGGGACTCTGTAAACCGGACCAGGCGTCACCTCTATATAAAGGGACGACCCGGCACCGGTTCAGGGACAAGCAACAATCGATCCGTCGAGACGCAGGCAAGCGATTCCGCTCCCTGTAAACCGACGCCCAAGCAATACCAAACCAACTAGACGTAGGCTTTTACCTTCTCAAAGGGGCCGAACTAGTATAAAATCCTTTGTGTCCTTTGTGTGCCATGAACCCTTTCAAGCTAACCCGTGCGATGGTTCCATCATCAAGTCCGTTAAACCGGACATCTGCCGTGTTATTTCCACGACAGTTGGCGCCCACCGTGGGGCCTGCGCACGATGGTTTCGAGTTCTTGAAAGGCGGTCTCGAAGGGTTAAAGGGTTACGCGGTCGGCCGGATGACCAAGAGTCGTCGCGGCCGGATCTACATCGACGACGCGGGTTGGGGACCGGAGGCCGATTCAATCGAATACGGGTACCGGGTCCCCTTCGGCAGCATCCAAGTCTTCATCGGCAAAATTGGCGAACCGGGACCTGAGTCGGACACCCTCCCCAACATCGTCGAGCCGGCTCAGCGTGCGAGATCGGCCCGGATTCAGCCTGCCAGGAGGCATGTGTTCGTTGGAGCAGTTCACGGAGGCCGAACCGAGGACGGTTCGGAATCTGATGGTGCAACCGTTGTCTACTCAGATGACGAATCTTCGTCCGGGGAAACTGAATCTCTGTATCAGTTGCGGGACGGCCGGTTTGAGGGCGAGTCCGATGGAAATAGTATTCCGGACCCCTTTGACCCGCCAAACCGGGTGGCGGTCTTCATGGCCGGTTCACAGCCCCCGACGAACGGAACAACAGCGGAGGCTGGCGCAGGGGGAAGCGGTTCAAATCCCTCCATTACTGCGGTTCTATCCACCTTGATCGAGGAGTTCGCAGCTAAGGCAGTAGAGGTCGTGGCTCCAGCAGACAAGGCGCAACATGATGCAGTGCTTCTTCAGTTGAAGGCCCGGATCGATCAGTTGAAGGAGGATCTAAAGGCAGAAGGAGAGATGTTAGCCATCAGACAAGCAGAGTTGGATGATCAAGCTTTTCACTTAAGGATGGAGCAGGCCTCGGTGGAAGCAGTGAGGGGGCGAAAATATCGATCCCGCTTGCCGCCGGGTTACGAATCTGCGAATTTGTTTAGAACACCTGGAGCTGGGGCCAGTAACAATCCGATCTTAAACCGGAGAAGCCCACCGGCTCGAGAGGAGCCGGTTCAGCAACCTGCTGCAGAGCGGGGGCGACGGATTACATCGGCGCCTTATGTTCCTATCCCCCCGGGACACTACTCAAACCCTGTGGACAATATTGCCGCAGCAGCAGCACGGTTGGCCGCTTTGCCTATGGAAGAAACATCTCCGATGGCGATAGAGGTGCGCAGGGCTCAGAAGCTACTTAACACGGCATTAATACAGCATCAAGCGTACTCTCATAGCAGGGAAAGGTTGCATTCAACACCGCGTCCCAACCGAAGTTACTCTAGACATTGGGAGGAGCCAGAAGTGTCCAGCAGCGAGCGGAGGAGACATCAGCACAGGCAAGATAATCCGGCAAGGGCAGAGATGCCAGCCCCGGATCGAAACCGGCCTAGATCGGAGGCCAGGGAGGAGGTTCGTCAGACGACGCCTGTTCACACAGGCACTACAGGGACAGGAGCTACAGCGAGCGGTTTTGGGATACAATGTCTCGTCCCTGCCCTGCGGAGCGTTAAGTTGCCCAAGGATTTCAAAGGACCTCGCAAGGTGCCTAATTACATAGCCGATTTACCGCCCGAAGCTTGGGTGGAGAGTTACGAGATGGCCATGGAGATGCTGGACGTGGATGAATCGGCTTGTGCCAAATATTTCACTATGATGCTTGAGGGCACGGCCCGGACTTGGCTAAAGGCACTACCTCCGAATTCTATCGGATCATGGGGGGAGCTGCGCAGTCAGTTCATCAAAAATTTCAAGGACACGTGCAAGCAACCTATGTCGGTGATAGATTTAGCAGCATGTGTGCAAGGAGAACAGGAGTCTACAGCAGCTTGGGATCGCAGAGTGGCAGAGATCTTGCACTCCTCAAATGGCATTAATCCGAGCACAGCAATTGTAACATTGGAGAACAATTGCCGGTTTGAATCTTTGAAATTAAAACTCGGACGGCTCAAACGAGAGTGCAATGACATGGGGACTTTGATGAGCGCCCTGGTGAAGTACGGAGACTCAGATAATACCAAGTACCCGGAGTCAGAAGGAGATAAAACAGGGAAGGCCAGCAAGTCTGGTAAACCGGCGCCGGTTAATCCGGTTACTTCAAGCTTTTTGGGCAAACGGAAGGCAGAAAATAGCTCCGATTTTGTGGCTAATACACAGGTTCAAGGTGGTTTTCAGGTTAATCAGCAAGGTCCCACTCGCCAAACCGGGGGAGGAAACCCGGGTTGGGAGCAGGATCCGGATCAGCCCTGTCTAAAGCATAGCGGAAAAAAGGGGTTTGCATGGCACACTGGAAGAGAATGCATGAACCCAGGGAACGGCCGTTTTAATCCCCTTAGCCGGCCCCCAAATGGCGGTTCAGGGCCCGGGTTTTATGGTCCGGGTTACCAAGGGAACAACTCCGGTTCAGGATATAGGGGCAACAACGGTTATCAAGGGAACAACGGTGGTTATCAACCCCGGCCGGGCGGCCAAGGTACTCAAGGAAACTACAATGGTCAAGGAAATCAGTATCAAGGTGGTTATCATGGTCAGGGGAATCAATCGTATCATCAAGGTGGTTACAGCAATCAGAATAATCAGCAGCAGGGCCAAGGGAGTCACAGTAACCAAGGAAATCAGCAGCAGCAGCGTCCGCAGCAACAACAGCAATCCGGATACCGGAGTAATCCGAAGGAATTGAGCAGCGGTCAATATCATGTTTTCACCACGAGTTTGTGCAAGAGAGACCAGAAGGTTTTAAAGCGGGCTGTTAATGCGGTAGAACCGGCGACGCCACAATTTCTACGATGGTCAGAGCAGCCCATTGTTTGGAGCAGAGAGGACCACCCGTTACGGATAGATAATCCGGGACATCTAGCCTTGGTGGTGGCACCTCAGGTGGGAGGATACAGGTTCACTAAAGTCCTCATGGATGGAGGTAGCAGTATCAATATATTATATTACGAGACCTTTCGCCGTATGGGTCTGACAGATAAACAGTTAAGGACATCAAACACAGTGTTTCACGGGGTGGTCCCAGGTAAGTCAGCTTATCCAGTTGGTAAGATTGACTTAGAAGTTACCTTTGGGGATGAGCATGACTCCAGATCAGAGATGATCACCTTTGAAGTTGTCAAAATTAAAAGTCCGTATCATGCTTTGTTTGGAAGGACGGTTTATGCTAAATTTATGGCTAGGCCATGTTATGTTTATTTACAGCTTAAGATGCCGGGTCATAAGGGCACGATTACGGTGCATGGCAGTCGTAAGATAGCAGTGGAGTGTGAGGAAGGTGATGCAGCTTATGCAGAAGCGGTGTGTGCCACAGAAGAGTTAAAATTTTATAAAGATAATGTTGATCCGGCAGATATGACTCCGCTGAAGAAACCAACGACCGAGCATGATCCGGCATTGAAGTTTAAATCGGCAGAGGAGACCAAGCAAGTTGATTTTGTGCCAGGAGATTCGTCCAAGCAGTTCACTATTAGCGCTAACCTTGACCCCAAATAGGAAAGCGCGCTCATCGAGTTCATCCGTGAGAACCGGGATATCTTTGCATGGAAACCTTCTGACATGCCAGGTATACCGAGGGAACTCGCTGAGCACAAGTTGAATATTGATCCGAAGTTTAAACCGGTAAAACAGTATCTGCGCCGCTTTAATGAAGAGAGACGAAAAGCTATAGGAGAAGAAGTGGCCAGGCTTTTGGCGGCAGGGTTCATAGTAGAAGTTTTTCATCCGGATTGGTTGGCTAATCCGGTGCTGGTCCTAAAGAAGAATGGGACGTGGAGGATGTGTGTGGACTACACTGACCTCAATAAAGCTTGCCCGGCTGATCCTTTTGCTCTACCTCGCATTGATCAGATTATTGATGCGACAGCAGGGTGTGAGCGGCTGAGTTTTCTGGATGCGTACTCAGGTTATCACCAGATCAAGATGGCAGTTGAAGACCAGGAGAAGACAGCATTCATAACCCCCTTTGGTGCTTTTTGCTATGTGTCTATGCCTTTTGGGCTCAAGTGTGCGCAGGCAACTTATCAGCGTTGTGTTCAGAATTGTTTGAAGGGGCAGATAGGAAGGAACGTACATGCTTACGTGGATGACATTGTGGTCAAATCAAAGGAGGAAAGAACAATGATAGAAGACCTCAGAGAAACCTTTGATAATCTTCGGACTTACAGGATGATGCTCAATCCGGAGAAATGTGCCTTTGGTGTATCGGCTGGAAAGCTTTTGGGATTTCTGGTCTCAAACCGGGGAATAGAAGCCAACCCGGAGAAAATCAAGGCAATCACATGTTTGGCGAAACCGGCTTGCATTAATGATGTTCAGCGCATAGCTGGCCGGATCACGGCGTTGAGCCGGTTTATCAGTCGCTTAGGAGAAAAGGCGATACCGCTTTATCAAATGTTGAAGAAAACGGACCGGTTCATTTGGAGTGATGAAGCGAATACAGCGTTTGAGAATCTAAAACAGCAACTAGCGAAACCACCGGTTTTAGCTGCTCCTATCGATAAAGAGCCTTTGCTGTTATATGTTGCTGCAAACACACGGGCTGTCAGCGTTGCGATTGTGGTTGAGCGCAAGGAAGCGGGGAAGGAACATCCGGTTCAGCGCCCGGTTTACTATGTGAGTGAAGTACTCATCGAATCCAAGCAAAGATACCCTAATTGGCAGAAATTGGTATATGGGGTGTTCATGGCAAACCGGAAACTGAAGCATTATTTCCAAGGGCATCCAATAACTGTGGTTAGTTCAGCTCCGTTGGGAGACATAATCCAGAATAGAGAAGCAACGGGCAGAATAGCCAAGTGGGCCATTGAGCTCAGTCCGCATGAATTGAAATATGTACCACGTACCGCTATAAAATCTCAGGCACTAGTGGACTTTATCAATGACTGGACAGAATTGCAGACTCCAGAGGAGAAGCCGGATCTCACTTATTGGACGATTCACTTCGACGGCTCGAAACAGTTGGAAGGCTCAGGGGCCGGAGTTGTCTTAACTTCCCCCAGAGGTGATAAATTTTGTTATGTACTCCGGTTGTTATTTCCTTGTACTAACAATGCAGCGGAATATGAGGCACTGCTTCACGGTTTAAGATTGGCAAAAGAGATGAATTTGAGCCGGGTTAAGTGCTTGGGTGATTCAGACCTAGTGGCACAGCAGGTTTCGGGCAAGTGGGATTCAAGGGATCCCCTCATGGCAGCTTATCGACGAGAGGTTGAAGCGGTCGCAGGTTATTTTAAAGGGTATCAGGTGGAGCACATAGACCGGCGGAAGAACGAAGCAGCTGACGCTTTAAGCCGGCTAGCATCGCAACGTAAACCGGTACCGCCAAACACCTTTTTGGATGAGTTGCACAAACCTTCGGTTCAAGTACCTTCAGAGGATGATTTAGCTGTTCCAGACCCAGAGGCACAGTTGGTTGCAGCAACCCATGTCATTCCGGATTGGACGTTACCTTATCTGGTATATTTAAGCCGGGGAGAATTGCCAGAAGACGAAGATGAAGCAAGGCAGATAATCCGGCGTTCCAAGTCTATGACCATTGCCAACGGGGAGCTGCATCATCGCAGCACCTCTGGAGTATTTCAAAGGTGTGTTTCAGCCGAGGAAGGTTGTGAGATTCTAAGGGAGATTCATGAAGGGGATTGTGGTCATCATGCCGGATCAAAATCTTTAGTGGCCAAAGCTTTCCGACATGGCTTTTATTGGTTAACCGCACATGCAGATGCGGCAGACCTAGTTCGCAAGTGTGACGCTTGTCAGAAGTTCTCAAGACGTGCACTTGTTCCGGCACAGGAACTACGGATGATACCAATAACTTGGCCTTTTGCAACTTGGGGGCTTGATATGGTTGGTCCTTTCAAGAGATCCCAAGATCAGAAAACTCATCTACTAGTGGCAGTGGACAAGTTTACAAAGTGGGTTGAAGCAGAGCCTATAAGCAGGTGTGATGCGGCCACAACGGTTAAGTTCATCAAAAAAGTAATATTCCGGTTTGGTTTTCCACACAGCATCATCACAGATAATGGCACCAACCTATCTCAGGGTGAGATGGAAGAGTTCTGTCAACGAGAGCATATTCGTTTGGACGTATCTTCTGTGGCTCACCCCCAATCCAATGGTCAGGCAGAAAGGGCAAATCAGGAGATTTTGCGAGGAATCAAACCCCGGCTTATGACACCTTTGCAGAGAACCCCAGGGTGTTGGGTGGAAGAGTTACCGTCTGTCCTTTGGAGTATTAACACTACACCAAACCGGTCTACAGGTTATACACCTTTCTTCATGGTTTACGGTGCAGAAGCAGTTCTTCCAAGTGACATACGCCATGATTCCCCAAGGGTGGCGGCCTATGTAGAAGCCATCAACGAAGAGTCCAGACAGGATAGTTTGGATCGGTTGGATGAAGAGCGTGACATAGCTGCAGCACGGTCGGCGATTTATCAGCAAGACCTGCGCAGATATCACAGCCGCCGGATCAGAACCAGGACATTCCAGGAGGGTGACTTGGTGCTCCGGCTTATCCAAGATCAAACGGACATGCACAAGCTATCCCCGCCATGGGAAGGGCCCTTTGTAATCAGCAAAAATTTACGCAACGGGTCATACTATTTGGTGGACATTCGAGAGCACAAAGATTCACGGACATCAGAAGAGGAGACGAAAAGGCCATGGAACATTGCTCATCTACGGCCATATTACACTTGAGCCATAGGCTCCATGTATCCTATGTATATATTATAAATAATGAATAAACCGGCACCCTCGGTAAACCGGGGGCTCAGCCCTTTTTCTATATACATCAAATTTGCGGCAACTATCCATGTCAGTTTGTTATAAAAGAATCATATTTCAATGTTAGCTGGTTTTTAGAAACTAATCTTTACAGGGTGTGTGAAGGAGCAATAAAACTCTCAAGAACATGAGATCTTATCCGGTTCAAGAAGAGGAAAACCTCATAAAAAGGAAAAACCCCGGCCGGGTTAGGAGGAATGTCAGAGGCCCCTGGGGACAGTGGTTCACCCACACACCCCATGATGGCCATGTTATGAATTTTTGGGTTCCCTGAACAAGTTGGTATCAATCCACGTTCAAATGATGGCCCGGCCCCTGGGGACAGTGGTTCACCCACACACCCCATGATGGCCATGTTATGAATTTTTGGGTTCCCTGAACAAGTTGGTATCAATCCACGTTCAAATGATGGCCCGGCCCCTGGGGACAGTGCATCACCCACACACCCCTTGAATGGCTATGTTATGAATTTTTGGGTTCCCTGAATAGTGGTATCGCCCACGTTCAAATGATGACCCGGCTCCCTGAACAGTTTTTGAGCCTGGCAGCTCTTTGAAAAAGCCTCGATTGCATAGTTTGATTTACAATAATTATGTGTTTCTTGATGATTTCTGTGTTTCATAACCTTTCTAACCAAGGGGAACAACTCTAGAAGTTGACCGTATATCTAGTGTTATAAGTCTGGATCATGAACACCAGAGAAAGTTAAACCGGCGTTCATCGTAACCCGGTTCGACTTCGTGATGAGCTGACAATTGGCAGCACGAGGTCAGATACAAGTTACAAATTGCTGAATCAAGAAGAGAAAAATTCATGGACAAGTTAAGACTGAAGAGTTTCAAGGGCTTATTAGAATAAATGAAGGCTGATTAAGGTAATTTTAACAACATCTTGCCGGTTTAAGGTATTTTGGCTACATGCAATTAAGGTATCACAGTTATTTATCAAAGATATGCTTGTTTATTATACCAAGAGAGAAAGTTAATCCGTCCAGTGGTCAAACCACTAGGACATATTTTTCATCTTTTTATGAACAGAGCAAGGAATCCGCATCAATCAACAAGTCAGAAAACGAGTACTTCATAAAGATCAAAAGCCGGATCACAGTGCATTAAATTTCAGCTAAACCTATTACAAGGCATGAAAGCCGAATAGTTGGAAGCATTGTTTACGGAATAACAATTATGGTTACAGCAATAAACATTCAAGATTCAGCTTCTCCTTGCCGGGATGATTGGCCACCATCTTGTTCCGGAACATCTTCCTCCTCGTGAAGCGGCGGGAAATCTGGTGCACGCCAATCGATCTTGGCCAAGGCACGGAAGTATACTTCATCGTTAATCAATTCAGCAGGATCAATGTCAGGAGAAAAAGTGTGAGGACGAACCGGCGGAGTTAAATTTGCAACGTCATAAACCGGTCGTTCCACCCGATCGTTTTGTAAGTCATATGCTGGATGGTATCGAGACAAGTCAGCTTCCACCGCAATCTTGCTAGCAAGTGGACGCATTTCCTTTGTCAGAACGTACAGATCCTTTTCACCAAAGGCTGAACCATCTTCCTTGGTGTCAGGAAATCCGGTTAACACTTCCGCCGGATCAATATCTGGAACCCAAGATTTTGCCCTTGTAAGAGCCAGAAGAGCACCTCCTCGAGCAGCCGATTTCTTCACCTCTTCAAGACGAGCTGGCAGAATGGACAAACTGTTCAAAGTAGTCTTGATGGTCGAAGGAGCCGGTTTACCATAGGAGGTAGCGCTGATAATCCTTTGCGCTCCAGAATATAGTTGCTCCACCAAGGAATAGCAGGCCTTCAGTTTCTTCCGTACATCATCCCCAAGATGGGAGACACGGCGTCCTGCATACAACAAGAAAAGTTAAACCGGGATAAATCACAGGTCGCAAAAATAACAGACAAGGATTCAGGTTATGTTTACCAAAGATAGCAGAGGTCATCAAATCAATCTGGCGTTTTAACCCGGTTAATTCTTCAGTAACCGGGTTGAGTGCTCCTTCGGCATCTTGAATACGTTTTTCAAGATCCTTCTTCTGGACTTCAAAAGCAGTCCGTTCCTCATCAAAGAATTTCTTCAAGTCTTCAGCAGTTTTCAAACTCACTTGAAGTTCTTTTTTCGCCTTTGAAGCGGCTGCTTCAGTTTCTATAAGCCGGCTTCGAAGTTCACTGTTTTCCACAGCATTCCGGTTCAGCTCAGCCTGCAGACAAAGTTCAAAAGCAAGGTTAGAAATTACAAAGTCTCAAGCACACAACCAAGTTGTCTACTTGACACTTGGGGGCTAATGGCAGTTGAAGTAATCCGGCAAAGACAAATTGAAAAAGCAAGTCTCAAGCATACAACCAAGTTGTATACTTGACACTTGGGGGCTAATGGCAGTTGAAGTAAAGCATCAGAGACAATTTTTACAAGTATCAACTACATAACCAAGTTATCTACTTGATACTTGGGGGCTAATGTACGGATCAGCAGTTAAAAGCTACAAAGTTCCGGATTAACTTCAATAAAGAAGATAAACCGGAACTTGGGGGCTGACCTAAAGTAAAGATGCGTTGAAAAAGCAAAGTCAGAACAGGAAAACTTACTTCATATTTCTCTCTCATCAAGTTCACTAAGCTGGCTTCATAGTCCCGGCTGCTGTGGAGCCGGCTCAAATATCCGGAATAAATGTCTTGAGCACTCATACTCGAAAGACTGGATATGTCCGTACTCCACTTCTCCTTTTCCTGAGTTACTTTCTCCGCTTTAGCAGTATGTTACTTATCTTATGGGCCGTAATCTCTACTAATAATAAACCAAATACGATATAACTAAGCCGGTTTACAATATCCGGTTTATACCTATTAACCATATCCCTGACATTAGGCCCCAGAATGATTTGAACTTGTTCATATCAGTCTCCATCGTCTCCTGCAGTTTTTTCTTCTGTCTTCAAATTTTCAGTTCTGCATAATGACCCGGCACTTGGGGGCTATAGGTAATATGCATATAAAGGAGGAACATCTTCAAATTTTCAGTTCTGGCAAATCAGATTAATTGTGTGACCCGGCAATTTTGGCAATCATAAACCGGCAAGTTCTATATCTTCAAGCCGCTGGATATCAGTTGAATATTTCAAAGACCAACATTTTTTATCAAGTCAGAGCATTATAGGCCGATTCAAATGGATTCTTTATTTACAATATTCTTATGCAAGCAAGTTGGTTATGAAGTTGGTCTGTTGACCCGGATTTTCTAGAAGAAGGAAGGACAAGGACTTAAAGATGATCAGGTGCCGGTTTACAAGAATTCTTAACTCGGAGCACAACCTCTCAAATTTGTTCTTGTGTTTATTTTGCAGCATAAGTTTACCATGGACACATCCAAGCTAAACTTGGGGGCTAATGTCGGGGATATTACCCCGCGATATGAACCGGCCGGAATTATAACCCGGCCGGACTTGGCATTCTACTTGGCGGTTTACACTTGGTAAAATATTGGTGACCCGGCATGCGGATCATGGATGACAAGGCCCAAGGCCCAGGAGGCCGGTTCATATTAATAGTGGGCCGGTTTAATAATAAAGCGCAAGGAATATTCTCCATAAAGGAAGCAAGACTAGGACTCCTTGTAATAGATCAATCCTAGTCCTACTAGGACTAGTCATGTAAACCCGCCCCTTCAACATATATAAGGAGGGGCAGGGCTCCCCAAAGAGGACAAGCTTTAGACAAACCACAAGTAGACAAGTTTTAGAGGAGAGGTTTAGACAAGTTTCTAGGGTTAGACACCAAGAGCCGGTTTACCGGCGACACCATGAGGATCAATGAGACCTAGCCTCAAACAGCACGTAGGGCTATTCCGGATGATGTTTCCCGGGGCCCGAAGCTGTCTAAATCCGTGTCTTGCATCGCGTCTCTCGATTCCGCTCAACCCCTTCAAGCTACCACATAGATGCGCGCCTCAACACTAAGTCCGTTGATCCGGACATCTGCCGTGTTAATTCCACGACACATCAGATCCCAGCAAACTCAGCTAAGCAACAGCAGAAAGATTACATATGTGCCTCGATCATGTAGGGCAGCTCATGAGGTCTAAACCATGAAGAGCAAAGAGGGGAGGAGAACATCACATAGCTACTAATCATGGACCCATGGTCCAAGGTGGACTACTCACGACTCATCTGGGAAGCGTCCATGGTGGTGGAGAAGCTCCCGGTGGTGGTTCTCCCCTCCGGCAGGGTGCCGGGAAGAGTTCTCCTGATGCTCCCGATCTTGGAAGCGCTGCGGCGGCGGAACAGAGGCGAGATCGCGAAAAAGGGTTCTGTCTTCGAGGGTTTCGGGACGAGAGGAATATATATGCGAAGGGGGGCAACCAGAGGCGGAGCAGGGGCCCCAGGCGCCCCCCTGGCGTGGCCAGGGGTGGGGCCGCGCCAGGTGGCCGCCTGGGCCTCCCCTGGCTCCCCTCTGGCCCCGCTTTGGTTCTTCGCTAAGCTTCCTGTACGCTGATTTTTCCTATATTTTTCCCGGAATTTTTGGAGCACTTTTAATATGGGGGAAACCTGAAATAGAAAAACAGCAGAAAACAGGAACTGGCACTGTGGTGCACTGAGTTAATAGGTTAGTCCAAATATGATCAAAAGTGTATGGAAGTGCATAAATATCATAGCAATACCACACAAAAGAAGCATGGAGCAAGCATAAATTATAGATACGTTTTGGACGTATCAACATCCCCAAGCTTAATTCCTGCTCGTCCTCGAGTAGGTAAATGATAACAAGCATAATTTCTGTGGTGACATGCTACCAACCATATAAGAACTTTTAAGTAAAGCAATCAAGGCATGTAATTCAATTCAAGTCATAACAAGCAAGAGTCTATATTAGCATTGTAACAAGCAACATAAGAACATAAAGGTGCAAGAGCTCTCGCTGTCCGTGACTCGAATGTCTCCAAATGCTGTTTGCGTGCAAGAAAGGGGATAGGGATATACGAGAGAGTAAAACATAATTTTTGTATTGTTGAGAACTTAATCTACTAAAGTTTCACACTTGGTCTTCTTTGGAATCTTATCTTGACTCATCCCCAGACCACTAGTCAGGTACAAGTCAAAATGATCCACTCCCTTTCGATATTTTGAGCACTCATGCAATGGATGAGCGTAAGCAAGAAGGTTGACACTTAGGATGGCGAAGAGAGAAAAATGATCGAGGGGGAAGACAAGAAAAGGTGTGAAAGGCTCACATCAATGAGGACAATCATAGGCGAGAGAAAGCCAAATGATAGATATGATGTGAGGAGTAGGGATTGCCATGCAACGGATGCACATATGAGCTAAGGTAAGCTCTCCAATGGAACTAGTGGGGGTGCATCCAACTTGCTTGCTCAAGAAGACCTAGAGCTCTTTTGAGGAGGCTCATCATTGGAATATACAAGCCAAGTTCTATAGTGTGAAGGTCCCCATATATCTATATGCATGAATGATAATCTCTATGGAGTACAAGGTATAATATGGAGTACGAGTGTGGATCTCTCAAAAGGAATAGTAGTGTGCCCCCTTCTCTCTTTTTATTTCTTTTTCTCTTTTTTTATTTTTTTTATTTTTTTGTGGCCTCAATGGCTCTTTCTATTTAACTCTCATTTGTCCTCTTTGGGATCTTTTGATTTTGTCCTCTTTGGGATCTTTTGATTTTGTCCTCTTTGGGATCTTTCCCTCACTTTAGGGGCAACACTCTATGTATTACAAGAAGTATAGAAGATCTTTCACACTTTACAAAAGAACTCAACATAAAGAAAATGAAACTATCATGATGTATGCAAATGTATGCCTCTGCCGGTGTAGCAGGATATGCAATGATACTAGCGCGTCATGTAGCAATGATTAGGGCAAGGCCCAACTAGCAGGCGGCTCATCGATCAAGCAAAAAGCATGTATGACATGAAGATCAAGTCATGAGAAGATGGATGTTGCATGGCAATGTATCTCGGAAAGGCTATGGAAATGCCTTGATAGGTAGGTATGGTGGCTGTTTTGAGGAAGGATATAATGAGGCTTATGATGACAGAGCGTATCGTGCCAAGGATTTGGATGCACCGGCGAAGTATGCGCCAACTCTAGAGGTGAGAAAGGGCAATGCACGGTACCGGAGAGGCTAGAAAAATATGGCTAGGTGGAAGTGTCAACTTTCGAATACTCACATTAGTCCGAAGAACTCATGTACTTATTATCGGTAACTCTCAATCTAATTAGGAGGTTCACAAAGAGACAAGTACCTCGAGGAGGAGTGTATGGGGGTTTGGTTATCCTTGCGCATCCTCGACTCATGGTACGTGAGTGTACTCTAATATTCGATCCCTCCAAAGATTAGTGATCCATCTAGTAGCTAAAGTTCTCAACTATTTTGTAGGTTTTTGAAAATAAACACGGATTGCCCAAAATACGACATCTATCACTAATAGGCTAAAGCTCTTGACACCAAAAGTTCAGACATTACTCATGGCAATACCTCAAAACTATTGCAAGTTACTACTAAAATTAAATAGCAACCTCAATTACCTACTTTAAGTTAAGACACACAACTCAGTGCAACAGACAAACTCTCTTAACAAGATAAACATGAAAACTCAAGAGAGTTCAGCAACCAACTAAACAAAAGCTCTTTAAAAAGAAAAGCATGAAAACTAAGAGCTAAACATGACAGCAGCTATGGAAAGACAAGGAACACACACAGCAAAGATAAGCATGAAAATCCTATGTTGTGTTCTAGGTTGAAGTGGAGCGTGTTTCTCTCCCACACAAAGAAAGCTGGGTTCTAACTTGTTATGAACAGCAAGCAAAGCTAAAGAAAACTAAAAAGGAAACTAAGAGCAAGACGGTCCAAGCATAGCACATAACGCATGAAGTGATAAAAATATAGTGGAACGAAAGACAAACTGATAATTGTTGACGGAGAAGGGGATGCATGGGGGCATCCCCAAGCTTAGACGCTTGAGTCTTCTTGAATATTTCTTGGGGGTGCACGGGGAAGCTTGAGCGTTTGACCCTACTGAATCTTCTTTTATCATCTTCCCCCGCACACTTGAAAACTCCCTTCATACATAACTCATCATAATCTGATTAGCGAGGTTAGTACCCACAATAAAATAATTTTTCCCTACTGGAAATAAAGATAATCTTGAAGATCTACTGTTTCTCAAGATTGCCAAAAGGTTTTTGCAAAGAAAAAGCAAGCTCAAGGTTTGCAAAACGAAGAAAAGGCAAAACAGGACAGAATCTGTGAAAAACAGACCAGCAGGTAATAAATAATTTTTTCGGGGCACTTCTGCATCTCAAATCAAAAAACTCAGAACAGACGATCGAAAGCCAATTGTATAGAGCACGCTGTCAAAAAAAATTCAGATCAAAAAGATGATTTGGTGATTTTATTCGAATTTTTCTGTCCAAGGACAGAATCTGTTTTCGGGACAGCACGTCACAACTTTTGAACTTTCTTGCAATCGGAGGCTAAACTTGGCACAAAGCTGAAAAGAAAAGATACAATGATGATGCTACTGTAGTAACAAACATCAAGACACAACAAAAGCAAAATAAAACCTAATTCGTTGTGGGCTGCCTCCCAAAAGCGCTTTCTTTTATGCCTTTAAGCTAGGCATGATGCAAAAAGAGAAGATCAAGTTTTATCAAGAGTAAGAGAATAGCTAGCGTGTGTAATGGACTCAAAAGGCAACTTAATCTTCTTTCTAGGGAAGTGTTCCATCCCTTTCTTGAGAGAGAATTGGTGTTGGGGAACGTAGCATAATTCAAAATTTTCTACGCCTTCACCAAGATCCAACTATGGAGACATCTAGCAACGAGCAAATAAGAGTGCATCTACATACCGTTATGTAGATCGCGTGCGGAAGCTTTCAACGAAGTGTGGATGAAGTAGTCGTACTCTTCACGTTCTTCGTCACCGATGATCTAGCGCCGAACGGACGGCACCTCCGCGTTCAACACACGTCCGGTGCAGCAACGTCACCTCCTTCTTGATCCAGCAAGGGGGGAGGAGAAGTCGTCAGAGATCCGGCAGCACGACGGCGTGATGACGGATGCAGTGGAGATCGCAGCAGGGCTTCGCCGGGCGCCCTGTGTTGGGAGTATGGAGGTGTGACGGGAGGGGGAGAGGCGCCAGGGCTTGGGTGCGGCTGCCCTCTCCCTCCCCACATATATATAGGGGCCAGGGGGGTGCGCCTGGACCCCCTGCAGATCTAATCTGCAAGGGGGCGGCGGCCAGGGGGGGGGGTTCCTTGCCCCCCAAGGCAAGTGGAGCCCCCCTCCCCCTTAGGGTTTTAACCCTAGGCGCATGGGGAGGTGGGCCCCTTAGTGGTGCGCCAGCCCTGAGGGCTGGACACTTCCCCTTGCGGCCTAGGGGCCCCACCGGGATGGGTGGCCCCACCCGGTGGACCCCCGGGGCCCCTCCGGTGGTCCCGGGACGCTCCCGGTGACCCCCGGAGATCACCCGTTGGCCGAAACTGGACTTCCTATATATCAATCTTTACCTCCGGACCATTCCGGAACTCCTCATGACGTCCGGGATCTCATCCGGGACTCCGAACAACTTTCGGGTTTCCACGTGCATTTATCTCTACGGCCCTAGCGTTACCGAACCTTAAGTGTGTAGACCCTACGGGTTCGGGAGACACGTAGACATGACCGAGACCACTCTCCGGTCAATAACCAACAGCGGGATCTGGATACCCATGTTGGTTCCCACGTGTTCCTCGATGATCTTCATCGGATGAACCACTGTGTCAAGGATTCACTCAATCCCGTATGTTATTCCCTTTGTCCATCGGTACGGTACTCGCCCGAGATTCGATCGTCGGTATTCCCGATACTTTGTTCAATCTCGTTATGGCAAGTCTCTTTACTCGATCCGTAATCCATCATCCCGTGACTAACTACTTAGTCACATTGAGCTCATTATGATGATGTCTTACCGAGTGGGCCCAGAGGTACCTCTCCGTCATACGGAGTGACAACATCCCTGTCTCGGTTCGTACCAACTCAACAGACACTTTCGGAGATACCCGATGTGTACCTTTATAGCCACCCAGTTACGTTGTGACGGTTGGCACACCCAAAGCACTCCTACGGCATCCGGGAGTTGCACAACCTCATGGTCTAAGGAATAAATACTTGACACCGAAAAGCTTATGCATTACGAACTATACGATCTCGTGTTATGCTCAAGTTTGGGTCTTGTCCATCACATCATTCTCCTAATGATGTGATCCCGTTATCACTGACATCTCATGTCCATGGTCAGGAAACCGTGACCATCTGTTGATCAACGAGCTGGTAACTAGAGGCCTACCAGGGACTCATTGTGGTCTGTGTATTCACACATGTATCGCTGTTTCCGTACAATACAATTCAAGCATGAATAACAGACAATTATCATGAACAAGGAGATATAATAATAATACTTTTATTATTGCCTCTAGGGCATATCTCCAACAGTCTCCCACTTGCACTAGAGTCAATAATCTAGTTACATTGTGATGAATCGAACACCCATAGAGTTCTGGTGTTGATCATGTTTTGCTCGTGAAAGAGGTTTAGTCAACGGGTCTGCGACATTCAGATCCGTATGCACTTTACAAATATCTATGTCTCCATCCTGAACATAATTCCAGATGGAGTTGAAACGGCGCTTGATGTGCTTGGTCTTCTTGTGAAACCTGGGCTCCTTGGTAATAGCAATAGCACCAGTGTTGTCACAGAAGAGAGTCATCGGGCTTGACGCGCTTGGAATGACTCCTAGGTCGGTGATGAACTCCTTCATCCAGACTCCTTCCTGCGCTGCTTCAGAAGCAGCTATGTACTCCGCTTCACATGTAGATGCTGCCACCACGCTTTGCTTGCAACTGCACCAGCTGACTGCCCCTCCATTCAAAATATACACGTATCCGGTTTGTGACTTAGAGTCATCCAGATCTGTGTCGAAGCTAGCATCGACGTAACCCTTTACGACGAGCTCTTCGTCACCTCCATAAACGAGAAACATATCCTTAGTCCTTTTCAGGTACTTTAGGATGTTCTTGACCGTTGTCCAGTGTTCCGTACCGGGATCACTTTGGTACCTCCCTACCAAACTTATGGCAAGGTTCACATCAGGTCTGGTACACAGCATGGCATACATGATAGAACCTATGGCCGAGGCATAGGGAATGACACTCATCTTTTCTCTATCTTCTGCCGTGGTCGGCGACTGAGCCTTGCTCAATCTCATACCTTGCAAAACAGGCAAGAATCCTTTCTTTGACTGATCCATATTGAACTTCTTCAATATTTTGTCAAGGTATGTACTTTGTGAAAGACCAATGAGGCGTCTCGATCTATCTCTATAGATTTTGATGCCTAATATGTAAGCAGCTTCTCCAAGGTCCTTCATTTGAAAAACTTTTATTCAAGTAGGCCTTTACATTTTCCAAGAATTCTATATCATTTCCCATCAGCAATATGTCATCCACATATAATATGAGAAATGCCACAGAGCTCCCACTCACTTTCTTGTAAATACAGGCTTCTCCATAAGTCTGTATAAAGCCAAACGCTTTGATCACCTCATCAAAGCGAATATTCCAACTCTGAGATGCTTGCACCAGCCCGTAAATCGTGCGCTGGAGCTTGCATACCTTGTTAGCGTTCTCTGGATCGACAAAACCTTCCGGTTGCATCATATACAACTCTTCCTTGAGGAAGCCATTAAGGAATGCTGTTTTGACGTCCATTTGCCATATCTCATAATCATAGAATGCGGCAATAGCTAACATGATTCTGACTGACTTCAGCATCGCTACGGGAGAGAAAGTCTCGTCGTAGTCAATCCCTTGAACTTGTCGATAACCTTTAGCGACAAGCCGAGCCTTATAGATGGTCACATTACCATCCGCGTCTGTCTTCTTCTTAAATATCCATTTGTTTTCTCTGGCGTGCCTATCATCAGGCAAGTCCACCAAAGTCCATACTTTGTTTTCATACATGGATTCTATCTCGGATTTCATGGCTCCAAGCCATTTATTGGAATCCGGGCCCGCCATCGCTTCTTCATAGTTCGAAGGTTCACCGTTGTCTAACAACATGATTTCTAGGACAGGGTTGCCGTACCACTCTGGTGCGGAACGTGCCCTCGTGGACCTTCGAAGTTCAGTAGTAACTTGATCTATTTCTTCATGATCATCATCATTGACTTCCTCCCTTGTCGGTGCAGGCACCACAGGAACAGTTTCCTGCGCTGCGCTACTTTTCGGTCCAGGAGGGGTGACTGTCACCTCATCAAGTTCTACTTTCCTCCCACTCACTTCTTTCGAGAGAAACTCTTTCTCCAGAAAGCATCCATTCTTGGCAACAAAGACTTTGCCTTCGGATCTGTGGTAGAAGGTGTACCCAATCGTTTCCTTTGGGTATCCTATGAAGACGCATTTTTCCGATTTGGGTTCGAGCTTTTCAGGTTGAAGTTTCTTGACATAAGCATCGCAACCCCAAACTTTCAGAAACGACAGCTTCGGTTTCTTGCCAAACCAAAGTTCATACGGAGTCGTCTCAACGGATTTCGACGGAGCCCTATTTAAAGTGAATGCGGCAGTCTCTAAAGCATAACCCCAAAAAGATAGCGGTAAATCGGTAAGGGACATCATAGATCGCACCATGTCCAACAGAGGACGATTTCGACGTTCGGACACACCGTTACGTTGAGGTGTTCCGGGCGGTGTCAATTGTGAAACAATTCCACAGCTCCTAAGGTGTGTGCCAAATTCATGACTTAAATATTCACCCCCACGATCCGATCACAAGAACTTTATTTTTCTGTCACGTTGATTCTCAACCTCATTCTTAAATTCCTTGAACTTTTCAAAGGTCTCAGACTTGTGTTTCATCAAATAGATATACCCGTATCTACTCAAGTCATCCGTGAGGGTGAGAACATAACGATAGCCTCCGCGAGCCTCAACACTCATTGGACCGCACACATCGGTATGTATGATTTCCAACAAGTTGGTCGCTCGCTCCATTGTTCCGGAGAACGGAGTCTTGGTCATCTTGCCCAAGAGGCACGGCTCGCACGTGTCAAATGATTCATAATCAAGAGACTCCAGAAGTCCATCTGAATGGAGCTTCTTCATACGTTTGACACCAATATGACCAAGGCGGCAATGCCACAAGTATGTGGGACTATCATTATCAACTTTACATCTTTTGGCATCTACACTATGAATATGTGTATTACTACGTTCGAGATCCATCAAAAATAAACCATTGACCAGCGGGGCATGACCATAAAACATATCTCTCAAATAAATAGAACAACCATTATTCTCCGATTTGAAAGAGTAACCATCTCGCATAAGACGAGATCCAGAAACAATGTTCATGCTCAAAGCTGGTACTAAATAACAATTATTCAGGTTTAAAACTAATCCCGAGGGTAGATGTAGAGGCAGCGTGCCGACGGCGATCACATCGACCTTGGAACCATTCCCGACGCGCATCGTCACCTCATCCTTCGCCAGTCTCCGCTTATTCCGCAGCTCCTGTTTTGAGTTACAAATGTGAGCAACTGCACCGGTATCAAATACCCAGGAGCTACTACGAGCGCTGGTAAGGTACACATCAATAACAAGTATATCAAATATACCTTTGACGTTGCCGGCCTTCTTGTCTGCTAAATATTTGGGGCAGTTCCGCTTCCAATGCCCCATTCCCTTGCAATGAAAACACTCAGTCTCAGGCTTGGGTCCATACTTTGGCTTCTTCCCGGCAACTGGCTTACCGGGCGCGGCAACTCCTTTGCCGTCCTTCTTGAAGTTCTTTTTACCCTTGCCTTTCTTGAACTTAGTGGTTTTATTGACCATCAACACTTGATGTTCTTTCTTGATATCCACCTCCGCTGATTTCAGCATCGAATACACCTCGGGAATGGACCTCTCCATCCCCTGCATATTGAAGTTCAGCACAAAGCTCTTGAAGCTTGGTGGGAGCGACTGGAGGATTCTGTCAACGACCGCTTCATCTGGGAGATTCATTCCCAGCTGAGACAAGCGGTTGTGCAATCCTGAAATCTTGAGGATGTGCTCACTTACAGAACTGTTTTCCTCCATCTTACAGCTGTAGAATGCGTCGGAGACATCATATCTCTCGACTCGGGCATGAGCTTGGAAAACCATTTTCAGCTCTTGGAACATCTCATATGCCCCGTGGTGCTCAAAACGCTTTTGGAGCCCCGATTCTAAACTGTAAAGCATGCCGCACTGAACCAGGGAGTAATCATCACAATGCGACTGCCAGGCGTTCATAACGTCTTGGGTCGCCGGGAGAACGGGTGCATCACCTAGCGGTGCTTCTAGGACATATGATCTCTTGGCAGCTATGAGGATAATCCTCAGGTTACGGACCCAATCCGTATAGTTGCTACCATCGTCTTTCAGCTTGGTTTTCTCTAGGAACGCGTTGAAGTTGAGGGAAACCTGAGCGTGGGCCATTTGATCTACAAGAGATATTGTAAAGAATTTAGACTAAGTTCATGACAATTAAGTTCATCTTAATCAAATTTTAATGAACTCCCACTTAGAATGACATCTCTCTAGTCATCTAAGTGATACACGATCCGAATCGAGTAGTCCGTGTCCGATCATCACGTGAGACGGACTAGTCATCAACGGTGAACATCTTCATGTTGATCGTATCTTCTATACGACTCGTGTTCGACCTTTCGGTCTTCCGTGTTCCGAGGCCATGTCTGTACATGTTAGGCTCGTCAAGTGAACCCTAAGTGTATCGCGTGTGTAAATCTGTCTTACACCCGTTGTATGCGAACGTTAGAACCTATCACACCCGATCATCACGTGGTGCTTCGGAGCAACGAGCTTTAGCAACGGTGCACAGTTAGGGGAAACACAATACTTGAAATTTTAGTGAGAGATCATCTTATTTACTACCGTCGTTCTAAGTAAACAAGATGCATAAACATGATAAACATCACATGCAATCAATTAAAGTGACATGATATGGCCAATATCATCTTGCTCCTTGGATCTCCATCTTCGGGGCACCATGATCATCTTGTCACCGGCTCGACACCATGATCTTCATCATCATGATCTCCATCATCGTGTCTTGAAGAGGTCGTCACGCCAACTATTACTTCTACTACTATAGCTAACGTTTAGCAATGAAGTAAAGTAATTACATGGCGTTATTCAGTGACACACAGGTCATACAATAATTAAGACAACTCCTATGGCTCCTGCCGGTTGTCAAGTTCATCGACATGCAAGTCGTGATTCCCTATTACAAAAACATGATCAATCTCATACATCACATATATCATTCATCACATTTTCGTTCTTGGCCATACCACGTCACATAGCACATGCTGCAAAAACAAGTTAGACGTCCTCTAATTGTTGTTGCAAGTTTTACGTGGCTTCTATAGGATTTCTAGCAAGAACGTTTCTTACCTACGCCAAAAACACAACGTGATTTGTCAACTTCTATTTACCCTTCATAAGGACCCTTTTCATCGAATCCGATCCGACTAAAGTAGGAGAGACAGACACCCGCCAGCCACCTTATGCATCTAGTGCATGTCTGTCGGTGGAACCAGTCTCACGTAAGCGTACGTGTAAGGTCGGTCCGGGCCGCTTCATCCCACAATACCGCCGAATCAAGATTGACTAGTAACGGTAAGAAAGTTGAACAAGATCATACGCCCACAACTGCTTTGTGTTCTACTCGTGGAAGATGCTACGCATAAAACCTAGGCTCAGATGCCACTGTTGGGGAACGTAGCATAATTCAAAATTTTCTATGCCTTCACCAAGATCCAACTATGGAGACATCTAGCAACGAGCAAATAAGAGTGCATCTACATACCGTTATGTAGATTGCGTGCGGAAGCTTTCAACGAAGTGTGGATGAAGTAGTCGTACTCTTCACGTTCTTCGTCACCGATGATCTAGCGCCGAACGGACGGCACCTCCGCGTTCAACACACGTCCGGTGCAGCAACGTCACCTCCTTCTTGATCCAGCAAGGGGGGAGGAGAAGTCGTCAGAGATCCGGCAGCACGACGGCGTGATGACGGATGCAGTGGAGATCGCAGCAGGGCTTCGCCGGGCGCCCTGCGTTGGGAGTATGGAGGTGTGACGGGAGGGGGAGAGGCGCCAGGGCTTGGGTGCGGCTGCCCTCTCCCTCCCCACATATATATAGGGGCCAGGGGGGTGCGCCTGGACCCCCTGCAGATCCAATCTGCAAGGGGGCGGCGGCCAGGGGGGGTTCCTTGCCCCCCAAGGCAAGTGGAGCCCCCCTCCCCCTTAGGGTTTTAACCCTAGGCGCATGGGTAGGTGGGCCCCTTAGTGGTGCGCCAGCCCTGAGGGCTGGACACTTCCCCTTGCGGCCTAGGGGCCCCACCGGGATGGGTGGCCCCGCCTGGTGGACCCCCGGGGCCCCTCCGGTGGTCCCGGGACGCTCCCGGTGACCCCCAGAGATCACCCGTTGGCCGAAACTGGACTTCCTATATATCAATCTTTACCTCCAGACCATTCCGGAACTCGTCATGACGTCCGGGATCTCATCCGGGACTCCGAACAACTTTCGGGTTTCCACGTGCATTTATCTCTACGACCCTAGCGTTACCGAACCTTAAGTGTGTAGACCCTACGGGTTCGGGAGACACGTAGACATGACCGAGACCACTCTCCGGTCAATAACCAACAGCGGGATCTGGATACCCATGTTGGTTCCCACGTGTTCCTCGATGATCTTCATCGGATGAACCACTGTGTCAAGGATTCACTCAATCCCGTATGTTATTCCCTTTGTCCATCGGTACGGTACTCGCCCGAGATTCGATCGTCGGTATTCCCGATACTTTGTTCAATCTCGTTATGGCAAGTCTCTTTACTCGATCCGTAATCCATCATCCCGTGGCTAACTACTTAGTCACATTGAGCTCATTATGATGATGTCTTACCGAGTGGGCCCAGAGGTACCTCTCCGTCATACGGAGTGACAACATCCCAGTCTCGGTTCGTACCAACTCAACAGACACTTTCGGAGATACCCGATGCGTACCTTTATAGCCACCCAGTTACGTTGTGACGGTTGGCACACCCAAAACACTCCTACGGCATCCGGGAGTTGCACAACCTCATGGTCTAAGGAATAAATACTTGACACCGAAAAGCTTATGCATTACGAACTATACGATCTCGTGTTATGCTCAAGTTTGGGTCTTGTCCATCACATCATTCTCCTAATGATGTGATCCCGTTATCACTGACATCTCATGTCCATGGTCAGGAAACGGTGACCATCTGTTGATCAATGAGCTGGTAACTAGAGGCCTACCAGGGACTCATTGTGGTCTGTGTATTCACACATGTATCGCTGTTTCCGTACAATACAATTCAAGCATGAATAACAGACAATTATCATGAACAAGGAGATATAATAATAATACTTTTATTATTGCCTCTAGGGCATATCTCCAACAATTGGAATTTTATATTCCCCTCTTTCATGTCAATGATAGCACCAACGGTGCGAAGAAAAGGACGTCCCAAAATAATTGGACATGAAGGTTCACATTCAATATCCATAATAGTAAAATCAACGGGAACATAATTGTCATTGACAATGATAAGAACATCGTCGATCTTCCCCAAAGGTTTCTTTACTGAAGAATCAACAAGACGAACACCAAAAGAACAAGGATCAAAAGGTTTCAATTCAAGCATATCATACATTCTTTTGGGCATAACGGAGGTACTAGCTCCAACATCACACGAAGCATAGCAAGAGAAGTTATTTAACTTAATTTTAATCATAGGATCCCAACTATCTTCTAGCTTTCTAGGTATGGAGGCTTCTACCCTAAGCTTCTCCTCCCTAGCTTTGATGAGAGCATTAGTGATATGCTCCGTGAAGGCAAGGTTAAGTGTGCTAGTGTGGGGATCTTTAGACATCTTGTGAAGAAAACCAATAACTTCAGAAAGGGTGCAATTATCAAAATCAAGGTCACTACTATCAAGTAAAGTGGTAGTGGTGTCCTTTAGGCTCACTTGTTTGGTAGCTTCTATGGTCATAGGAGTTTCTTCTTCTACGGTTGAGGTTATAGCATCACCATTAATAGGTCCAATGGGAATAGGAGTGCATTGGGTGCTAAGAGTTTGGATATCCTCAACAACTTGGATAGTAGCAACAGTGTGGTGGGTAGGAAGGTTCTTAATCCTATCTTCTTCCTCCTTTTCTCTAGCCCATCTCTCTTTAAGTTTAGCCATCATCCTAATGTTTTCATTAATTTGCACTTGAATAGCATTCATAGGAGTGGTCTTCCTCTCCTCAAGAGGAGAAGTTCTAATTTTAAGCAACTCTACCTCATGGGCTAAATTGTCTACCTTCGAAGAGAGATTATCTAGTTTGTCTAGTTTTTCTTCTACACTCTTGTTGAAGGCCTTTTGGGTAGTGATTAAGTCTTTAAGCATAATCTCTAGTTCAGAAGTGGAGTTCTTGGTGCTAGGATAAGCATTGTTGTTCCCATAGGAATTAGAGGGGAACGGTCTAGGGTTGCTACCAAAATTACTCCTATAAGCATTGTTATTGAAATTGTTTCTAGAGATAAACTTCACATCTACTTGATCTTGAGCAATCAAAGAATTTAAAGGAACATCATGAGGATCAATAGAAGATTGCTTGGAAAGTAGAGACATGATCAAGTCAACTTTTTCATTTAGGGAGGAAATCTCCTCGACAGAGTTTACCTTCCTACCTGTTGGAGCGCGTTCGGTGTTCCATTGGGAGTAATTGGTCATCATCTCGTCGAGAAGCTTCGTGGCAGCACCAAGTGTAGTTGACATAAAGGTTCCTCCCGCGGCCGAATCTAACAAGTTCCGCGAGGTAAAGTTCAAGCCTGCATAAAAAGTTTGGATAACCATCCAATTAGTCAAACCATGAGTAGGGCAGTTCTTGACAAGAGATTTCATGCGTTCCCAAGCTTGGGCAACGTGTTCATTATCCAATTGTTTAAAATTCATTATGTTACTCCTTAATTGGATAATTTTAGCAGGGGGATAGTACTTCCCAATAAAGGCATCCTTGCACTTGTCCCAAGAATCTATACTATTCCTAGGCAAGGATTGAAACCAGATTTTAGCTTCTCCTCTCAAAGAGAAAGGAAAAAAGCTTAAGCTTAACAATATCACCATCTACTTCTTTGTACTTTTGCATATCACAGAGCTCAACAAAATTATTTAAGTGCAAAGCAGCATCATCTCCAGCACCGGAGAATTGATCTTTCATAACTAGGTTCAGTAAAGCAGGTTTAATCTCATAAGAAGGTGCTGAAGTGGCAGGTGTAGCAATAGGCGTGCAGATAAAGTCATTTTTGTTATGACTAGTGAAGTCACACAACTTGGTGTTCTCGGTGGAACCCATAGCAGCAGCAAGCAAGATAACTATTTTTGTGATTTTTGGTAAGGGACACTAAAGCAAAAACTGAAAGGTAAACTAACAAGACTAAAAAGCAAAGATAAAAGAGAGCGTGCAACTCCCCTATCTTGAAGAGTGGAGTCCCCGGCAACGGCGCCAGAAACTTGCTTGATGGCTTCTCGCCCCTCGTTGGTTACCCCAAGTGGAAGGTTGAGATGTAGCGTAGCGGCAAATTTCCCTTGGCAAAGATACCAAGGATCGAATCCCGTGAGACTCCAAGGGTCGACAAGTAGGTGTCAACGGCGCCAGACTTAGCGGTTGACAGGACCTGCACACAGATACAGATAACTTTGCTCCCAACGAGTACAGAGAGGTTGTCAATCCCTCCGGCCTTGTTGTTTACAAAGGATCAAACACAAGAGATAATAATGATAGCTATGACTGCAACTAGGAAATAAAAACAGGAAGTAAATAGAAGGTGTGATCCGCGGTGGTAATATGGACCGGGGTCTCATGATGTTCACTAGTGATGTCTCTCTCCCAAAAGACGATAAAACAGCAAAGCGAGGTAAACAAATTACAGCTGGGCAATTGACAGGATTATGTGCGCAAACCAATGCTAACTATGCTGCAAAGAAAGGTAGAGGCTCAAAAGCATGGGCGGTACGCCAAGGCAAGTAGACCGAAATCCATCTGCATCTACTACTAATCATCCACCTTGAGATATCTATCCAGAACATCTCGCTGGTATTAAGTTGCGAATCCCACCCAAAGTGTAAACTCAAAGCAACAGACAACTGCATTAAAAGAACTTTGCATAAAGTAAACAATCCTTGCACCCGCAAGTACAAGCACCGTTGTTTTCCCCCTTGTGGCAACAGCACATCCCCTAGACTCATGTTTCTGTCACTCAAGCTAGTCATCAGGGGGCATGAACCCACAATCAAGCATAACGCTCCCTCTTGGAGTTACTACCTACTACTTGGCCAAAGCAATAAACAGCAACGGAGAACATGCAAGAATTACTCAAGAACATAGATATAAAAGAGGTGAATCAAATATATTACTCAAACACAATCTGAACATAGTCTCATAATCCATCAGATCCCAGCAAACTCAGCTAAGCAACAACAGAAAGATTACATATGTGCCTCGATCATGTAGGGCAGCTCACGAGGTCGAAACCATGAAGAGCAAAGAGGGGAGGAGAACATCACATAGCTACTGATCATGGACCCATGGTCCAAGGTGGACTACTCACGACTCATCCGGGAAGCGTCCATGGTGGTGGAGAAGCTCCCGGTGGTGGTTCTCCCCTCCGGCAGGGTGCCGGGAAGAGTTCTCCTGATGCTCCCGATCTTGGAAGCGCTGCGGCGGCGGAACAGAGGCGAGATCGCGAAAAAGGGTTCTGTCTTTGAGGGTTTCGGGACGAGAGGAATATATATGCGAAGGGGGCAAACAGAGGCGGAGCAGGGGCCCCAGGCGCCCCCCTGGCGCGGCCAGGGGTGGGGCCGCGCCAGGTGGCCGCCTGGGCCTCCCCTGGCTCCCCTCTAGCCCCGCTTTGGTTCTTCGCGAAGCTTCCTGTACATTGATTTTTCCTATATTTTTCCCGGAATTTTTGGAGCACTTTTAATATGGGTGAAACCTGAAATAGAAAAACAGTAGAAAACAGGAACTGGCACTGTGGTGCACTGAGTTAATATGTTAGTCCAAATATGATCAAAACTGTATGGAAGTGCATAAATATCATAGCAATATCACACAAAAGAAGCATGGAGCAAGCAGAAATTATAGATACGTTTTGGACGTATCACAAGTACATACCAAATAGGGAAGATAGATTTTGCAAGAGACATAAGTATTTAGAAACTAAATGGTTGCTAGAAAGGATAGATGATTGTGCTGAAAATTTAAAATTTCTTAGCCGTACTTGTGAACTTTGCAATGAACATGGTCATTTCATTCTCCAATGCAAATTGTTTCATGATCAAATCGTGTCCGAATATTGTGACGACTTGATTTCCCTTGCACATCATAATGAATTTATCTTGCTTTTGGGTTATGAAGAAATCAAATGTACAACTAAGCATCTTCCAGGATTTGCCCTTGATAAACTTCTTGATTTTGATCTAGAGGAAATTTATATGTATTGCGCAGTGAATTGCATTGAAAATCCTTATATTGCCAATTACCTTAAGACAAGAAAACTAATAGGAGATGAGGAGAATACTAATGAAAGGGAAGAGATTTCCCAATATCCTCCTATTATTTCTTATGATGAATCAGGTTACGAGGATGAGCCTTCTATTCAACCAATCTCATCAATAAGGAGCTCCAAAAAGGAGATTAAACCCACACATAATGTGAAGAACAAAAAGAAAAGATGAAAAATCAAAGGTAAATAGGCATCTCTTCCAAATGATGTTGCTCATATTACTCATTGTGATGAGGATAATCGCTATACTATCGGTGCTATCCATACTATTAATGATGAGGGTGTTTATGCTTATGATATGGAAAGTCCCAAGCTTGGGGATTCTATGTTTGATGAGAATGACATGTTTAACAATTCACTTGCTGCAATTAATGTTTGTCCCAAGCTTGGGGATGCTACGCTTGATGAAGATGATATTTTTAGCCTCCCAAGTCTTGATATGCAAATATATTATGATGAAAGCATGCCTCCTATTTATGATGATTATTGTGATGCCACTTATGCTATAAAAAGTAGTGTCGGTGTACTAAGATAGGGGTACCTTAGTACCCCAACTTGTGCACGGGCAGTAGCAGCTTCTCGCGGCAGGGCTTACCACGTGCTCGCCAAGTACCTTTCCGGTCCCTATGAAGCCATTCAAGAACAAAGTATACAAGTCAAAAGATCAAGGCCCCGGCAAGAGGAGCTTGCCGGGAAGGCCGCACCAGGCTCAAAGTTATCACTTTAGCACAAGACCCTGGCAAGAGGAGCTTGCCAGGAAGGCCAAGGAATACATACCTCAAGAGATGCCTCGGCGTGTCATGCGCCCCGGCAGGTCCCGGAGAGCGACAAGCTTCCGGACCCGGCAAGACCACGACCCCGGCAAGGTGCTTGCCGGGGAAACCTACGCTGTGTGCCCGCGCTCCAGCTCATCTGCCCACGCGTCGCCCTGGGGTCCTTCCAGGGGCACGTGGCAGGCGGCTGTGCAGCCTGGGGCACACGGTGGCAAGCCACGGTGACGAGGCTACCGCCGTGGCGAACGGAGGAGCATGGACGGACGCTTTTTGGGTCGACGGCGACGGGCATTTAAGGCCCTTGTCCCCCACTGTCAAGGTTAGGTGAAGACCACTGTTCATATACTGTTCATGCACTGTTGCAACTACCACCAAATTTACACTTTTACCCTCCTCTATGTTGACACCTGTCGGTGACCCCTTTGAGCTATAAAAGGAGGCCCATGCACAACGTAGAGGGGGTTCGGATCCGAAACCTAGACAACTCTCTCGCTCGGTGTAGCTAGTACTGTAGCTCTTCAAGCTCCCGAGCTCAAGAACTCAATACAACCCAAGCAGGAGTAGGGTTTTACGCGTCCGCGCGGCCCGAACCTGGGTAAACTGCCCGCGTGTGCTCCTCGATCTGCTCTTCGTGCTCCCTCCGCTCCCTTACCGCAACGTAGAAGGGGCTCCGGTCCCATAGGTGCTCGTGGGAGGACAGTTTCCCCCGACATCTTTGGCGCGCCAGGTAGGGGGCGTCGAGGTTGTGCGGACCTGATCCGGCGCTCACGCGGGCGCAACCTTCAGCAACTTCACCAGCTTCATCAACCTCATCGCCAGCATCAACATGCCTCCGAAGAAGAAGGCTTCGGAGGTCGGAGGCCCGTCGGCGTCAATCCCACTGCCACCAGAACCAACGGTTGGTGGAGGAGACGTCGGCGGAAGGGTGGTTGCCGGCGAGGAAACTCACGGCGCCACCAAGTCCAAGGACAAGACGGACGACCGGGCAAACTCCAAGGCCTCGGTGTCCGTGCATGCACCACGTCCTTCTCAGGAGGTGCCAGACCCGCAGCGGCGTGGTACGGGAGGTACCATACGCTTGCTGGGGCGTAGCCAAGCCAGAGGGTCGCGGGATGCTCAAGGCCAGCGTGCTGGTACGAGCAAGCCACGGTCGCCGGGGCGAGAAACTGCTCCTTCTAACCCTGTTAGAAGTCCGAGCATATCTCGCTCCTCGCACCGCTCGCCACCGCTCCCCTCCTCTCCAGCAGAAGCTCTAGCAAGAGCGCAGCTGCTCCTCGACTTCCCTCCAGCGGTAGACAAAGCCGAAGACTGGAGGGCGACGATCCAGAGCCTCATCGCCTTTGCCAACAACGACACGCCGCAGCAGCCGGCAACATCGCGGCCGCGGCAAGTCGACCAGACGAAGGCCGATGGTGACAAGACCGCCGGGGGTGCAACTACCGTGCACTCCCCGCCGCGGAAGCAGAAATCGCCACCCCGCCGGATCAACGTCGACGATGACTCCACGGCGTCGTCGGATCCGCGGGCTCGTCGTGACCAGCGCCAGGTCCTCGACGACAGGCGACAAGAGGACGCTCGGACTCGCATCGAGCGTCGACGAGAAGCCCGAAGACAATCCGATCAGCGCGCTGGGACCGCTGTCGACGCGCACGCGCCCGGTGAACCAGGCGACTTGCCGTACGCGTCAGGTTGCCCTGCGTTCACCCGTGAGCTGCGGCAAGTCCAATGGCCCAGCATGAAGAATTTCAAGCCCGACGTACCCGAAAAGTACGATGGCAAGACACACCCCTCGGAGTTCCTCAGCATCTACACCATCGCGGTGCAGGCTGCCGGGGGACGCGACGAGAAGATACTAGCTAACTACTTCCCGCTAGTGCTTAAGCCAAACGTCCGGTCTTGGCTTATGCACTTGCCGGAGAGCTCCATCTCTTCATGGGCGGATCTATGCCACTAGTTTGTTGGCGCCTTCACGGGCGGCCACAAACCCCACGGCCTGGAGAGCGATCTCCACATCCTCGCCCAGAAGGAGGGAGAGTCCCTGCGCAAATATATCCAGAGATTCAGCCGCGTCCAGCACAACATTCCCGACGTCCACCCTGCCGCGGTTATCAGCGCGTTCCACCAGAACGTGCGTAACCGCCGGATGAGGGAGGAGATGGCCATGACCAAGATCTGGGACGTCAGCGAGCTCTATGCTCTGGCTGACAAGTGCGCGCGCGCAGAGGAGGGGAGGAGACTTCCCGGAGAGGATGCTGGCGCAGGAGGAAGCGACAGCGAGGATGCCGCCCCGGCAAGGAAAAGCCGGCGGCGGAACAACAGAAAGAAGAAGAGCAAGGAGGTGCTGGTCGTCGAGAAGTCCGGCAAGGAGGCTCCCGCCAAGAAGGCACAGGCTGGCGGTTCCGGCAAGGAGCCCGCCCCTGTAGCGGCAGCCGACAAGCAGGACGGCTCCGACAAGCAATACTGCAAGATCCACCGCACCAAGGGCCACAATCTCCAAAACTGCAAAAGGGTCGAGTACCTCGTAGAACAGCAGAAGGCTGAATACGAGCGTCGCGACAAGGAGAAGGCCCAGTGAGGCGAAGGAGAGCCCAGCAAGAAGCGGCCGTTCAATGGCCGGGGAGGACGCCGCGGCAAGGCCAAGCAACGGCAAGGTGATAGACCTCCCCGGGGCCGCGACAAGGATGAGGAAGAAGACGACGACGACGACATGGAAGAAGGAGACAACAGCGAACAGGAGTTCCAGAAGGCCACAGAAGTTTTGTGTGTTGACGGAGGTGCCTCCCTGCACACTTCCCACCGCCAGCTCAAGCAGTGGGTGCGAGAAGTGAATGCAGCTGAGCCGCCCGTCGAGTCACGCAGGCTGCTGAAGTGGTCCAGCACGCCCATCATCTTTGACCTTGAGGACCACCCTGACCGCACAACTGCGGTCGGGTGCTTGCCGATGTTGGTCTCACCAACTATCCGCAACCTCAAGGTCACCAAGATGCTGGTTGACGGCGGGGCCGGCCTGAACTTGATCTCCTCAGCTGTGATCAAGAAGCTACAGATCTCCGACGGCGAGCTCGAAGAAACCGGGTCGTTCCAAGGGATCAACCCGGGAAGGAGCAAGCCGAAGGGGAAGATTACACTGCCAGTGACCTTTGGCGGGGAGCTCAACTTCAGGACGGAGAGGATAACCTTTGATGTTGCCGATATCCCATTGCCATACAATGGGATACTTGGCCGTCTTGCCCTCGCCAAGTTCATGGCAGCTTCCCACTATGCATACAACATACTCAAGATGCCGGGGCCGATAAGCGTCATCTCTGTCCCTGGCGACAAGAAGGACGCGCTTATCTGCACCGACAAGATCTACCGGGATGCAGCAGCCGCAGCAGAAAGCAACACACTTGCCGCTGAAGCTCCCGGGGGGAAGAACAAGACCAAGTCCGGCAAGAGCTCTGGGGCCCACTCCGGCAAACGCACCTCTTCGGAGTGTTGCGCTGCCGTCGAGGACGCACCTTCGAGCTCCACCGGCAAGTGCAAGAAAGGGATGGCAGCTCCACCGGCAACCAAGAAGGTGTCCGCCAAGGAGGACGGCACTGGTGGTACCTTCACCATCAGTGCTACACTCGACCACAAATAGGAAAGCGCACTCGTTGCCTTCCTGCGGGCGAATGTCGATGTATTTGCATGGCAACCATCTGACATCCCCGGCGTTCCCAGGAAGGTAATTGAGCACAAGCTTGCTGTTTGTCCTCATGCGCGGCCCGTCAAGCAGAAGGTCAGGAAGCAAGCCGTGGAGCGCCAAGAATTCATCGCCGAAGAGATAAAGAAGCTAGAAGCAGCAGGCCTAGTTAGAGGCGTGATCCATCCTACGTGGTTAGCCAATCCAGTCGTCGTGCGCAAGGCCAATGGGAAGTGGAGACTCTGTATAGACTTCACTGATGTGAATAAAGCATGTCCCAAGGATCCATTCCCCTTGCCGCGTATTGACCAGATTGTCGACTCCACAGCTGGATGTGAGTTGCTTTCCTTCCTTGATGCATACTCAGGTTACCACCAGATTTTCATGGCCAAGGAAGATGAAGAAAAGACTGCATTCATTACTCCATGCGGCACATATTGCCTCATACGCATGCCCTTTGGATTGAAGAATGCAGGCTCAACCTTTGCGAGGGTAGTGCACACTGCTTTTGAGCCACAGATCCACAGGAATGTAGAAGCCTACATGGATGATATAGTGGTCAAGAGCAAAAGCAAAGATACCCTGATACAAGACTTAGAGGAAACCTTCGAGAATCTGCGCAAGATCCAACTCAAGTTGAACCCCGAGAAGTGCGTCTTCGGAGTTCCCTCCGGCAAGCTTCTCGGGTTCTTTGTGTCCCAGAGGGGGATTGAAGCCAATCCCGACAAGATAAAAGCCATCGAGCAGATTGAAGCCCCGAAGCGCGTCAAGGACGTAAGAAGGCTTGCTGGTTGTGTGGCTGCCCTCAGCAGGTTCATTTCAAAGTCTGCAGAGCGCGCCCTGCCTTTCTTCAAAATCTTGAAAAAGGCAGGCCCTATAAAATGGAATCCGGAAGCGGAGGCAGCGCTGCAAGACTTGAAAGGATACCTGTCCTCCACTCCGATACTTGTCGCACCTAGGCCACAAGAGAAGTTGCTGCTGTACCTAGCGGCAACCAATCAAGTGGTTAGTGCTGCGTTAGTAGCAGAGAGGGAGGCAGATGAGGAACCCACATCCCCGGCGAGCGAATCCAGCGACAAGCAGGGGGCTTCCCCGACAAGCTCTGGCCCCGACAAGGACAAGTCTGCGCAGGAACAGGGAGAAGTGCGAAAGAAGATGGTGCAGCGCCCAGTGTATTTCGTAAGTTCCCTTCTGCAGGGGGCTAGATCAAGGTACTCTGGGGTGCAGAAGTTGCTGTTCGGCCTCCTCATGGCCTCAAGAAAGTTGCGCCATTACTTCCAAGCACACGAGATAACAGTGGTCACTCGCTTTCCGTTCAAGAGGATATTGCAAAATCCAGAAGCAACAGGCAGAATCGTCGAGTGGGCACTGGAGCTGTCAAGCTTTGGCCTCAAGTTTGAGAGTACTTCGACCATACAGAGCAGAGCTTTGGCAGAATTCATAGCAGAATGGACCCCAACGCCAGATGAAGAAGTCCCAGAGACAAACGTCCCCGTCCAAGAAGCAAGCAGAGAGTGGGTAATGTACTTCGATGGTGCCTTCTCGCCGCAAGGCGCCGGTGCCGGCGTGGTACTCATAGCGCCCACCGGAGAGCACCTCAAGTATGTTGTCCAGATGCACTTTCCCAAGGAACAAGCAACAAACAATACTGCAGAGTATGAAGGTTTGCTTGCCGGCCTCAGAATTGCGGCCGAACTTGGGATCAAGAAGTTAATTGTGCGGGGAGATTCACAGTTGGTGGTCCGACAAGTGAATAAGAGTTACCAGAGCCCTTTGATGGAAGCTTATGTTGATGAAGTGAGGAAGCTTGAGGAACACTTTGAAGGTCTGCAAATGGAGCATGTCCCAAGAGCTCAGAATGATATTGCAGATGGCCTCTCAAAGTGTGCTGCCATGAAGTTACCTGTGGAACCAGGGACCTTCGTGCTCAAGTTAACTCAGCCATCCGTTACACCATCAGTTGGGCAAAACAAGAAGAGGAAGTTGGTCTCCGGCGACTACTTGCCGGCGGATCTTCCCGAAGCCGCCGCCAAGGTCCCCAAGATCAACAGCCAAGATGCTGAGGAACAGTTTGCTCCTGCAGATCCAAGGGTCTGCACAGTTGAAGCAGGCGTTCCCGACAAGCCTTGCCCCGGCAGGCTTGCCAGGGGAACATCAGCTCCGGCAGAGCCGCAGGTTCTTGCCGTAGAAGCTGAGGTTCCCGCAGCAGCCCTCATGCCTTTAGTCCTTGTTGTTGAGCCTCAGGCTCCAGCATGGGCACAGCAAATCGTCCGTTTTCTGCAAACTGGAGAACTTCCCGACGAGCCAGAAGAGATAGAGAAAATAACCAGGCAGTCAAGTATGTACCAGTTCGTTGGCAATGAACTGTACAGAAGAAGACTCAATGGTGTCAGGTTGAAGTGCATTTCCAGGGAAGATGGACAGAAGCTGTTGGCAGAGATACATGGAGGCATATGTGGCCACCACATTGGCGCAAGGGCACTTGCCGGGAAGGCGTTCCGGCAAGGGTTCTTCTGGCCAGAAGCCCTCCAAGATGCAACTGCACAAGTAACCAAGTGTGAAGCGTGCCAGTTCCATGCCAAGCAAATTCACCAGCCAGCTCAAGCTCTCCAGACGATCCCTTTGTCCTGGCCCTTCTCGGTCTGGGGGCTCGATATCCTCGGCCCTTTTCCCCGCGCAATCGGGGGCTTTGAGTACTTGTACGTAGCAATCGACAAGTTCACAAAGTGGCCAGAAGTGGAACCAGTTAGGAAGGTGACAGCACAGTCAGCAGTCAGGTTCTTCAGATCGATTGTTTGCCGTTTCGGAATCCCTAACAGGATCATCACCGATAACGGCACACAGTTTACCAGTCGCACCTTCATGCAGTACGTCCAAGACCTTGGCGCCAAGGTCTGCTTCGCTTCTGTTGCTCACCCGAGGAGCAATGGTCAAGCGGAGAGGGCCAATGCTGAAGTGCTGCGCGGAATCAAGACAAGAACCTTCGACAGGCTGCACAAGTGCGGAAGAAACTGGATAGAGGAGTTGCCGGCGGCTCATTGGTCAATCAGGACGACACCAAATCGAGCCACCGGACAGACACCCTTTGCTCTTGTCTATGGAGCAGAGGCAGTTCTCCCCACGGAACTCGTATACGGATCTCCTCGAGTGCTCACTTATGATGAGCTCGAGCAAGAGCAACTGCGACAAGATGATGCATTGCTCCTTGAGGAGGAACGTCTCCAGGCTGCTGTACGAGCTGCTCGATACCAGTAAGCCTTGCGTCGCTACCATAGCCGCAAGGTCAAGGCCAGGAGTCTCGAGGAAGGCGACCTTGTTCTTCGGCGTGTTCAGTCCACCAAGAATTCCAACAAGTTGACGCCGAAGTGGGAAGGCCCTTATCGGGTGAGACAAGTCACAAGGCCCGGCGCTGTCCGCCTTGAGACCGAAGAAGGCTTACCGGTGAGCAATTCCTGGAACATAGAGCATCTTCGCAAGTTTCACCCATAAGGCGCGGTTGCCGTGATCCGCTCCGGCAACCACCTTTTGTACAAGTCTTGCCGCTGTTGCATGTAAACCTTTGTACAAAGCCGGGCGCAGACCTCGTGCATCAGTAAAGCTTTTGTGCTTCGCACTATTTGTCATTTCCACTCTTTTCTTTGTTATTTGCATGCATCATTTGACACCTTTGTGCAACGCACGTCCCCGGTAAGCATTAGCAAGCCATGAGGCACTATACTTGTTTTTCCTCCTCTTTTTCTTTCCCTCTTAAAGCAGAAGGAGTATTCCTCGCGCACAAGTTTGCCGGGGGGAAGGAGATGGAGACATGAACCAAGTATTGTTCAAGAAAGAAAAGCCTTGTCGGGGAGCAAGCAATCCATGAAAGCTAAGTTACCCAAATTTGAGCAGTTCAAATTTTTCAAATTTTTAGTTATCTTCCTTGAACAACCACACTTTGTATGGAAAACCTGTGCGCGGAGGAACCTACCCGTGGCTAGCCGCACCCTTACTTTGTTTTCGAGCACGCTCAACGGCTTAAGAGAGCTGCGACAAGTGTCGCGCCCTTATTTCGTTTCCGAGCTCGCTCAGCAAGCTAAGTGTGCTGCGACTAGCTGCGGCAAGGTTTCTTGCCGGTAAGGGTATTGCCAGCAGGCTGCTAAGAGTCCAGCACTCAGCGCTCGCGACAAGAGTCCCTTGCCGGCAAGTCCCCTAAAAGTGTAGGGTGGAATGCATACAAAGTAAAGGGACCAAAGCAAGGGAGATAACACTGCATGGATAGCTCAAAATAAGATTGAATATCACAAAGATAACTTGCCGTAATACTAATAGAATCTTGTTCGTAACATACTTTGCAGCGGCAAAGGAAACAGAAAGAAAGGAATCTAATCGACGCGATCGCCTTCACGCCTCGTGATCTTGCCCACCTTGGCGACGATGTGGGCAACCTGCGCCTTCAACGCCTCCTTATCAGCTTCGGGCGGCAAGGTGCGGAGGACGTTGACGAGGTTGATGTCGGGGTTGCGGTAGACGATCTTCGACAAGACTCGCTCCATGGTGCCCATGCAGAGCCGACGCGCCTCGTCGGCCAGCTGCACGGGGATCTTCTCCCGCAGCCGCGCAAGCGCCGGCGCAATTCCCCTGAAGAACAGACTCAACTTGGCGCTGTGGGGGAGACTCTCGTCCGGGGAGTACACGAGATGCTCCGCCTTCAGCGCCATCATCTCCATGTCAATTCTGGCAGCGGAGGTGACCAGCTCATCAGTCCATTGCTCCACGGCCCGGCTGAAGTTGTTCGCTGAGACGGCGGCGCTCTCCACCAAGAGCCTTTCCTTGCGGAGTTCGTCCTTCAGCTTCGTCTCGCGGTCCCGGGCGGCGTCGAGCGAATCAGTCAGGGTGGAGACCTTCAGCTCTAAGTCAGCAATGGAGTTCTTGGCGTCAGAGAGTTCCTGGCCCTTGTCGGAGAGGCGTACCTGCAGCTCAGAGTTGGTGTGGGCAACTTTCTCCCGCTCCACATTGAGCGCAGTGACTCTGTCCTCGCTGGCCTTCAAGAACAACTCCAGTTGCGCCACCCTGGCCGCCAGATCCTTCTTAGCAGTCTCCGCGGCAGCAGCCGCGTCCTTCGCCTCCTTCAGGGCTCCGCCGATGGCTTGCTCCCGGGCGGTGAGGTCGTCCTCGTGGGCGTCGAGGTCGACCTTCCGCTGGTTGAGTGCCCCTTCCCGCCGAGACAGCTCCTCCGCGGCCAACCGCTGCTGCTCCTCGGCCTCAGCCTTCTCCAGGAGGAAGGCTTGCTGCGCCCCGGCAAGCTCTTGGCGCTCCTCCGCCAAGTTGCGGAGGGCCGCCTGGTTGGCGGCGCGGAGCTCCGCGGCGCGCTTCTCCAAGTCAGCTCCAGCCTTGGCGGCCAGAACCTCCCGAGACTCCAACTTCGCTTGCCTGGCCCGATATAAGGCTAGGAGCCGGCGAAGGAGTTTCTCCTCTTCGGGCTTGTCGCTGCTGCTGGGTGCTTCCACGACCTTCAGCCCGGCGGAGGCGAGGACCTCTCCGTCGAAGATCTCTCCCTCCGCGGGCGCACGAGACGAGGACGCCCACGGGACTTGTATGAAAACCCCGTTGGTGGCCTCCAAGTAGACGCCCTGCCCAGCCGCGGAGGCTGAAGGGTCGGCGGCCGGTGCAGCGTCCGGTGCTCCTACGGCCTCCGGGCCAGCAGTGCGGTCGCCGGTCCCTTCCCCAGCCGCGGCGTCTGCAGTCGGGGCGGTCTCTTCAGCGGTAGGCTCATCGGCTCCAGCCATGCCCTCAGTAGCAGTGGCGTTGCCGCCGTCGCCGTGCACCTCCTCCTCAGCGGTGGCCTCCGTCTCCATCAGCTCTGGGGCAGGAGGATCTAGCAGAAGAAGAAAAGAAAGAATCAAGCAAATATCCAAAAAGACGAATCCATGAAGAAGAAGCTGCAAGGTTTACCTTCGCGGATCTCGTCGACGACAGGGTCCCTCGCCGGGGAGTTTTCCCTTGGCGGCGGAGCAGTGGCCCTGCTGGCGGAGGGCCACCCGCGCCCTCCCTCGGTGTGGTGCTCACCCTTGTCAGGCTGCTCACCCTTGGCGGGGTACTCGCCCTTGGCAGAGTGCCCGTCCTTGGCGGGGCGTTCTCCCTTGCCGGGGAGCTCATCCTTGGCCGGGAGGGTGGAGCAAGTGGCTCGTCGGGGGCGACCTCCTGGCGCTCCTGCGGCTGCGGCTCCACTTCTGCACAAAATAGCAAAATAATAGTACAAGCAATAACCTCGAGCGCGCCCATCAAGCAGAAAGACAAATACCAGACTTACGCTGGGGGTTGCGCTGGGGGCTGCTCCTCGGAGCGGCAGGCTGATCCGGCAAGCTCGTCGCCGGAGCATCGCTTATCGCCGCGACGGGCGAGTCGTCTTCGATGGTGACCACGGGGATCTTGGCCCTCTTCGCCATCCGTTGGGCCAAGGTCCTATGAAGCAAAACAAAAGCAAGATCAGAACCAAGCAAGGAAAATCAAGACAAAATCAAAGAAACTAGAAGAATTGCAAGTACTTACTCCTCTTCCTCTTCGTCGGAGCTGAGGGCGGAGAAGTCGAACTCCGCCTGGTGCGCTTCCGCGCGAGGAGCAGGAGGAGAAGGCTCCCTCGGACGCTTGGCGGTCTCCGGGGCTGTGGGCTGCGAAGACCCAGCCCCCGTCATCGCCGAGGACCGAGGGGCAGAAGGAGCACCCGTTCCGCTCCGGGAAGATCCCCCTCCGCTTGGCGCTCGAGCGCGGGGCGCCTCCTTGACGACTTCGCTCGTCTTGGTGGCGCGCGTTGCGCGGCGCGCCGGCTGCTGTCGGACCGCCCGTGGCCTCGTCGCCTCAGCTGCCTTGCGGAGGCGCTTCTTCGGTTGCTGCGAAGGGCTTGGCGGAGGCGGAGAGTTCTCCGAGGATGAGGAGGCATCGTCGTCGTCCAGATTCAGAGACCCACCGGAGTCTTCATCAGGACCTCCAGCCTCGGCTTCCTCTTCCTCCTCGGCGGGCCCGCTGGACTCAGCACCGTGCCCGGCGGCCCCGCTCCCCTCGGCAACCTCGCTCGTCTCGGCAAACTTCACGGAAGGCTCCCCGGCAAACTCCTCGGGCGCAATCTTCAACAGCTTGAGGATTTCCGCCTCCTCTGCTTGACTTACTGCGTCCGTGGCCAGTGCCTCGTCCACAGTATATCCAAATTGGCCCGCAGCCGCAGCTGCGGCGGCCTCCTCCATCCTGGAGGCGATGTAGGCTATATCCCGATCAGTAGTGGCCCGGGTGAGGCCCTTTTTCTCCTCGGCGTTGCGGGGCGTCTCGACCAGGTTGTCGAAGAAATTCAGCACGGTCTCCGGTGGAGGCTCTATCCAAGTGGGGACGACGCCATGGGAGTCGCACGCGGGCATCATCGCTCATAGGGAATCGCGGGCGGTGCTGTTGCACAGCGGCACCACTCCCCGGGAAGGTCTGAACCACTCCGGATGGGCAGGGTCATGCTTGAAGAGCTCCTTAACCATCCCCTTCAACTCCAAGGCGGTGAAGTTGTAGTTCAATCCAGGGCGCAGCCTCATGATGTCTGCCGCATTGCCGAATTCCCAGGCGGGCCTCTTCCTTTCTTGTAGAGGGGCGATGCGGCGACGGAGGAAATCTGCCCCAACTTCTCCAATAGTCAGATTGGCGACCCGGAGACGAATGATCCTAATAAGGGCAATGTTAAGCTTGCTGTCCTCCGGGGCCAATTCACTCCAATCCCTCCCGCGCACTATGGCAGTTTGGCGCGGCGAGGTAAAGGGCTCTGGCTTATCTTCCAGCACCCAGCACCAATCGGCTCTCCACTCCTCCCACTTGCCGCGAAGTTCTCCCTTCAGGTATGAGTCCTTCTTGTTCAACCTGAAGATCCAGGAGATGCCGCCGGAGAGGGGAGCACCAGATTCTACTCTAGGCATGAAGAAGTGGCGGAAAAGAGCTACACTTGGATGAACCCCAACGTAGTTTTCGCACAGATGTACGAAAACGGCCATCATAAGGATGGCGTTGGGGGTGAAATCTAGGAGGTGGAGGCCATATGTGTTCATGACATCACAAAAGAACTCCGAGAACGGAGGGCACAGACCACAATGGAAAAATGCGGCAAAGAAAAAGTACCCGCCGGGAAACATGTCAGCGGCGACGGCGGGGACAACTCTGGTGCGGGGATGAGCTTTGGTCTCCCTCGCCCAGAACAAATAATATTTGTCCCGCAGCTCCCTCGGACCAAGCCTTGGCACGAAGACTACGCACTTCTTCCGCAGGGCTGCCAGCTTCGCCGCCTGCTCTGACTTCTCCTTCTTGGCCTTGTCTGCTTTCGCCTTGTCGCTCTTCGGAGCCATGGCGGGGGCAGCAAGGAAAGAGGCGAGGAGCTCGACGGTGCCGCGGATGCGGGAGACGGTGGAGGAAGGGGGGAGCTGGGCTCTCTGTCGACCTTTGGGAGGCGGAGGGCGACGGGGTTTTTTGGAGAATCAAGGCGCAATGAAGACGATGGAGGGAACTGCCCCTGCTTCCTCTGCTTTTAAGGGGGAAGTGGGGAATGTTCCGCATTTCCCATTAAAGAACAGGCCACGATCTCTCCCACGACGCCGCAATCGACGCGTGCCATTAGGGAGGGATGCGGCAGATGCGGAAGGGGATACGGCTTGCCGTGGGCCGCGCGTGCCCGTGCACTGTCTTGGGCCTGGCCCAACAGCGCTCGGCACCGTGTGTGGCCCAGGCCCGGGGGCTCCTGTCGGTGTACTAAGATAGGGGTACCTTAGTACCCCAACTTGTGCACGGGCAGTAGCAGCTTCCCGCGGCAGGGCTTACCACGTGCTCGCCAAGTACCTTTCCGGTCCCTATGAAGCCATTCAAGAACAAAGTATACAAGTCAAAAGATCAAGGCCCCGGCAAGAGGAGCTTGCCGGGAAGGCCGCACCAGGCTCAAAGTTATCACTTTAGCACAAGACCCTGGCAAGAGGAGCTTGCCAGGAAGGCCAAGGAATACATACCTCAAGAGATGCCTCGGCGTGTCATGCGCCCCGGCAGGTCCCGGAGAGCGACAAGCTTCCGAGCCCGGCAAGACCACGACCCCGGCAAGGTGCTTGCCGGGCAAACCTACGCTGTGTGCCCGCGCTCCAGCTCATCTGCCCACGCGTCGCCCTGGGGTCCTTCCAGGGGCACGTGGCAGGCGGCTGTGCAGCCTGGGGCACACGGTGGCAAGCCACGGTGACGAGGCTACCGCCGTGGCGAACGGAGGAGCATGGACGGACGCTTTTGGGGTCGACGGCGACAGGCATTTAAGGCCCTTGTCCCCCACTGTCAAGGTTAGGTGAAGACCACTGTTCATATACTGTTCATGCACTGTTGCAACTACCACCAAATTTACACTTTTACCCTCCTCTACGTTGACACCTGTCGGTGACCCCTTTGAGCTATAAAAGGAGGCCCATGCACAACGTAGAGGGGGTTCGGATCCGAAACCTAGACAACTCTCTCGATCGGTGTAGCTAGTACTGTAGCTCTTCAAGCTCCCGAGCTCAAGAACTCAATACAACCCAAGCAGGAGTAGGGTTTTACGCGTCCGCGCGGCCCGAACCTGGGTAAACTGCCCGTGTGTGCTCCTCGATCTGCTCTTCGTGCTCCCTCCGCTCCCTTACCGCAACGTAGAAGGGGCTCCGGTCCCATAGGTGCTCGTGGGAGGACAGTTTCCCCCGACAAGTAGTGATGATTATATTTATAAAACTTGTCATGATTATGATTACCCTTTTTCTGAACATTACTCTTTTAATGTGGAGACAATCTATAGTATTCAAGTCTCTTATGATACTTCCACTATTCCGAATGAGAAGAATTTTGCTTATGTGGAGAGTAATAAAATTTATATGCTTGGGGATCATGAAAAGAATGCCTTATGTGATGGTTATATTGTTGAATTCATTCATGATGCTACTGAAAATTATCATGAGAGAGGATCATATGCTTGTAGGAATTGCAATAATATCAAGTTTTCTCTCTATGTGCTTGAAGTTCTGAGCTATGCTTGTTTCACTTTCCTATGCTAGTTGATTATTCTTGCCATCAGTTGTTTGCTCAAAAAATCCCTATGCATAGGAAGTGGGTCAGACTTAAATGTGCTAGTAATATTCTTCATGATGCTCTCTTTATGTTTCCATTCTTATCTTTTACGCGGGCATCATTGAAATCATCATGGCTAGCTAGGGGCGTTAAACGATAGTGCTTGTTGGGAGGCAAGCCAACTTTATTTTTGTTCTTTGCTTTTTGCTTCTGTTTAGGAATAAATATTGCATCTAGCTTCTGTTAAGGTGTTGTTTTATGTTTTAATTAGTGTTTGTGCCAAGTAGAACCTTTGGGAAGACTTGGGTGAAGTTTATGTGATCTTGTTGTAAACAACATAAACGTTAACGCTCACTAGAATAGTCACCAGATTTTACTGGAGAGTGCTATTTAGTTGATTCTTTTTGCAGATGATTTATAGACAAATTCCTCACGTTTACCAATTTATTTGAGAATTTTTAGAGTTACAGAAGTATTCTAAAGTTATAGATTACTACACACTGTTCTGTTTTTGACAGATTATGTTTTTCTATGTGTTGTTTGCTTATTTTGATGAATCTATGAGTAGTATTGGAGGATAAGAATCATAGAGAAGTTGGAATACAGTAGGTCTAACACCAATATAAACAAATAATGAGTTCATTACAGTACCTTTGAGTGGTGGTTTGTTCTCTTATACTAACAGAGCTCACGAGATTTTTGTCTATGATTTGTGTTGTGAAGTTTTCAAGTTTTGAGTATTGCTTTGATGGACTATGGAACAAAGAGTGGCAAGAGCCTAAGCTTGGGGATGCCCAAGGCCCCCCAAGGTAATATTCAAGGACAACCAAAAGCCTAAGCTTGGGGATGCCCCGGGAAGGCATCCCCTCTTTCGTCTTCATCTACCGGTAACTATACTCGGGACTATATTTTTATTCACCACATGATATGTGTTTTACTTGGAGCGTCATGTATAATTTGAGTCTTTGCTTGTTAGTTTGCCACAATTATCCTTGCTGGACACACCTTTTTGAGAGAGATAAATATGGCCTAGTAATTGTTAGAACACTCTATGTGCTTCACTTATATCTTTTGAGCTAAATAGTTTGCTCTAGTGCTTCACTTAGATCTTTTTGAGCATGGTGATAATTATATTTTGAAGAAATTGTTGATCTCTCATGCTTCACTTATATCCTTTTGAGAGTTAGAACAGCATGGTAATGTGCTTTGGCTATAAAACTAGCCTTAACATGATAGGCATCCAAGATGAATGTAGTAAAAACTTTCATACAAAGTGCATTGAATATGATGAGAAGTTGGATGCTTGATAATCGTTTTGAGATATGAAGATAGTGATCTTAGAGTCATGCTAGTGGAGTTATTATGAAATTGAGAAATACTTATGTTAAAGTTTGTGATTCCCGTAGCATGCACGTATGGTGAACCGCTATGTGACGAAGTTAGAGCATGAGGTATTTGTAGAGTGTCATCCTTTGTGTGGAGGTCGGGGGCGCGCGATGGTTAACTCCTACCAACCTCCCCCTAGGAGCATGCATTGATTGCTTTGTTTTGATGACTCGTAAATTTTTGCAATAAGTATATGAGTTATTTATGACTAATGTTGAGTCCATGGATTATACGCACTCTCACCCTTCCACCATTGCTAGCATCTCTTGTATCGCACAACTTTCGCCGGTACCATACACCCACTATATACCTTCCTCAAAACAGCCACCATATATCTTCCTCAAAACAGCCACCATATCTACCTATCATGGCATTTGAATAGCCATTCCGAGATATATTGCCATGCAACTTTCCACCGCTCCGTTCATATGACACGCTTCATATTGTCATATTGCCATGCATGATCATGTAGTTGACATCGTATTTGTGGCAAAGCCACCATGCATGATTTTTCATACATGTCACTCTTGATTCATTGCACATCCCGGTACACCGCCGGATGCATTCATATAGAGTCATACTTTGTTCTAGTATCGAGTTGTAATATCGAGTTGTAAATTAATAAAAGTGTGATGATCATCATTATAGAGCATTGTCCCATGTGAGGAAAGGCCAAACAAATAAAAAAAAGGCCCCTCCCAAAAAAAGGGGGACAATGCTACTATCTTTTATCCACACTTTTTCTTCAAAGTAGCACCATGTTCTTCATGATAGAGAGTCTCATGTTTAGTCACTTTCATATACTAGTGGGATTTTTTCATTATAGAACTTGGCTTGTATATCCCAACGATGGGCTTCCTCAAATGCCCTAGGTCTTCATGAGCAAGCAAGTTGGATGCACACCCACTTAGTTTCTTTTGTTGAGCGTTCATACATATTTAGCTCTAGTGCATCCGTTGCATGGCAATCCCTACTCACTCACATTGATATCTATTGATGGGCATCTCCATAGCCCACTGATATGCCTAGTCGATGTGACACTATCTCCCTCCTTTTTGTCTTCTCCACAACCACCACTCTATTCCACCCATAGTGTTATATCCATGGCTCACGCTCATGTATTGCGTGAAAGTTGAAAGGTTTGAAAGAATTGAGTATGAAAACAAGTGCTTGGCTGAAACCGGGGTTGTGCATGATATGAATATTTTATGTGATGAAGAGGGAGCATAGCCAGACTATATGATTTTGTAGGGATAACTTTCTTTAGTCATAGTATTTTGACAAGACATGATTGCTTTGTTGGTATGCTTGAAGTATTATTATTTCTTATGTCAATATAGACATTTGTCTTGAATCTTTTAGATCTGAACATTCATGCCACAATAAAGAGACTTACATTGAAAATTATGTTGATTAGCATTCCACATCAAAAATTCTGTTTTTATCATTTACCTACTCGAGGACGAGCAGGAATTAAGCTTGGGGATGCTTGATACGTCTCCAACGTATCTATAATTTTTTATTGTTCCATGCTATTATATTATCCTTCTAGGATGTTTTATGGGCTTTTATATACACTTTTATATGATTTTTGGGACTAACCTATTAACCCAGAGCCCAGTGCCAGTTTCTGTTTTTCTCATGGTTTAGGGTTTCGCAGAAAAGGAATATCAAACGGAGCCCAATTGACCTGAAACTCAACGGAGGCCGTTTTTGGACCTAAAGAAGCCCAGGAAGTGTCGGAGGGGGACGAGAAGATCCACGGGCTGCCCACGAGCGTGGGGGGCACGCCCCCCTATTGGGCGCCCCCCCCTGCCTCATGGACAGCCCGGAGACCCCCTTTACTTGGCCCCGACTCCAACACCTCCTATATATACTGAAACCTGTGGAAAATAACCTAGATCGGAAGTTCCGCCGCCGAAAGCCTCTGTTGCCACCAAAAACCAATCTAGACCCAGTTCTGGCACCCTGCTGGAGGGGGAATCCCTCTCTGGTGGCCATCTTCATCATCCCGGTGCTCTCCATTACGAGGAGGGAGTAGTTCACCCTCGGGGCTGAGGGTATGTACCAGTAGCTATGTGTTTGATCTCTCTCTCTCGTGTTCTTGAGATGGCACGATCTTAATGTATCGCGATCTTTGCTATTAAAGTTGGATCTTATGTTGTTTCCCCCCTCTACTCTCTTGTGATGAATTGAGTTTTCCCTTTGAAGTTATCTTATCCGATTGAGTCTTTAAGGATTTGAGAACACTTGATGTATGTCTTGCGTGGGATACATGTGGTGACAATGGGGTATTCTATTGATTCACTTGATGTATGTTTTGGTGATCAACTTGCAGGTTCCGTGACCTTGGGAATCTATGCATAGGGGTTGGCACATGTTTTCGTCTTGACTCTCCGGTAGAAACTTTGGGGCACTCTTTGAAGTTCTTTGTGTTGGTTGAATAGATGAATCTGAGATTGTGTGATGCATATGGTATAATCATACCCACGGATACTTGAGGTGACAATGGAGTATCTACGTGACATTAGGGTTTTGGTTGATTTGTATCTTAAGGTGTTATTCTAGTACGAACTCTATGATAGATCGAACAGAAAGAATAGCTTCGTGTTACTTTACTACAGATTCTTGAATAGATCGACCAGAAAGAATAACTTTGAGGTGGTTTCGTACCGTACCATAATCTCTTCGTTTGTTCTCCGCTATTAGTTACTTTGGAGTGACTCTTTGTTGCATGTTGAGGGATAGTTATATGATCCAGTTATGTTATTATTGTTGAGAGAACTTGCACTAGTGAAAGTATGAACCCTAGGCCTTGTTTCCTATCATTGAAACACCGTTTATGCTCACTTTTACCCCTTGCCACCTTGTTGTTTTTATATTTTCAGTTTACAAAAACCTATATCTACCATCCATATTGCACTTGCACCATCTCTTCGCCGAAATAGTGCACCTATACAATTTACCATTGTATTGGGTGTGTTGGGGACACAAGAGACTCTTTGTTATTTAGTTGCAGGGTTGTTTGAGAGAGACCATCTTCATCCTACGCCTCCCACGGATTGATAAACCTTAGGTCATCAACTTGAGGGAAATTTGCTACTGTCCTACAAACATCTGCACTTGGAGCCCCAACAACGTCTACAAGAAGAAGGTTGCGTAGTAGACATCAAGCTCTTTTCTGGCGCCGTTGCCGGGGAGGTTAGTGCTTGAAGGTATATCTTTAGATCTTGCAATCGAATCTTTTAGTTTCTTGTTTTATCACTAATTTGGTTTATAAAAGAAAACTACAAAAAAATTGAATTAAGGTTACCTCGTATGCTTCATCTTTTTAATATCTTTCCTGAAAATGATGGGAAGGAAAATTGTGCTCAAGTACTAGTAGAAGAATTACATAGAATGCTTGGCCTAAAATATGTGCATGATGAGCATGATTGCAATGTTGTTAGTGTGAATCCTTTGAATATCCATGGTACTAATGATGATTGCACTAGTCATGATGAAAATATCTCATATAAGCAAGGCGATTTTTGTGGAGTGCATAGAGTTTGCAAGTACATACCAAATAGGGAAGATAGATTTTGCAAGAGACATAAGTATTTAGAAACTAAATGGTTGCTAGAAAGGCTAGATGATTGTGCTCAAAATTTAAAATTTCTTAGCCATACTTGTGAACTTTGCAATGAACGTGGTCATTTCATTCTCCAATGCAAATTGTTTCATGAGCGAATCGTGTCCAAAAATTGTGATGACTTGATTTCCCTTGCACATCATAATGAACTTATCTTGCTTTTGGGTTATGAAGAAATCAAATGTAGAACTAAGCATCTTACATGATTTGCCCTTGATAAACTTCTTGATTTTGAACTATAGGAAATTTATATGTATTGTGCGGTGAATTGCATCGAAAATCCTTATATTGCTAATTACCTTAAGACGATAAAACAAATAGGAGATGAGGAGAATACTAATGAAAGGGAAGAGATTTCCAATATCCTCCTATTATTTCTTATGATGAATCAGGTAACGAGGAGGAGCCTTCTATTCAACCAATCTCATTAATAAGGAGCTCCAAAAAGGAGATTAAACCCACACATAATGTGAAGAAGAAAAATAAAAGACGAAGAAGCAAAGGTAAAGATGTATTTCTTCCAAATGATGTTGCTCATATTACTCATTGTGATGGTGATAATCGCTATACTATCGGTGCTATCCATACTATTAATGACGAGGGCGTTTATGCTTATGATATGAAAGGCCCAAGCTTGGAGATGCTATGTTTAATGAGAATGACATGTTTAACAATTCACTTGCTACAATTAAAATTTGTCCCAAGCTTGGGGATGCTACGCTTGATGAAGATGATATTTTTAGCTTCCCAAGTCTTGATATGCAAATCTATTATGATGAAAGCATGCCTCCTATTTAAGATGATTATTGTGATGCCACTTATGCTATAAAAAGTAGTGATAATTATATTTATAAAACTTGTCATGATTATGATTACCCTTTTTCTGAACATTACTCTTTTAATGTGGAGACAATCTATAGTATTCAAGTCTCTTATGATACTTCCACTATTCCGAATGAGAAGAATTTTGCTTATGTGGAGAGTAATAAAATTTATATGCTTGGGGATCATGAAAAGAATGCCTTATGTGATGGTTATATTGTTGAATTCATTCATGATGCTACTGGAAATTATTATGAGAGAGGATCATATGCTTGTAGGAATTACAATAATATCAAGTTTCCTCTCTATGTGCTTGAAGTTTTGATGCTATGCTTGTTTGACTTTCCTATGCTAGTTGATTATTCTTGTCATAAGTTGTTTGTTCACAAAATCCCGATGCGTAGGAAGTGGGTTAGACTTAAATGTGCTAGTCATATTCTTAATGATGCTCTCTTTATGTTTCAATTCTTATCTTCTACGCGAGCATCATTGAAATCATCATGCCTAGCTAGGGGCGTTAAACGATAGCGCTTGTTGGGAGGCAACCCAACTTTATTTTTGTTCTTTGCTTTTTTTTTGACTATGAGTTCTTTGCTTTTTTGCTTCTGTTTAGGAATAAATATTGCATCTAGCTTCTGTTTAGATGTGGTTTTATGTTTTAATTAGTGTTTGTGCCAAGTAGAACCTTTGGGAAGACTTGGGTGATGTTTATGTGATCTTGCTGTAAAAAACAGAAACGTTAGCGCTCACTAGAATAGTCACCAGATTTTACTGGAGAGTGATATTTAGTTAATTCTTTTTGCAGATGATTAATAGACAAATTCCTCACGTTTAACAATTTATTTGAGAATTTTTAGAGTTACAGAAGTATTCGAAAGTTACAGATTACTACAGACTGATCCGTCTTTGACAGATTCTGTTTTCTATGTGTTGTTTGCTTATTTTAATGAATCTATGAGTAGTATTGGAGGATATGAATCATAGAAAAGTTGGAATACAGTAGGTTTAACACAAATATAAATAAGTAATGAGTTCATTACAGTACCTTCGAGTGGTGGTTTGTTTTCTTATACTAACGGAGCTCACAAGATTTTTGTCTAAGTTTTGTGTTGTGAATTTTTCAAGTTTTGAGTATTGCTTTGATGGACTATGGAAAAAAGAGTGGCAAGAGCCTAAGCTTGGGGATGCCCAAGGCACCCCAAGGTAATATTCAAGGACAACCAAAATCCTAAGCTTGGGGAAGCCCCGGGAAGGCAACCCCTCTTTCGTCTTCATCTATCGGTAACTATACTCGGGACTATATTTTTATTCACCACATGATATGTGTTTTACTTGGAGCGTCATGTATAATTTGAGTCTTTGCTTGTTAGTTTGCCACAATTATGCTTGCTGGACACACCTTTTTGAGAGAGATAAATATGGCTTAGAAATTATTAGAACACTCTATGTGCTTCACTTATATCTTTTGAGCTAAATAGTTTGCTCTAGTGCTTCACTTATATCTTTTTGAGCACGGTGGTAATTTTATTTTGAAGAAATTGTTGATCTCTCATGATTCACTTATATCCTTTTGAGAGTCTATTAGAACAGCATGGTAATGTGCTTTGGCTATAAAACTAGCCTTAACATGATAGGCATCCAAGATGAATGTAGTAAAAACTTTCATACAAAGTGCATTGAATATGATGAGAAGTTGGATGCTTGATAATCGTTTTGAGATATGCGGATAGTGATATTAGAGTCATGCTAGTGGAGTTAGTATGAAATTGAGAAATACTTGTGTTAATGTTTGTGATTCCCGTAGCATGCACATATGGTGAACCTCTATGTGACGAAGTTAGAGCATGAGGTATTTGTGGAGTGTCATCCTTTGTGTGGAGGTCGGGGGCGCGCGATGGTTAACTCCTACTAACCTCCCCCCTAGGAGCATGCGTTGATTGCTTTGTTTTGATGACTCGTAAATTTTTCCAATAAGTATATGAGTTATTTATGACTAATGTTGAGTCCATGGACACTCTCACCCTTCCACCATTGCTATCCTCTCTTGTACCGCGCAACTTTCGCGGGTACAATACACCCACTATATACCTTCCTCAAAACAGCCACCATATATATTCCTCAAAACAGCCACCATATCTACCTATCATGGCATTTCCATAGCCATTTCGAGATATATTGCCATGCAACTTTCCACCGTTCCGTTCATATGACACGCTTCATATTCTCATATTGCCATGCATGATCATGTAGTTGACATCGTATATGTGGCAAAGCCACCATGCATAATTTTTCATACATGTCACTCCTGATTCATTGCACATCCCGGTACGCCGTCGGATGCATTCATATAGAGTCATAGTTTGTTCTAGTATCGAGTTGTAATATCGAGTTGTAAATCAATAAAAGTGTGATGATCATCATTATAGAGCATTGTCCCATGTGAGGAAAGGCCAAACAAATAAAAAAAGGCCCCTCCCAAAAAAAGGGGGACAATGCTACTATCTTTTATCCACACTTGTGCTTCAAAGTAGCACCATGTTCTTCATGATAGAGAGTCTCATGTTTAGTCACTTTCATATACTAGTGGGAATTTTTCATTATAGAACTTGGCTTGTATATTCCAACGACGGGCTTCCTCAAATGCCCTAGGTCTTCATGAGCAAGCAAGTTGGATTCACACCCACTTAGTTTCTTTTGTTGAGTGTTCATACATATTTAGCTCTAGTGCATCCGTTGCATGGCAATCCCTACTCACTCACATTGATATCTATTGATGGGCAACTCCATAGCGCGTTGATATGCCTAGTCAATGTGACACTATCTCCCTGCTTTTTGACTTCTCCACAACCACCACTCTATTCCACCCATAGTGCTATATCCATGGCTCACGCTCATGTATTGCGTGAAAGTTGAAAGGTTTGAAAGAATTGAGTACGAAAACAAGTGCTTGGCTGAAACCGGGGTTGTGCATGATATGAATATTTTGTGTGATGAAGAGGGAGCATAGCCAGACTATATGATTTTGTAGGGATAACTTTCTTTAGCCATAGTATTTTGAGAAGACATGATTGCTTTGTTAGTATGCTTGAAGTATTATTATTTCTTTTGTCAATATAGACTTTTGTCTTGAATCTTTCAGATCTGAACATTCATGCCAAAATAAAGAGAATTACATTGAAAATTATGTTGGTTAGCATTCCACATCAAAAATTCTGTTTTTATCATTTACCTACTCGAGGACGAGCAGGAATTAAGCTTGGGGATGCTTGATACGTCTCCAACGTATCTATAATTTTTGATTGTTCCATGCTATTATATTATCCTTCTAGGATGTTTTATGGGCTTTCATATACAATTTTATATGATTTTTGGGACTAAACTATTAACCCAGAGCCCAGTGCCACTTTCTGTTTTTCTCATGTTTTAGGGTTTCGCAGAAAAGGAATATCAAACGGAGCCCAATTGACCTGAAACTCAACAGAGGATGTTTTTGGACCTAAAGAAGCCCAGGAAGTGCCGGAGGGGGACGAGAAGATCCACGGGCTACCCACGAGGGTGGGGGCACGCCCCCCTACTGTGCGCGCCCCCCTGCCTCGTGGACAGCCCGGAGACCCCCTTTACATGGCCCCGACTCCAACACCTCCTATATGTACTGAAACCTCCGGGAAATAACCTAGATCGGGAGTTCCGCCACCGAAAGCCTCTATTGCCACCAAAAACCAATCTAGACCCTGTTCCGGCACCCTGCCGGAGGGGGAATCCCTCTCCGGTGGCCATCTTCATCATCTCGGTGCTCTCCATGACGAGGAGGGAGTAGTTCACCCTCGGGGCTGAGGGTATGTACCAGTAGCTATGTGTTTGATCTCTCTCTCTCTCTCTCTCTCTCTCTCTCTCTCTCATGTTCTTGAGAAGTTGAGATGGCACGATCTTGATGTATCGTGAGCTTTGCTATTATAGTTGGATCTTATGATGTTCCCCCCCTCTACTCTCTTGCGATGAATTGAGTTTTCCCTTGGAAGTTATCTTATCGGATTGAGTCTTTAAGGATTTGAGAACACTTGATATATGTCTTGCGTGGGATACCTGTGGTGACAATGGGGTATTATATTGATTCACTTGATGTATGTTTTGGTGATCAACTTGCGGGTTCCGTGACCTTGGGAATCTATGCATAGGGGTTGGCACACGTTTTCGTCTTGACTCTCGGGTAGAAACTTTGGGGCACTCTTTGAAGTTCTTTGTGTTGGTTGAATAGATGAATCTGAGATTGTGTGATGCATATCGTATAATCATACCCACGGATACTTGAGGTGACAATGGAGTATCTAGGTGACATTAGGGTTTTGGTTGATTTGTATCTTAAGGTGTTATTCTAGTACGAACTTTGTGATAGATTGAACTGAAATAATAGCTTCGTGTTATTGTACTACAGACTCTTGAAAATATCGATCAGAAAGAATAACTTTGAGGTGGTTTCGTACCCTACCATAATCTCTTCGTTTGTTCTCCGCTATTAGTTACTTTGGAGTGACTCTTTGTTGCATGTTGAGGGATAGTTATATGATCCAGTTATGTTATTATTGTTGAGAGAACTTGCACTAGTGAAAGTATGAACCCTAGGCCTTGTTTCCCATCATTGCACAACCATTTATGCTCACTTTTACCACTTGCTACCGTGCTGTTTTTATATTTTCAGTTTACAAAAACCTATATCTACCATCCATATTGCACTTGTATCACCATCTCTTCGCCGAACTAGTGCACCTATACAATTTACCGTTGTATTGGGTGTGTTGGGGACACAAGAGACTCTCTGTTATTTGGTTGCAGGGTTGTTTGAGAGAGACCATCTTCATCCTACGCCTCCCACAGATTGATAAACCTTAGGTCATCCACTTGAGGGAAATTTGCTACTGTCCTACAAACCTCTGCACTTGCAGGCCCAACAATGTCTACAAGAAGAAGGTTGCGTAGTAGACATCAAGATGTAATTCTATGGTTGAAATCATACTTAGCCAGCATTTTACGGAAAGCACCATGAATAAAGTGTGAACCACCATCAGTCATTAAGTATCTAGGGACTTTAAACCTCGAAAAAATAACTTCTTTAAGCATCTTAATAGAGGTGTTGTGATCAGCACTACTAGTTGGAATAGCTTCTACCCACTTAGTAACGTAATAAACAGCAACTAAAATATGTGTATACCCATTAGAGGAAGGAAACGTTCCCATATAATCAAAGCCCCAGACATCAAATGGTTCAATAACAAGTGAATAATTCATAGGCATTTCTTGACGTCTACTGATATTACCAATTCTTTGACATTTATCACAAGATAAGACAAACTTACGAGCATCCTTGAAGAGAGTAGGCCAATAAAAACCAGATTGAAATACCATATGTGCAGTTCTATCTCCGGCATGGTGTCCTCCATAAGCTTCGGACTGGCACTTGCGTAGGATCTGTTCCTGTTCATGCTCAGGTACACAACGTCTAATAATACCATCTACTCCTTCTTTATAAACGTGTGGGTCATCCCAGAAGTAATGTCTCAAATCATAGAAGAACTTTTTCTTTTGCTGGTATGTGAAACTAGGTGGTATAAACTTAGCAACAATGTAATTAGCATAATCAGCATACCATGGAGCAGTACGAGAAGTGTTTATGACAGCTAATTGTGCATCAAGAAAGCTATCATCAATAGGTAGTGGGTTATCAAGAATATTCTCTAGCCTAGACAAGTTGTCTGCAATGGGGTTTTCAGCTCCCTTTCTATCAATAATATGCAAATCAAATTCTTGCAGCAGGAGAACCCATCTAATAAGTCTAGGTTTAGCATCTTTTTTTCCATAAGGTATTTGATAGCAGCATGATCAGTGTGAATAGTTACTTTAGAGTCAACAAAATATAAGGCCTAAACTTATCACATGCAAATACAACTGCTAAAAATTATTTCTTAGTAGTAGCACAATTTCTCTGGGCACTGTCTAGAGTTTTACTAGCATATTGGATAACATTCAATTTCTTATCAACTCTTTGTCCTAGAATAACACCTACAACATAATCACTAGCATCACACATAATCTCAAAGGGTAAATTCCAGTCAGGAGGCTGGACAATAGGTCCAGAGATTAATGCTTTCTTAAGTATTTCAAATGCTTCTACACAATCATCATCAAAGACAAAAGGAACATATTTTTGTAAGAGATTAGTTAGAGGCCTGGAGATTTTGGAGAAGTCCTTAATGAACCTCCTATAAAACCCGGCATGACCAAGGAAACTTCGTATACCTTTGATGTCCTTGGGACACGGCATCTTTTCAATAGCATCAACTTTAGCTTTGTCAACTTCAATACCTCTTTCAGAAATTTTGTGTCCCAAGACAATGCCTTCATTAACCATAAAGTGACACTTTTCCCAATTCAAGACGAGATTAGTGTCTTCACATCTCTGCAAAACTCGATCAAGGTTGCTCAAGCAATCACCAAAAGAAGTTCCGTAAACGGAAAAATCATCAATGAAAACCTCAACAATCTTTTCACAAAAATAAGAGAATATATCCATCATGCATCTTTGAAAGGTAGCAGGTGCATTACATAGACCAAAAGGCATACGTCTATAAGCAAAGGTACCGAAAGGACTGATGTCTACTACACAACCTTCTTCTTGTAGATGTTGTTGGGCCTCCAAGTGCAGAGGTTTGTAGGACAGTAGAAAATTTCCCTCAAGTGGATGACCTAAGGTTTATCAATCCGTGGGAGGCGTAGGATGAAGGTGGTCTCTCTCAAGCAACCCTGCAACCAAATAACAAAGAGTCTCTTGTGTCCCCAACACACCCAATACAATGGTAAATTGTATAGGTGCACTAGTTCGGCGAAGAGATGGTGATACAAGTGCAATATGGATGGTAGATATAGGTTTTTGTAATAAGTAAATATAAGAACAGCAAGGTAGCAAGTGGTAAACGTGAGCATAAACAGCGTTGCAATGATAGGAGACAAGGCCTAGGGTTCATACTTTCACTAGTGGAAGTTCTCTCAACAAGGATAACATAATTGGATCATATTACTAGCCCTCAACATGCAACAAAGAGTCACTCCAAAGTCAATAATAGCGGAGAGCAAACGAAGAGATTATGGTAGGGTACGAAACCACCTCAAAGTTATTCTTTCTGATCGATCTATTCAAGAGTCCGTGGTAACATTCAATCTATCATAGAGTTTGTACTAGAATAACACCTTAAGACACAAATCAATCAAAACCCTAATGTCACCTAGATACTCCATTGTCATGCTCAAGTATCTGTGGGCATGATTATACGATATGCATCACACAGTCTCAGAAAAATCTATTCAACCAACACATAGAACTTCAAAGAGTGCCCCAAAGTATCTACCGGAAAGTCAAGACGAAAATGTGTTGCAACCCCTATGCATAGGTTCCCAAGGTCACGGAACCCGCAAGTTGATCACCAAAACAAACATCAAGTAGATCACATGATATCCCATTGACACCACAGATAAGCACGTGCAATAAATACATCAAGTGTTCTCAAATCCTTAAAGACTCAATCCGATAAGATAACTTGAAAGGGAAAACTCAATACATTACAAGAGAGTAGAGGGGGAGAAGCATTATAAGATCCAACTATAATAGGAAAGCTTGCGATACATCAAGATCGTGCCATCTCAAGAACATGAGAGAGAGAGAGAGATCAAACACATAGCTACTGATACATACCCTCAGCCCCGAGGGTGGACTACTCCCTCCTCGTCATGGAGAGCGCCGGGATGGTGAAGATAGCCACCGGAGAGGGATTCCCCCCTCCGGCAGGGTGCCAGAATGAATGTAGATTGGTTTTCGGTGGCTATAGAGGCTTTCGGCAGCGGAACTCCCGATCTAGGTTAATTTCCGAAGGTTTCAGTATTTATAGGATTTTTTGGCGTAGGTCCCACGTCAAGGAGGCTTCTGGACTGTCCTCGAGGTAGGAGGGCGCCATCACCTTCCCAGGGCACGCCCTCCACCCTCGAGGGCAGCCTGTGGCTCTCCTGGCCCAACTCTTTTGCTTCGGGGGCTTCTTTTGGTCCAGAAAAAATCATAAAATATTGGCTCGTCAATTGGACTCCGTCTGATATTTCTTTTCTGTAAAACCCTAAAACAGGAGAAAAACATAAACTGGCACTAGGCTCTGGGTTAATAGGTTAGTCCCAAAAATCATATAAAAGTGTATAATAAAGCCCATAAGACATCCTAGAAGGATAATATAATAGCATGGAACAATAAAAAATTATAGATACGTTGGAGACGTATCAACATCCCCAAGCTTAATTTCTGCTCGTCCTCGAGTAGGTAAATGATAAAACAATTTTTTTGATGTGGAATGCTACCTAACATAATTCTCAATGTAATTCTCTTAATTGTGGCATGAATGTTCAGATCTGAAAGATTCAAGATAAAAGTCTATATTTACATAAGAAATAACAATACTTCGAGCATACTAACAAAGCAATCATGCTTCGCAAAATACTATGGCTAAATAAAGTTATCCCTACAAAATCGTATAGTGTTGGCTATGCTCCCTCGTTATCACACTAAATGTTCATATCATGCACAACCCCGATTTCAGCCAAGCACTTGTTTTCATACTCTATCTTTTCAAACCTTTCAACTTTCACGCAATACATGAGTGTGAGCCATGGACATAGCACTATGGGTGGAATAGAGGTGGTTGTGGAGAAGACAAAAAGGAGGGAGATAGTCTCACATCGACTAGGCATATCAACGGGCTATGGAGATGCCCATATATAGATATCAATGTGAGTGAGTAGGGATTGCCATGCAATGGATGCACTAGAGATAAATGTGTATGAAAGCTCAACAAAAGAAACTAGTGGGTGTGCATCCAACTTGCTTGCTCACGAAGACCTAGGGCATTTGAGGAAGCCCATCGTTGGAATATACAAGCCAAGTTCTATAATGAAAATCCCCACTAGTATATGAAAGTGACTAAACATGAGACTCTCTATCATGAAGAACATGGTGCTACTTTGAAGCACAAGTGTGGAAAAAGATAGTAGCAATTGTCCCTTTTTCTTTTCTTTCTTTTCTTCTTTTTTTGGCCTTTCTTTTTTTCTTTGGCCTTTCTTTTCCCTTTTTTTCTTTTCTCTTTTTTTTTGCGGAGGGGCTTTATAGATTTAGCCTTTCCTCCCATGGGACAATGCTCTGATAATGATAATCATCACACTTTCATTACAACTCAATATTACAACTTGATACTACAACAACAAAGTATGACTCTATATGAATGCCTCCGGCGGTGTACCGGTATGTGCAATGAAACAAGAGTGACATGTATAAAAATTATGCATGGTGGCCTTGCCACAAATACGATGTCAACTACATGATCATGCAAAGGCAATATGACAATATGATGCGTGTCATTTGGACGGAACGGCTTAAAGTTGCATGGCAATATATCTCGGAATGGCTATGGAAATGCCATGATAGGTAGGCATGGTGGCTGTTTTGAGGAAGGATATAGTGGGTGTATGGTACCGGCGAAAGTTGTGCGGTACAGAAGAGGCTAGCAATGGTGGAAGGGTGAGAGTGCGTATAATCCATGGACTCAACATTAGTCATAAAGAACTCATATACTTATTGCAAAAATCTATGAGTCATCAAAACAAACCAATTAACGCATGCTCCTAGGGGGGAGGTTGGTAGGAGTTAACCATCGTGCGCCCCCGACTGTCGGGGAAACTGGTCGCCCACGAACACCTATGGGACCGGAGCCCCTTTTAGGTACGGCAAGGGAGCAGAGGGAGCACAAAGAGCAGATCGAGGTGCACACGCGAGCAGTTTACCCAGGTTCGGGCCGCACGGATGCATAAAACCATACTCCTGCCTTGGTTGTATTGAGTTCTTGAGCTCGGGAGCAAGAAGATCTACAGTACTGGCTACACCGAGCGTGGGAGTGATCAAGTTTCGGAATCCCTTCTACGTTGTGCGTGGGCCTCCTTTTATAGCTCAAAGGGGTCACCGACAGGTGTCAACGTAGATGAGGGTAAAAGCATAAAATTGGTGGTAGTTGTAACAGTGCATGAACAGTGTAGGCACAGTGGTCTATACCTAACCCTGACGGTGGGGGACAAGGGCATTGAATGCCCGTCGCTGTTGCCCCCAAACAGTGTAAAAAGCGTCCGTCCGGGCGTCTCCGTTCGCCACGACGGTAGCCTCGTCATCGTGGCTTGCCACCGTGTACCCCAGGCTGCACAGCCATCTGCCACGCGCTCCTGGAAGGGCCCCAGGGCGACGCGTGGCCAGATGAGCTGGAGCGCAGGCACACAGTGTAAGCTTGTCCCGGCAAGCACCTTGCCGGGATTGCTATCTTGCCGGGCCAGGAAGCTTGTCGCTCTCCGGGGCGCGCGATGCGCCACGGCAAGTCTTCTAAAATGCCGTTCTTTGGCCTTCCTGGCAAGCTCCTCTTGCCAGGGTCTCGTGTTAACAGGGTGATCCTGAGCCTAGAGCGGCCTTCCCGGCAAGCTCCTCTTGCCGGGGCCTCGTTCTTCTGACTTGTATACTTTGTTTTTGAATGGTTCTAAAGGATCCAGAGCGGGTCTTGGCGAGCGCGTGGCAAGCCCAGCCACGGGGTGCTGCTACTGCCCATGCACAAGTCGGGATACTAAGGTACCCCTACTTTAGTACACCGACAGGAGCCCCCGGGCCTGGGCCACACATGGTGCCGAACGCTGTTGGGCCAGGCCCAAAACAGTGCACGGGCACACGCGGCCCACGGCACGCCGCAGCCCTCTCCGTATCCGCCACATCCCTCCCTAACGGCACGCGTCGATTGCGGCGTCGTGGGAGAGATCGTGGCCTATTTCTTTAAGGGAAAATGCGGAACGTCCCCCACTTCCCCCTTAAAAGCAGAGGAAGCAGGGGCAGTTTCCCCCCATTGCTTCATTGCGCCTTCAATCTCCAGAAACCCCCGCCGCCCTCCACCTCCCCAAAGGTCGACAGAGAGCCGAGCTCCACCTCTCTTCCACCGCCGCCAGTCTCCCTGGTGCCGCCGACCCCTCTCGCCGTCCTCGCCATGGCCCCGAAGAGTAGCAAGGCGAAGAGCGAGAAGTCCGACAAGGCGGCGAAGCCGGCAGCAATGCAGAAGAGGATGGTGGTCTTCCCGCCGAGGCTCGGCGCGAGGGAGCTGAGGGACAAGTATTACTTGTTTTGGGCGAGGGAGACGAAGGCTCACCCGCGCACTAGAGTCCTCCCCGCCGAAGCCTGCGACATGTATCCGGGAGGTTACTACTACTTTGCTCTGTTCTTCCACTGTGGTCTTTGTCCTCCGTACTCTAAGTTTTTCTGCGATGTGATGAACACGTACGGATTCCATCTCCTCGATTTCACCCCGAATGATGTCCTCACTATGGCCGTTTTCGCACATCTGTGCGAAAACTTTGTCGGGGTCCACCCCAACGTAGCTCTCTTCCGCCACTTCTTCACACCTAGAGTAGAGTCTGGATCCCCACTCTCCGGTGGCATCTCCTGGATCTTTAGGCTCAACAAGAAGGAGGCGTACTTGATTGGAGAGCTCCGCGGCAAGTGGGAAGAGTGGAGGGCTGATTGGTGCTGGGTTATGGAAGAGGAACCCCAGCAATTCACCTCGCCGCGCCGGACTGCGATAGTGCGCGGCAAGGATTGGAGTGACTTGGCCCCGGAGGATGAGAAGCTGAAGATTGCCCTTACTAGGATCCTTCGTCTCCGGGGAGCCAACCTTACTGTAGGTGAGGTCGGGGCTGATTTCCTCCGCCGCCGCATTGCTCCCCTGCAGGAAAGGAAGAGGCCTGCTTGGGAGTTCGGCAACGCGGCAGACCGCATGAGGCTGCGCCCCGGCCTGAACTACCACTTCACCATCTTGGAACTCAAAGGAATGATCCGCTCGCTGTTCAAGCATGACCCCAAGCACCCGGAGTGGTTTACCCCGTCCCGGGGAGTAGTTCCATTATGCAACAACTCTTCCCTTAGTGCCATCCACGCGGCAATGCCCCAGTGCGACTCCCACGGGGTTGCTCCCACTTGGCTGACACCTTCAGAAGAGACCGTGCAAGCTTTCTTTGACAACCTGGTTGAGCGGCCGGTCAATCCCGAAGAGAAGAAGGGGCTCACCTGCGCGACCACCGACCGGGACGTGGCGTATATAGCCACCAGGATGGAGGAGGCTGCCGCAGCGGCGGCCGCGGGTGAGTTAGGGTACACCGTGGATGAAGCGGAAGCAGCGGACGCAGTGAGCCGAGCCGAGGAGGAAGAAATCCTCAAACTGCTGAGGCCTGCCGGGCAGTCTGCCGGGGAGCCTGCCGGGACGAGCGAGGCTGCCGGGCAGGGTACTGAGTCCAGTGAGCCCGCCGAGGAGGACGCCGAATCGGGCGATTCCGACGAAGACTCGGGCGGGTCACTGAACCTTGACGACGCCTCCTCATCCTCAGAGAACTCTCCGCCACCACCAAGTCCTCCGCCACCGCAAAAGAAGCGCCCCCGCAAGACCACCGAGACGGCGAGGCAGCCGGCGCCCCGACAGCAGCCGCAGCGTCGCTCGACGCGTGCCACCACGACGAGCAAGGTCGTTAAGGAGGCGCCTCGCGCCTCAGCGGCAAGCGGAGGGGGATCTTCCCGAACTGGCTCTGGTGTTCCTTCCGCCCCTCGGTCTTCGGGGACGACCGGAGCGGGGTCTTCTCAGCCCACGGCTCCGGAACCCGCTAAGCACCCGAGGGAGCCTACTCCTCCAGCTCCTCGCGCCGGGACACGCGAGGCGGACTTCGACTTCTCCGCCCTTAGTTCCGACGAGGAGGAGGAAGAGTAAGCATTTGCAACTTCTATTTCTTCTGATCTTTGTTGTTCTTATCTTGAATCCTCTTTGCCTGACTCTGATCTTGTTTATCTTCCAGGACCCTGGCCCAGAGAGTTGCGAAAAGGGCCAAGATTCTGGTGGTTGACCTTGAGGACGATGAGCCTGTCGCAGCGGCGGGGGATGCGCCAGCGACAAGCTTGCCGGACCAGCCTGCTGCTCCGGAGAGCAGCCCCCAGCGCAGCCCCCAGCGTAAGTCTTTTGTTTACTCTTCTGCTTGACGGGCGCGCTTGAGCTTCTTATCCTTACTAATGTCTTGTTTGCTTGTTGACTTGTGCAGAAGTGGAGCCGCAGCCTCAGGAGCATCAAGAGACTGTTCCCGACGAGCCGCTCGTCCCACCCTCCCCGCCAAGGATGAGTTCCCCGGCGAGGGGGAGTGCTCCGCCAAGGGCGGGTACTCCGCCAAGGGCGAGTACCCCGCCAAGAGCGAGCACCCCGACAAGGGCGGGCACCCCGCCAAGGGAAGGCGCCAGCGGCCCTCCGCCGGCGGGGGCCACTACCACGCCGCCAAGGGAGAACTCCCCGGCGAGGGACCCCGTTACTAAGGAGGCCCGCGCAGGTAACCCTTGTACCTTCCTTCTCTTGAATTCTTCTTTTTGGATATTTGCTTGACAATTCTTCTTTTCTTTTTCTTCTGTTAGATCCGCCCGCCCTGGAGCCGATGAAGATAGAGGCCACCGCCGAGGAGGACGTGCACGGCGATGCTGGCGACGCCACCACCGCTGAGGGAATGGCCGGCGCTGACGAGCCAGCTGCCAAGGAGACCGCCCCGGCCGCTGCCGCGGCAGCTGGGGAAGGGACCGGCGACCGCACTGCTGGCCCTGAGGCCGCAGGAGCGCCGGACGCTGCGCCGGCCGCCGACCCCTCTGCCCCCGCGGCTGGGTCTGGTGTCTATTTGGAGGCCGCCAACGGGGTCTTCATCCAAGTCCCGTGGGCTTCCTCATCAAGGGCACCCGCGGAGGGGGAGAGCTTCGATGGAGAAGTCCTCGCCTCCACCGGGCTGAGGCTTGTCGACGCGCCCGGCAGCAGCAGCAAGCCCGAGGAGGAGCAGCTCATGCGCCGGCTCCTGGCCTTGTATCGGGCCAGGCAGGCCAAGCTGGAGTCCCGAGAGGCTCTGGCTGCCAAGGCAAGCGCCGATTTGGAGAAGCGCGCCGCGGAGCTCCCCGCCGCCAACCAGGCGGCTCTCCGGAACTTGGCGGAGGAGCGGGAGGAGCTCGCCGAGGCGCACCAGGCGTTCATCCTCGAGAAGGCCGAGGTTGAGGAGCAGCAACGTCGGGCCGCCGAGGATCTATCTCGGCGGGAAGGAGCGCTGAACCAGCGGAAGGTCGACCTCGATAGCCACGAGGACGACCTTGCCGCGCGCGAGCAGTCCATTGGTGGGGCTCTGCAGGAGGCGAGGGATGCCACCGCTGCCGCAGAGACCGCCAAGAGGGACCTGGAGGTGAGAGTGGCGCAGTTGGAGACGAGCTTGAAGACGAGCGAGGAGAGGGTTGCCGCGCTCAATTTGGCGCGGGAGAAAGACGCCCACACCCACTCGGAGCTGCAACTCCGCCTCTCCGACAAGGGCCAGGAACTCACTGCCGCCAAGGACTCCATCGCAGACTTGGAGCTGAAACTGTCCACCCTCACAGAGTCGCTTGATGGCGCTAGGAACCGGGAGTCGAAGCTGAAGGAGGAGCTCAGGGCTGAGAGGGCGCTGCTGGACAGCGCCGCCCTTACGCAGAACAACTTCCAACGGACGGTGGAGCAGTGGACCGAGGAGCTCGTCACTTCTGCCGCCAACATTGACAAGGAGATGGCGGCGCTGGGGACGGAGCACCTCGTATACTCGCCCGACGAGAACCTTCCCCACAGCGCCAAGCTGAGCTTGTTCTTCAGAGGAGTGGCGCCGGCGCTCGCGCGGCTACGGGAAAGGCTCCAAGTACAGCTGGCAAACGAGGCGCGCAGGCTCTGCACGGGTACTGTGGAGCGGGTGTTGTCGAAGATCGTCTTCCGCAATCCCGGGATCAACCTTGACAACGTCCTCCGGACCTTGCCGCCCGAAGCTGACCAGGAAGCGTTGAAGGCTCGCGTCGCCCACATCGTGGCCAAGGTGGGCAAGATCAAGAGGGTTGACGGTGACCGTGTAGACTAGGTAGTTTTCTTTCCGCTTCCCTTGCCGCTGCCAATTAAGTCATGGACAGTAGTTTGTTAGAACAGCGGCAAGTTATTTTGTAATATGACTTCATTTCGGATAGTCAATGCAGTGTTATCTCCCTTGCTTGGTTCCTTCACTTTGTATGCTTCTCACCCTACGCTTCTAGGGAACTTGCCGGCGAAGGGGCCCTTGCCGCGAGCGCTGAGTGCGGGACTTCAGCAGCTTGCTGACAATGCCCTTGCCGGCAAGAAACCTTGCCGCAGCTAGTCGCAGCACACTTAGATTGTTGAGCGAACTCGAAAATGAAGTAAGGGCGCGACACTTGTCGTAGCTCACTTAAGCCGTTGAGCGTGCTCGAAACAAAGTAAGGGCGCGGCTAGCCACGGGTAGGTTCCTCCGCGCACGGGTTTTCCATACAAAGTGTGCTCGTTCAAGGAAGATAACTAAGAATTTAAAATTTTGAATGCTCAAACTTTGGCAACTTAGCTTTCGTGGGTTTGTTTGCTTCCCGGCAAGGCTTTTCTTTCTTGAACAGCACTTGGTCCATACAACTGTTTCTCCCCCCCCCC